>JAZGUH010000005.1:743491-1486982 GCA_037893225.1 Hippasteria phrygiana
AGATGTGGTAGTATTAACGTGCGGACCTTTAAAAAACAATGTGATCAGGAATTTCCGAGATTAAATTTTTTGGGATTGGCTTTCTCTAACGGGTACCTGGGTACCCGTGCTTGTGTTTAATCGGGTACCTGATTCCCGTACTACCCGTAAATGCGCGCCCCTAATATCTGCAGCCCTGTCTTTAAGCGTTGTGAAATACATTGCGTGCACTGTCCATATTTACATTATACACGCAGTGTCAAAGTGCAGCATTATTTGTTGATGGCTGTATTGATTATCATGCAAAACCCTGTGCATTGACTTTCCCCCCAGGCTGTACACAGTTTATGGCTGTATATTGTTTACTCACTGGACTGTTTATGTCAACACAAATTTCAGGATCAGGACTTTGGAGTTCTCCTGGTTTGTATTATTTTTTCAGGGTAAAAGAGATAAGTGGGCCTCTGTTTGACCCTTTGCGATCAATAACATAAAATTTAAAGGGCTCATGCAAGGTTGTTTTGGATAGTTTAATTTATACTGAAGGTTGATTTATATTGTGGCAGGTACTGTACATTTGTACATGGAGTGAGTGTTTCGCCATAGGTTTGTCAACAGACTGTCAGTGGTATGTTTCGATGACGTTATTGGGCCTTTTCACGCCAGACAAATCTCAGGGTTGAGGCAAGGTTGACGTGGAGTCAGAAACAATGTTTTACATTTTGACAGTTTTTAACCCAGGTTGAACTACATAATCCCTGCTCCAGACCAGGGTTGAGATTCTCACCCCGGGTTGCAACACTCGACCGGGTTCAAAACAGTGATATGTGAAATAAGCAGGAATGAATTTGCCTCAGGTTAAATTTGATACAAGTGTAAAACAATGCAGGTTGAATGCGGGGTTAAGAAATTGATATGATTCAACTCGGGGCGAATTAGGGTTTGCCCTGAGTTTACCTCAAGCCGGGTTGACCTCAAGCCCGGCTTGACCTCGACCCGGCTTGACCTCGACCCGGCTTGACCTCGACCCGGCTTGACCTCGACCCGGCTTGACCTCGACCCGGCTTGACCTCGACCCGGCTTGACCTCAACCCGGCTTGACCTCAACCCGGCTTGACCTCAACCCGGCTTGACCTCAACCCGGCTTGACCTCAACCCGGCTTGACCTCAACGAAATTTTCTCCCATAGGAATGTGCACAATTTGGTCGGGACCAACAAAAATCCTCGTGTTATTCGAGATCTCGTGTTAACAGTGTAACTGTACAGTACATACAAATACATAATAATAGTGTGTGTAAATATCCTGTCATTGATGCTTTTATGAATAGTTCAACCATAATCTCTTTATGTCCTCAAATTTGCACTAAACGTGCCTGAAGGTATGAATATTTGCCTTTTTCTTTTTGCATGAGTTGCGAAGATTGTGATAAATTAATGGTATCAAGCTTTGTCGGTATGGGGACAAACATTGCAATGATGTAAAATCTCATTGGATAATTAATTTAACCCGAACCCTAACCCATTGCTAAATTCAACAAAATCCAGCAATGGAAAAAAAGTTGTCTATAACTGGAATTTAGCAGTCAACACAAACTGCATGGTGTGTTGGATATTGTTCTATTCGGCAGGGTACATTGTACATGTAGCAGCTACGAAGCAGACTTCTAGTGAATTTGGCAGAGCTCATACAAACAAATACCTGTTGTATTTTCAGAAGGGTACAATGTGCGTGTACATGTAGCTGCAAAATGCCAAGGCTGGTGTGTAATGTGGTACGCTGCATAATCCAGCCAAATTTGCTGTTGGAAATTGTTCGATTTAGCAGGGCCATATCAAAACACATTGAAAGGGGTTAGGATTAATTTGGTGTATATTCTGATGAACATTACCCGCTTGTGAATTGGTAACCATTGACTGGTCCTAGCCCTTGGCTGTAATTAACCTATCGCAGCAGAATTGCGTGAATGCAGCCGGTGAAATATTGTCCAATCACATTAGTTATAATTTGATACAGAACGTGCAGAATCTGAGACAAACAGAAATTACCGCGCACAATTCCACAGGGTTGTCGGAGGGGCGTGGTCAACTCGCAAATCAGTGATTGGGAAATTGTATCCCAAACTACATGTACGGCAAATAGTGTGGCTTTTTTTTTATGGAGGTCACCCAATACAAGGCTAAATGCCACTCAAAAGGGCTATGGGCTCCGTGCACAACTACCCCCTCAGCGGAAAGAAAAGGGGAGTTGGGGGGTCAATATCGACGCCATCTTACCTGACTTCAATTTAAGTGTCTGGTTCCCGCTATGATATTCTTATTGAAAACGCAATTATCGAGAGTCAGCTGAACCGACAAAGCAATCGCACTGGTATACGAGTATCAAATGAACAAGGAGCGCAGTGCGTAATACCAGCGACGTACTCCCCATGGAAGTGCGGTTGCTATGTGGACAGCGCCCTCATTCAACGGCGCACGGAGCCCATAACAGAGGTGGTGGGGTTTGCCAGCCCTACCACCGTTAGGGTTTTGCTGGTTCCAGATCTAAATAGAGGATAAGATGAATAACTCTTCAATAGACACCAAAGAAATCATCCCAATTTTCAGACCTGTAGACCCAGGCGGGGTAACTTCTACCACTGACGAGACCAACTCACCACCCCTTTTAAAAGTTGTCTCCGTGGCGTGGTTACATGTAACTCGCAAACGGTGATTGGGCAATTGTGTCCCAAAATGTGGCAAATAGTGTGTGATAAACTGTAATAACAAAATGCATGACATTTCATCATCCTTGACCTTGAAAGCTTACAAATGATTTTGTTATAAATACCATGGTATTAAATCGGGAGATCCGATTGGTCAATAACCGGTCACATAGTTTATTACAAAAGTTCATGTCCTACTCCAATACATCGCTCTTAAAAAAGCGATGTACCCTGTATCGTCCCCAGGGCTGCTCTGAACAACAAGTTTAATAGAAGCAGATCCTGGGGAAGAGGTTTCGTTTTCGCTGGTACTATGTGAACCACTGTATATTTCCATGTAATGCGCGCGTAGGGAACAGTTAAAACTAAAGTTGCGTAAGTTTGGAAGACCTTCCGTGGCCGCCATTACTGTTTACGTTTCGTCTGCTCTTTCACGTTCAAACAACTTGGGGATTTGTACAGGCATGTATTTAACCACTTGCGTACGGATGACGCCATAGGGCGCATAAAAAACAGTGCCACCAGGCCGGATGACGCCATTGACCGCTGTTTGTGCAGTTTCAATCCATTGTTGGATTATTGTGTATGTCATGCTTGACTGCACAAACACATTGTAGCAGTTCGATTTGGCTGCCAGAACCGCTGCAACACCCCGACGTCTCTGTGATGATGTTGTTCATGGATTTTGTAAACCCTCGGGGGAAAATGGCACCCTCGGCTTCGCCCCGGGTGCCATTTGCCCCGGGTGCCATTTGCCCCGGGTGCCATTTGCCCCGGGTGCCATTTGCCCCGGGTGCCATTTGCCCCGGGTGCCATTTGCCCCCTCGGGTGCCATTTGCCCCCTCGGGTGTACAAACACCATGGACCACATCACAGCCGACGGACAGCAATTGTATAATGCATGCAAGATGTGTCTTTGTCTTTCAAGCAGGTTTGTCTTGGAAATCTAACCTAGAAAACTTCAACACCTGACTGATTCACCAAGTGCACGGTCATTTGACATGCTCACAACCTACAGAAGATGCGTACCGTGTATTATACAATGTGTACCTGCGTGTTGTTTGTGTCAAGTCGTCTAGTAGGGTGTTGTCAACTCGCACACGGAATTTTACTCTCGATAGGGTAATTTGATTAAAAGGAATGATAGTGCTTTTAGACTGCACTATGTGCGTACATGTATTCACGGTACCTTTTTATACTTGTACCGGGTCGTTTTCTTAATATTTAGTAGTTGATGTACATTCTAACATTGACACATTCTGTTAAGGTATTAGTCGTGTTCGTGGTACTTAATTAGCATTCTGAAATTAATTGTCCAAATATGATTATTTAAAGCCGCAATGCCCGTGCTCTTGCTAAAAATTTCAATTCAACAGATTGCCTCCTACAAATGAATAATAAAAGGCCCATTATTGGGCCTTTTTTTACACTAGAGTATCCATCCCCGGGGCGAACTTGCCCCGGGGTGACACAAAATTTTTCACCCCCCCCCCCCCCCGAGTTCAACCCCGCATCGATTCTCACTTCCTTTTCTCAAACCCCACTCATCTCGACCTGGGGCGAGTTTGCCCCGGGGATCGGCACAGTCATTTCTCACTTGAACCCGGCGGTCATCAGGGCGAACGCTTATCGAGTGGTGCGCATGTGTAGATTGCGCATTACCCAGAAATCTCAGTGGAAGCGCGCGAAGATTTTTCCCACAGTGCTTTTCCCGTCCTCTTTTTCTTGGGGCATGGCTGACGAATTGGCTGACATGATGGCTGGTTAAGAGAGTGTAGTATTCGGTCATAAAGAAAGCTTCAAAGAAAGAATGTGTGCCGTGCACACAAGAACGTGTTTTTTACTCGTTTGCATACCGGGTACCCAGCCGCGCCGCATGTACACGCAAACAGGATGCGTGCAATTCCTGTTATGTTGTGCTGATATACAAATCGATCCAAATAACGTGCGCTTTTGGTGACCTTTGTGCCATTGCTCGCCCTGGGACGAACTCACCCCTCCCCCATTTCTCACTTCCATACTCGCCCCGGGGGAAGTGTCTCACCCAAGGGATAAGATTTTCAACCCTGGTCCAGAGCAGGGTTGAACTCAACCCGTGGAATGAGCAATATCGAGGGTGGCTCGGGGTGACGCGGGGGTGAGAATTTCAAGTGTGAATCGCGGGCTTATTTTCACCCCCGTGTCGCCCCCGGGGCCACCCCCTGATTTGGTCTAGTGTGAAAAGGCCTATTGTGTTTCATTGATTAAGAATTGGCCCAAGATGCGGTGTTTGTATTCAGATTGAACAGAATGCGTATCTGTCAAATCCAATTATGAAAATCAATGAAATGCTATTAACAGCTGGAAATCCGTCAATTTAATGTGTATAAAAATGCTAAAAACAGGCAAATCCAGAGAATCCAGGTGTAGACCAATTAAATGTACATAAATGCCGAAAGGCGGTCACTGAATTTACAAGGCTTACATCTAAAAACATCTGTAGGCCTTATTGTTAATCAGTGTAATTCCTATTATTTTATTTAATCAGGTGGCCATTTTTTTAATTTAATGAATATTGGGTACTCTAATGCCATTACATAGTCAATGATCAACCAACAGTAAAAAACAAATTACTTGATAGACAACAAAAACATCCCTATTCGGTCATAGCCATGCTGCATCGTGTAAAATGTACGTGGCATCTATAATGTGTTTACCACTACCCTGCCGGCTGCTATCCATTTATGATTGTTTCGCCCAATGTGTTTACCAGTCACCAAGCGCGTTCACACCCAGGTCCTTTCCAGCACCGAGCTTGTTGAATTCCAGCGCAATGGACAAAAAAATTGATCTGCGTATCCTCCCTGCAGGCTAATGGAACGACCCCAACTGCTGCTTCAACTCATACCGTTGTCCAGATACACGGAAAAATGCCGTCCTTTAAGGAAATACCCAATGGATTTCACAGTTAAAACATGTTTTCAGTCTTGTTTTTGTGACTACAGAAATACAAGTGCAATCTAAATGTTTGTTTTCATTGGAAGTGAAAAGGCAGTGGCTTGTCGATTCTTAGAAAATCATCCGATCGATGTATACAAAGAGGGTGCTATTTTGTTTGTTAATATGAGGAGATCAAAAGAACATCATATTTAAGTTGATCCTTCAAAATATCATCAAAAAGGTTTTAAACTGGGATTAAACAAATCCCATATTCATTAAAAATAAAAATCCTATGGCATACATGTAGTTCCTGTAACAACAGCCTTTCTGTATCCTAATGTTACTAGCTGGCTCTGGGTAACCGGGCTATGCGGAACGCTGGATTGCGTACATGTGTTATTAGTGCTCTTCGGCTGTACGTAATGCATGTACGCACGGAGGGCCGTGCAAGCATTGGCAGGCATCGTGATCTTCTCGGCGCAAACAACTCCAGCCTTGAAGGCTTCGTGACCCATTTTGCGTTTGGCGCTGTTGACACAATCAGTGTTTACCATAGCTATCGGCAAACGTAGCCCCGGTCCGTTTACCATTTTTGATTTTTTTTTTAATATACCTTTCGGATGCAGCACTATTAGCCTGCATGGCAAAAACAAAAATCTATTAAATTCTACGTTTCCCCATTTCTGACCGACCTTATTATTGGCTCCAATCACCCCCAAATCCCCCATTATTTGGCCGCCGAACCTATCCAGAAGATCCTGCCCTTCAAAAAACAAAAAAGCAAACGGGAAAAAAAGGGGAGAAAGGAGTAAACTTTTCAGTTTTATGTACAACTTAAGACAAAAATGCAGGGCCAAGTAAAAATTAGACACGTGTGTATCATAGGTACAATCTTTGCATACACCAATGAAAAGCAGCAATTTGCAATTTTATGTTCGCAGAATTTGTGCTTCAAATACAAAAAAAAAAATCATCAGAAATGGAAAATTAAAAATGGGCGTCTTATATGATGATTAAAATAAAAGGTATTACCTCACTGGCTGCTTATGCTGTCTCCTTTCTGTAAGGTCCAATCAGGAACGATGTCTCACCTTTCTTTGCGATTATGCTATGGAAACGAGGGTTCATGTACTTCTGTCTTCAGCCAGTTGGTCTATTTTTCCAGCCAACCAAGCATGAATAAAGAAAAATTGCCTTGAGTAGAAATTCCCTGCCCCCCCCTCCCCCACATTAAGAAAATATTTGTTTCCTAGCACTGTTTCTGGAATTTCGAAAATTCCAACTGGATAATCCTCCTAACTGCCACAATGTCTGTTAGCACATTCCTACATTACAACCAAGATTTTTTTTTTTTTACAGGCTGATGTGCAAATGTACAGTATGATCCAAAATATTTAAAGAATGCCTTATGTTCTCAGTGAGAAGTGCTGCAATGAAAATAACAACTGGATTTTCACATTCTGCATTGATTCCCAGACGGCAAAGACTTTGAAAATTCCTCCGAAATGACTAAATCCCGGCACAATTACTGATAATGATGGATTTGATTTAAATGAGATTGCAGGGTATGGAAATGCAACTGAAGGTTTGCAGACTTTAATTTGATATTTCATTTAATTTTGCCAAACAAATATTTTCTTTTTTATTGTCTTTGCATTTGCACACAGGGCTGTATTCTAGATTTTATAGTGCACATATACAATGCTCATGTGCATTATTATAAGGGAAATGTACATTTGCTTTAACACATGTACACGATTTGTACTGTACAGTGTGGCAAGTGGGGAAAAAAGACATTTGTACTTACTGAATTTCTATGCAACAAAAATCTCAACAAATGCAATCTTGCTTGTGTTCTGGGGCAAGACACTTTACTACAATTGCCTCTCGCTACCCAGGAGTATAACTTAAGTGGGTACGTGTGAGGGTAGAGAACAAACTGTGCTGGTCTGAACTGCTGCAGAAAACTAGTTGCATGGCCTGATGACCAGGGGTAATAATTGTAAAGCACTTCGAAACATTGGTATAAAGTGCTGTATACACATACATGTATGCAAGTGCCAATTTTCTAAACTGGAAATTTGATTTTGGAAATTATGTTGTCCTACATGAATTCATGTACATGTACATCCATAAAAATCCTATTACATGGTCCCGTTAAATCGCTAATTCATAAATACCTCAGCGAGTTTCACTATCCCTATTGGTCGAGAGCCTGTCACGTGGGTGTGTTTAAACGGTTGTTTAAACACGGCTGGAAGTTGTTTAAACACTGAGCGTCATAACCAGCTGTTCTCAGTCGATACGCAACAGCGAGAGCGTAGTAGGTGCGCGCACAAGATGTACTGAACTTCACAATGTAAGACAATGCTAATGCACGTGAATAAAACGCTGCATCTCGTGCGTGTACGCACGCGACAGACAGGCGCGGAGCTCCTTCACGTGGTCACAAGGCCGATACGTATGCATGTGTTTTGTACTGTGCAAATGGGAGAAAAAGTGGGGTGAAAAAGCTTCGCATTTTGTGCTTTTTACGGGAGGTTTTTGCATTTTTCGTAAGAAGGCATTTAGAATGGGGATAAAAATGTGATGACCTGGTCTTTACCAGTCAATAATAACCTTGAAGGGTCACGCCCCTCCTTGGTTATTATTGACGGTGTTAAAGACCGGGTCATCACACTTTTATCCCCTTATTTATTAGCCTTAGATAAGCTTTCCAATTAGACATATGTTGAAGATACTTAAAGTACCAGTACATGTAAGTAACACAGTCAATAGGTGTCAGTTTTTGGGGCGTTCCTATTCTTAATCCTATTCTTAACCCTAACTCCCTAGACCCTTTTTGCTAGGAACCATCCTCAATCCTCCAAAATCTCGAATTACCTTGCCCCAAAAATGCATTCATCCTCAATCCTCCAAAAATCGTCTTTTTCTTGAAATACCATTCATCCTCAATCCTCCAAGATCCTCTTTGGAAAGAGTTCCATATCCGGACATCACTTATACCTCGTGCACAAAGTCTATGGGCCATGACAGAAAAAGTCAAAGATTTTCAAAGAATAAGTTGAAAATTTGCCCCTCCCTAAATTCGTGTTTCTTCATCAGATTTACACTTTTTGGTAGTTTTTAAGTCATATTAAGGGAAAATAAGTGATGTCCAGATATGGAACTCTTTCCTCCTCTTTTTCTTGAAATACAATTCATCCTCAATCCTCCAAAATCCTCCAAATTTACAAGGAGGATTTTGGAGGATTGAGGTGGGTTAGGGTTAATGTATAGGACAATCATTATGCAGCCAAATAGATCGCAGAGTGTAGAAAGCGATTTTTCACAGAAAAATAGTTTTCCTCTATTATTCGTCTGTAGGAGGAAATCCGTGGACTTGAAATTTTCAGCCAAAGTACGGACGTTGCAGCTTTGTTACCTGGCCTTTGCAACACAAATCAGTAAAGTGGATTGGTCGGATGATGTGTATTTTGATGCATGTGTTTTCCAGTTTCCCCGTCTGATTTATGAATGTGCCATATTCCTTTTAAAGTCCACACGGCTGAATTTACCGAGTTTCCTGCCATGGACTAATGGAAACGGAGATAAGCGGCGGAGATGTTATCGGCCTTCTAAGGACCGCGTTTGAAGAAACCTCTGATCTCCCCACACACTGTGTCCTTGGCTGTTTCATGGTGTCGTTTCCCGCGTTGCGGGTTTATTGAGGCACTTCAAGGAATCGTGCTTTTAAAAGCGATGGCCGGTCTTGAAACAGTCACGACTGCAGTAACCTTGCCAATAGCCCCAAATAGATACTCGTGAAATGAGTCAGAAGATGGAATGTTTGCATCGTGGATGATGTAAATTAAAACAGAGATGTTTTCTCTTTTGCCCTGTCCCAACGTAATGTATGAAGCACTGTATACTCAGTGCTTTCCGAGAGCCTGTGTAAACAAATTCACAGGCTTACTCGGGCGGGATTTGAACCCACGACTTCCTGCTTACAAGTGCAGACGTCTTAACCACTCGACCACCGAGCTTGCCGGGGTCGGCTGGCCGATTCGAATCCAATGCAGCAGCGGGTACCGCGTAATCAGTCAGAAGATGGAATGTTTGAGTCGGGGATGATGTAAATTAGAACAGAGATTTTTTTCTCATCTGCCCTTTCCCGACGTAATGTATGAAACTCTCTATACTCGGTGCTTTCCGAGAGCCTGTGTGAAAAAATTTAGAGGCTTACTCGGGCGGGATTCGAACCCACGACTTCCTACGCCTTTGAGAATAAGGCCGCATCCGAAACTCTTGTCTAGGGCTATTGTCTAGGTGTGCGTCCATTACAACTACGTGAAGAAATGCTGACAATAGCCGTAGCCGTAGCCGTAGCTCTGGAAGCCCGTTTCGGACACGGCCTAATATTGACTTGATATTTGGATTGGTGTTTGGATTTTTCAAATGAAGTATGGGTGGTAGGGCTGGCAACTTAAAATGTCGCCAACCCCACCACCTCTGTTGTTACAATACAAGGCACATTGTATTAAAGAAAAAAGAGAAATAAACTATAATGCTATAATCTATTGTATTTATTAGATTTGAAAGGAACACCACTTAACAACAGGTTTATGTACTATTCCCCTCCCCCCCCCCAAAAAAATATTTTTAAAGGTAATTCAATAAGTTGTCATTTTTTCAGAAAACAAAAACACTGCACGTTTGTGAAGTTTTCTGGAAAAGTGGCATCAGGGTTGGGGAGGGAGATAAATGTAGATTTCAGCATTATGTCTAAAACATAAATTATTTTCATGAAGAGGAAAATTCACATTGATTTGTATACATGTAATAGCAAAAAATGTGAATAAAAAACCTCAAGATTGTTATGATAATACAAAACTGATAAAACAAAGGCAATATTTTTGTGTATGTGTACATTGTAGGGCCTACAACAGGTTCGGGATAAATTTTTCTGTAATTCTGTATGCTAACACATACATACACATGTATGATGTAAATTGTGTAGCCATTTTCGGGGGTGACTTGTTTCAGCTGTGCATAAGGCATATTACTTTTGGTCCGCTACGTTGTATGGCTCAACAAGTAAGATTACCCCAATGCAATGTGCAATAACTATGGCAACTGAGCATGCCCGGTTGAACTTGACCTGTAGGTTTTTGGCTTGTTCGCTGTGAGGGACTGATGAGTGTTTTCTTACCCGACTGGACAAATTTACTTTGGTCAATTTAAACATGGCACAAGTATGAGGAATGCATTTTTGACCCCGATATCAAAAACGAAAGGAGGCACATGTGATAGTCACATGCATGCTGATTATTATGCCTGTGGATTTTTTAATTTCATTTCCTAAATATTAATCATATTTCCATGCTGTGTAAACAATTATTATTTATTTGATTTGGGTTTAATTTAAAATATGCTGTAGCATTGGTAATGACTAATGACCAAATATAAAATTGATTAGTGTTAGTGTAAAAGCTTACTGTTTTTTAAAATAAAGATGGTGCCAGTACGAATCCTCCTGAGAAAACCCAAATCCATTTATTTCTGAAAATTACAGCAAAAGCAATTAATGTTACACGTACTACTTTTAATAATCTGCCAGTCTGATGCTCAGTTGCGTTCCCGATTCTAATAATCATTCTCTATTTACCTGACAGTGCACAAGATAGCAATCAAACAGTCAGCTACAAGTCAATTATTAAACCGATGATAAAAGCTGAGAATGTACATTGTACATGTACCATAAAAATGATACGTGGTCACACAAGTCACAATAAAAGGCTCATAGTTCAGCGGCTTTGGCTCATGGCCAGACCGTAAGCACTTGCGTCAATGATAACAGCACTAATTTTCAGTTAAAGGAATTATGTATGTACCCAGTTTAACTTGTATGGCTTGCGAATATAAAACCTTTCTAAAAATAGTTTAAATGCTCGTTTTTAATTTTTGAAGTAAAAAAGGCTTTGGATTTTAATTGTTTAACCCCTTGTGTCTGGCTGTTATTGATGGGGGGGTGGGGGGGGGGGGGGTGGTGGGGACTGGTACATGCCAAGCATAAATGCAAACAATACGCACCACACTAAATATATTGGTCCTATTCATTGTACTTGGAGCCCCCTTTTGTGTGAATGAAAGCTTTGAAAAAAGCTCAATCTATTCATTACACTGCCATTCAAGAACAATGTTCTCAATGGATTGAGTATGTGCAGGAATGCGTGTATAGACCTGGTTTAGGTGGTCTTTTTCAAACTGCAGCTAAAGTATGGCCGTCATCTGTACATTCAAAAAGTGAATAGAAGGAACTCTGTCGAATGAGCATAACGGTTCAAAATCATTATTCCCAAATAACCCATCAACAGTGCTTTGGACAAATGTTGGTTGCAAAAGTTTTGAATGTGGAAATCAAATAAAAACAAGAAGAAAATAAATTGAAAAAAGAATATTTTTGTGCACTTTGCAATGGGCACACCCTGGCTCCTAAATATAAAAATCAGTTCAGCTGAGTGATTGGATTTTTGTTTTCTTCCAACAGATTTTCAAATTGTATGTTTGATTTTAATGTGTGTTTATACACAGTGTGTTATCACCGACAACCTGCACAGTCCGTGCCATAAACAGTTGCGTCACCGATAGCGGGAAAAAAACGGACCTGTATTTACATGTATATCAACCCTGCATTCTTTAAAAAGCGTGGATTAATTCAACCGAAACTTGTAGCCATAAAAAAAAAAACCTACCGGTTATATTTATCGGTCAAAGAAGTGAGGTGTAGACAGTTAACGGCTCCAAAAATACTGATGATTTATGGCGTAATATCTCTGCCGGGCTGTACCTGTATACATAACAACTTGCAATAACAAATCTATAAATCACCAAACTCCAAAATAGAAAAACGGAAAGGAACAACACAAATGTAGGCCAGGGGAAGGCTGGAGGAACACAGCACTACCAGAAGGAGAAGGAGTTTGGTGTATGTAAACATCGCAGGAAAGAGTTTGGTTGGGGTCTGGCCCAGCGCTGTCTGGCGATGCAAGTCAAGACCAAGTTAAAGATATACTGTCTGTATTCAACAAATTTGTACACATATTAGTAATCCGGCAAGCAGCGAGCGGAAAACAGAAAAATGTAGTGCTTCTGCGTCCCGTATGCTACGAGGCCGAAGGCCAAGCGGTAGACGAGATGCAGACACACTACATTTTTCAGTGTTCCATAATAATATATAATAATAAATTTATCTTCTGCAAACTTGATTACATACATTTTTAGATTTAATTTATGGCCGTTTTAAGATCTCGATTTCGAACAACTGATCAAAAATCGACGTTATGCCAAAACAATTACTTCAGAAGAGCCCTTTCATAAAAAAAAAAAAGCTGTCAAATGTCCGTCTTTATCATTAAAAGTTTACTTAGTTTTTATCTTCAATGACTGCATTCGGAATATTGCGAGAGCATGAATGTTCATGCATACGCGTGGTGAATAAAGAGAATGCCGTTTTGTGCTGGCCGTCACACACACACAACATGGACTTGAATATGGACCATTGAGTAAAAAGAAAATATTCAACAGTTCTTGCCACGGATTTGACCAATTTCAGGATCGGGGATTCAGGTTTACTGGACGATTACAATGTACAGTTTTAGAAAGTCCAAATACATTTACCAACAAGCCCACCCAGCAAATATCTTGCAACAGGCATCAACGTTTGTTATTTCAAGTCCATTGTTTATACCCCACAGGTAGCATCATCAAAACAAGTGGTTTGTCGTGTTACTCCAGTCTGTTAATTCCAAATCCCATTAAAATTCATGATCGGGAAATCCAATCATTGTAAAGCGCCACGCATCATCAATACATGTATTTTGGTGGCTGGATAGATCAACAACAATTTGCTGGCCTGCCAGCCCGATACAAAGTTGATCAATATCGAGCCTTGTCTTGTTTTTCAGCCGACCAGAAAAACAAGATCATTAGGGGCGATTCCAGCTTTCATACCCTCCCGAGGCCTTATTACGTGAGGCAATCAAAACCTGCAAAAAAACTATAAAGGTACACGGGTGTGTAGCCTGGTTGATCTCTCAGCATGGCTTGTTTGGTTGCAGAGGTGACCCCTGGATGAAATTACAGGCTTGATGTTTATCAGAGTCATGCTGGTCCATGCTTGTTTGTAGGCAAGCACTTGCACGGGTCATTCAAACACAATCGCTTGTTCAAGAATCAAGATAAAGGCAATTTAAATCGTAAGTTTCGCTTTGCTGTACATCTGCTTGATTGTTACAGTGGATGTTCGTTTGACCCTAACCCCCCCCAGACCCTTTTTGCTAGGAACCATCCTCAATCCTCCAAAATCCTCCGATTGCCCTGCCCCAAAAAATGCATTCATCCTCAATCCTCCAAAATCCTCCTAGTGCTTTAAACACCATTGATCCTCAATCCTCCAAAATCCTCCGCTTGAAACACCATTCATCCTCAATCCTCCAAAATCCTCTTTCTTCCTAAAATACCATTCATCCTCGATCCTCAAATCCTCCTCGCTTGAAACACCATTCATCACGATCCTCCAAAATCTTCCAAAACCGCAAGGAGGATTTTGGAGGATTGAGATGGGTTAGGGTTAAAGCTACATTTGTAGTATACAACATTTGGTTTTGCTGTCATTTTCAGAAATGAATGGATCTGGGGGTTAGTATTTTTTAGTAAATACTGTAACACTGACCGTTTAACCCGTTGAATATGGATGATGGCTTATATACATGTAGCCGCGGTTTGAAAAGGACCACCTGGCTGCTTGACATCTATACCGGCATTCTTTGGCGTATTTTAACCATCGCTCGTCTATTGTGTGAGTTACGCTTGGCTGCACAAGCCCGTATTGGCATATAGGTTCCCATTAATAACGGCAGGGCAGACAGGGTTAAAGTTTTGTGTGCATATGGATGCTGGGAAAACCGAGAAAAATAATGCTGTTCTTGTAGTCTGGTTCCCCGAGTCTACATGTACAAAACCGAGCCATTTATAGATGTCGAGGAGCTACATGTAGAGGAGCTGGCTTGCACCCGTTCACCTATGTGTAACCAATTGCCAAACAACAGGCGGACTCACTAAAGTTGGTAAAACTAAGTTTTTTTTGTCAACGATGGGTAGCCGACCATCACTGGAAATTGATACAAAAATTCCACTTTTCTTGAAAATGACGGCACACTAGGTGTCATTATTTCACAGCATGCTTGAGGCTATTATTTACTTACAGTCAAGTAAGGTGTTACATAATAATTCAGGAATTTTTTTTTTTGATGTTTGCAAATCTTCAATCTTGTGCCATTAAGAGTACATTCAGACATGGACAGCGTTCATACTTCAACCAGGTGCCCCAGGGTTCTGATGATAAGAATCTTCCGATCCTTAGTCCAGGAAGTTAGTTCTTCACCTTGTGTTTGAACCTAATAAATCATTGGTCTGACTGCAGAGTTTCTACACTTAGAACCTGGCAGGTGACCTACATTTTTGTGTACATGTGTAGAAAAAGCTAATTTGCTGTCATTTTTTGAACGCAGCAATTTCATGTTCATGAATATAAGTTCAGCGCATTTGTGCCTGTATGTTTTTAGTTATTTTTATGTGCACTTTTGGAACAGACATGGCACATTGTGCTTACAGAGCTGACAAAACAATTAATGAACAGACCTACGGTTGTAGTTAAAGGTAATATACAACATTGACTTTACTAAATTCCATGTTTATTAATGTCATTCTTGTTATATGTACTAATAATAGGAGGTTTTTTTTTTATGCAAGGAATTTTAATAAGTGTTTTTAGGATAATATTTTTTGTTGTAAATTTGTCTTAATTCGGCATATGCCGTGATGACAATTTTTATTGCAATAAACCATTTCAATTCAATTCAATTTGCAAACATCAAAAAAACAAAACTACTGAATTATTATGAAAGAACTTACTTGACGGCGTCCAGCAAAATCATGGCACCTGGTGTGCCTTTCATTTTCAAGGAAAGTGGGATTTTGTATCAATTTCCAAGCTCGGCGGTTGAGTGGTTAAGACGTCTGCACTAGCAAGCAGGAGGTCGTGGGTTCGAGTCCCGCCCAAGTAAGCCTGTTAATTTTTTTCCGACACTACGTCGGGAAAGGGTTAACAAAAAAAATCTCTTTAAATTTGTATCATCCCCAACGAAAATTCCATCTTCACACTAAAAGGGCTCCCGAAAAAAATAGAAAAATAAAAAAAATAGAAAAAAATAATAACAATTAAAAATTGACAAATCTGTTATGCTGAAAAGACTTGATCTGTACAGGAAGAAAGATCCAGCTTTCAATTTTTAAAGAGCCTTTGTACATGTATTTATTGAAACCGAGCTTGTAAACAGAAATGCGAGTACACGTACCCATCAATCATCTTATATTTCTCCAAGTTTAGGTTCTTCCTCTTGCTCTAGTGTGTTTCTCACTGTTCACCCTTAACATTTTGGCACAGGTGTTCGTGGATGTCACACTGTTTTTTTTGGGGGGTTGTTTTTTTTTGCAAACACAACTGCTGAAATGCTGTAGCTGACCTGTTCCTCGTTGGTGGTCGTTGCTGTATGTCGCTGCCCCCTGCCTACATCCTAGCCCGAGGCTAATTTGGTTAGAATAATTTGTTACATATTTACACCTGACTGAGGTGGGGTTTTTTTTTTCCAGGCTGCAAAAAACATGAATCCGAATAATGTGTTGTTTATGATGCGGAGAAAGCAAGCGTCCGTATTTGAAAAGGGTAAAATGAAAGTTATTTGTTGTAATAGCCGATTGCAGTTAATGTGAGTAAATCGGTGAAAAAATTTGAACAATTAAATTTCTTTAAAAGGCAGCATGTTATTTAGAGGCTGCTTGACTTTGCCTATTTGCGTTTTTTGTTTCGTTTTTTTTCTCAGCTACTTGTATGTGTGGTGTTTGTGTTAAAGAGGCCTTTTAATAGTTTTTATAAGATCATCTGGCTTACCTTAACTTTACAAAAGAGGCTAACTTTTAAAAGGAGTTTTAAAGGATAGAGGCGACTAAGGAAGTGTAAATAAAATAATAAATTTGGCAACTTTTACTTGATTGCTCAAATTTGTTCACAATTTCTAAAGTAACTTTTTTCTTTCGTTTTGCACTTCAAAATTAGTTGATCATACTTGCCTGCTGATGACTTTCATGAGGACATTGTAAAAACAGTCAAATAAATGCTGTTGTTTCCAAATGTAAATTGAGGTTATTTTACATTCTAGGGACTTGCTGGAATATTATCGGTTTTATAGTGCTTATATTCATACTTGTAGGATGTCACATCCTTAGTGAATAAGTTCAGACGTAAACATCCTAATTTTTCCCCCAAAAAATAGCAGCCTCAATTACGAATGTTATTGAAAAATATTACACAGTGGAAACCTCCCAAAAAAAGTACCCGCACCGCACAGAGTGAGATAACGTGATGTTTGTATACTTCGACATGTTCCGTAATGACTGGCTGTTGCCGTAAAGTAGAGTCAAATGTGGGTTAATGACGTTCCGAATTATTGATAAGACGTGAACAAATAAACAGAAGGTGAACATTTCCATTCACACATTCTGGGTGATCTGAGGTGCCTAATGTGCAGCATTCAATGCAGACAAGATCAAAGTTTTTCGCTGCTTGTTTGTAGATTTAAAGGTGCGCACATTTACATTCCCCAAAACATTTGAAAAAAAAAACCACTTAATTAAGCTTCCCTTAATTATGCATGTATTTTAAAAGAAAAGTACATGCACATGTACTTGGAAAGTTTAAAGGCAGTGTACATGATTGGTCATTGTTGCAGTTTTCAGAAATGGGCGGATTTAGGGGTTAGTATTTTATAGGAAATATCGTTCCACTGACCTGTTCAAAGTTTTGCGTTGTTGGGTGGCGAAAAAAAAGAGAGAAAAACGGCGCTCATTTTTAACCGTCAGGCGGATGATAGCCTTTAGTCAAGGCGCTCGTGGCTATCGTGGCGCGTGACGCGCCCCGAATGCCAGCATGTCCGGGGCGCGCCACTCGTTCACATAGCCATGCGCGCCTTGACTAAAGGCGGCTACAGGGCAGTTTTCCAACGATTTCCAGCTGGAAATCGTTGGAAAACGATTTATATTTCAATTTTTCTTGACGATGACGGCACACCTGGTGCTTAAATTTCACAGGATGATTGAGACTACTATTGGCTTACAGTCTAGTGAGGTATTTCAAAATAATTCAGTAAAAAAATGGAGGATTACCAATCATGTACACTACCTTTTAAGTCTGTCAAAATAGTAAGATGAGAATTGTACTTAAGCCCGGTTCATACTTCATGCGAATGCGATAGCGAATTTCATGACGTCAACAATTGAAGTTTCATTGTGACGTTTTCTGTTACCTTAACGAATTCGCTTCGTATATACGCATTCGCTTGAAGTATGAACCGGGCTTTATGATGTTATTGTGTTATTTGCAAATATTTTCTTGGTCAAAGCTAAAATTGTCTGTTCTTTAATCTGGCATTTACATCATGTACATGTAGTTTTAAAAGGTTGAGTTACCAAAAAAGGTTCATTTGGAGAATTGTCAATAACAACCCACCCTGTTGACGCAAATCTAAATAAAGTTTTTGGAGTGAATATAGAACATACAATATTAAGAGCGCACTTTCCTACAATGTACCGGCTAGCTGTTGACAGTAACACTATCCCCAAACGCATTAGCGAAGCCCTGAACTTGACTCGAGTCAAGTAAAAACATCCTTTTGTAGGATTTAGGTACGCCACGCACGTAATTGCGAGGATCGCGTGGCACTCGGAGGAAATCTCGGACGTCAACAGGTTTTTCCTGAGTCAGCGGGCTCTTCCACTCTCTCGGGTGGTAATCTTTGTTGATAACGCAAAGACAAGTGGTTTGCTCAAGTTGACTGACGGTGGATGGATCATGTATGCTGGCCGGTTTGGCCATGGGATTAGCTTGTGTAGGAGTTTCGGAATTCCTTGGTCTACGTAGAAAAATTTCAAGTAAATATTTGTGGGGGGGGGGGAGGGGGAGGGGGATGTAGAAAAGATTTCAACTTTTTATATACAAGAAACATTAACTCCAACTCCCTACATCATTTTTGCTCCAAGTAACCTGAATCCTCCAACATCCTCTTATGGGGACCACTGCATGAATCCTCCAAGAGCCTCTAGGGGTTTTCGTAAACGCCCCAGTAGCCTCAATCCTCCGAAATCCTCCAGTATCGGATTGTGCCTGATGACGTGGATTCCTTCATTTTCCTTTAGAGGCAAAAATCCTCTTATGCCCTCAATCCTGCAAAATCCTCCGATGCTTCAACTTCCAAAGACCCTCCATCCTCCAGAATTCCTCCATTTGGCAAAGAGGATTTTGGAGGATTTGGGAAGGTTTAGGGTTAAAGGGACACGTTGCCTTGAAGGTGCTCAATTTGGCTACAAAAAAATGTTCATCCTAAAATTGCTGTGGTTGGAAAGATCATTGACCCTAACGCTACAAAATCCAACAAAATCCAACAGCTGTTGTAATTTATTGGATTTAGCAGCCCACACAAACTACATGGTGTTTTGGATGTCGTATGTAGCAGGGTGGAAGCCAAATATACCTGTTGGATTTTGTTGGATTCAGCAGGGTATACATGTACATGTAGAGCTGCAAAATGCCAAGGCTGGTGTGTAGGTAGTACGCTGTAGAATCCAACAAAATTTGCTGTTGGATTTTCTTGTATTCAGCAGGCTTCTCATTTCAGTTTTGTTGGAAATTGTTGGATTTTAGCAGGGCCATATGAACAATCATTCAAGGGGTTAGAGTTAAAATGCAGAATAAAATAATGTACAACAGTGTATCCCCATTTACATGTCAATTCAACCGACTTGGAAATAAAAAGATCTGACCTCAGTATTTTTAATGGAATATGGTAACATTGTAAGCCATCCGTGTCTTGTGCCACTATGAGTATCTGATCTTGCTGGTAAAACCATGGACTGTGTGTGGTTAGCCCCTCAAAAACTGGAAGCAATGATCCCAGTATTATTTCCGCCATGGGGTATTATGACCTGCATGTAATTAAATAAGGAACTTGCTTGTTGTATAGATGATTAGGTCTTTCCTGTATTGCTCAACCTGGAGAATTCCACAGCTGACAAATAAAATTGCTGTGAAGGTCCTATACATTGTATGTGGGAGATGATAGACCCCTCTGTGGAAATTTGTCGGAAAATAGCAAATATTCAAATTCCTTTTTTTACCAGTTTTAAGGCATTGATGATTTGAAGATATATTTTGGACTATGGATTTTTTTTTAGTGATGCAGAATTTATTCTTTTTAACTTTTTGTTTTTTGGTGGAGCGCTGGTATGGTATTCTGGTAATTTTGGGTTTGCTCGCAAAGCCAGATCCGGTTTTAATTGACGCATTTTCCACTGAAGCCGAAATCATAGGCCCAATGTGAAATTAAGCCCCTGTTTGTCATTCCGGTCATCGCAGAGCCCGAGATTTTGGAAATAAAATTTAAAATTAGCTTTTTTGTTCTCCTGACAGTTTGCGTCGGCATGGACATTCGCAATAAGGTGGAGAACTTCGGAGTGCTCGAGAACTGCACCATCATCGAGGGCGATCTTCACATTCTCCTGATTGAGCAAGTATCGCCGGGGGACTACGACCATCTCTCCTTCCCCAAGCTCAGGGAGATCACCGGCTTCTTCGTGCTCTACCGCGTCTCTCATCTCCTCACCCTTCGACACATGTTCCCCAACCTCGCCGTCATCCGTGGCGACACCCTCTTCTACAACTATGCCTTAGTCGTCTACGAGATGCTGGAAATGCAAGAGATAGGCCTCTCTGGTCTGCTGACCATCCTCCGCGGCTCGATACGCCTGGAGAAGAACCCCAACCTGTGCTACATGGACACCATAGACTGGTCCCTCATCCTGCAAGAGGGTACGGAGAACAACTTTATCGCCGACAACAAGGACCAAGGAGGGTGCCTTAACTTCTGCCTGAAGAGGGACGGCCGGAACGTCTGCCGAACGCAGACAGCTGTGGGTGTGCAGGAGCTCTGCTGGTCAGGCGATCACTGCCAGAAAGGTAAGATTCCAAGTCGTGGCCCACAGGAGTATGTTAATACCACGGAGTCTAAGTCTTCACTTGAAATTCCTTGGGATAAAAGCATTTTTATGCCAGTGCGCAGTTTCATTACACATACACAAAAGTGTTTTAGTTCACGGCAAATTATCAGGCTAAGAACATGAAAAGCTCATTGGTTTATGGGGGGTTTTCGAAACCCTGGCTTCGTCTCCGTCTTCAGCTTCGTCTCCGACATCTGAATAACTGAGAAGCAAACCAAACGTATAAATATACTAATTTTTGCTTCCATAATCAACCGAATGAATGTTCCTGAAGCAGAACATGCACCAAAATCTAGAATATTTCCATTTTGTTTGCTTGTCAGTTATTCAGAAGTTGGAGACGAAGCCAAAGCCAAGACGAAGCCAGGGTTTCGAAAACCCCCCTATGTTTCTTCCTTGTGTATGCATCAATTAATGTCCGCAAAGAATGCGAAACATTGACCAATCAGGAAAATAGGCACAGATCTCCTTTGTTGTGTTGTTCATACTGCAATGGAGAGTTGTTGCTTTGTTTGAGTGCTTAGGTTATGAACGCACATGGTACAACATGTACGTTATTTTACTCAGTCTTGAACATTGTTGAGATCAGCTATGTGGTGTTCTTAACCTATTCTACCCAGCTGTTATTAATGGGTTGCTGGGGCTGATTTCATAGAGCTGCTTAAGCACAAAATTTGCTTAAGCAAAAAGAAAAACCTTGCTTAATAAAATCAGGTTACCAGCTAAAACTTCATGTGGTATACATTGCTTGTGACTGGTATTAAGCTGTTGTTTGCTTAGCATAAAAATCACATGGAATTTTGGCTGGTAACCTGATTTTACTAAGCAAGGTTTTTTTGTGCTTAAGCAAATTTTGTGCTTGACCCTAACCCTGCCAGACGCAGCACAGTGCATCTGTGGTGACAGCTTGACCTTGCTGCACTCAGCACACAAGTCAATGTGACAAAGTATGCAATCTGATGGATCTGGCAGGGTTTCTAGCCAAAATACCCTGGAGGGTTAGGGTTTTAAGCAGCTCTATGAAATTGGCCCCTGGTATGCCAATACGGGCTTGTGCAGCCAAGCGTAACACACAGTAGGCAAACAATGGATTGAATATGCGCAGGAATGTGCATTTAATAGACAACAAACGATCAGGTGTTTTTTTTTTTGGGGGTGGAAATGTTTATCCCACTCTTCTACTTTTTCACCTGGGTCTGCTTGAAAAAGGCAGGAATCCATTCATTAACCCCTTGCCACCGGTTGACACAAATACACAAATACGTGCAGATTGAAATTGCCACTTGGCCGGTTGACACAAATACAAGCCAATTTTTTGCGTTTTCAATCCATTATTGGGGTATTGTGTACGTTATGCTTGGCTGCACAAGCCTCTTGTTTCCATTTTCGCTTGGCTGCATAACCCGGCCTGGTGCCCCGGCGCCACCTGGTGGCAAGGGGTTAAGTTAATCTGCAGGACACAGGAGCTGTGCTGCATGGGTAAATAATAATGATACGACTTGTAACGCACATTTTCGCAATGTACAATACGCGACTTGGTTTTTACATGTGTACATGAAAGGGGAACCTTAGGAACTAACGTGCACATTCTCTATGTGCGAAGTTTGCCATCAACAGTACACCTTGCTTAAACTTGGGGAGAAACACACGGGACGTATTCGAAACCCCATTCTCGAACTACATTTAAATCGGAGCTACACGTAAAGCCATCTATCAGTGATATTTCTGCCATTTACGCTGATCTGCGGAGTTATAAACTTGGTTGCCAAAATACTTTGGAGCCGGATGGGAATTTCCCCTTGTTTTTCACCCTAAAAGGTTTTTTCGCGGGTTTTTCACCCATCCCCTAAATCAGCAATAGGCTTCTACTGGAGAGTTGAAAAGTTAACCGAAAATAGATTTATTGGTGTAAACATTATTGTATTTGTTTAAATATTTTGTATGAATGTGTAAATATTCAGTTTTAACTAATAATATGCAGGGCCCAAATGGAAACCAGTTTTAAACTGTTTGGGCACACCCTGGGTAAAGAAATGTAATAAATAAATATATACGCAGACACCGTTCACGAACAGGATTTTCACCCCTCGCTATCGGGGGAGTGGATGAAGAACAAAGATGGCGGACGGTGCAGGACATTCGTATATCGTATCCTGGAGTGATGGTTTTCTTCTTGAATATTTAAAGACAAGTTGCAGCAAACGGAAATATCAGATCATCAATTCGTCGCCATCATCCGAGGAATCAAACAACATGAATGCTTTTCATAAGATGGAATTTGCATCGGGGTGATGTAAATTCAATGTTGGGTTTTTAATTGGAACCAACCAGCCGACTCCGATAAGCTCATTGGTCAAGTGGTAGGACGTCTGCACTAGAAAGCAGGGGGTCGTGGGTTTGAGTCCCACCCGAGTGATTTTTTTCCCCACATAATCTCTCGGGACAACACTGAGTATACAGTGTTTATAAAATACGTCGGTGAAGGGCAAAACCCAACATTGAATTAACATAAATGCTGCGAAGATTGTTTTGACTTCGGCTGCATCATTTATGGACGCTGCCATCTTGAATGGCATCACCAAGCACTCAGACATGCATGTCCTTATTCGGCGGCCCAAGAACACTACTCGAATCACTGGAGAACGCCCATGGTCTCTGCATCACTTATAACAGTTATTGTAGTCAATGAAGAAGCCCTGAGGTCATTGACCTGGTCAACCGGTCTGTTACTGTCTTTAATCTCAAGCAGTAGACAGCCTGTTTCCAATGACTCCCTGGGGAGTTCCTTTGTGTTGAACAGGAAGCTGCTTATTCTGCTTCATCCGAATATCCTTGCAGTGAAGAGATGATTATGTTTTTTTTTTTTTTTAAGAAGTGATATTCTGCGTAACAAACATATTTTCTTTTTTTTGCTCTTGCAAGTTGATGCGATCCCGGAGAATAAGTTGTTTGTCTGTGAGTAATGTCAAACCTTGGGTGTCAATATCGTAAGGTGGATTTAGAGGCTTTGATTTCAATAACGGATACACAAAATCACAGCCAGAGTTTACAATTACAAGTCACGTTGTCAGGTCAGATCCAGTTTGCGGGCTTCAGGTGTGGTATTGAGGTTGAACGGAGTGTTTTTAGATGCCTGCTGTTAACATATCTTCGTAAAGGCTGGTTCACATTTCACACAAATTTGAGAGCGAAGCGAACTTGTTAAGGTACATGTAATGGCGAACGTCACAAGGAACAATTGATGAAGTCGCATTCACATCAAATGCATTGTACATACATGTACTTATGTATGAACCGGGAATTTAAATGGAAAATCACATCGAAGGATTTTAAAGTTTATTTTACTGTCAAATTACCTCAAAGTCTCTTTAGTCTGGCTTCCAATCCCTTCATAAGATGGATTGGTATTGCATTATCCTGTCAGGCAGCTTTGCACCCAGTATATACATTTTTGTATGCATTGAGATATAATTACAAATCGCACCATGCATTCAGAAAAAGAAAAAAACAATTACTCAATGATTTAATTCTAGCAGTTCCAATATCACCCCAACCCTGCTGAATCCAACAGGATCCAACAATTTGATATTCCTGTTGGACCCTGTTGGATTGAGCAGCTAACTCGTAGTGTTACAATCCTGTTGGATTCAGCAGGCAACAGAAAAATATGTCACATCAGAAACAGTTGGATTCTGTGGGATTTATTAGCAAGCAAGTAATTTTTTATTTTTAGTTACCCAGCAACTTGGCATGTTGGACTGTGTCGGACTGCATTGGATTGAGCAGGAAATTTGTCACCGTTGGAATCTGTTGGATTTAGCAAAGTAGTCCTGGTGAACCATTAGCTGATAGTGTTTTAATTAATATGATTTTGCATGCATCCGAGGGGGTTAGGGTTACACACATTTATGTGCATGTGGTGTACTAGATTGAAAACAGATTCAACTTAGACATGTACAGATCGGAAAAGTGTTCTTGGCAGTGTAAACGCAAGGGCCAATCAAAGTTGTCATACATGTACATGTACATCCCAGTCCATTGTGTTGATAGTCATTACGAACCTCTGTTGAGAGTCAGTTAAGGATTCTGGAAGTCTGGAACAGTGCGCCATGCTTTGACCCATGGAGGAATTGAATAAAGTAGGATTTAATTACAAAAAGCTACCTGGTATCAGATTAAAAAAGAATTGAAATAGAGATTGTTGAAGCAGTGCAGCATGTGACCTACATGTGTAAGGTCTTTAACCCTAACCCATCTCAAAACCCCAAAATCCTCCTTGCAGTTTTGGAGGATTTTGGAGGATTGAGGATGAATGGTGTTTCAATCGAGGAGGATTTTTGAGGATTGAGGAGGAATGGTATTTCAAGAAAAAGAGGATTTTGGAGGATTGAGGAGGAATGGTATTTCAAGAAAAAGAGGATTTTGGAGGATTGAGGATGAATGGTGTTTCAAGCGGAGGATTTTGGAGGATTGAGGATGAACAGTGTTTAAAGCACTAGGAGGATTTTGGAGGATTGAGGATGAATGCATTTTTTGGGGCAGGGCAATCGCAGGATTTTGGAGGATTGAGGATGGTTCCTAGCAAAAAGGATCTAGGGAGTTAGGGTTAATCTTTCATAACTTGGAATATGGATCCTCTGCCAAAACAAAATTGGATTTTGAATTTAAAAAAAAATGGGTACAACTGTTCATTTTATGGGATTGTTGTGCCGTCTTGATAATCTCACGTGGTGTCCCAGAAAGTCTGCCAATGTTTATGCATTGCTTGAAACACCTGGAAGACCAAACAGAGAAATCGTCATTTTTGTTCCTTTGCAGTTTGTACTCTCGGAGATGAAGGGAAGGGACAGAACAAAAATGAGTACTTTCTGTTAAGCTTGTGAAACCGGTGGCAGAAATGGACGGGTTGGTTGAATTGGTCTTGGCCCTTTGAAATGAATTATGGGGGTCATTCAGTGTGTTGACCAAGTCCAGGAACAGGAACGAGTTCACAACCTCTTACCAATGGTTCCACCTTCTCCTCACGCCTGGGGCCACCTGACCTAGTTGTGTCATGGTCACTGTAGAATTTGGGTTGTCAGACTAGCTGTCCCAGGACTTGGGGTTGTGAAGCCTCTTATTGGCTGTTTTGGAAACTTTTCCAAAACAGCCCTTGTTTTCGTTAAGATTTTTTTTTTTTTTTTTTTTTTTTTTTTTTTGTTGCTTCCTTTTCAGACTTTTTGCCCATAGCATTTGTGCACGTTTTCTTTCTTACCGGCACTTTGGCTACTTTGGTACACCCGATTGCCTTTAAACTTGGCAGACACTTAGACCAACTGCTCAGAATGTGTCCCGAACGTTTTGGTCATGATGACGTCATCACGTGATTTTTTATGAATTTTTGAATTTTGAAAATCGTAACATTCTTTTCAATATATCTAGCGAACAAAACAAGATATTTTTAAAATTCTTTTTGCTATAGCTTTGGTATGTCTCAAAGATATGCCCTAAAAAGTAAAAATTGTGTGACGTCATGATGACGTCATCAAAAATGTGCTTTTTTAAAACACATATAAGGATAGGTCCGATCGTCATGAAAATTGGTGGGTAGGTAGATACTGGCACTAGGATGCACAATCCAAAATGACGTCATGATGACGTCATCACGTGATTTGTTATGAATTTTTGAAATTTTGAAAATCGTAACATTCTTTTAAATATATCTGGCGAACAAAACAAGATATTTTCAAAATTCTTTTTGTTATAGCTTTGGTAGGTCTCAAAGATATGCCCTAAAAAGGAAAAAAATGTGTGACGTCATGATGACATCATCAAAAATGTGCTTTTTTAAAACACATATAAGGATAGGTCCGATCGTCATGAAAATTGGTGGGTAGGTAGATACTGGCACTAGGATGCAAAATCCAAAGTGACGTCATGATGACGTCATCACGTGATTTGTTATGAATTTTTGAAATTTTTGAAATCGTAACATTCTTTTAAATATATCTCGCAAACAAAACAAGAGATTTTCAAAATTCTTTTTGATACAGCTTTTGGTATGTCTCAAAGATATGCCCTAAAAGGCGAAAATTGTGTGACGTCATAATGACGTCATCAATTTTTTTTTTTAACGCATGTAAGGGTCGGTCCGATTAAAAATTTATACATTGAATTTTTCTCTACCTAATTCAACAATTTCGTGATCGTGGCTCACTCAAGTATTAAGAAATAACAGGCATCTAACAAATTGTGACCAAATTCAATATAACACAAAGGAATTCTGGGAAGGACAGAAACCATGGCTTTCATGTGGCATGCTGTCTATAAAGAGTTGATCTCTAGTCTTTTTTTCAAGTCGTTAGACAAGTCGTAGGCAGATACTTACACCAACTGCTCAGAATGTGCGCCGAACTTTTAGGTCATGATGACGTCATCACATGTCACGTGACGTCATCTTAAAGGGGCATTTTTGGAAACCATATATCTACAAAAGTACAAGTCACATTAAGTTAAAACGTGGTATTTAGTTATGCCAGCATGTGTTAGATGAAAATGTATGTGACGTCATGGTGACGTCATGATGACGTCATCGGCTAATTTTCTATGATTTTTTTCAATTTTGAAATTTCATTTAAATCACATAATTTTACACAAAAAAACAAAACAGCCCTGTGTTTGTCCACAAACACTGCACCAGATGTCTAGTTGTTTATATGTTCGATATTTCCAGGCCTATTAGACTCGTCAACAGATTGATTTTCAGTGAGCTTCATGAACATGTACTCACTCACTACATGTAGAAATGCTCTTAAAAAAACTAGATGACACAAGTGCTATAATTTTATAGTAAAGTACCGGTACTGTGCAAGTTGCTTTTGTGACCCCAACTTGAACTGAAGTATAAAAATAAAGGTGTAAAAAAATATATAAAAAAAGAATATATAACATAATAATAATAAAAAAAAAAAAAATAAATAAAAAATAAAAAATAAAAAAAATAAAAATAATAATACACATTCTGCATTTATTTGTACATTGCCAAGTACATAAGGTGCTAATTTTGTAAGGCTGTTAAATGCCTCAACCAGAGCTACAAAATACTGAGTAGTAAACTGTACTATGCATTACTAAATAAAATTGTGTGGTACATGTACAATGTATTTTGTAGTATAGTGTACTCTATCCAAAATGAATGCCGATGAAAAGAGCACAGTCGGTATACATCATTTATACCTTTAATAATAATAATACTAATAATACAAGCATTTGTAAAGCGCCATCTATCTATGTAGACATATTCCGAGGCGCTTGAAGAAAAGAAACTGTCCAGAACTCTACAAATAGTTAAATATACATGTACATGTATGTATACTTGAAACAAAACCAGCAATCTAATTATAAGTTGAGTTAAACAGAAATGTTTTAAGAAGGCATTTGAAGGTATGTAAAGATTGACAGCTACGAATTTCCTGAGGCAAAGAGTTCCATAGAGTGGGCGCCGCAACTGAGAAGGCATAGTCCCCATACGATGTTCTAGTTCTTGGTGTCACAAGAAGATGTTTGTCAGATGACCTTAGGTGGCGATTAGGGGAATACTGGGTGAAGAGATCCTGCAGATATGTTGGTGCGCTGTCATTGAGGGCTTTCCAGGTAAGTAGGATTATTTTGAAGGCAACCCTCTGTTTGACTGGAAGCCAGTGAAGATTTCTCAGGACTGGAGTAATGTGGTCAAATTTCCGTGTTCGGGATAAGACACGAGCTGCAGTGTTTTGAACATGTTGAAGTTTGCACATGAGAGTGTTGGTGATTCCAAACAGAAGTGAGTTGCCATTATCCAACCTTGATGTCACGAGAGCATGGATAAGGATGGCAGCCGACTCATCAGTCAGGATTCGGCGGATGCTGTTGATGTTTCTAATATGGTAGTATGACGTTTGGCAAACTTTCTTGACATGCGATTCCATTGACATCGTGCTGTCAAACATGATGCCAAGATTACGTGCAGTCGTAGAACGTTGAATATTAGAAGTCCCAAATTGCATCTGGTTGCATCTGATTTTATCCTGGCTACGTTTGGAAGTGATAATTAGAAGTTCGGTCTTGTCGTCGTTAAATTTTAATTTATTCCTGGTCATCCATTGCTTAAGATCACAAACACATTGTTCAATACGCTGTCTCACGGAATGTTCGTCGTCTTGGTTTCCTAGATGAAACGATCCATATATCTGTGTGTCGTCTGCATAGCAATGAACTTGAAGTTGATGCCTCCGTACAATAGCGGCAATAGGCTCGGAGTATATTGTGAAGAATAAGGGACCTAATACTGATCCTTGAGGGACGCCAGAAGAAAGTGAGATGGGAGATGATAAAGATCCATTGATGTTCACAGTCTGTGTTCGATGACATATATATGATCTAATCCATTGCAGGGCTGGACCAGTAACACCGATGGACTGAAGGCGGTGGAATAAAACATCATAGTCTATAGTGTCGAATGCTGCAGAGAGATCAAGGAGAACAAGGAACACACCACGCTTATCGTCAACTGCCCGGAGAATATCGTTCTTAACTCTTAGAAGAGCAGTCTCTGTTCCATGATGTTTTCTATACGCAGATTGCAATGGTTCATGTAGATTGTGTTCAGTCAGATGATCAGTAATTTGGGAATAAACAACCTTCTCTATTACTTTGGATATGAATGAAAGGTTGGATACGGGACGAAAGTTCTTGAGGTTTTCAGGATCGAGGGTGGGTTTCTTCAGCAGAGGAGTCACCAGGGCATTTCTAAATTGCTGTGGGAATTTCGAAGATTGAAGAGACAGGTTGACAATTTTGGAGATAACTGGAGTCAAAATATTCAGATTGTTCTTTAGGAGCCAGGTAGGAATTGGATCCAAATCGCACGTCTTTGATGGTGATGATTTGATGATTTTCCTGATTTCCTCATCCAGAGCTGGTGTGAATTCTTCCAATGGTGTAATATCAGAGTGAGATGACTCGGTGGTATACGGCTGCATACAATCTAGATCGTGGTCAAGATTATTACGAATGTTCCGAATCTTTGTTATGAAATAATCACTAAAAGTTGTCGCCAATTCCTGTTTATTGTCGTGTGTGGGTAGTTTAGTTTTTCCTTTGTTGTGGAGTAGAGATTCAACAATTTTGTAGAGCTCTCTCTGGTTCCCACAGCTGGCTAGTTTTTCTTTGAAGTATGATGATTTGGCACTGTTGATCATATTAACAACACAGAGTCGTTGCGCTTTAAATTGGTTTCTATCAGATTCTGATCTGGTTTTCCTCCAGCGTCTCTCCAATTTCTTGCGGTGTCTCTTGGCATCGGCAATCTCCGGGGAATACCATGGATTGGCTGGTCTAATGGTAATACAGCGAGTTTTCAGTGGAGCATGCTTTTCCAGAATAGACTTCAGTGTGGAGTTGTACTGATCTATGAGTGTTTGGAGGTCATTGGACGGGTTGGTAAACAATTCTGACTGGCTAATATCGTTGGAAAAACTGTCATGGTCTAGAGATCCATATTTCCGATAGGAAATATGCTTCTTAGTTGGTTGAGGTTTAGTCAGATTCAGTGCACAATGCAAAGCAGCATGATCTGTCAGAAAACATGCAACATCCACTGAATCAATTAGGTTGTCCGTGGGTCGTGCAAAGACAAGGTCCAATATATGGCCACTCACATGTGTAGGAGCACATACAAACTGTTTCAGGTTAGTGTTTTGAATTATATCATTGAGGTGGCGAGCAGCAGAATCATCTGTATCCCAGTGGAAATTAAAATCCCCAACAATCAGCAACTTGCTTGGGGATGCCGAGAGTACACTGACATATTCGGAGAAATCGTCAAGGAACATTGTAGGGGTTATACGATTCTTTGAGCTGTATGGTGGCCTATAGATGATTACCAGCTTCACGGATGAGAAAGTTCCTTTGACAGTTACATCACAACATAGACTTTCAAAATTACCACTACTGTGTGATGTTATTGGGCCGTGTTTGATATTAGTCTTATATATGAGAGCAATACCCCCACCAGTTCCATTTGGACGAGGTACATGACACATGTCATATCCAGGAATGCATAATTCACCTATTATTTTATCATGTTTATCGGTAGCTGATAACCAAGTTTCAGTCAGTGCAATCAAATCCAAATCATGTTCAATAAAGTAGTCAGTCAGTAGGTTGGTTTTATTGCACACAGACTGGGCATTTAGGACACACAGTTTGGAGAGCATGGGTCGTTTCAGACTACTGTCTGTTGATGTTGGCGGTGTTGATATATGCAGGTCATTGTCCGAGGATACAGTTGGTATTGCATGTACCACTTGTGTTGGGGGGTCAGATCGGTTTCCTCGACGTGATGGTCGCTTTGTGTTTATTCGTAGGTCTTTCAAGGTGGACCATGTAGCTGGAGAAACGGGTATTGTTTTACATCTTAAACCGATACTCAGGAGATGCTCACGCTCATACCTATGAGTAGGTTTGTTGATGACTGCAGCTGTAGTTATTTCACTAACAGGACCAGGGTTGGGGTTTATATCCCCACAGATTAACAGGGCAATGTTGAAATTTGAAGAAGAATTCTGGTAGTATGGAATAGGTGTTTTCAGGTAACACTTGATGGTCAATCTCTTCCATGTTGGGCCATATGCTGGAGAGTAGGCATATCTGGCAGACCCTTCACTTGCTAATCCCTGCACATCACACACCAGAACAAGGGCAAACAGGAAACTCCAAGTTAACACCTCCATTGTATAAGGCAGTGGGCAGGAGACAAACAGCAGCTCCTCTTATTGTTCAAGCATGGTCAGGCTTGTGGCTTGGCTGATGAGTCATTGATCCGTGGTTTGCATGGCTGAAAAGCCCATTGATGAATATTACCTTCCAGTGAGCAAAAATTGAAGATTTCCAACATCAATATTTCAACTAGAAGAGTAGATGACAACATGTAGATAGCACCAGAAGATTCCTTGGTGTTAGCTCTTCAGGGTGATATAAAATATGCAACAAACTAATGTGAATAGCAGGATATAATACATGAAATATACAGAGCGAAAAAAGTGTGCAGCTTGCGCGCACAACTACACTCTGACGTGACCAAATTTCCAAATTTAGATCAGATATTTTGCAGATGCATACAGTTTTTGGGAGGAAGTGCTTGTTATTGGATGTCATTCAACAGATGAAGATATGACGTACACTGTACATGCGCGCCTGAGCCCATCTCTATCGTTCAACGGGTGCCCTGTCATGAAGAATCAATGTATGTGTCAGTGCCGCCAGCGTAGACTCATACGCGTGTCGTTTGCTGTAAACAGGCACATTAAAGCGAGCGACTTGTAAATCTCGCCTCAGCTACGACTCCTTGAGACTCTGAGTACTTTGGTGATTGGTGAAATTAACAAGTACAGTACCAGTATACGACAATACGCACATTGTATAAAATGTCTAGATCCAGATGATTTGTTTTTTATGATATAGCTTTGGAAATGAACAAAACAAAATTAGTTTCAGGCTGAAAGCTCACTGTTTATGAAGATGGTATCAGGACCAGTCCCTGAGAAATATTTCCGTCTGAAATGCTGGCATCTTCGAGAAAATTGTTTCTGAAGACCTCTAAAAATGCAGCCGGCATATTTTGATTTCAACACTTGAAATTAGGACATGCAGAACGTGCACAGAACCACTCTTAGCACGGGACGGGTTTTCACTATTTTCTCATGACTAGGACGACAGATTTGAGCTCAAGCCTCCATAAGAAATTTCTCCTAGTTGATTATTGTCATATTTTTTCGATTTGCTACATGGTAGACTCTTACCATTGCTGGGTAGCCATTCTGAAAAAAATGAAGGCCATTCTAGGAAAAAAGTAGCCGGGTGACCGCAAAAACAAAAAAGGATTTTTTAAATTTTTTATATTTTATTTTAAGACATGACATGAACATGTTTTTTTTCGTGCCTACACCACGGGTTGGCTTATTTGAAGTCAAGTCTGTGTTGCAGCAAAGGCATGGTATTGTTTTTAATTTGAGCATTGATTAACAACGCTGGTGGATGTTTTTGTTGCACTCAACCATTAGCCACTCTCCTCCGTGTCGGATCTGATTAGTGATTTAATAATATGAGGACGGACTGATTGATGTCCCACTGCATGCATCCCCTGTGCGGTTTCTTTTACAGCCAATTTATCAACAGACCGATCCAATCAAATGGGGAGTCCGGGTCCGGCCCGCGCAACCTATGCCATTTCGGCTTTGTTTACCCCAGACGAGATGTTGTTTTTCCCAGGAAAGAGTGCTGTTTACCACCTTAACTAGTCCCCTCCCCCCCCCCCCCCCCCCCCCTGTGGGGCTGTTTTTCCTTCTCAAAAGGGAAAAACCACGGCCGCGGATGTAATCAGGTATATTTACGATGATTGGGAATTTTTGGATGCATCATGGAGGATGTGAGCTTGAAAGTAATGGGAGGTCTGTAGATCCTAAAACCTCCGAGTGGTTGCACTTTTACTGGTTGCATGTTTACTGGTTGCATGTTTTGGACGCGGCCGGATGTTTTCAGAGGAATCGCATAGTTTTGGGATGAGCATCAAGAACAGTTACTTTTTTTGGTGAAGTATTAAAGATTATTACCCTAACCTTCCCAAATCCTCCAAAATCCTCTTTGCCAAAGGGAGGAATTTGGAGGTTAGAGGGTCTTTGGAAGTTGAAGCATCAGAGGATTTTGTAAGATCGAGGGCATTAGAGGATTTTTACCTCTGGAGGAAAATGGAGGATCCAGGTCATCAGGCCCAATCTGATGCTGGTTGATTTCAGAGGATTGAGGTTAATACTGGGGTGTGTACAAAAAAAACCCGGAGGTTTTTGCAGGATTCATGCAGCGGGTCCCCATTTGAGGATTTTTGAGGATTCAGGTTACATGCAGCTTTAACACTTTGAAATCGGAGGATATTGGAGGATTCAGGTTACATGGAGGAAAATGATGTCGGGAGTTAGGGTTAATTATTCACCCGAACATTGTAGAATATCATCAGGTGTTTTGTAACAATGCCTTAATTTCAAGAGTGTGGAGAACTATTGGTTGAAGTCCAAGTTACATTGTAGATGTAAAATTTTTATCAAAAACCACTCCCCACTAATATTTGTAATGATTTTGCTGTTTTCTTGCAAAAAAACACCTTTAGAGAAAGGAATTTAATGGATTTTTTTCCCCTGCAAGGTGGAATAAAACAAACAAACAATATGTTTAGCATTATGTCTCCAAAAAAGGAAGGAGGCCCTTTTATGGCTCCCCCCTTCAAAACAAAACCAAAAAGGCAGTAATGAAAAACGGTAGTTGGGTGAGGCTTAACCCCTTGAGTACAGTTATTTATAATAAGGCGCCGGGGTGCTGGGGCGGCCTGTGCAGCCAAGTGAAACAGACACAAGAGGCTTGCACAGCCAAGCATAACATAACAATAATCCAACAATGGATTGAAAATGCAGAGATTGCGTGTATAGACGTCATCCGGCCAGGTGGCAATTTTTTTGGGCGTGTTTTGACGTCATCCATACTTAAGGGGTATAACATGCTTTTTGGGTTGTATTTTGTCCGATGCAGTATTATTCCCTGGGATTACTTCATATTTGCAATGCACTGCTAGCACAGTGCATCGCATCCCCAGATCAAATTCTTCGAGTAGGAATCAAGATGTCGCCAGATCTCATCTCGGGGCAAATTTGGTCATGTTTAGTAGGCTCGCCGTCATGACAAATCATTGAAGAAAGTACACAAAACCTCCGTTGTCGAGTGCCCTTTGTAGGCTAGACATATGCAGTTTTGTTTTGGAGGGATTTTGCGTGAGAGAAATCTGTATATTAAATTACAACCGAACAAAAATCTTCCGCCTCCAAAGATCCACAAAATCTCCAGGACTTGTTCCTACATGTTCATGTGCAGCTTTGTCTTCCAGAAATGGGAGTCTGTTAAATGATTGAACTTACAGGGGGATACGATCGAAGTTAAATGATTGAACTTACAGGGGGATATGATCGGATCGTACGCAGTCATGTACATTGTACAGTACTTGCAGAGCACAGTGCTCCACACGAAGGAACCACAGTCAAACTTCCAGGTCTCCCCAAAATCTCTAGGAGCCTCTCCCTTGGTTGTGTCTTCCAGAAACTTGAGCCTGTGAAATGATCGAACTGCCAGCCCCCAACTCAGAGGACCAGTAACCAGAGACCTAGTTCCGGGGTCACTCCCCAGAGCAGGCCTGAATCTCAATCAGTTATGGGACACAAGATCCAGGCAAGTTTGGAAGTCAGAATATCGGGTTAAAGAGAGAGGCGAAGAATAATCAATGGCTAATCGGTAGTCTGCCATGTGGGTCCTGTAACTTCATTAGATGAGGCACGTATACCAGTGTGATGTGGTCATGTGATATGGGTGAGAGCACCTGAGGTCGGTTAACCAGTTCCCAGAAATTACCCCAAAAGCTGACTATAAAGAGAAACAACAAAGAAAGAATGTTTGTAATTTTGTTTAAAATTTGGGTCTACGTTATTTTAAACTTTACACTTCTTTCCCACATGGTTCAGAACACACTTCAACCCCCCTCCCCCACCCCCCAAAACAGCAAAATAGGATATTTTGCTATTTTTAACCTTCTCCAAGTCCAACAGGATGACTGACATGCAATCATGTATGTCAGTGTTTAACTTCAGTCCACAGATCCGACAGACATCAGAGTTGTATTCGAGTCCCTGGGAGTCCTTTCACAAGTCCCTGCAAGTCCATCACAAGCCCTCCAGTCCTAATCCCAATCACAAGCTATTCAAATGAGCTTTGACAAAGGCATTCCTTTGTCATTGTTCATCCAGTTACTTGTGACTGGCTTTATGAAAGCACTTCTGACTGGGCTTGCGAAAGGACTTGTGAAAGGACTTGCAGGGACTTGAATACAACTCTGGTGTTCAGTACACAAATGCTACAATGTAGGAACATGATTGCAAGTACATGTATAAACCTTACATGCGCACATGTACACCTACATGTAGATACAAAATATTGCGGGTTTGTGTGGTTAGAACTGGTTGTTTGCAATTGACGAATTGGTTAAAACAACCGGTTCTTCTCAGAACCACACAACTCGAAAGAGATACAAATTTCACTTTGTGTTACTGCAAACCCTCCATACTTTTGTTCATGTCCACCATGCAAACCTACAGGTCTCATTTACATAGGTGTAGACTCTAGTTACTCATCCGAACCACAAATGAAATCATCGGAGTTAAATTTATCACTTGGATGGTTGAGGGATGGGGTGAAATTTACTCTTAAGTGGTGTGGGGGCAGAAAATACTAGGAAAAACCTTCAATAACAGGTAGTGGGTTGTGTTGACTGGATGAGTTCAAATGATTCACTGAACAGCAGCTCTATCAATGTGGCTTTTAATGCACCATTAGGAGCAGACCTTAAATTGATCAGCTTCACTATCAAGGCCGACACTTGAGGGGTCCAGGAGAGGCCCACAATTGTCATCAGGCTTTGGAGGCAGCTTTTTTTGTTTCATTATTGTAAATCATCACTGGAAGGTCATCGGTGGTCATGATCTGGGTTGTGTCCGGTCCTGGCAACAGCTGTCAGCGCTGATGAAGGTGAAACATTTCTCTGAGTGCCCTAGCAACTGATACATGTATGGTATGTTTAGTAGGAATGTGCGGAGGTCCAGGAGTAAAGGATTATTTTGTCATCTATTTCTGTGGGCTAGACATTAAAACCCTAACCCTGCCAGACGCAGCACAGTGCATCTGTGGTGACAGCTTGACCTTGCTGCACTCTGCACACAAGTCAATGTGACAAAGTATGCAATCTGATGCGTCTGGCAGGGTTTCTAGCCAAAATACCCTGGAGGGTTAGGGTTAAAATGTACACCTTACCCTGAATCCCCAAAATTTCATCTCATTGGTTTGTTATCTTGAGTTAGTTTTACCAGGGTCTGAGGGGTACAATCTTAATGTGTAATATTTACAGAGAAATGTGAAAAAAAAGTGAAGCATTGACGTTCAGATATTCAGACTGGTGCCGCAGATACTTGTGCATGTACATGTATATGAAGGCAAAGTGTTAGACCATGGGGTCCACCAGTGTTGTACAAAAATGTAGGTCTCGAGACCGGTCTTTTTTTGGGGTCTCGCCACACTGTGGTCTCGATATTTTGGCTGGTCTCGAGTTGAGACCAGCAATATGCAGCGTACGTAACAAAGGACTGCGTGGGTTTTCTTTTGTTAGATGTTCATAGTGCTATCGGTCATAATTCGATTACTGTACATTGCGTTTGTTGTCTTCGTTTAGTATCGTTGGTTGAGATAAACATTTGGCGTGTCGCTGCTAACCTGCAGTTCATGTTAATCAACCTCGTTAAGGAGTCGTTTCATTTTGTTGCTGATGCCGACGACACGTTGGTGCGGTCTCTCTTGAAGGTCTTGGTCTCGGTCTCGTACTATCCGGTCTCGACTACAACACCGGGGTCCACTCCAGTTTCCAATTTGAGGAAATAAAAACTTCTGAAGTATACTCAACACAGTGGGTACTCTGTATAGCTTTTCCAGTTTATGTACATTTGCTGTACATTTTATACTTGACTTGACTCAACTCAGAATTAGATATCTGCAAAGTAACCTGCATGTAGGCCTACACGTAGCACACAAAAAATCAAAGGAAAAAAATGACTAACTTCACTAACACAGTGCATGTATTTGTCATAAGAGATAATAAGGCCCATAACATAATTTGTATTCGTATCGACCAGGTTTCTATAAAAATTAATAACGGACAGGAAATAATGTTTGCTTTCGGCCCTGTGGTTGCGTGGGCTGCCCTGGGCCCAACATCACACATTATCTTCAAGTACGCTTGACCATTTCATCAACATTTCCATCCGACTGCTTCGCACTCCATTCCGATGGGATTAGCGAGCCAAGAGGGGCAAGTAGCCTCGTCAACATGCTGGCAATCCTGCATGTACATGTACACCGGCGGCAAAGAAAATCCTCTCCCAGACGCGGCCTTTTTTTTTTTTTTTTTTTCTTTCCTTTTTTTTTTTTTTTACCTTCCAAAAATGGCAACTTGTCAAGCCTGTGTTTCTTGAAAGCTTAAAGGTACAAAGTATGATATTATAGCATTTGTGTGATTCAACATCTTACTATAATCTTTGTGTACAATTTCAGGAATCTATGTGTGTACATGTATAGTGTGTGTCTGTCTGTAATTTGATTATCTCCAGAACCGGGCACTGTATGAAGTTGAAAATCGGCAGGTGTATTGCTCAGGACCCAAGAATGTGCAGTGTCAAGTTTGAAGTTGTTTGGATGAGCGGTTCTCGAAAAAGCTGAAAAAGAAGCAGCAATACTGGAGGATTTCAAAGGATTTTGCAGGATTGAAGGTATTAGAGGATTTTTCGGAGGATTGGGGTTACTAGGGTGTTTACGAAAACCCCTAGAGGATTTTGGAGGATTTGTGCAATGGTCCCCTTTAGAAGATGTTGGAGGATTCACTTTACTTGGAGGAAAAATGGTGGAGGGAGTTAAGGTTAGTTAATCTGCATAAAAGTAAAAAGAAAATTTCTCTCGGCGGCCAAAATCCTCTTTTGATACAAGCCCTTTAAATCCAATTTCATCTGCCCGATTTCAGGTGGTAGGGACTCTTTATTTTGTCACCTGATCTGAAAGTTGGCCAGGTGTAGCCAACCTATACCCTTGTCTCTCCCAGTGGACATGAACTTGCCGGTCTGGCCAGTCCCTGGTTTCCTGTTCGTCAAGGCAGTTTGTAGACTCTTGTAGACCCTTGGACGTGAAGAACTACTGTGTACTGGCTGCCCACTCCTGCTAGTCATGAGAGGCGAGGTCTCTGAGGAGGATTGGAAATGTCTTGAAAGGAAACAGAACCACACGTTTACACACTTGGGTGCTTTGTGGAGAAAAAAACGTTGGGCTCCAAGGGTCATTTCAATAGGATGTCGTTGTTGACTCGGAGTCTATATTTTTTGCAAGTAAGGGCCATTCAGAATTATCAATGTTTTTTAAACATTTGTATTGATTTTTCTTTGGAACTTCTATTACGTTCAATAATACATAAAGAAGTCCTGGTCGGTCCCTAGCATTTTGAAGCTACTCTGCTGAATCCAACAAAATACAACTGAAATTTTACTGCTTCCAACCTACTAAATGCAACAAAATCCAACGGGCATATTTAGCTTGTTACCCTGCTGAATACGACAATATAATTCAGCACACAATGCAGTTTATGTTGACTGCTAAATCCAACAAATTACAGCTTTTTGCCATTGTTGGATTTTGTTGGATATACATGTAGGGTTAAACAAACAAGCACAGAGGTGTAATGGTGATCACAGAACAAATGCTTCATTCTTTTTAAAAATTACTGATGGGTTATTCTATAAATTTGGGGTCCAAAAGTGTGACATTTGTTGGTGTGTCTGTAATACACCTGACCTGTGTGTAACCCATCAAGTGTCATTAAAATTGACTTCACACTATTTTTTACTTGTTTGGCAGGTACTTTGCTTTGTATAAACAATCACTCTTGGAGATAGAACTGATTAAAGAATGTGTCCTGAATTACAAAATGTCAAACATGTTGGGTGTAACAGGGCTGCCAAAATTAGGCCCCGAATTTATAGAATGACCCCAGACCCCAGACCCCAGACCCCAGACCCCAGACCCCAGACCCCAGACCCCAGACCCCAGACCCCAGACCCCAGACCCCAGACCCCAGACCCCAGACCCCAGACCCCAGACCCCAGACCCCAGACCCCAGACCCCAGACCCCAGACCCCAGACCCCAGACCCCAGACCCCAGACCCCAGACCCCAGACCCCAGACCCCAGACCCCAGACCGACTACATTTAGAGGCCTTGATGTCTGCATTACATATCTGCAGTAAGTAGTCTGTTAGTTTTTGAGTGCAAATCTGTCTGCAACTCTCAAGGAAAACCTTGAGCATTTTCCTGGAGTTTAGACAGTGAAAAATCTGCCCATTAATTTAAAGCGTGGAAGAGGACTGGTAGAGCCGAGGACACAGTTTGCAGACTCTGTGTGAACACAATGTGTGATTCAGCATCACACGAAATAACAAGCCTGTGAAAGTTTGAGCTCAATCCCATCATCCTAGTCATGAGAAAATACTGACAAAATTGTTCTGTTTTAACATTGAATGCTGTGCAAGTGCATTATCTCCTAATTTCAATTGGTTGAATGGAAATAAGCCCACTGAATTTTTGAAGGTCTTCAGATACAATTTTCTCAAAGATGACAGCATATCAGATGGAAATATTTCTCGGGACGATTGGTACAATTTTTTTTTTTACAAGCTTCCAGATTGACAGAGTTGTAATCAAGTCAATCGCAGTCATCACAAGTCACTTCACAATTCTGGTCTCAAGCCATTTAAAACAAGTATTCAAACACACTATACATGTATAACAAAAGCATTCCTTTGTCATTGTTCATATACATGTAGCTTGTGAGCTGACTTGTGATTGACTTGTGATCTGCCTTTTGATCCGACTTGTGATTGACTTGATTACAACTCTGCAGATTGAAACTAATCAGGGTCCCATTTTCAAATAGCTTCCACACTACTCAGATTTACAATTTTTAACATGGATGCTATTTCATGGTGGACGACCTCGGTTTTTTGCTCCAGTGTGAAACAAGCAAATAAATGCAATCAAATAAATTTTGAAGTGGCTGTGACTGATGTACCCCCTACATACATGTAACTCCCCTGTTCATATTACCTGGTCCCGTTCCAACCCAAAGACTCCAGGTATGTAGTAGCTCTCAAGTGTAGTACCTTGGTAGGGCTGGTGTCTGGAAAGATAGGATATCAGATGTTCCCCTGAGGGGTGAGTGACCATACATAAAATTAGCTGATATTTGACATGGACTTGCAATTTAGCCTGACCCACAAATTCCTCTCATACCATCCATGCAAGGCTTCTGCATTACCATAGCATGAATAGGTCACTTTTTGCCAGCTTGACTCGACAGACATAAACTGCTTCTGGTACAAATAAAAACTTGGCAGGCAAAAAAAAAGGAAAAAAAAATAAATTAGAAACGGGACCATCCAAACTATTTGGAGTGGGGGAAAAATAACCAGTTTTTGAGGACGTTACAATGTACATGTTGACCATTTTTTGCAGTTTTTTAATTTTCTTTTTCGGTGTAAAATCTGTAAAATGTTTAGTTTGTTGAGTAAAACAGATAGTATTTGTAAACATTTGTAGGGCTAAATTAGCTTTTGGAGGCCATAGTCCCCCCCCAACAAAAATAAATTCCCCTGTTATACAACCCCCTGGTACATGTACACTATTTTAATTGTACATGTAGCATGAAGTCTGGCAAAATCCGGACTTTATGTCTTTTTGTTCTACATGTATGTAAAATGTTGGGCTGCAAGAATTTATCGAGATTAAACACAGTATACATGTAAGTCCATTATTTCATACATGTACTACATTCATGTACTACAGATGATAGAGTACCAAAGTCTGACGTCAGTTGGCACGACAACTGCCTCCAAACAAATGTAGATTTCGACTGTTCCTTTAACAACAGCCAGTCATGCAAAACATTGACACAAAATAACAAAAGTATTCTGGTTCCAAACATCGCATTGACGTCATCACTTCGGTACATGTACTAGACTAAGACTGGCCTGTAATCCCAGCAGAATAAGAAAGACTGTGCTACCACCAGTCCCGAGGAAATCAATTTTAAAACAAACACAACATTTGCAAAAGGCATTAGGAGCGTGAGCCTCATCAAGATCTTGTAAGACAACACTTGTTTTGTTTATCAATCTCCAAATGCACATGTGTTTTATTCATCAATCAATCCCCGTACGCATTTGCTTGAAAATTGTCAAATGTCAGCGCTTGTTGTTTTTGCGCTTTCTGGTATTTCTGTAACGGGGGTAAGATTTCTTCTGAGATTTGTCCAGATTTCCAGGAGATTTTTTTTTAATCATTCCAAAATGACCTCTGCAACCTGAAACCGTCTTCTTTTAATTATTTTCGACGAATTATAAGTTAAAAAGTCGTATCCTCATTGAGTGATCCCCACAATGTCGCTTCCCAGGTTGTATCGTAAAACAAAATTGGGTGTGATCCCTGGCTATGCGGCATTCTGGGTTTATGACTTCTGACAAGCGCCCACCCGAACAAAGATACTGACAATTTGGGAGACCGCCAACATAGGGCAAGATAGCTCAGTTGGTAGAGCGCCGGTACGGTAACCCGAAGGTCGCAGGTTCGAATCCCGCTCCTGCCAGTTTCTTTGTTCACTTTGAAAATGTATTCTTTTAATTCTGACGACCCTATTTTTGGATTTTTGAACCGTATCTTTTGGTAGGGTGTGCAGTTTTTCTTATGCATTTTTTTTAGCGATGCCATACAAATCAAATGCCTCCTAGTGTTTCGTGGATTTGTCATTTTCCCTCAAATCTCACCCTTCCTGTAATGGGTTACCCGGATTATTTCCAAGAAGAAAACGTCCTTGATCATTGGATACAAATAGGGGGATAAAAGAAAGTGTGATGAACCTTGTTAGGAAAAATATGAAGACCTTCTGCAAAAAAAAGGACAAAATGTGAAGCTTTTTTGAAAAATGTTAAAAACGTGGAATGGATTGAGTAAGTGCAGGAATGTGCCTATAGGCATCAACCAGCCAGGTGCTCTTCTACAAACCGTGGCTATGGCCATCATCCGTATTCAAGAGGTAAACCCAAACTTTTGAGGTTACTCCCTAGAATTGACCCATTGTGGTGGAATCATGTAAACGTAAACTGGTGAAATGTTGTCAAATCACATTAGTCATATTTCAACACAGAACATGCACCATCCGAGACAAACATTACTGCACAGATTTCCATCGGGTTGTCTGAGGGGAATTATTAACTCTCCCAAACAGCGATACATTCGCTGCAGAGGATCTGGACATTTATACGAACATGGAACTAAATGTAATTGTACATTCTCTTTAAGATTTTCTGGCCAGTGGATGGCAAGTCTTACATACATGTACATGTACACATTACAGTGTATGTACTGATGTACTTGTATACGTTCGAGGACAAGAGGAGAAAGAAAATACAAAGGAATCTTTCTTGTCCTCAGCTCGGTCTGTTGTTAAAATCGGTCCTCCGACGTAAAAATAAGTGCTTAGTCTATGCGGTTGTGTTATATTAACCCTAACCCTCCATGGTATTTTGGCTAGAAACCCTGCCAGACGCATCATATTGCATACTTTGTCACATTGACTTGTGTGCAGAGTGCAGCAAGGTCAAGCTGTCACCACAGATGCACTGTGCTGCGTCTGGCAGGGTTAGGGTTAAAGGAACAATACTAACGGGAAACACAAAGCATTGTCCTCAGTAGTATACAATGTAGGAAAACACGACTATACATGTATGTACATGATGGACATGGTCTTCTTGGGGCCGACTGATTCTGTATGCAGAATGCTGAACATGTCCTGCTAAAAACTCCCTCTGGCTTCCCAATGAGTCGCAACAAATTGAAACGTATTTTTACAGCCTGCCAACAGCATTTAATCAAGGAGGATGTATTCCCCAACCCTTGATTACGCGGTGAGACGAGAACGAGTGAACAAAACGCATGGATGGGCGCTAGTGGCTTTCTTCATCGGTGCACCATTCATCAGCGCAAGACACTGTTGTACTTCAATGTCATCACGGTATCTGCTATATTTTCGAATCTACAGGGTGACCTCACTTTCAAATGTTAATAAAAAAAAATAGAAAAAAGTTTCCTTGAATCGTTAAGACCTCATTCGTTGAAGACCAAAAGTGTGTCGTAATTTTTTTTTTTTTTTTCATTAAAAAATAGTTTTCTTCCCTAATTTGTTGGTAGAGGGAGTCCATTGAATTCAATTGTCAGTTAGTGAACGGATATCTATAGTTTCACTGGACGAGCTACACGTATTCATGTACATACCGTCCCAACACCTTGCCATTTTGCCAATGAATCCATACACAGCAGATCATTACGTTCAGTGATAACCATGTCTGGCACGGCCGAGTGTTTGTCTGTAAATCTCCCCACCGCTGGTCATTAACTTGTTTGTCTTCGTCTGACGGGGCTGCTGTTACGGGAGACACCTGATCGTGAGTTGTTTTGATGTACACGGAGCTGACAAACTTGGACAGGAATGCGCAATATCATCCGTCTCACAGTGGGCAGTATTAGGCATTTGCAAATTAAAAAAAGAAAGTATTAAAGGGACCGTGCAACAGGATTTTAAATAAGTGTGAAGGTGGAATTTGCATTTGGAATGATGTAAATTAGAAGTGAGATTTTGTCATGGGTTAGAGTCCCGCCTTCGTAAGCCCTTGAATTTGTTTCCGGCCTACAGGCTCTGAGAAAGCACTGAGCATACAGTGCTTCCTACACTACGTCGGGAAAGGGCAAAAATTTCTTTTCTAATTTACATCATCCCCGACGCAAATTCCATCTTAACACTGGATTACGTGGCGCAAACTGTTTGGTTTTAGTTATATTGATTTTGTGCACGTTCATATACATACATGTGTATATATACAAAATACAATATGTATCGAGCATTTCCCATGAGATGCCTAAGGCTTTCTGGATTATAAATTGTACATGATCCTGAAGGATATTGCATAAATATTTAAGTTCAGATCACACCTATTAAATGAGAGTTGGCTAAAAGCGTTCATGCTTTGCAGCACAATCAACTTGGCCGCAAGCTGGGCTGTGGCTTGCATTACTAACTAAATAGTTGGGGGTAGTGTGACAAATGTTTTGCCGTTATTTTGTTTGCTAGCTTCGGGCGGAATGGCCTATTAGAGACATGTGCCATAGATGGAGGTTGTTTTGGCGAACTAACAATTGCATAACACTTGAAATTCCAGGGGGATTCCGATCCAAATGGTGTAATGTAGGCATTCTCACCTGGAGTTTCAGGCATAAAATGGGATAATTATGATTAGAGGAAGTACATGTACAATACATGTACATGTATACAACATTTGCTTTTGCTGTAATTTTCAGAGATAAATGGATTTGGGGGTTAGTCTTATGTAGTGTGCTAGCAAATACTGTGACACTGACCTGTTTAAAGTTTTGTGTGCATACATGTAGATGCTGGGAAAACAGAAGAATATTTTTTTTTTTAGTAGTCTGGTTCTCTGACCCCTACTTTAGACAAAACGGAGCAATTTATAGAGTCGGGAAATTATCAGGTCGGGCAATGTACTTGTAGATTATTTCCAACGATTGTTGGAAAAACGATATATATTTCCACTTTCCTTGAAAATGACAGCACACCAGGTGCCATGATTTCATAGGATGCTTGAGACTATTTACTTAGTCTAGTACAGTATTTCATAATAATTCAGTAGTTTTGTTGTCGCGAAAATGGATGTTTTGGTTTTGGGGCCACTTACTAGTCATAAATTCTGTCTGTGTAACCATGTGTGACCGTGTGACCGTGTGACCATGTACCCGCATGTTAGTTTTAGGTTAAGTTTTTGCTCTCATTGGGTGTCATTTGAAAAGTTGAAGTCCAATTGAAACCATATGTTAATGAGGTCAAAAGTTAGATTCAAAGGTCATCTGAGGTCAAGTTGTAAAATGGGCTGAACATGTACAATGGGTCTCATTTGAAAAGTTGAAGGTGATGTGAAAGGTCGCAAGTCAAAGGTCATTTGAGGTCAAGTTATAAAATAGGCTTAAAATGTAAAATTGCTCATATTTGAAAAGTTGCAAATGCGATGCAGTGACCAAAAAACGAAGGCGGCACACGGATCCACAGCAGCGGCCAATTTCACAAACTGCTAAAATCACTACAATTTGCTCAGCTTGAAAAGTCTTCCTTGGTTAAAAAGATTACCAACCAAATGTTCATGTGATACAGCTGGTGTTTGCTTATAGCATGAAATCACACAGTTTTGGCTGGTAACCTGTTAATATGCCGAGCAACACCTTTTTTGTGCTAAGCAAATGTTTTATGCTTAGAAGGTCCGTGGAAAAGTTGGTCCCTGGATGTACCCCTGGTAGCCCCAGGTTGCTCTTTTGCAGAAGAATTTTGAGCAGAACTGCCTCAATATGGAGGCCCACACGCGGGAGTTATACACCATCCCTTCAAAACCCTCCTGGTTTTCGCAAGACCCCCAAATCGCGATCAGCCAAACAGTTTTTGTGTGGTCTCGGTTCTTCTTTCTCTTGGAACTACCACCAGTTAAGTCAGCTTTTCCTTTTTTTCGAGGAGGCCTTTGAACTCTGCGGTACAATATAGATGACGATGCCATATTTTCTACACTAGACGAGACTGATCTCTTTGTGTCAAGTGAGCTGTACAATGCAATTTAGAGCGCGAAAAATTACGCTAGGTCACCACGTCTATCCCGTGTAGGTCAAAGGTGATTGTGCACAGTGCCTGCAACATGTGACATTCTGCCAGCCTCGCAAGGTGAATAAACGTTCCGTCGCGGTTATAAAAGTCCAAATGGGAACGCACGGTAGAATTACGCGAAGGCATGTCGCGGCAAGTTTCCGCGAGGCCGCAAAAATCTACAGGGTGACCTCACTTTCAAATGTTAATAAAAAATTTTTTTTAAAAAGTTTCCTTGAATCGTTAAGACCTCATTTGTTGAAGACCCCCAAATCGCGATCAGCCCAACAGTTTTTGTGTGGCCCCAGTTCTTCTTTCTCTTGGAACTACATTGTACCACCAGTTGGGTCAGCTTTTTTTCTTTTTCGAGGAGGCCTTGGAACTCAGTGGTACAATATAGACGACGATGCCATATTTTCTACACTAGACGAGACTGATCTTTTTGTGTCAAGCGAGCTGTACAATGCTAATGGAAACACGGCTTAAGTTGTCATTCACCAATGACTTGTGAAAAATACCATCAAAGGAATTTGTAATTATCCAATGATGGTTGAGAATAAACTGCTGCCCCGACAAGGTGTTGGTTGGTATCTGCTCATATGAATGTGGTTCAGTCTGTTTGAGATCGTTTAATTTTCACGACTAGACAAAATTTGACCGAATTGCACCTGATTATAAAAATGATGGCCGCAGGTGTTGATATCACTGTCATTCTGGCTCCAGAAAGCTTGGCTCCATCATCAACTTACAAAAATGCGACCAGCGAAATTGTGTGCGAGACGGACCCGGGAACCCATGCTCGTTATTGATTCGGATCTCTTTCCGAAAAGATCCACACGCGGGAAAAAAAAGAGGAGTTAAATTGGACGCCTGTCAATCGTCTTGATTTCAGCGGGAGGGGAGTATCGTTGTGGTAAGGGGGAAACGACTTACCTGGGACAATTGGAGTAGGACCTCGGGGTCGTTTCTGTGGGTGGTTCAACAAGGTGCCTGAAAACCTGTCAGATCAAGTTCAAAGGCTTGACGGACAACCTTCAAACTTTTTAGAAAGGGGAGGGTTGGTGTTGGAGCACTAAGAATAAGATGATTGGCATGTGAGATTAGCATCTTTCTAGCAAGTGTGCTTGTCCTATTATCTCATTATCTGATTCGGTTCCAACTTTTGTGATTGACCGTGCGCATGCATTTACCAACCTCATTCCCAGGGTCTACCTTTATCCTTGTTCTCAAAAGCAGACCCGGCTGGGAAAATACCTCGGCTATTAATTCTGATTGGCTACTGCAATACCAATCTAAATGTTTGTAATAATCTGCTGTTAGATTAAGTAAAAGCAAAAATTTACATGAACTGTAAATGAGAAATTACCAGTCAGTTAAGCTTGGCAGAGGTTGGGCAGTAGAACATTTTCTGGGCAGCTGTCTTGTTGATTCCCCCCCAAACCCCCCCCCCCAAAAAAAAAAAAAACAACAACAACAACAACAACAACAACAAAAAACCAACAAAACACCCTAACATGGCTTTTGTAAACAAACCTTTTTCTTTTTTTCTAGACAAACGTTGCATCGTTGCTGAGAATGAAAGATATTTTGTGGCTTTTTGATCACTGTCAACAAAAGGTCTTTAAAAAAAGAAAAATATCCTTAGACATTTGGCACAGGGAGATAAGGTCCAATGTTATTTTATACCTTGATACCAGCAGTGAATTGACTATTATGACGTACGTTCACATTGACCAATAAAAGTCTTTGGATTGCGCTCAAATTGTAAACACCATGAGTTCGGAGACCAGTTCGTCAAGCAAACTACTGACAGAGAAACCACGCATGCCACAGTGTTGCAGACATCACTCTTAATATAATTATGATTTTAATTAGTTTTTCCCTGAAAAGATTAGGGGGAAAGGTGTTTTGTAAGAACCAATGTAACGAAACAGCTGGAAGGGTTTTGGCCAAGTCTCCAATTGGTGCAAATCTCTTGTCATGATGTCAAATAAGGCTGCACTTTTTATCCCTTGATCCCCCATGTGTACTGGAGTGACGATCTTGTGCTGTGGATCTTTCCACCTGTCGTCAGTCTGCCTGTCGTTGTTTTTTTTACTTGATCACACAAGTAGTTTGGTTGAACCGATGAATCATCTCAAACAATATTATACATTTTGTATACACTGATCAAAGCCCTGCAGAAGTCGAGGCAAGAATAGAACAGTATCTGCATGACTTTCTTCAGATTAATGCAAAAATCTTGGCTGGGAAAAATTGAGAAGGGATAAGATTAGGCCATGATAAAAACAAACGAGACAAAATAAAAAAAAATAAAAAATAAAATTGTGCCTTCCTGTTTCCTTTTTAGTGTGCCTCTTGAAAATAACTAAACTAAACCACCCCCCCCCTCCCCAAAAAAAAAAAAATAAACTGGCAAAAAAACAAAAACAATTCCAAACAAAATGCGAAATGAAGGAAATAATTTTTCGATCTATTGCATGTTTTGAATCAATTTGGTGATCCCCACCGTTGGCCGAAGCCATCTTGACATAAAGAGCTTTGAAAATATTTCCCATCTGGACAAATATGAAAAAAAGAAGATATAAATGGCCTCCTTTTTGGAAATAAAATAAACCATGATGCCAAATGGGCTCTTAGTTTGCCCTAAAGCCTTTCTCCACCTTTTTGGGGGTGAATTTTTTGGAGGAAAGAAGTGCCATTATTTTAGCTTCACCCGGCACTTTTTGCCGGTGCGTAAAACGGTCTCGTGTGGTCTTTCTTTCTGTACTGAAGTAGCAATGTCATTGCTGGGTTAATCCGCTGTTAAAGCCGAACAATGGTTGTCAGCGAACTACCCAACAAACTTGGCGGTATTGTCCGCTTTGTCACATTCAATTAACTCACCAAAGCTTCCCAGTCAGTTCGCATTTGGCCGGAAAACAGTTTTGGCTGTTGCTTTTGTCTTGTAATCCTCAGCCAGCGGTTTGACGGGCAGGACGAATGAAAGGGGGAAAAAAAAAGCGGTGGGAAGGTTTTTGTGTATGGGGGATTCGGTACCAGTGAGCAGCTGCATGTTGTGTTATTGTGCATATTGTGCATGCAGTGGGCAAGCCTTTCTTTCTCAGCCTCGCCGTGGGACGTAAATATTGCCGTGACCCGCACATGGCTTGGTTCGTTCTAAGGTTCAGCCCACGGTTACACAAACAGTATTCACACTGTGTGTACTAACTTGAGAATATTTCCAATCAGAGGACATGTGACAAAGTTTTACAGGCGGGTAATTCTTGCTTCTCATAGGTCGGTGTTTACAATGCACATATCCTGGCTAGCGGTTCCAAAATCCAGACCAGAGTCCCAGATTTATTCCTGTTATTTACCTAAGACGGAGCTTAGATGGTCTAGACAGTTTATAGTGATCCCAGCAGTTTTTTTGGGGGGTGGATTTATGGCCAAGGATGGAAATTCCATTTGTTGTTTAGTTGTTATTGAGGTCGGGATTTTGTTGTAAGCAACAGCAGTCCATACCTCCCTGACAGTTGTTTATGCTTACTGGTGGAGCTGCATGTCTGTCAGGAACCGGGGCCCAGCATGCAGGGGCCAGTGTGTTTCATTGGACCACCGGTGCTCCGCACATCACCTTTAATTCCATTTCTTCATTTCTAACCCACTGAGCTTCAGCCGAGTGCAGTCTCCCAGTCTGTGTGGGACATTCTCTGTCACTTATATGGACTGGGCTTGCCTACCAATCTGAGCACCGTCTGTCATCTTTAATCTTGGCCACACTTTGATGGAATTTGTCCGTTTTGAGAGCTTTTTTTGCGTTTTAATTACTCATTCCAGATGTTTATACCTGGATGCAGGCTTTGTTCTAACTTCTTTGTAAACAATCCAAATATTTGATTCCAAAAATCTTTCCAAGGAAAGCTTTGATAATAATATTGTTTGTAAGGAAAAGCTGTTTCGTGCATTTTAAAGATATGCCATCCGTTCTCCTTAGTTTCACCCCCCCCCCCCCAAAAAATGTTTTTTTTTAAATATATTTGTTTAAAATTGCTACATGTATTTTTTCATGCTATACAAAAGTTATTCACTTTGAATGATACCTCAAATAAAAAAAAATCTGCCCATGTTTATTCATTGAATAGATTCTGCACAAATGTTGATATTAATTGTGTCCCGGTATTAATTTAGTTGCTGCAGAGTAGCTCTCTTTTTTGGGGACTAGAGAAATATTAAAGCTTTTTTAAGAGGGTTGCAGATGGCCCAAAAAGAAGAAGAAAAAAATACGTGTAGCCTTTTCATCAAAAAATAAAAAAATGAAAATTGCAGAAAGCATGGGCAAAATATTTTTTTAAATGGCAGCAAATTGGTCATGTTTATTGCTTGCAAATCCTACCGATTGATGTATTCATGATGGGGGCACAGCTGGCAGTTAAATGCTAATTAAAGTCCCTTCATTTTATAATGAGCTTACAATGTACTGCCTATGAGATTTCCAGTGAGCAGTAATTAGGCATAAGACTATGGTACAGAGGATTCCCAGCGGACACGCCAATACAGTGTAAAAGCACCGAGTGCCACTGGGCCTGTTTGTTTCACACGAATCCGGATCGCGATCAGTGATCCAGCCGCTGGTTCGCTCCATCCATTAGGTGGAATCTGGTGTGCGTGAACCGACCTGCAGATCACTGATTGCGATCCGGATTCGTGTGAAACGAACAGGCCCATGCTCTGATGGTTAGACGGTGTCTGATGACTAAAGTGTGTTGTGTGTGGGTTGGAACCCTGCCACAGGATTATGGTACCTGTGTTCTTGGGCAAGACACTTTACTTCAATTGCCTCTCTCCAACCAGGAGTATGGGTACCTGAGAGGGTCGAGAAGAGATCACACTGATTTTTGAGTGCTGCATAACTGATCTCATGGCCGGATGACCCGGGGTAATAATGACCTATTGTGGTAAATTCATGTGAATGCAGCGTGTGAAATATTGACCAATCACATTAGCCATAACTTGATGCAGATGGTGCAGTACCTGAGACAAAAGGCCTTTGATTAACTTGTAAACGGTAATAGGTCGATTGGGTTGTGTTTTGAGACATTTTTATGAACTGGGAATTCTCCTGAATCCGTCAAAATATAATACTGTGCAGTAAACCTATGGCACATTCTTTGTACTTTGACAAATTGGGGCATTTATACATGTGGCTCAATGTAAAGTAATGGTGCCAGGGCTCTACAGTCCTGAACCCATCAAAATACAACACAACATGGTGTTGGATTTTGGTGGATTTTGGGACGGTTAGGGTTAATGATTGTGACCAGTTATCTTCAGTGCAATTTAAACTACCATCATTTGAAAGAAAAGACCGATCCAATATAAAGCCTCATCCCTTGACGTACATGTATCGACCAATCGCAGCTGCGACTATGGTCTGACAAAAATCTGACAAAAGTGACGGATATGTGGTACACGGATGTGAATAGTGAATACGTCAGAGGTGGTCTATTCTCTTTATATCAGTTATCTCCAAGGTTTTGGTTTAAGGGTCATTCTATAAATTTGGTGTCCAAAAGTGTGACATATTTGGTGTCCCTGTCTAATTTTCCATCAAGTATCATTAAAATTGACTTCACACTATTTTGTACTTGTTTGGCAGGTACTTTGCTTTACACTCTTGGAGATAGAAGGCATTAAAAGAATGTGTCCTGAATTGCAAAATTCAAAATTGGACCCCAAATTTATAGAATGACCTTAAGGCTAAAGTTTGTACAGTAACTGATGTTTTGACAATTTGCTTCTCCACTTCCAGCTTAATCTGTTTTCATGATCAGCAGAATCCGTTCCCGTGATCAGACTTATAAAAATCATCCCCCAAGCCTGAATTGGCCATTTCGTGTATTGAAAAAAAAACAGAATGTCCACACCTGTTTGTGTCGTTTTTCAGTAGAGCCCTGTGTTATTTACTAACTGTGTGCTTAACAGCTTTCTACAGTCTTTCAAGAGCTGGTCTGCCATCCCAGCAGCCAACAAGACTGTACTTTTGTCAGGGTTGTGGGAGAGGACAGCGACCTTATAACTCCTTGGGTCTCGGACTAGATTTACCCAGTGGCTAACATGGGGAGACAGCCCATGGTTTTTGTACAACTCCTTGACTTGAGCAGATATCCCCACTCCAGCATATTGTGGTCTGGGTGTTAAAGATATATTACCCCTGCTTGGGGTGCGTTTTTTTTAGCAGTTTGGCCCGGATCTGTCTGCTGTGCTCCCTGTCAAGGAAAAAAGAATGTCAGGGAAGCTTGTTGTTTGTACGTTCGTGATGATAGGAGTACAGACATACATGTATGCTTTGTGGGTAGAGTCAGGGTTGGGCAAGCGAGGACTATAGGAGAGAAAACAAACATTGCTAGTTGGGCTTTACCCCAGTAGGGTGCACTACACTAATTCATGTCCGAATTTATGCGCCAGCTCATCAACATAAAATGTATACCCACAACTTTTTTTGAAAAAGGAGAGTTTGTGCCTCCAAAAATTGTGGGATTGTGTAAACATAGCCCAGCATCAACTCCCTGGTTTCTGGGCTTCCATCTGTGTGCAGACTTGATAAAATTACTGTTGAAAAATGGGTCCCATTTGCCCGAGAAAGTGGAGGGATGCCATGTTAAAAATGGCTGTTGATCGGCTTGGGAAATAGGACTTTTTTGGAGGTGGGTTTGTTTTGTGTCAATAATTAAAAATGTAATTGGTTAACCCCCTAAAAATAGAAAAGAAATGGACAGACAAAAGATCAGACAATAAGTGGCATTTGTTTGTGTAGACCCCAGTGATGCTGGGGTACAGGTTATTGGGCCCTGAACTTTGTTGATTTTACACTGTTGTCAATGGAGCTGGAATTAGTGTGGTGCACCCTGTAGTGCCCAAGAGAGTTGGGGGGGGGGGGGGGGGGTGGGAGTGAACCTTGGTCAGAAAGGGCTTGCTCCATCCATAAAAATGCTTGGCCAGTCTTTGGGAGGCTGGTGCTCTTTTCTCGCTTTGAATGAATAAACCAGGGGCAAGTTTCGTGTGTAGCAAAGACTTTTCTCAGCGCAGCAAAGATTTGGCTAAAGCAGGTTACCGGCCGGATGTTGCTTGTTGTGACGGATGTTGCTTGTTGTGACGGGTTCACGGTGAATTTTGAATGAGCAAAAATTGCCTTAGTGGCAGGCCTTGCGGAGTTGAGCAGGTTCAAAGTTCAATTATCTCAGCTACATAATAACAGAAGATGCAAAGAATGTTATACGGGTTTCACACTGCTCTGAACTTACCCGGGTAATTTATTACCTGGGTAGTTGTCATTACCCAGGTAGAAACTAACCCGGAGAAAAGGTTTCACACTACAAAATTAACCCCTGCAATTCTGCTTACCCGCTTCAGCGCGCACCCGGGTTAACTTGTAGACGCATTCACACTATATGCGAATGGTAACCCGGAGAATGTGCATTGCATGACCTCTGCCCTAGCCATTGGTTCGTCGTAAAAGAGCCAAAGTGAGAGCGAGAGCATGCAATGCAAATTGAACAAAATCAAATCAGCGTTGGCAGTGTGTACGCGTAATACTTCAACTGTGCGGTCTAGACTGGTGCCTTGCATTATGTAAAATGTACTTATTAAGACGAGGCATCATCCACGGAAAACTGGTGACTTTCATTAAGTATACGTAAAAAGGCGAGGTATTATTAAGGGGAGGTACCAGCCACGGCGGCCGTTTTAATAAATTACGTCACCTTCGCAAAGCTGGCCGATAAAACACGACGAAGTGCACCCACCTACCCGGGTAGAAGAAAACCCGGCCAGCATTCACACTACTGATGGTAATCCGGAGAATCGTCTCAAGGTCGTCGTTAACCCCCGAGATTGGTGGGTTAACCCACCTCGCGAGCAGGGTTAGAAATTACCCGGGTTAAGTGGGGTTTTGGGGCAGTTAACCCGGAGAATTTCTAACCCGGAGAATTGTAGTGGGAACGCTCCACATGACCCGGGTAATTGCCGGGTTAAATTTTTCGTTAACCCGGCAATTACCCGGGTAAGAGCATAGTGTGAAATGGGCTTTAGAGGTAAAAAGCTATGCAATACAAATATCAGGATGGCTACAAAAGTTCATCTGATAAAAATCATAATTATGGCAAGCTCTCTTGTACATGTACACACAAATGTATGCTTGTGAAAGCTGGACACTAAATAAGGAGATTTCTCAGAAGAAGTTCCATAGAGGCACAGAGTGTCAATATTTGAAATCTGCAAGACGTGCAAGTACAGGAGAAGTTTAAATAAAGAAATCAAGAAAAGACAACTGGAATTTCTCATCCATATGCTAAGGAAGGGCAGCATTGAACAGAATATACACGATGTGGAAAAATTGAGGGAAAGGGAATGCAATGGGGTCAACTCAATGCATAAAATTTGTTACAATGGTCAATAACACATCTCACAAACAACCAGGTACATGTACATTGGTGTGCAAAATTATTTGAACACTTGACATATCTGAAGAAATGGATATTTAATGCTTTACAATGCCTGGTTTACATTTTTCACCTGTATTAAATAGAAAAGGTAATTGTTGTGAGCATACATGTACATGTACATGTACATGTACATGTAGCTCACATTAGTATCTGACAGTCCTACCATCTTTTTTTTATCAAACTTTACTCTAATACTTGGTGTGTCCACCCTTGGCAGCAATCACTGCGGCACATCTTTCGGGCATGGTGTCTATATATTTCCTGAGAGTTTCTACACTAATGCTGTTCTAAGTCTTCTGAAGTTCATTCCAGAGGGTTTCATTTGAATGTACATTGGTATATTGATTGCCATTTCATCACAAACAACTTAAGTACCTAAAATATGCCAAGTGTTCGAATAATTTTTGCACACCACTGTACTTAATTCATTTTCGTACCAGTACTCAGTAGTCCTGAGTTACTCTGTTAATCTGGTATTATGCTAGTCTCCATGGCTCCTTTTTATTGCTTCATGATCTTTCAATGGGGGCCTACTCCAGGGGTGTCGAGTGGTGATGGCCAACACAGCTGTGTCTCCAATATATTAATGTTTGACCAATCATGCCAGGGTGCTGGAAAACGGTCACCTCTCTATTCAAATCGAGGGACTCTGGTAAATTTAGTTATGCAGTTGAGGTACAATGTAGGTTTGAGCAAAACATGTTGTAGACTGGCTCAGTGGGGCCATTCCATTTCGGAGCCACTAAAATATATTTGTTGATAACAGCGGGATTGTGTGCAGATCATCAGATGCTATTGTAACTTTGAATCCGTTTCACTTCCGGCATCATTAACTTTTTGTTCTCATTTGTTTGGGATTATTGGTAGCGTCAAGTAATTAGGAATTGTAATGCTTCGCTGGACTTCTCAGCAATTTTGGATATCTAAGGAAATGTGAAAGCCCAGAAATCTAGTTTTTGGGATCGCACATTGCGGACTCTATAGGGAAATGTTGAAGTTTTAAAGGCAGCTGAGGTGGTGTAACATGTACATGTGCAGAGTGACAAAGCATTATTTATAACACCTCACCCACAGATGCTGTGTCTCGATTGGCCGAGAGCGAGTCATATGACATTCGCTATTTTTGCCATCTTCCCGTGCACGGCCAAAAGTACTATACCCGTAGCAACCAAAGTACTATACCCATAGCAACCAAAGTACTATACGCATAGTAACCAAAGTACTATAGGCATAGCAACCAAAGTACTATACCCGTAGCAACCAAAGTACTATATGCATAGCACTGGTATTGTGTGAAAATTGCATACGGGTGTGCGCATTGGGCATCGCGCGTATTCTTCCCAAGCGTTAGCACTAGTACTACAGAACTGGCTTTGGGTTCAATCATTTCATGAAGGGGTAGTTTGGAAAAGTGGAAATAATTGTCAACTAATTCCAAATTCAAATAGACTTACATTTAATTGTATTAATATAAAATTAATCAGTTAGCGCTTTAAATCAAGCAGAATCTCTGGGAGAGGTGTTATAAAACAAATATTGACTGCTTTATCGCCTGGTATAGTAAAAACTAGCATCCCTCGGTGATCTACTATTGAGCATTCTATTTTTCGCCTCAGGGGAAGATAGAATGCTCCATGGATCACCTTCGGAAGCTTGTACTAACCACTCGAAGCGGGCAATATTCGTAATATACAGCCAATTAGTGGAGTGGCACTCAAGTGTGCAGAATGACAGACTTGATAATTGTGCAGTTTGCTGCTGCTTCACAGAAAATAATGCGCCGTAAAGTTTCATGCTAAACATAGAGTACCAAGCACAAAAATTACATTTGACACAGCATCTATTCTGTGCTTAGCAAACTTTATGTGCTTACAGCAGATTCATGAAATATTTTCCCCAGATATTATTTTCAGCGTAGGAAACTTAACGGATGAAGCAAATGCCTCTGATGCTCTTCGTCTTTGCCTTGATGCCCATTGAAATGTTCCCATCGACACTTCAATTTTCTAATTTTCTAATTTTCTAATTTTCTAAAGTGCCCTTTGCAGTGTTGTAGGTATTGAGACCTTTTTTTAAGGTCCTGGTCTTGGTCTCGGTCTCGTCCTAGCAAAATCTCGGTCTCAGCAGTGCTGGTCTTGGTCTCTTATGCGTGGGTCTCGGTCTCTGGTTTTACCCTCAAGACCCGTCGTCGAGACCACGACAAAATACAACGTGACATACAAATCTAGTCTCCATTCAAATATATAACAAACTTTGTAAGTACAAGTTTTCATGCTGAAGAATTGGAGACCGAAGATGGAGACCAGTCAATGCAGCTTGTTTATTTGGAGTACTGGTACCCCATGGACATGTTTATCTTTTTGAGCATTCTGATCTAAAGCAGGGCACCACACTCAATAAGGAAATCAGCTTTAACACCGTGCATTTTTTAAATTCATGTTGGTCTCTGTCTCGGTCTTGATATCGGAAGTTGTGGTCTCGGTCTCGAAAGAGCTGGTCTCGGTCTCAAAAGTCCTCGGTCTTGGACATGAAGGTCTCGACAACAACACTGGCCCCTTGTCATGGAAAAACTGTCCCACCCTGTTTAGGTTTAGCATTTTAATAAATTGTGTGATTTAGACATTGCAGGCTTTCTTTCTCAGAAAAACGGCCAATGTGCAAGAACCCTGTGGGGTTCTTGCACATTTTTGGGTACATGTACAGGTACGTACATTGTATGTTCAAGAAGGCCCCCATTGTCTGCATGACTGATGTCTGCTGGGCACTGTGCAGGCACGAGTCTGGAGTGTAATTGTAAAGCCAGTTATTGCACAGATGACAAGGAGGCAGTGGTGTTACGGACTGACCTCCAGTTACCTTTCTGGCTTTATAAAGGGAGCATTGCCTTGGAAGCGCCCATTTGGGCTGCAAAAAGCGCTGTCCTAAAATCGCTGAGGTTGGAAAGATTTATTTAAAAGCAGGATATCATAATGTACATGACCATCACTTGAAAATGCCTTGTTGGTCTGAAAATCATCGATGAAAATCTTTTCAGGTAAAATTTGAGAATTCTGAGTGGTGTCCTTTGTCTGCTGGGCTCTGGCTGCAAACAGGTTGAGGCGCCAGTCTGACTGTCAGTTGTCAATGCTGTGGTTGTTCCACATTTCTACATAAATGTTATGCATTATTATGGTTTTGTATGACCCTCTTACTATTTCTGTGGAGGTAGGAGCTCTAATGTATGAGGGCCAAAAGAGGTCTCTCAAGAAATCACCAAGTCTGAAATACCTCTTACTGGAGACAGCTGGGGTTAGTACAATGGCCTGTAATGGGATGTAACAAGTGCAGACAAATCTATTGTGATGGTAGAGATGTAGTCCCTGCAAGTCCATCACAAGTCCCTGCAAGTCCACTACAAACCCTCCAGTCCTAATTCCAATCACAAGCTACATGTATTCAAAATGAGCTTTGACAAAGGCATTCCTTTGTCAGTGTTCATCCAGTTACTTGTGACTGGCTTTATGAAAGGACTTGTGAAGGGACTTGCAGGGACTCGACTACATGTACAACTCTGTGTGATGGGCTTGTAAAAAATATAACATTGCACAGCTACGCAACATGTAGTATACATGTATGTGGCGTAAATGCTACGCCATGGCGTAAGATTTAAGGCCTATCTCCGCTTCGAACCGTGTTGAAACCAACCCGGATCCGCCCCCGGTTCAGCCTGGGTTGTTTTCGACACGGATCGCAAAGACGCAACGTTCACACTGTCCATTACGCAAACCGGCCGCTGCGTGAACCGTGTAACGTTTAATCCGGATAGGGCTGTATGTATTCACACTACGAATTCTCAACACGGATCGCATTCGGCACCGGCGCGCTGTGATGATTTTCTCGATCCCACAATGCATTGCGACGCGCCAAGCGGCCGGATGTATGCGACACATTTCCAACATTTCGTGTGGTGCCGTCCAGCTGCGACTGAATTTCAGCATCAGACCAAATCGCTAACGGAGCTTTTACCTCTTCGTCCCTCCATGTTGGCCTTTCAGCCTTATTAATTGTCGGACTTCTTATTTTTTTTAGGACCTATTTTCGTCAGAAAGTGAAGAGAAATATTATACGTGTGCGTGGCGATTGTTGAACAGTTGTTGAAGTTTGGTGAAGAACCTCGTGTGTGCGCGTGCGCTGCACAGGTACATGTGCTGTACACGAATGTACGTACATACGTAGCGCGCGGCCACGTCGCAGCTGATTGTTTATTGACCTCTGTACCCGTGTCAGATTTCCATAGAATTTCGCGCCACACAACTCAACACGGATCGGCGGTAAGTGAACTCAACTCGGGGCGGTTCACACTATTGTTTTCGACACGGTTCAAGCTGAAAAATGCAATTTCAATCCGGATTGAGATTTTCAACCCTGGTCCCTACCAGGGTTGATTTCGATCCGGCTAGAGCATGCTACCCGGCTTGGAACCGGGTTGAAATTTTAGAAGTGTGAAAAGGGTTGAAAAAAATCTCGGGGTTGGAACCGGTTCCAACCCCGAGATTATGGACAGTGTGAAAAGGCCTTTGAAGTGCTGTTTCATGAAATCGGCTCCAGGACTAGCACTACCAGGCCCATGGAGTTTATACAGGCAGGGCTTACATATTGTCTGACTAGGGTGCTGTTATATCATGTGCTGTTTATATCATGTATATGTAGGTGAGGTGATCTGTGGCTGCATTGACAGCCGCAAAGCACAGGCGGTACATAACTTGACACCTGTTGCCCTGGTTTCTGCATGTGGGTCAGACCCTGGGGGCTCTCCTGCCTGGGGGATAATCCCTGCCATTGGATTCATCGACACCTGTATTTATGTGGTCCTGTTGAATCAGACATGGGAGAGATGAAGATGTAAATGGTTTCTTGTGTGCTGACGTCAGCACATTGGTCAGTGGTCAGATAAATCAGTAAAAAAAAAAAGATTGGAAATCTGCAAAAAGACTTGCCTGGGGTTTCTTACTGCTGGTGGTTTCCACATGTCGTCATGGACTTTACGTGTATGGAGTACTGAAGCTCATGAAGTGCTTAAATTCATGAAAGTGAATTAAACTGCTGCAAACTGCTGACTGAATTGACATGAAATACATGTGTACAAATCAACAAAATTAGCTGGCCTAACGTTTCGAACTTATCCCCTTAAGTACGGTTGTTTACATGAGGCGCCGGGGTGTCGTGCCGGCTCTGGCAGCCAAGCGAAACGGACACAGTGTGCTTGTGTAGTCAAGCGTAAGATGGAATATACACAATAATCCAACAATGGATTGAAACTGCACAAATAGCGGCAAATGGCGTCATCCGGCCTGGTGCCACTGTTTTTTTGGTGCCATTTTGCATCATCCGTTCGCAAGGGGTTAAGGAAGTTCTTTCTCAAAGGCAAATGACAGCGTACATGTACAAGAAACAAACTTGTTTCATCCCTCTCATCTCAATCCCTCCCCTCTATCATCCTCACCCTAACCACACTCCTGTGTTCCTTGCTGTCCCTTCCCCTCTCTGTACTGCCTTTTATGTTCACCCACTGCCACTCTCCCTTGGTCCATAATCTCTCTTTTGTGTTTCTCCACCAACCCCTCTTGCATGTGTGTTCCCCACATGATTGTTTCTTGTACTCTGTCATTTGCCTTTGAGAAAGAACTTGCTCAAGTTCAAAACATTAGGCTAGCTACATTGTTATTTTGAAGTGCTTATTCAATCAAACCAACCAACCAACCAACCAACCAACCATCCAATCAAGCATGCTGTGTGTGGTACGCTGGCTGTTATGGTTATTAAACAGAGTTGTATTCAAGTCCCTGCAAGTCCTTTCACAAGTCCTTTCGCAAGCCCAGTCAGAAGTCCTTTCATAAAGCCGGTCACAAGTAACTGGATGAACAATAACAAAGGAATGCCTTTGTCAAAGCTCATTATTTTGAATAGCTTGTGATTGGGATTGGGACTGGAGGGCTTGTGATGGACTTGCAGGGACTCGAATACAACTCTGTTATTAAAACCCTAACCCTGTCAGATGCAGCACAGTGCATCTGTGGTGACAGCTTGACCTTGCTGCACTCTGCACACAAGCCAATGTGACAAAGTATGCAATCTGATGCGTCTGGCAGGGTTCTAGCCAAAATGCCCTGAAGGGTTAGGGTTAGGGTTAATTATATGGGGTGCTGTTATGCGGAGATGGGCTTGTGCAACCAAGCGTAATGCACGCAATAGGCAAATAGTGGGTTGAGTACGTGCAGATATGCGCGTATAGATGACAACTGGCCAGGTAGTCTTTTTCAAACTGTACGATGTACAATGATTAACAAAGGCGGTCCATTCCTTTGAGTGTACATATATACGCATTCGTGGAACAAAAGAATGATGTAAGAGGACAATGGGGTGTTCAAATCGAGGACTATCCTTGATTCGTAACTGTGTACAAAACAAATGGGAGCTGTCGCGAAAAAGTTAGAGTATAAACAATAGAGGAACAATAGGAAGTCCTCGATTTACACCATACACACTGTGTGCTCTTGTATTGTACTACGTTCGAGGACAACAGAAGAAAGAAAATACAAAAAAATCTTTCTCCTCAAGAGTCGGTCTTTTGTTAAAATCGAACGTAAAGATACGTGCTTAGTCTATGGGGTTGGGTTATATTTAAGGAAGAATAGGAAACACAAAGCATTGTTCTCACGAGTATAGGAAAGTACAACTGGGTGGTCATGTGGGTGTAAAAAAATGCCACGGAAATTCCGCTTAAAACTTGGAAAAAAACAAAAAAAAACACGTTGGAGTTTTGCAGAATCTCCAGTGTTTGCCCGGGGCATGTGTGCCAGTTTAAACCTACGATGAATGGTATTCTCAGTCAACTGTGGTAATAATGCTTTGCTGTGTAATTAACTGCGTCCCATTTAGATTCCCTGTGCAATCGCACTGTTTAGAAAAAAAAATAATAATAAGCACAGCCACGGAATTGGTCCCGGGAGTGCTGTCAGCTGAACCAGAAATGGATCTTTTTTTCTTTTCTTTTTAACCTGTGTTCTACTAGGGAAAGAACATTATTGTGGGCTTGGAAATTGTGGTGTTTGCCTGAAGGTAGACCAGACCCAACCGAATGCCAGATTCAGTGATCTGTCTGGGACCCCACGGTAATTGCCATGTGTGAATGTGAATGTGAATCTAGTCTGGTGTTGACGTATGCTTGACGTATGCCCAGTAGTCGTAGCCTTGTTGTCATCTTGTGATTGGCTAAGGTTTGCTCGTGAAAAAAGAAAGTTCCTCCAGTGTGTAGTGTAAGCATTGATTTTGTCAAGCAAAATAATGTGCGCCGAGTTCGATTTTTTTTTTTTTAAACAAATTTTTCATATATTGCAAGATACTTCAGTGGAAATTATTACCGTAATTTTCGGAATATAGGCCGCGCGGAGTATAAGCCGCAGCACGCAAAAATCTGCAAATTAAGATTTAAAGTTGGCGTATTAGCCGCACCGGCGTATAAACCGCACCGCGGCGCTGACGACCGACCACAAAAGTCATCGTGCTGCATAGCGCTCGTATGTAAAATGGTTCCACTGTCGAAATCACATGCAATCCTAAGCAGCGCAAGAACGAGATAGGCGGAAAGAAAAGGCGAGTTTGGGTTCAATATCGACGTCATCTTACCTGACTTCAATTTATGTGTCTGGTTCCCGCTATGATATTCTTATTGAAAACGCAATTATCGAGAGTCGGCAAACAGACAAAGCAATCCCACTGGTGGTATACGAGTATCTGTGGACAGCGCCCTCATTCGACGCGCACGGAGCCCAATAAACTTTCATAAGTCCTCGAAATTACCAATTTTGACGGGCTGGATGAGCGTCCTGGCTGGGTGGGCCGCGCGGCAGTTCTTTTTTTTGACGGGGCGGGGGGAATAAAAAAGACAATGACAACTTTAACCACTAATCTGAGCTCAACAGTCACCAATTGACCAGTGAAATAATAAACAACATGGATTACACAACGATAAAACAGACAAAAATGAACAGACGCACCACACGATTTGTGAGGTGTGAACGGTACTTATGGTACATTTGCAAGTCTATTCTGGTCCCTCTGGATTGGTTTCCTTTATTTCCAACAAGTGAGTAGAGCGAACGTAAACGGCATCTTATTTCCATCACTGCCTGAACTTTTAAGTTGTATAGTCATGGAGGAAACACGGCCCGTGCCAGGCATGCCGCGCGACGGCATGAGTGGTTTTACCGTGCGATGCGTTGCCGCCATCTTCACCGGCCACGTTGCGTTCACGCCCCGCACGGGCCATTCGGGAAATCACGTTGCGCTATATCCCTGGCGGAAAAAGCGTCAACGTTGTCGATCTCCTTTTCCAAGTCACCCAGAAAAATTGAGTTTGGTTCCGTGGGGCAGAAATGAGTTTTATCATGATTCATGTCATTCTTGCACTTAATAGCCGACTTGTCGAGTTCAATTTGTCTGGAACGTTTTAATTAATTAAGCGATGCAAGGCATAATTGTCGAATAAATCGCAAACAGAAAACGCTTCGGTTTCCACGTGTCCGAGTCATCGCAGCACACATGCACACTATGCACGATCGTTTGCACGAGGGGAGTTCGTTGTGTTAAGTTGAACAGGCAACGCTACTCCCTCTGGACCATCTCTAAACCGCACACATGGCTTAGCCGGCTTTGGGGGGTTCGGGTTTTACTGTAGTAAAAGCTACCTGGCTAAAGCTAGCCGCGGATTCGGCCGCGGGCGGATTCAGAGCTTGTTTTTAGGCTGTGACTGGTTCCCGCCCCAGTGAGAAAGAAGAAAAATAATGCACGGACGGGAACCAGTCTGCTTGGGGAATCGAGGTTTTGTGAAGGTTTTTACATGGGGCGCACGTGCCGTGCGGGATCTAGCGCGATCGCTCATCACGCGCACGGGCAATTACCAGCGCGATCGAAAAGCGCCGTTTTGTAGGATCCGGCAACGGTTTGGTACTAAAAAATTTAGCAATTTGAGGGCTTGGGTCGGCAAGAAGGGCACAACGGCCAAAGTATTAATGGAGCACAGCACAACTGGCCGTGAATAGTGCATTTTTACAAGGGGCATCACGGCATCGACGGCACTGGCCGCCGTGGCCGTCGTGAATTTTGAACCTTGTGTGACTGATTTTATTCTTCAACTGTTGCCGTATAAACCGCCCGGAGTAAAAGCCGCAGGGACATTTTTCAGCGTGAGAATTAACGTATAAACCGCGGTCTATATTCCGAAAATTACGGTATTATTATTATTATTATTATTATTTTTTTATATATTTTTTTTTACAGTCGTCACAATAAGCCAACTTTATAACTTCCTTAAAACATTAAAAAGTGATCCAATAAATGATCCGAAGGGCCTGTAAGATACAGTACATGTACATGCACGTCAAGTTTATTTTTTATGTACATGTACATGTAGCATCTGGCAAAATTTGTGCCCATAATGCATGTAACTAGTTTGATGTTACATGTATGCAATCACTGATTAACTTGTGACATTTCTTTGTGAGGGTCATCTGTCCTGTGGTGCTTATTGATGCTCCCCTTCGTATTCTCCCCAGCGGGTCCTGGCCCTGACAAGGATGGACTGGTTTCCGGTAATAAACAATACGTCACTTGTGATTGGCCCTCACTTGCACAAACTCTCCACTGCTAATTGTCCGTTTGAGAGCCAGATGCTGTTTTCATTTTTGTAAATGGGCAGTTCCGCGGGTAACGGAATTACATTTCAGAGGAATTTGGGGTGTATTTTTTACATGCTGTGGATTAGTCTTATGGCCTACCTGATTACAAACACTTTTATATGGTCTTGTTATACCCTTGCTAAAATTGAAACTTCCTACATGTGGAAAGATCCAAGGCCAAAAATGTGTCGGTAACGGAATTGCGTCAGAAAATTATGGTTTTCTTTTTATCTTAATTTCCAAATAAAATTCTACGAAATCGATATAACCAACAAAGATATTCCAAAACATTTTTTTTTTGGGGTTCCTTGCTACATACATTTAGCCACTCTGGACATCTGATTTAATGGCGATTGGATCAACTTTAAATTAGTCATTTCCCATACGGAATTGCTCAAATATGTTTCATTCTCGTATATATAGGGGGGGGGGGGGGGAGACAAAACGAAACAAAATAAAAATGAAACGAAACGAAAACAAAAGAAAATGCCCCAAACCCCCAAAACAACCAAAAACTACAAAAAACACCAAAAAAGAATTTATTGCAAATACAGCTATGACTTGGGTGTGTATCAGGTGAAGCCCAAAACTTGTTTACCATTTTTTGTTGGACAGACAAATATAGACTGACAGATGATTCAATTTGAACAAAGAACATGACAAAATATCATCAAAATAGTACCTTGTCATTCATTTACATGTATGTCTTGTGATTAAGTTTTTGAGGCTTCAAGCAGTTGCGGTTAACATTTTTTGGGCAAATGTTGAACGAGTTAGCAATGTTTAAGGGGGTTGGTTTAGACTGTTTGTGTTAAGAGAAACAAGTCTGGAACATTAGATGAGATGTTGACATTACTTCAAAAGTTGAACATGAAAGTTCGAAGCCTGGCGCAGCTTTTTTTTACAAGATACCATCTGTTCCGATTGACAAGTGTCATGTTTCGGTTACCAGTGTTCCACTAACCTAAATGGCCGTGTTCCGTGAAGAATCTTGATTGATCCTTCCGCCCGACTTGCATTGTTTTATTTAATCATGCTGTCCTGCATTTCTAAGGTTACCCCCTCCCTGGAGGTCTGGCGAGGCCCACAGAGAGAAACCCACCAAAATAGGGCCCTCGTTTTGGGCCTCGGGGCTGCCCGGATAATTCTGTCAGCCGATTGGCTGAACCCAATCTGGGTGAAATTGCCCTCCCGGGGAAAACGAAACCCACAGCCCACTGAGCGAAGGCGAATGGTTCAGAGGTGAACATTTGAACTTGTGAAAGCGTGGCCTATCTTTTCAGCACTCTGGTGTGAAAGCCTGTCTGATTTGTACTATGAACCAGAGTTTGGGTTGAATGATCCTACCTACGTGTGCCGGTTAGAGCCATGCAATAGGGTCATTCTATAAATTTCGGATCCAAAAGTGTGACGTGTTTTGGTGTCCCTGTTGCACCCGACCTGTGTAATTTCCCATCAAGTATCATTAAAATTGACTTCACACTATTTTTTTACTTGTTTGGCAGGTACTTTGCTTTACATAATCACTCTTGGAGATAGAAGGCATTAAAGAATGTGTCCTGAATTAGTGATTAGTGATCGAATGATTTAAATCGAATGATTTAAATCGAATGATTTAAATCGAATGATTTAAATCGAATGATTTAAATCGAATGATTTAAATCGAATGATTTAAATCGAATGATTTAAATCAAGTGATTTAAATCAAACAACCCTGGTTTTTATCATTTAGTTCAACTTCTTACATGTACATGTACATGCACATAAAAACCCCTGTCTTTGAAAATGGTGGTCGGTTTTAATTCTTTTAAATTCATTGTCGAAGGAGCATAACAACAGTTCTTATTATTATTAAAATCATTCTTCCAGAATAACCCACCAACAATATTTTCAAGAAATTGCAGTCGAAAATAGATTTGAAACCTCCCCCCCCCCCCCCCCCCCCCCCCCCCCCCCCCCCCCCGAGAAATTGCATTGAGTTGATATTTTTTTTGTACACAAGGCAGTGGAGAAACTACTGTTGCGCCTATGGTGACATCATGCCTTGGCTCATGAATATTCAAAGTTTTGCAATGACTCCCTAAACATTTCTACAAAGGACCTGGGGCAAATTTCACGGAGCTGCTCAGCATACAAATTTGCTTAGCACCAAAAAGTCTTGCTTAGTTAAAACAGGTTACCAGCCAAAAGGCCATAGAAGTGATACACTTCACATCAAAATTTGGTTGGTAATCCTGTATTTACCAATTAAAGATTTTTCATGGTAAGCAAATGTTTGTGCTTAGCATCGCCGTGAAATTGGCCCCTGGAATTTTATAGTAACATGGATAGAACTTTAATTAGCTGAACTGTATTAAAGTCATTTATGTAGACCTCTCATTGTGTGGCCCCTTAAAGTTTAATTCGGGGACCATGGTTGAGCTATATAACAATTTATGAGTTCAAAACCTAATGTACTTCAATCGTGCACTTTCAAATCTTGCATCATTATAGCGGAATTATTTACAACTCCGTCAACCGTCCAAAACATGACGTCAATTGCAAGACAAAAAAGAAATTAATTCTTGCGTGGACACAAAAGAAATCATTGTTGGTGGCGATCCAGGACCCCTTGTTTTCTCCCAGAACTTTGTGCGAGGGTTACTCGCATTTCAGGACCGCATGAAACCAAAGAAAGTGGATATATGCGGAATGCGCTGGAATTTTAACTGCTTTTTCAATCAACCTGTTGGGCGTAAATCACATCTTTCATGAAAGAAGTCATGGAACAATAGCATACTTGTTGACAAATTTGTATTTTCGGTCTTCCTGAGTTTTTTGTGTGTCCTGTCAAATGATTTGTTGATGTTGACAGTTTGTGCCAGTTGACACTTGTTGCGAAGCATGACGGACAGCAGTAACAGCTGACTGTCATTTCTTAGGAATTACTCGGGCCCCCTTTGCAAATGATCGCACTTTACATGAACATGACCTGGGAACACAAAACCTGTGGAATGCAGCAGAATTTGGAAATTTAGAGTAAATGGTCCAAGTGTCGTCTGCAGTCGGAGCTGAAGCAGAGTCCATTGTGGTCCGAGTTACAGTCCAGGTTGTCGAGTTCCCAGGAAAACCATAAGGGTGGTAGGGCTGGCAACCTAAAATGTGGCCAACCCCGCCACCTAAAATGCGTCGGTGAAGGGCAAACCCCGCAAAACCCAATATTGAATTTACTTCATCCTGACGCAAATTCCATCTTATGAATGGTTTGGCTGCGTTACCCGCCGCTATATCGGATTCGAACCAGCCAACCGACTCTGGCAAGCTCGGTGGTCGAGTGGTAAGACATCTGCACTAGAAAGCAGGAAGTCGTGGGTTCGAGTCCCACCCGCGTGATTTTTTTTTTCTTCAAATAATCTCTCGGGACAACACTGAGTATACAATGTTTATAAAATCCGTCTGTGAAGGGCAAAACCCAATATTGAATCCCACCACCTCTGTTGTAGCCCTTTACCCAGAGTGGCTTTTAGTCTTGTATAGGGTGGCTTCCATAAAAAAAAACCCTCTTTAATTACTCCTGTCAACAATTGGGTATTGTGTACACATTTTTGATGAGAATTCATAGCTCATTTAACTCCACTACCCCTACATGACAACCTTGACTGTGGTGAGCGTCATGCTGAAAATGTACAGCCTGTCTGTCATCAAGCTTCAGCCATCAGCAGATGTTGTGGGGGAGGTAAGCTGGCAGGCCAGTCACAAATGTACAAAATTATTGCCCTAACCCAAAAAGAGCTGTGTTTTTTTTAAGGGGGGGGGGGGGGGTAATCAACCTTTTCCTCAGATCTCAAACAGTTACAGATTTCTGTGTAAGTGTGAGGCTAACTACATGTACAATGAGAATACCCACACGTGTAAGGATATTTGTGATAACTGCCTGTGCAAAATTCCTTTATAATTAACCCTAACTCCCTACATCATTTTTCCTACAATATCCTCCAATTCCAACAATCCTCCAATGTTTGTGGGTGAAAACCTTGACAGTTCCTATTGATTTCCACTGCATAAGTCATGTTTAAGGGCCTGTAACTCAAAAGTGACTCTGGTGACTTGTGACTCATTTTGTTGGGTTGGGTCACAAATAATCAGAAATGAAAGCCCGCAATCCTGATCCGAGGTGAGACGCTGTATCTTTAAATTCCCTCAACCCTTAAATTCCTTCAACGCTCTTTGGAAAAATATTTTCAGGACGGGCAAAATGTGAGCAGATCAGCGAAGGCAATTTCGGGGCTATTTTTAACTGTGCACCCTTAAGATACTTCATGTACAGTGTTATCCATTGACCTGCTTACACATTATTGAGGTTTCTGTAAACAACACTCCTTGGTCAGTGGCATACAATATATACACCCTCTTCTAGCGTGTGATCTTTGTACCCATTGTGGTGTACAAATTTAGTGTAAACAATTCGTCAACAAGGGGTGTTGGTTTTCGTCATTTGAAAACCCAATACTTGCATGCAATTACCAGCAATTGAAAAATAATTGGAACAGGCATTTATTAAACTGCAATTCTTTGGTTTTCAATGAAACTGAAAAGCCGAAAATATTTGCCCGAAATGGCCACCCTTTCTCAAGCATAATTTATGCACAAAAACACATGTAATTGTCTGCCATTTTTTGGTTAGATTTTTGTACTGATAGAAAAATCGGATGTAAATGACAATCCCATGATTAATACGATTTGAAGCTTTGCATGGTGGATACCGGAATAAGTAGCTTTATTTATTTCACGTGGTGTCGCCCGCAATTCCATATAATACTTTTTCACCCCGTGATTAACAATTGAGCTGAAGGCAGTATTTGCAGCTAGCAAATCCACCACTGATAGGTATGAACGTCATTGTGGAACAGTTTTGTACGTTCTAGTCCAATTTACTCTTTGTTGCCGGCCAGGAATGCTTTTTGTAGGGGGTGTGCATTTACGGGTAGTACTGGAATCGGGTACCCGATTGAAAAGAGCACAGATACCCGGGTACCCGTTGCAGGTACATGTAGCCAGCCCCAAAAATTTAATCTTGAAAATTACTGTTCACATTGCTCGTAAAGCTCTGCACGTTAATACCACCACATCGGTGCATCAATGCAGCAAGATGCAAGTGTGTGCAGTCAGCTGTACAGCTCTATGGTGTAAATTGCATTTTCGCAAGCGTCATAAAAATGTATGTACCCTGGTCGTCGTTTTGAAAATTCCCCACCAATGACATTCAAAAATTGTCTTTTTCATTGTCTTAGAAGTTAATATATAAAGTAATATGTTAATTCGGTTACGGGTACTAGATTCTGTAATCTGGAACCGGTTCCCGACATTAGCGGTCGGACGTACTCCGGTACCCGGTTCGGATGCACAGTCTACCTTTCTTTACATCCAGCATTGCTAAAAATTGTTAATATTTGACCTTATTGTCTCTTATGGTCAGAGCTCCCCCCCCCCCTCCATATGTTTACAAGTTGAGCATTACCCTGATAACTGCCTCCACTGCTTTTGAAGTGCTGGCTCTGTACCGGCTCGTTGCCTAGCAGCCAAGTTGCAAATATTGAAATTTAACAGAGTCACAAAGGTCCATTTTGGGAAGGGGATCGTGACTTCTGTATTTGGGGTTGAGGGCCCAAATTGTCTGTAAACAGTCGTTACTACAGCAACGTAAGACGATTTCAGGATTGCCATTTAGCCATTTTTAATCTTTACTTGCAGTCGCTCCCCCCCCCCCCCCCCAACAATTTCATTGGTTGTTTTCGTTGCTATTTTGAGTATATATGGGTGTTGTTGTTTATTCCAAAAAATAAATGCCCATCCTTTGCGTGTCGTGATTTTGTTTTTGTGCGTGATGTTTTTGTACAATTTTAGATGGATTTTGTACCCAATTTCCTGCTAAAGAAAAAGCAAAGAATCGTCAAATGGGATTTATGTGCGTCGCTGGGGGGGGGGGGGGGGGGGGGGGTTAAAATGCATACATATATAAATAGGCTTATTTGTTTTTTGCATTTTCGGAATATAATCATGGAAAAGTTGTGCATGGTTTCAGTAGGGAGTGGAGCATTGAGTGCAGTGTCTGTTATAATTTTAATAGGGTAGCTCAAATTGGACGCACCATCTGTAGTGCAAATTTTATGGACTTGTTTGCTTATAGCATGCCTAATAAGTATGGATACTTCCATTTTTTTGAGAGGGGATGATTTTTTTATTTTATAGGGTAAGACTGCCAATTGGCATGAAAGAAGGTTTCACATTAATACATTGAAATTAGGAAAATGTAGATGTAAATTGAAGTGATGGGAATTGTATGTGAATTTATATGACGTTTTATGTGATTTTTATAATTTTAATTGAACAAAACTGGCTTGTATTTCAACAATCAAAATAAGCCAATATGACTAGGACAGAATTTCAAATGGACTGGGTTTTGGACTGGGTTTTTGACTGGGTTTTTGACTGGGTTTTTGACTGGGTTTTTGACACGGTTTTGGACTGGGTTTTGGACTGGGTTTTGGACTGGGTTTTGGACTGGGTTTTGGACTGGGTTTTGGACTGGGTTTTGGACTGGGTTTTGGACTGGGTTTTGGACTGGGTTTTGGACTGGGTTTTGGACTGGGTTTTGGACTGGGTTTTGGACTGGGTTTTGGACTGGGTTTTGGACTGGAAAAATGATGGAGGGAGTTAGGATTAAACAAGTTCATTGTACTCTGCCCCAAAGCATGTCTTCAGACCCATCTGCTATATCACACGTAGTTGTTGCCTGTTAATCATTGTTCTTGTTAGTGCCCGGTTTGGGGATTCGATTTTCTTCCTGGCATAAAGTGGATCCCGTATATAAGAAAGAAAAACAACAGGAAAATGAAGAGCTTAAGTAGTCCCATGGGCTGGACCCCCTAACTGGTAACTTAATTGGGGTCTTGCTAGGTCTCATTAGAAGCCCTTCCCTATCAACGCAGCCCTACCAGGATGATTACGACCTCCGTTGCCATGGTAACCTAGGACTAGGCTCAGGTGTCCATGGTTTCCTTGTTTTAATGATGGCAGATGTCTGGAGGGCAGATGAACCTAGATTCCATTGAAATTAAATTCAGGATCCTTCCCCTGCCTTTTTGTGTGACAGATTGTTGTGGTGGGAGGGATGCACACTTTAGTTGCATAACGCCTGTTTCACATTACAGCCAAAAAAAAAACCAGGAGGATCCTCAGTTATTGGCTTATCACCTTGGTCACCATGAAGTTTTAACAAGCTTTCAAACTATACATTGCATTAGAAAGTTAAACTGGGAAGGGCAATTTTTCTCTTCACACTTTTTCTGTTCCCGGGAATCGTTTTCATTGCAGAGAATGTGAAAACAAAAATTTCCCACAGTGGGAAAAAAATGTCACGCCTTTTCACACAAGTGGGAAAGGAAAATATTTAGCCAATCTTTAACCCCTGAATTTTAGCACAGTGGCATCAGTGTAGTTTGTTTTGATGAAGAAACTTCTCTTTGGACTTACAGTTTTTGACTTTTACCTGACAACAATAATTTTCGGGACCAAATGTTCGCTGCAAGGACAGTGTTGGCAGTTGATTGATGATCAGATTTCATTGGAAGTGCTGTGGCTTAGTGGTTTGGCACATTGAATTCAAGGTCTGTGGGTAATTCTGCAGGTTGTGGGTTCGAGCCCAGTCCTGGGCTTTGGCACTTCTACGCTTAATATAGGTAGAGGCATTATTAATGTCTTGCAGTGGACTAGTTACCCATCCTGACCCTATTCATGCTGTGAAGAGATTAGATTATCTTGTTTCAGTGTGAGGGGCTGGTTCTTCCACATATTCCTATTAGCCCACACCTTGAGTGCCCTAGGGCTTGTGATGGGCGATTTGCATAAAAAACAAAAAATTGATTTAGATCAATGACTATATCATCTTGAGATAGATCAATTTTACAGGGGGTGAGATTCCTCTTGATTTTTCCTGATTTCAGGATTTTTTGTGAGACGTCATCCAAATTTCCGGAAGATTTGTTGTCATAAAATTGTTTTTTATCATTACAAATGACCTCTGCAACCTAAAACAGTCTTCTAATTCTAATGACCCAATTTTTTTTTGAAATTTTGAACCTTATCTTTTGGTTTCCTTCCTGCATTTTTCAGCAATGCCATAGAATTTTACATTTTCCTGAAATCTCACCCCCGATTTTAAGATGCAATTTTTTTTTTTTCTTACCAAGAAAAATAAATTATTAAATTGATGTATCCAATTTTTATGGGATTTGGTGTGTAAACCAGTGTTGTAGGTCTCGATACCTCGTCTCAGACCGTCTCAGACCGTCTCAAGACCTTTTTTAGAGGTCTCGGTCTCGTCCTGACAAATTCTCGGTTTTGGGAAGGCTGGTCTCGGTTTTGAATGTGTGGGTCTGGGTCTGGGTCTGGGTCTCGGTCTCGGATGCCAAGGCCTCGGGTTTTACCCTCGAGACCAAAGCAAAATACAATGCGCCATCCGAAGCTAGTCTCCATTCAAAACATAAACAACATTGTAATTGTGTACATGTACAAGTTTTCATGCTGAAGAATTAGACTGAAGCTGGAATAGAGACCAGTCAATGCAGCTTGTTTATTCGGAGTACTAGTACCTGCAGATGTGCATCGCCCATGTATGTCACTGGTGTACATCATAATAATGGGCTTTGGACAACTCTATCTATTTGCACACATGTGCAAATAGATGCATTCGACGTTCTTGCTCCGTACTTAAATACAATGCATGCTTTTAGTATTGTCCTTTGTTTTTTTTGTTTTTTTTACATACGATTAGTATGACTACATGTAGTAACTTTAAAAAAGATCAACTTCAAAACACAGCCTTGCCATGTGAAATAAATATATCTTGCATAATTAAAGATAATAGTCCTTGTTAAAGCAGACTTGACCTAGATTTGTTTTGGATAAGATTATCCCCATGTTTACTTTTCGTATGAGTCATTTGTACAAATTATCATCCGCAGGAAGTTATCTTTTTGAACATTTTGATCTAAAGCAGGGCACAAGACTCCACGAGGGAAATCAGCTTCAACACCATATATTTTTATTTATGTTTGGTCTCGGAAGTTGTGGTCTCGGTCTTGGTCTGCAAAAGTCTCGGTCTCGGAAGTCTTGGTCTCAAAAGAGCTGGTCTCGGTCTTGGTCTCAAGCCTTGGTCTCGGTCGAGGTCTCAGGCATGAAGGACTCGACTACAACACTGGTGTGAACCAACGATTGGATCACTGATCGAGGCCCAGATCGATGTGAAACAAACGGGCTCAAAACCTTTCCATTAATCACGGGTGGGATATGAATTGTGATTTTATTGATGTCTTCTGGAATAGGATCTGGGTGTAGGCAAATCCGAGGATGTGAAATTGCAGCCTCGGGCATGGGAGGAAAATCCCAGCGAGTTTCTTGGAAAGCCCTGGTCTTCAAGTAAAAACCCATAACCAATCAATACAGGACCCTGTGGGTAGGATTTCAGGCCTGGGTCTCCAACGGTGGAATGCGAGAGAGAGAACTACTGGGCGAATTAACGCACTGATAACAAATTCAAAGTGACTGCGGGATGTGTGAAATATGTACAGCCCTTGCTGTTGTGGCTTTCATTAAGAGGCTTATAATGACTGGAAAAACACCCAGAGCTCTGTTCCCAGTGGACTGTGTCTTCCCTCGTTTTGCGTAACTTACCGTGACTCGCTGTAAACACCAGCGTTTTACAGGTCTCGAGACCATCTCGGTCTGGTCTGCACTCAAGATCCCCGGTCTGCGGTTTCCATTGCATTTTATTTAATCAGAGCAGTATATTTTTTAGTTGGTCAAGAATGATTTAGTTGGTCAAGAGGAGGGTGCCAAGAAAAAAAAACCGAGTGGCTGCAGACTTTTTACCCGATCGGGTAAGTTACATTTTTTTGAAAGCGGAAGAAGGAGATAAAAGTTAGTCTTTCAATAAAACAAAACAAATTTCATTCACTGTGTCATGAAAATGTGCTGTTATTCCGTTTATTTTTTATTATTCGTATGTACATGTAATTTGAACACAATGTCTTGGTCTTGGTCACGAACCACAAACTGTAACACTGACCTGTTTAAAAGTTTTTGTGTGCGTAGATGCTGCGAACCCCCCCCCCCCCCCAAAAAAAAAATGTCTTTCTTGTAATTGTAGTCTGGTTCCCTGCCCCTACTTCAGACAAAACAGAGCAATTTATAGATGTCAGGGAATTATCACGTCAGGGAATTATCACATCAGGGAACTAGACTAGCTGGCTTGCACCCATTCACGAATGTGTAAACAATTGCCAGACAAAATGTGGGGTGAATAAAATTGGTGAAAAAGTCTGGTGTTTTTCTATTTGAAAATGTATGAAAATGGCAGCATGCCAGGTGCCATGATTTCACAGGATGCTTGAGACTATTATTTACTTAGTCAAGTAAGGTATTTCATAATAGTTTGGTAGTTTTGTTTTTTGATAGTTGCATATTATGGACAAACACACTCGTGTTACATTGTAAATACGACCCTGCACACTCATAGATTGTACACGGCTCGCTCACTCCATAAACATATATATATAAGCAGCCCGTGATCAGCCCAGGTGCATGATGGTATTGTTTACAACTCTCGCTGCCTCGTCGGCGATGTCGACGGCATGAAATATTTAACCCAGTCGGCCCAGCCCCTGTTCGGAAGGAAACCCATTCTCTCGTTGGCGGCGAGGGTCACTGAGATTCCGGCTAGGCTGTTGTTGTCTGAGATCGGCCGGCCGGCCGGGTGATGCAGCCACGACTCCCGCGCACGATGATAATTAGTCCCTGGGAGTGTAGCATAATGAATTTTACAAGAGGGCGTGGGATGAGAGGGAAAAAGTGGGGGTGGGGGTCGGGAATCTGGCGAAGATGCATGTATGGCGGACTCTCAGAAATATTCTGTACTATGCTGTGTGTTTTGAGGAGGAATTATTTTACCCACAATTCGAAGTAACTGCAATAAATATCAGGTTCCATTTTTTTAATTTTTTTTAAACACACAACCATGTCTTACATTATTGCATGCACAACCGTGATTCAGATTCATATTTTTATTTGAAGTAGAAAAAAGAGGATGGTTTCAATTGTTTTCAATTTCTACCCTTGAAAATATATTTTAACTTTATTAAACGGTCCCAAATCCTCCTAATATGATTTTGCATGCACTCTCTAGGGGGTTTAGGGTAAAAAAAAAATAAAAAATTTCAAACAATACGAAAATTATTTACTTATGAATGAGTTGTCAAATGAAAATGTGTTGGTGTTCAGCCAAGCATTAAAGTATGTAAAATGTTGAATTGAAATTAGAAGGTACTATACAACATCAGTATTAACAAGTCAAGTAATGAAATACTTGACTTGACTGTAAGTAAATAATAGTCTCAAGCATCCTGTGAAATAATGGCATCTGGTGTGCTGTTACTTTTCAAGAAAAGTGGAATTTTTGTATCAATTTCCAACGATGGTCGGCCGACCATCGTTGGAAAAAACTGTTCTCCGACCTGATAATTCCCTGACGTCTATAAATTGCACCTTTTTGTCTGAAGTAGGGTCAGGGAACCAGACTACAAGGAGAGAATTTTTTGTTTGTTTTCCCAGCATCTATGCACACAAAATAGGTCAGTGTTACATATTTGCTATAAAATACTAACCCCCAAATCTATTCATTTCTGAAAATTACAGCCAAAACAAATGTTGTATACCAAGTAGGGCTGTCCCGAATATACCGAATATTCGATATTCGGTCGTCAAGCGAATATTTGAATAACATTTTTCCAGTTTGAATATTCAAAAAGATATATATGCACGTACAGATACGACTCAGATGCTATTTTAATAGAAAAGTTACGGCGCTTAGCAGTGTCAAATGCCACATTTTTGTCAATCGCAATTTTTTGTGGACGGAAGTTTATTGTTCCTCTCTAGGCTGTCGGTAAAACCCTTGATACAACAGGGGCATGCAAAAAAAAATGCTGTTTGAACGGTCCATAATATCAATCGGCATACGTAAAACACCGGCGTGCTTTTACGTGCAATGTATTTAGTGTGCCGACACACTGAATTTTCTATCCCAAAAGCATGCTTGGTGTGTACAATTAAAAAGAAGAGTTGAACTTGCTGTGACCCAAACTAAGACCTTTTCAAAAGCTTGCTTTATTTAACTCTCAGCTGCTGCAGCGACTCTTTCCTCTGATTAATGATCCAGATGCGGATAGCATGGCTAACTGCAAACAAGACTTGGCCTGAAACAATACCCAGATTACGCACCGACCAAGTCTACGCATCCGTGTTAACCAATTCCCCCGATGCCGCGGCGAAACCGTTAGTCTAGTTTTTATTAAAACAATTTTTTTTTTTAAATGAAAAAAAGCACACTGCTGTTTGTAAATACCAAATGTCAGTGTGTGGAACATAGTGAACTGTGAATTAGAATCACGCATCACTGGTTTTCCCCCACATTGTATAATAATTGGAAGATGGTTTGTTCCTTCCTCCATGGTTCAAGAGTACAGCCAACCCAATACTCTAAATGAATTGCTCATTGGACCGTGAGAAAATAGGCTGTGTAAATATGTCATTTGGCTGGGCTAAATGAGAGGAAAGTCGCACTATGGCATTTAAAAGCAGAAAATAATATATTTTTTTGTTATATCCGAAAAATCCTTTTCTATCAAGTCCCAAAGTTCAATAACTTAAATCAGTCTGGAAATATTGTTGGGGAGATCTGATTGATATATTTCTACCGATATAATAGTTTGAACGGTTCATTGGCTTAACCAGTTCACGCCAGGATTATTTTGACATTGAAGTATTCTAACTTCTGGCTTCATATCAAATTGAATGAGATACGACGAAGTTTTTGCCGATGCGATTAAACTCTTCCGCTACAATATATTTATACATCTCTAAAAGACATTGAATTGATTGTATGTACAATTGTACATAGCATTTTCACATGCGCTGTCTTTTTTTTTTCTTCTTGCTAGACCTCCCCAGACCCAAAGTTTAGGTTTTTTAGCCAGGCTTCACACTCACCCGGGCCTGTTTTAGGCCTAAATGTCAGACGAATCCCCTGGTTTCATTTTTTACATGAATATACGCACAAAGTAAAGAAGGTACATCAAATACAAACACTTTTTGAGACAGAGAGGCTGCGTTTTTGTTGATTTTTACAGTCGGTCGGTCCGAGGGCAACACACATTTTTTGTTTGGCCTTACAATCGGGAAATGTGTGAAGTGAGGTTTCTGCAGTATTTATTTTAAAAGGCCACGAAAAAAAACACCAGTATCTTTGCCAAAATTTATACAATATGTTGCCCTTTGTAAGAACATTTACATGTCGTCTCAAATGACAGATAATAAACAAACCCTAATGGAAGTGCCATCTTATCTTCTAAACGGTCTCCACTGGATCTCATTTCATCTGACCTTTGTTTTGCATAATCAACAGCTACATGTACATGTATGCAAGGTGATATTAGAGCATGTAATACACTAATAGTGTAACACAATACAGCATTTGCTGTCTGGTCACACAAAATAACTATTGTAACAGATGGAGATGTGTTGTAGCTGAAGTGCTGAGAAATACTGAATTATGAGTATTGCATCTGCCTATGGGCATTTGAACAAGGCCGTGACTAAACTACTTGCATATACATTGTACAAAGATTTACCGGTTTCTACATGTAGTGTTTCAACATTGTGAGAGACAGATGTTTGTGTTTAGAAGACTTGCCAAAAAAGACATGGAGCAATATCCGCTCTTGTATGACTTATATAATTCACACTTGGGTGTGACTCGATTGAGTCACATTTATATGGTGACTTAGACTCAGACTAACTAAAGCTACAGTAGAGAGTGACTCAGACCTGGCTTCAAGCTACAGTAAAGAATGACTCAGACCTGGCTTCAAGCTGCAGTAAAGAATGACTCAGACCTGGCTTCAAGCTGCAGTAAAGAATGACTCATACATTGTACCTGGACTCAAGCCACAGTAAAGAATGACTCAGACCTGGCCTCAAGCCACAGTAAAGAATGACTCAGACCTGGCCTCAAGCCACAGTAAAGAATGACTCAGACCTGGCCTCAAGCCACAGTAAAGAATGACTCAGACCTGGCCTCAAGCCACAGTAAAGAATGACTAAGACCTAGCCTCAAGCCACAGTAAAGAATGACTCGGACCTGGACTCAAGCCACAGTAAAGAATGACTAAGACCTGGCCTCAAGCCACAGTGAAGAATGACTCGGACCTGGACTCAAGCCACAGTAAAGAATGACTCGGACCTGGACTCAAGCCACAGTAAAGAATGACTCGGACCTGGACTCAAGCCACAGTAAAGAATGACTAAGACCTGGCCTCAAGCCGCAGTGAAGAATGACTAAGACCTGGACTCAAGCCATAGTGAAGAATGACTCATACCTGGCCTCAAGCCACAGTAAAGAATGACTCAGACCTGGCCTCAAGCCACAGTGAAGAATGACTCAGACCTGGCCTCAAGCCACAGTAAAGAATGACTCAGACCTGGCCTCAAGCCACAGTAAAGAATGACTCATACCTGGCCTCAAGCCACAGTAAAGAACGACTCATACCTGGCCTCAAGCCACAGTAAAGAATGACTCAGACCTGGCCTCAAGCCACAGTAAAGAATGACTCATACCTGGCCTCAAGCCACAGTAAAGAATGACTCCTACCTGGACTCAAGCCACATTAAAGAATGACTCGGGCTTGGATTCGATTCACAGTGAAGAAAGACTGGAATTCAAGTTGAAGTTGGAGTCTTTGTTCACTGTGACGGGAGTCCAAGTCGGAGTGAACAGTGAACTCGCTCAGACTTAACTCAAGTCTCGGTAACAATGAATCACACTCGGAGCTGGACTCAAGACACAGTAAACAATGAATCACACTCGCACTTGGACTAGAGCATATTGAAGAATGACTCGAAGTCCGACTTGCACTCAAGACTTTAACTCCAACTAGGACTCAAATTGCATTGAACAATTAATCAAACTCAAACTTGGACTCAATTCACTGTGACTTGTGACTTGGACACATACTTGACCTCTGTGACTTTTATAGCTTGGACTCATACATGTACTTGACCTCTGTGATTCATGGAATGGATTCAGAACTCTATATTTTAGACTCAGCATTGGACTCACAATTTGAGGACTTAAGCATTTGTATATCACCTTGAAAATTGAAAATGTATCTTTAACAAAGACCTCCAATTCAGATCACACTGCAAAGTACAGCTGTGACCCTTTAGTTGGCAAAGCTACATTAATTTGTGATGCTGCAGCATAGGTCGTGCTCAGATGAGAACAAAAATGGTATTCAGTCTAAATATACCAAGTTTATTCTCCTCAATTGGAACATCTTATCCACTAAGACTTATTGAGGGTACTCTGATCCAGGAGATTTAATAACGTGGTCTAAAAATAGCGGGATCGGCAGAGGTTGTTCTAAAAATAATGATCTGTAAACTGCTGTGATGGTCATTAGGTACAGTGAATTCAGAAACTTCTCGTTAGCGCCCGCATCCTAGCCCGATTCTCACCCATGCATTTACATGTTGTATCTTAACGGCACACTTTGCCCTGAAGTCCCTCCCTATTGGTTGTTTTCATGGGGGAATTGAATTGTTAAAGTCTGCTTATAATTGGAGGTTAGTCAAATAATTATTTGATAACTGAATATGTATGGATTTTTAAATTTTATTTGGACATCTCATTCAAAAGTGAACATATTTTGTTGCTAGAAAAATAGCAGTTAAAAACCAAAATTTTAGGTGAAACTTTGAAAGGGCCCGGATAGTACATCATGTTACAACTTGAAATGAAAAAAAAAAGGTGAGCTAATCGGAAGGTGTCATATTTTTGGTACGTACTTTTTATTTCATCCAAACAAACACTTCCATTTCTGAACAGGGGGTGCGATTTCTCCAGATTTTTCCTGATTTTAGGATTTTAGGTGGGAGACGTCTTCCAAAATTCCTTAAGAGTTTTTGGTCTTTAAATTGTTTTCATCATTCTAAAATGACCTCTGCAACCTGAAACGGTCTTCTATCAATTCTAATATTTTGTCCAATTCTGAACCGTATCTTTTGGTAGAAAATGCAGTTTTCTTTATGCAGTTTTCAGCAGCGCCATACAAATAAAATGTCTCTGAGTCCTTTGTGGATTTGTCCTTTCCTTGAAATCTCGCCTCTGTTCTGAAGGACACACACACCAACATTTCTGGCAGAAAAGTCCCGAATAACATGTCATTTCACTTCCATTTTCGAGGGTTGCTCTGTTCGTGTCGCTTCCAATATTGCTTCATCAGAATTTTTTTTTTTTTTTTTAAACGCTTCGTGTAGGTGATTGCACTTTGAATGCTTCATTAACGTCATCCATCTTTCATAATTTGCTGCCTGTTGGATGTACATGTACACAACTCACAAGGTCAAAAAACAAATTAATTTTGATGTGCGATCACGACTGCCTGCTCTGCTCGCATGCTGTATATGCAAGTTTCTCATCATCCTGTGGTACAAGACAAGGAAGTCAATTTTATGCCAGTGGCAGATGGATATTTTCTACTTCTAAGAATTTTGAGTGGTTTTTCCCCCAAGAGCATCTGAAACAGGTGATCTGAAATATTTACCCAACAAGGGCCGTGTGTAATAACAATGTACCGTAAATGGAGACTTGGATAGGAATAAAACATGGGGTGTGTTTTATTTACAAAATAATAGAAAAACCTTTAAGAGTACATGTATCTCACAGTACTTGCCCTTGGAACAACATCAGTGAAAGGATGTGTAGAAAACTGATGGTGTAATGTGTGGATATTAGTTGCACAGTGGGCTAGTGAAAAAATAGCAACCTACGATTATATAAATGTGATTCCCCTGACAAATATTTTCAAAAAATTGTCAAATGCATGTAATCCTATGGCTAAGTAAATTTTTGTGATGCAGCTAGAAATGTACGTGTAGTGTAGGTCTGAGGTACGTACATAAATGTACAATGTGTATACACGCACCTTGTTTGGTGTCAGTGGCTTCCTGGTCGAGTGTATTGGACTTAAAATATTGGCAGTACTACAGATTGTGGGTTTGAGTTCAGCGGGGTCATAGTGCTTGTGTCCTTGAGCAAGACACTTTGTCATAAATTGCATCTCTCCACATCAAGATAAATGTTATCTGTCCGGGCAGAGGTGGGTATGAGTTTGGTTAGCGCATGTGGGCTTAACTTGCAGCCCGGGCTGCATTTGCCCCACGGAGCTGAGAAGGCTTCCGGAATTATGGATGGGCCTGATGAGCAGGGGTAACAATGTGGCGCCTTAACCTCTTGATAATGGCCATAGCTACGGTGTGAAAAAGACCATGTGGCTGGTTGTCGTCTATATGCACATTCCTGCACATGCTCAATCCATTCATGTTTTGACTATATTCTTGAATGGGAGTGTGATGAATAGATGGAGCTTTTTCAAACAAAGCTTGTGGTGTGGTGCCTATTTGTGTTTACACTTGGCTACACAACCCGTTCTCGACATGCAACCCCCCCCCCCCCCATCATAAATAGCCGGACACAAGGGGTTATGCCACGATTAGTGGGTATACATGTACATGTACATGTGCCTTATAATTTTAAACAGTTTGTTCATAAATTGTTGCCTTTGTTTGTTTTACAGTTTGTCCAGCGCTGTGTCCGTTGGCTTGTGATGGGCCGAGGTGTTGTCATGAAGCCTGTGTTGGGGGATGTAATGGCCGGACAAATGCAGATTGTGTTGCCTGTCGGAATCTGGCACTCAACGGCAAGTGCATTGACAGTTGCCCATCAAACACTTATGTGGTAAGTATGAACATTTGGGTTGGTTTTTTTAATGCAAGTTCCCCCCCCCCCCCCCCCCCCCCCCCCCCCCCCGAACAAGGCTAAAAAGCCACTCGAGGTTCGGCGCTACAAAGACGCAGAAGGTAGGAGTTGAGATTCCTCTTGAAGCAGGAAAGATCGTAAGATGAAAGGAAACATGCACCAGGCAGAGAATTCCATGGAGATACAGAACGAGGTAAGAACCCATTGGCATCGCCTTTCGTGCTACATCTAGGTAGAGCTAAAGTGTATTGGTGAGAACAAGCGGACAGCCGAGTTTCATGCTCAATCACCCTAACTGAAGGAACCTGGACCAACTGTTAATGCTTGTGCACTGCGAGTGAAAAAGAAGCTCATGGAAACTACCCTTCAATCAAGCTTGCGTTTTGCTCAAGTTGGCAGTAGCATCGGTATGTCAGCATTAGTTTGACTACATCTCAATGATAATTTGACGTGATTTGATTTTGGGGTCTATCATCTTTTTTAAAAAATATGTTCAAATTTAATTGTTAATTTGTTAGCACTAGAGAAGTCATGAGCTTTCGAGCGATGAGTTATGAGCGTTCTAGTTATGAGCTTTCCAGAAAAAAACAAAAACAGACTGTAAACAAAAGAACCCGATTTAAAATCGACAGACGAGTACCAGTTTTAAATTTCGAACAGGGAGCGGGCTGCTAATAATTCCTTCGTACATACCACGTAATATGACAGTATATTTTGAGAAGAAGAAGAACTAGAGTGTAGAATCTAGTGAGTGCCCTTTTTTTGTTCTAATAACATTTTCAGTCAGAAGACAGGTTTTACTTTAGCCTTAGCTTTACTTTAGCTTTTCTGTCTTTGGTATTCCGAAGGTTGCAGGTCCAAACCCTGCTGGCTATACAGCGTTGTGGGTTTAGGACTTCTGAATAGCGCCCCCTAAGCAAAGACACTGACAATTTGGGAGACTGCCAATATACAAATGTAGTGCAAGATAGTCTGTTGGTAGAGCGCCGATCAGTATTCTGGAGGTCGCAGGTTCAAATCCCGCTCCTGCCAGTTTTCTTTGTTGACTTTGAAAATTGTTTCCCTTCAATTTTAGTACAAGAACCGCCGATGCATACAAGCTACGGAGTGTCCGTCGCATTGGAAACTCCACAATGGCCAGTGCATTGAAGAGTGCCCTTCGAGCTTCATCACTAATGTCACCTATGCACGTCACTGTCAACCGTGCGATGGCCCCTGCCCTAAAGGTAATGTATGGAAAGGGAGCTTTTCTTTTTTTGACAAACTCACTTCAGGGTTCCCACGGTCATGGAAAATCCTGGAAAAAAGGTTGTCCTGGAAAAGTCATGGAAAATTGGGAAAAATCAAGTCATGGGAAAGTAATGGAAATCAAGATCAATCAAGGGTTATTTTTGATGGGCCGCTTTTGATGTGATAACGGAATAATGATAAATTTACAGGCTATATTCTTGTGAGTCTATAGTCGTGGCTATGGCAGTCTTCCAGTTTCTAATACATACAAATTGTCTATACTGTACTCACAGACCTCAGCGGTTCATCAGTATCATAATACCAACAAAAATTCTTTGCAAAATGGCGTTAAATGTCATGAAAATATTTTAGTCCTGGAAAAGTCATGGAATTTGGTTTTCATATTTCTGTGGGAACCCTGCACTTTCAATAAACAAACTGTACTTTTTCTCATGTACGGTAGCATCATAAAAACTGTATGTCTGGTGCTCTCCGAGAGGCTGTGAAAAAAACTTTTGTCTGGTGTAGACGGCAAGACTCGAACCCACAACCTCTTGCTTGCTGGCATAAACAGTCTTGAAGGTATATATAGCATAATGACTAAGCATGAGCATCGTAGAGCCGTTAGTTGCTCAAGTTATTTATTAAATTCACAAATTTATTTCAGGGGTGAAGAAATTATCATCTGCTGCAGGCTTACCCGTAAGGTATTTCTGAAAATTGTCACCAATTTTTTCCAAGCGAAGGAAAGTTTCAAAATGGCGCCACCGCAGTTATTTCACAACTGTTCCACAAGTTTTTATTGTTAGACCACGTCATCGTAGAAGTTGCATTCAGCCTGGTCCGCGATGTATTACAAAAAATAAAACACAATGCTTTGTGAAATGGATCATACGGATGTTGCGCAGCTGCGCAACATTTATGTGGCGTAAATCCTATACAGGGGAATCAGGTTGGCGCAGTGGTTACTGTCCCCGCCTTTCACCGCTGTGGCCCGGGTTCGATTCCTGCCCTGGTCCACATGTGGATTGGGTTTTCAGTCCCTACCTGATTCCGTGGGTTTTCCCCAGAATATTCTTCTGGGGTTTTCCTCCCACCTCTAAAAACTGTAACTTCTTCTCATTGTCTTCTCTCTACAGGTTTTTTTCAGGCTTTCGAGCTACAGTGCCTAGGGCGCTTTTGAGGAATCCTTGGTTTCATTACCAGAAAGAATTAATAATAATAATAATAATAATAATAATAATAAATTATGCAGCGTTTCGTGAAATTGGCTGCTATGCCAGTTCAAACAAAATTTTAAACAAGCCTGACATGACGGGCTCTGTCCCATCAGTAGTGAAACTGCGTCTCAGGTATTAGGAATTGTATGTGACATACATGCATCTACTTTGTAACCTCATTGATAATAATTAATGAGACATTGATTGGTCATGTGCGTCTGATTATCATGACAGTTTGCGGGGGTCGCATGGTCGTCAACTCAGTAGGAGACGCAGCAAACATGGCCGGCTGTACGATTATCAACGGATCCTTGGAAATCGGCATCCGAAGTGGAAGTAAGTTTAACCCTAATTGGTTTCAAATCTCGGGTGGAACCTTGATGAGATTTTTAACAAAACTGTTGGGAAAATCATTTTTTGGTTCTATTGAATACCTAAACTTTGTCGTCACCATGGCAATTGAGCCATATTCTACCATTAGTTAGGGTTAAGGCCTCTATTTAAATAGAATTGGCTTGATTGGACAAGGTGTGTTCACTAGGAATAGAGTACCGAAGTCTGGCGTCAGTTGCCGCGGCAACTGGTTCCAAACACATGCAGTTTAGAATGTATTCTGCTTCCAAACATTGCATTGATTGACGTCATCACTTCGGTACTCTATAGGGTTTGCAGTTTAAACCATTGATTTTGTCAAGTTATGAAAATACAGATTTTCCTGGAAGTACTGATTTTTTCGCTAAAGGAAAACTGATTTTGATTTGAGAGTTGACAGATTTACATGTGTACGACTTTGACGGTGCTTTTTAAACAAGACAATGCGAAAAATCTTGCCAGCCATCCTTCAACTATCAAGAAATTAGATTTTCAGATACTGGCCGATGTAATTTTATTTTTTTCTTCCTCCCACATATTCGTTTATCGTCTTATATTGCTTTTCCATTTACATCTTAATTTGTGGCTGACGGAAAAATTGCTTTGTGGTGAACAGAAATGATGGTTTGTAATTACTTGAAGTAGCCTAACGGTTGCTAAGATGAAGATCTGTTTTTATTATTATTATTTTTTTTTCTTTTTTTTTTCAAGGAGACCCAATAGACATAAATACTTAAAGGGACAACACTGCCTTGAAGGCAACCGATTGGGTAAAAAAAAAATTCGTCTTAAAATTGCCAGCATTGAAAAGATTATTCAAAAGTAGAATCTAATAATGTACAGGGCCATTCCTTGAAAATGTGCCATTTGTTAGGGGAAAGAAACCAAGTGGAAAACTTAGCACTGTTCACATTGGACTTGGAATGGGAAAAGTAACCATCGTCTTGGTGGGTTTTTCCCCAAAAGTCCAATGTGAACAGAGTCTGCCTCGGATTGAGACCGGGGTGAAAAACAATAAAAACTGTAAAAAAAAAAGAGTAGGAATTTTAACAGTTGAAGGACCTTTAAAGCAAGCTTTTCCACATGTGTAATTTGCATTAAAACCCTCCTATACTTATAACTATCACAGCCTATCAAAAACTCTAAAAACCAACTCTCACAGTTTGTGTGTGTTTCAATCTGTCATTTGATAGGTTTTGATCTGTACAACAACTGGGTCGATTTTGGCAAGGTGCACAGGAGGGTTTTAAGATAAAAATGCAAAATTTTGCAGTTACCCCTAGAACTGCTACAAAGGGCCTCGTAATTTGTGACGTGTATATAATGCTTTCATGCATCCGTGCCATACAAATCCCATAACATGGTCTCATTGAGGCAGTATGCTTGAAACTTGCAAAAGGTAATTGCTGTAGTTTCACAACATGTGCAGTCGACGATATAAAAAACTTGAACTGATTTCCTTCTTGATACAGATTGCAATCTAAGCGTCTTTGTTTGTCCTTGTTTTTAAATGTCAAATTTAACAATATGGCATCCAGATTGACAAACCAAACAGACAAACAAACAGCCCAGCATGAGCTGGCCCCATTTTCCTGAGTTGCCCTCTTCTTGAGGGCATTCCAGCCCCCAAAGTACGCCCACACCCGCCGACCCCCAGAGGTGGTACCCAGTGGAGCCCAGGAGACCTTAGCACCGCCCCCATGGGGGATGTCAGTCACTCTAACAGGCCTTGCCCTTGTTTAGGCTTGTTGTGGCTGTTGTTAAGGTCTGGCACACAGGAAGGTGCATAACTCAAAGGGGGCGATACCTTGAAGGGGGCGATACCTTGAAGGGGGTAATACCTTGAAGGGGGTAATACCTTGAAGGGGGGATCTGTTTGGTTTTATGGTAGTTATGTACAGGTACAATATAGATGTTCATAAGCTTAATTTTTTATTTTTTCATGGTATATCCTCTTTGCAAGAGGATCACGTCACTGATTGGTGAAAGCTACTGTGGAATTTGTGCTCGTTAATTTTTGTGCACACCATGCATCAAAATGTTGATGATGTGATCGACATTTATTTCATAACTTTGTCCAAGTGATTCTGCCATTAACAGCCGTTACAGCTTTTTTGGCCAGAAAATGTAAGTCTGTCCGTCAGCATTGCATGGACTACTTAATTAGATACATCCAGACCTCCTGAAATTGTCATTAAAATTCAGTTATATTTCAACGAGACTTCATTCATGAAACCTTGTGGAAAAAAAAGTCTGTTATAACTCCCTGTAACTGTCATTAAAATGATTTAACCCTAACAGTCCTGAATCCTCCAATTTTAATATGATTTTCCACACACCCTAGGGAGTTAGGGTTAATAGTTTCTCCGTAATTTCATTTAATGAGTCCACATGAAACGGCCTACTGTTTTTTATGTGCCTGCAACTACCATTATGATTCATTAATAGGTTGTCCTGAACTTTGTTCATGAAATTATTGTCCTAAACTCAGTTATTACCATTAAAATGTATTAGTTTGGCAGGCTCAACCTCCGATTATTGTGGCCTTTTTTTATGAAAGTTCCATCGACCCAGTTAGTCATTCTTTCGCAAGCATTGACCCTTTTCCATGACCGACTGATCAAATGGAATTTTTGAAACGTGAAAAAAGAAACCGAAACCTTGAAAAATATTCGTAATCGAGGAAATTTCACATTAGCCCCTTCTGCGCACTTCCGGGTTGAACTTAGCGAGAATGTCAGTGGCAAACAAAACAACGCTTTTCAGCACATAAATTCACGCATGAATTAATCAGGCCATAAAAGGAAGCGCAGGCGCACGATCAGCATAAAGTTGTTTACTGTGACATTGAGATCCTCGTTTTCAAACACGGAAGTGCGCAGATCGGCGCTAAACTCGTCGTTGTGGGATTCCTCTACTGTAGTGGACGTTTGAGAGAGATAGAGCTTAAAAATAAATGGAAAAAAGAAAAAAAAATGTTCCGGAATGCAGCAATAGCAAAAATAATGATACATCTTTTTGATACAGACCTTTTTTTCCACGTGTTGTCATGGGCTGCTTAGTTTATTAGTAATGCTAATGAAGTGCTTACATGTACATGTATTCAAGCATGTATGCTGTGTGAGCATGAGTGGTTTAACCTGCCCCATGCTATACATGGGATACTATCTCTCCATGGCGGTCCACACTTGGTGTTTTTTTTGTTACCTATCACACTAATTGGGCACAGGAGTAAAAAAGGTATGGGAAAAAGGTATATTATGTCGCGAAATATGAAAAATTAGTTCTATGTATGTTTGGAAAGACCGCAATGTTAGCTTTCATTTGGTACATGATAGAGCTCCAAAGCCCTTTTCATTCTGGAGATATTGCGTTTTTACATATTAATTAGTTCTATGGAGTTCAAATTGCACAACAGAGAAAACAGGCTTTGAAATAGCTAGTTCTAAGACGATGCAATGGAATAATGCACTCTAAAAAGGTTATTTTTGTCACTTTATTCACTGAAATCAACATTGTTGTGCACCAAACCTGAAACTTTAGATATTTAAGTTGTTATTAAAGACCAAAAAAACAAAATGACTTTTGACGAAAAATTTCACCCTCTCAACGTTGAAAGGGCCATTACACGTAAATGCATAGCGCGACTTATATCACCTTTTTCTGGAGCGGGTCACATTTAAGAAAAAAATACATTTATGTAAACTTGAAGGAGGGAACTCATTTTAAAGCCAATTTTGAGTATTAGTACAAAATAAGCAATAAAGGTGAGCTAAACATAATGACCACATTTGGCAGGAGCCAGCAAAAGCTATTAAAACCCTAACAGCCCAAGGCTTTTTACTAGAATCCTTCCCTAACCACACAAACTCCAACACTGTGTAGTAAACCAATGGCACATTCTTTGTACTTAGACAAAATCAGGGCATCAAGTCCCATGCAAAGTGATGGTGCCAAGGCTCTACAGTACCCAATCACACAAAATTCAACACAAATGGGGTGTTTGATTTTGGCAGGTTAGGGAAGGTTAGGGTTAAAAGAATCACTATGGTCTTGCTGACCCACATGCGATCAGTGCCGATCACAGGAATAATAAAACAATTACAATATTGTTCAACAGTAAAATCTGCATGGATTGCAAGTCCTTTAACCGTTTTAATCCATCCCCCAGACATTACCCAATTCAATTGTGGAGGGGATCCCCCACGGGGGACGGCAAACTGCTGTTACTGCAATGAGATCTGCGGGGACTTAGGCTCTGAAAGCATCAACCAATTTGCAAGCAGCGGAATAGGTTTTTGGCCACTGCGGTTGACCGGAATGTGCAAGTGTATCATTTTGTCAAGTCACGTGAGAATGTTTTTTTCTTTTTTTTTTGGATGTCCTGGAGCTGAGGATTTCAGCAGGTTTCTTTGTGTTATTGTACTGGATACCCGCAATGTTAAAGGGATTGAAATCCTAAAAATTCAAAAAGAAAATATTTGGATACAGATTATATTAAAGTAACTGTGTTTAACGTGTTTTCGTGCATATAAACAGGTCTTAAATAATAAGACAATGAGCGGTTTGATTTGGTGACTTGGTGTTATACCGGACCCTCGTGATTTGTGACTCGGTCCCAAACATAACCCTCATCACCGTTCGTGACTTAGATGTACATGAAGTCTCGGACCGGACCTTGAACATTCGCAACTTGATCTCAGACTTGATTCGCGACTTGGTCTCATGGTTCTTGACTCGGCGTCGGACTCATCCTGCCTGATTTGTGATGCGGTCTCGCTCATGATTCCCGCTTTAGTCTGTGACTCCGTTCTCATGATTTTTGACTAGGTCTCTACTTTATGACTCATTCCTCATGGTTCATGACTCAGTTTCAGATTTGCAGAGTTGTCATCGAGTCAGTCACAAGTCAATCACAAGTCAGATCAAAAGGCAGATCACAAGTCAATCTCAAGCTACATGAGATTTAACAATGACAAAGGAATGCTTTGGTTATATAGTGTGTTTGAATAGCTTGTTACATGGCTTGAGACCAGAATTGTGAAGAGTGACTTGTGATGTGACTTGTGGTGACTTGTGATGACTCGATCAACAACTCGATCAGATTCCACTCATGATTCGTGACCTCGATCTGAGACTCAATCCTCATGATTCATGACTCATGTTCTCAGACAAACGCGTAGATTGACTGGCATCATTCTTGACTTGTCACTTGGGAATCGTGACTCATCCTAGACTCGACCTTCAATGATTTTTTGAGACCTTGACTCGTATTCAACACTGAGGCTCAGACCTGGACTTGAAATTGAAGGTTTGCATTCCCGAACGTAAGTCTTCAAGTACTGCATTTCTTCATCGCTGCCCTTTCCGTCCCGTTTCCTTAACAGCCAACATCATGAAAGAGTTGGAGAAGAACCTTGGCATGATAGAAGAAGTGACCGAGAGAATTGTTATCAGGATGGCCTACTCGCTCGTCAGTCTCAACTTCTTGAAGAATCTGAAACGGATTGGTGGAACTGCTCTGGAAAATAGGTGAGTAACAATTTCTTTCCTAGGCATTTTCCAGTGTTTCCGTGTTTCGAACCCGGAGGTCGAAGGTTCGAATCCCGCTCCTGCCAGTTTCTTTGTTCACTTCGAAGATGTATTCAAATTTACCTAGTCAGTTTCCCTTGTGGATTGTTTGACGAATAGGTAGTATCGTGGCTGAATGGAAGTCTAGTGTGACTTGTGTCGGCCTGTTTTACATCGTGGCTCCGGTAACTTAACAGGGAGGTTTGTTCTCGGTCCGTTCCTATTGGACTTAATTTTTGTTACTTTACAGGAAAGTAGCGGTAGATTGACACAAACGTCCAATGGGAACACAGCTATAGACTCACATCAACGGCCAATTTCATGGAGCTGCTCAGCACAAAAATTTGCTTAGCGTGAAAATGCTGCCTTGATAAAAACAGGATTACCCAACCAGGTTTCCATGTGTGGAATATTGCTTTTGACTGGTATTCAGCTGTAGTTTGCTTAGCATGAAAATCACATGGACTTTTGGCTGGTAACCTGTTTTTACTAAGCAAGACATTTTCACGCTAAGCAAATGTTTGTGCTTTACAGCTCAGGACTCAACTGAATCTGGACTTGCCGAGTTCAGGCATAATTTCAAGACCTTTATGACTTTGAAAACGTACTTTGGAATCCAAAATCGGTCTACATTCGCGGCAGGACTCAAGTCATGTTCAAATTTGCTGTTCAATTTTGCTAAAAGCCACTGTTGGTAAAGGACTACAAAAGGAGGTTAGCGTTGGCTACACTTTGGGTCGCAACCCTAACACAATTACGGTTTTCCTGGGTCCACATCTACAGGGTGACCTTAAAGCATACCCATTTTTAAATTCATATTATCGCAAAACTACTGAATAATTCAGAAAAAGACAAATATCTGTGGAAAGGGTAGAATGTCCTCTGTCCAATGGTATATAATGTTCATTATGTCATTGCCATGGATGACTGAACAAACAAGACAGTTATGAAAGGTACTGAAATCAGCACTGTGACAAGGTGTTTACTTGATGAGTGGCAAAGCTCAGGCAGGCATTTTTAAGGACACATTCTTTTGCTGTTTTAACACATTGGAAAAGTGATGACAGGCGCGATGAATCACTTTTTCTGATCCCTTTCTTTTTGTCTTACACTTACATCCGACAAATTTATAGTGCTGTGCCCTCCACATGGCCAACATTCCTGTTAATGCATAGCTGACATCAAGTAAACAACTTGTCACAGTGCTGATTTCAGTACCTTTCATAACTGTCTTGTTTGTTCAGTCATCCATGGCAATGACATAATGAACCTTATACCATTGGACAGAGGATATTCTAGCCTTTCCACAGACATTTGTCTTTTTCTGAAATATTCAGTAGTTTTGCGATAATATGAATTTCAAAATGGGTATACTTTTTTAAGGACACCCTGTAAATAAGGGAATAAATATATGCTGGGCCGGTTTTAAACGTACATTTAAAACTGTCTTGAGGCCTGGGCGCTTGATAATGACCCGAGCATTAAGCAAAAACCACCGAAAATTCTAAATTTCCAATGATTTTGTTCAATTTTGTTTACCTTGGCTTGTAAAACACCCCTTCAGCTATTTAATGGTTCGTGCCACGCGCGAGTAGTGCTAAACATTTCCTTATTTGGAAATTGACGCGCGCGCAACGCGCTCGCCAGGTGGTGCAGAACGCAGCAGTGCCGGTGTAGTGTGAAATTATGGACTCTAAATACGGACGCATCGGTAGTATTGCGCTTGCGTTATTAGGAGAGTGACTGGTCGCTCGAGTGTTCAACCAATAAAATGGACCAGATTTTGTAGGACCAGATTTTGTAGACACTTCGTGTGACACCGGAATTTTTTTTTTGAAACCGCGCCGTGTTTAAACAACTTCCAGCCGTGTTTAAACAACCTCTTAAACACACCCACGTGACAGGCTCTCGACCAATAGGGATAGTAAAACTCGCTGAGGCATTTATGAATAGAAGATAATTCTGTAACGGATGCCTGAAAAATTATCCCAATTTTGAGACCTACAGACCCAGGTGGGGTAACTTCCACCGTTGGTGAGACCAACTGTACCGGTTTCTATTTTAGTCCTGGACCAAGATCTGAACTTGACCTCAACACTTTGCCCAAATAGAAAGGCCACTAAACCCTGTTTCTCTTCTTCTGAATCTCCCCATAGGTTGTACTCGTTCTATCTGTTGGACAATCGCAACCTGCAGCAGCTGTTCGACATCAGGTACTACCCCAATATCACCATCGGGAACGGCTCGCTGTTCTTTCACAACAACCCCAAGCTCTGCGTCTCCAACATCACCACGTTTGAGTCCAGGGTCAACTTTTTGGTGCCGCCCAAGAGCAACAACTTTGGGACCAATGGGGACCAGGTCGCCTGTAGGTTACCAATTTTGCTCTTCTATAGTCCGAGTCGAAGCCGCATTTTCTTCTTTTTGTCTCGCCTGAACGAAGTTCAGAAAGAGACTATGCAATCACTATTTCTGTGCGTAGTCCGTAGTCCGTCCGTATGTGTCATTTTGGTTAAAGTTTCGACAAATTGGTCTTATATGCAAAGTTGAAGTCCGATTGCAATCAAACTTGGTTTATGCATTCAATAGTGCGACCTTTATATGATGGTCGTGTCAAAGGTCAAGTACTGAGGTCGAAGGTCATCTGAGGTCAAGTTGTAAAATGGGCTGGAATTGTAAAATTGGTCTTTTATTCAAAGTTGAAGTCCGATTGCAATCAAACTTGGGTCATGCATTCAATAGTGGGACCTTTATATGATGGTTGTGTCAAAGGTCAAGTACTCAGGTCAAAGGTCATGTGAGGTCAAGTTGTAAAAGAGGCTGGAATTGTAAAATTGGTCATTGTGCTATTGTGCCGATTGAGGTGTCAAAATGTGTAGAGAACATGATTAACGTTTAAGCAGGCAAGACGCGTGGTTCAAGAACCACCTTGTTTAAAAAAATTGTCGGAGAGTTTGGGCCACGACTATTAACCCCAACATCCTAGGCATTACTTTTGGTATAAAGAACTGAGTACTACAGAATACTACTTAGTATTTTGTAGCACTGAGTCTCTCTGTGACTGATGAATGGGTGTGTGATGACAGCAGTCTAGATACTGGCAACTACAAAATACTACTTCTATGTAATACAGTTAAGTTACTGGGTAAATTATATTTGTGTCAATGAATTGGATGGCTAAGATAAAAAAAATTGCATCATCTCATCTCTGAAAAACAGTAATTCATACTGTGTTTCGGCCTTAGATGATAACAAACAATTTTCCTCTAAACCGAGCAACCTTAGTACTACATTTTGTACATATTACTACGTACACTATTTGGGGTGAAGTACACCAAGTACTAAAAATTACTGCAGGCATTGCACACAAGTAGGTGAGAGTACTGCATACTACATTTTACTACTAGCCCTCCTATACTTATAACTATCACAGCCTATCAAAAACTCTAAACACCAACTCTCACAGTTTGTGTGTGTTTCAATTTGTCATTTGATAGGTTTTGATCTGTACAACAACTGGGTTGATTTTGGCCAGGTGCGCAGGAGGGTTCTAGTAGTATTTTGTAGCTTTATGTGATGTTAGGGTTAATAGATAACTGTTTGGTCGCTGTCTAACCACTTGTGTGGGACTAAGGGGTGAAGTCTATTTGACACATGAACGTGGTAACTTCTAATAGTCTGGTTTACGCATGTGTGCATAACTGAGTAGCAAGCACGCATACTGTATGTATGTTGTTGTGCATGTTCTTACAGTGATTGGCCCAGCCAGCAAATCGTGGTTCTATGGTCATATTGTTTTAAATTTTGTCGTCACTGAGGCAATGTCACCGGCAGTTTTGACGAAAAATTCCTCTATTTGTGCAAAGTGCAAACTACAACGACATTCAGAATGGCATCTGATATATAAATGTTGCATTCATGCCCGAGTTTACTTAGACCCATTCCAATCAAAGTTATCGCCAGTTACGTAGCACGATATCGAATTCATAATGCTGTATATTTCCGACACCAGAGCGTTTTGCCATTATTTCCAATTTTTTTTTTTCAAACCCCCAGTTGCATCTTTGGTACCAATGACAATACTTTTGAACTGGCTGATTTGTAGCCTGGTTGAGTCGCTTGCTGTCTGGCTTCATACAGACTGTGTCTTTCTGTTTAACCATTTTGGTGGTGTTTTTTCCCCCCACTGTATACAGGCAGCATTCATAAGATCGACATCTATGCCAAGCCCGGTAAAAGCACGTTGGTTCTCAGATGGAATTTTGACATTGAACAGATCAGCGACAAGCGGAACCTTCTCGGCTTCATCGTTTCGTACAGAAAAGCGTAAGTGGTGTACATTGTTTTTGGCTGAAAGACCACTCGATATTTTCAGGCCTGGATTTAGTTACTAGCCCAAAGTACAAGCACTGATCAGATCTGCTGTAGGCAAGTCCAATTTATTTCTCGGGTTGCCTGGTGGGTGAGGGCTATGCAGTACATTGCAATGGAAAGTTGACCCTGTAAAATGGGAATGAGAAATGTTGTGAAAAGTATTGCCATTCCCATTTACATTCCCATTCACATTTACATTCACATTCCCATTTACATTCCCATTCACATTTACATTCGCATTCCCATTTACATTCACATTCACATTCACATTCACATTCACATTTACATTTACATTCACATTTACATTCACAGTCCCATTTACATTCGCATTCCCATTTACATTCACAGTCCCATTTACATTCACATTCCCATTTACATTCACAGTCCCATTTACATTCGCATTCCCATTTACATTCACATTCCCATTTACATTCACAGTCCCATTTACATTCACATTCCCATTTACATTCACATTCCCATTTACATTCACAGTCCCATTTACATTCACATTCCCATTTACATTCACAGTCCCATTTACATTCCCATTTACATTCACATTCCCATTTACATTCACAGTCCCATTTACATTCACAGTCCCATTTACATTCACAGTCCCATTTACATTCACATTCCCATTTACATTCACAGTCCCATTTACATTCACAGTCCCATTTACATTCCCATTCCCATTTGCATTCCCATTTACATTCGCATTCCCATTTACATTCGCAGTCCCATTTACATTCGCATTCCCATTTACATTCGCATTCCCATTTACATTCGCATTCCCATTTACATTCGCATTCCCATTTACATTCACAGTCCCATTTACATTCACAGTCCCATTTACATTCACAGTCCCATTTACATTCACAGTCCCATTTACATTCCCATTCCCATTTACATTCCCAGTCCCATTTACATTCGCATTCCCATTTACATTCGCATTCCCATTTACATTCGCATTCCCATTTACATTCGCATTCCCATTTACATTCGCAGTCCCATTTACATTCACAGTCCCATTTACATTCACAGTCCCATTTACATTCACATTCCCATTTACATTCACATTCCCATTTACATTCACATTCCCATTTACATTCGCAGTCCCATTTACATTCGCAGTCCCATTTACATTCGCATTCCCATTTACATTCGCATTCCCATTTACATTCACATTCGCATTCCCATTTACATTCGCATTCCCATTTACATTCGCATTCCCATTTACATTCGCATTCCCATTTACATTCGCATTCCCATTTACATTCGCATTCCCATTTACATTCACATTCACATTCACATTCCCATTCACATTCCCATTTACATTCGCATTCGCATTTCGGTCTATGATCCCCTAGTCTGGTTCCCTGACCTGAAGATCCCCTGATGTCTATATCTTAGGTCAGGTAGCTACCACGGTTTAAAATAGATCATGACGTAGTGTTATAGGCCCTGTCCGAATTACTTGGCTGCGGCTTGAAATTACACACGAGTCAATGGGAAGTGGCTGCAGCCGCTACCATAGACATGTGTGTAACATCCAGCCGTAGCCAAGTAATTCGGACAGGGCCTATGTCCGAGTGACATCAATGGCGTCATTCAAATTTAATATTCTTGCAAGATCCAATCGGCAAAATCCTGCAAGCGTGTGGCATTGATTTTTCAGATTTTTATATATATAATTCAGAATTCAAATTCCAGGATCTGTAATGGGCATGACAGACATTTTGTTATTGCGAACATCAACGTTAATAGCCGAATGTTACCGAAAACAAGTTTGGGAAACTTTGGACGTTTTCGGAAACTGGCAGAATTCTACCAGTTTTCGTCACGTGACATTGGCGGTTACCGGACTAGAAATAGTCAGAATATTTTGGTCAGGGAACCAGACTATTATAACACCCCCCCCCCCCCCCCCAAAAAAAAACTGGGAAAAAAAAAAAAATGATCATGACGAGAATATCAAATTGGAAAAAAAAATTGTTTACAAATTAGGGCAGGTTTCCCACAGTCATGGAAAATTCTGGAATTTAAAGCTGTCATGGAAAATCCTGGAATTTAAAGCTATCATGGAAAGTCATGGAATTTTTTGAAATTGATAAGCTGAGAAAGCTTTTAAAATAAGGCTCAACAAAAATCTATTTAGGCTATCTGCATACTTGCTATTTTTCCTCTCATTTTTGCTTTTTTTTTTGGGGGGGGGGGAGCATAATTACGTCAAGAAGATTTGGCAACCAGGGAATCAATTTGTCAGAGGTGGTTTATTCAGCCTAATGCGTGGTACTGTTGAATGCCACTGAAAGCTTCCCCCTCAATCTTTGCACTATATTTGGCACGGGGAAACCTTATCAGAATGACAATGCAATGGGGTTATTACCCAACCTGTTTTGACAGTAGAACTCAACTGACAAATTTCCCTGGGCATGCTCGACGGTTTGCAGTTGAATCCCCGAGCTCGCTCTTTCTGTCTCTCTCTCCATCTCAAACAAATAAATAAAAAATTGTGTGCACAAATAAAAAGTGAAGACACGAGTTGGACAAAATCCTCCTACAAATTGTTTTGCCTGTGTGTGGCTGTTGTTTCGTCTTGATGAAGTATGTGTTTGACACGCGCACAATTTTGAAAAGGTTAGATGGAACAGTTTCGTTAGAATTATCTAACGTCTTTCTGGGTTGAAAAAAAAAGATTCTTTGCGGGCATACTGTGGTTAATTGTATGGATTCTTGTGTAATAGTTTTATTGGCTCGGCAACTTACAATGTACGTAGGGTGTTAATAGCATTTAGTAACTTACATAGTAACGACGCACACATGTGTGTTGTAACGACGTGCAATCTATCGGCTGAATTGAATTGAACATTTATTCATGATCATTGTTTGTCTCGAGTGTTGGACAGATTTGGTTAAGTTTTGTTCCATTCGAACAATAGTTGCCCGAGAAGTTTGGCATTTCACGAAAAAGATTTAGGGCTCGGATGTAGCAAGGACACCTTGTTATGGTAGTGTAAGCAGGACTTATTGTGCAAACCTTTGCGGCATACGTGTACATGTAACCGATCAAATTTTCATAAGATTTAAGGAGATATATATTGAAAAATGTGCTGATGTAACAAATGTCACTCTGAGGGACACTTGTTACATCATTAACCCTAACCCCCCAGGGTGCATGCAAAATCATATTAAAATTTGGAGGATTTGGGACTGTTGGGCTTAAGAGCAGGTTGTTCAATAAGCCATTTGCGAGTTAAATTTGAATAACATCCAAGCCATCCAATCCTCCCAATCCTCCTATTATGGTATACATGTCAACAAACATGCAGTACTCAGAATAGACCACATAGCTTTTAGCTACATGTAGTTCGCTTGCTTAATTAACCCTGCGAATTGCCATGGTACTGTTTTGTACAGTCCATTGTGCACTTTTTTTTATTACTCCGTCATTTTTTCTATTAGAAAAAATCTGAAATTGTTTAAGCTCTATGTTCAAACATTGCATTAAAACATGGTATATCCCTTTCAACAATTTCAGATTTTTTGAAGAAAAAAATGACAAAAAAAGCAACAATGGACTGTACAAAACAGTACCATGGCAATTCGCAGGGTTAAGATACAATAAGCCATTTGCGAGTTAAATTTGAATAACATCTGGTACAATGACGTGCTCCAAACGTTTGGCACATTTTAACTTTGAATTCTCCAGACCAAAGACACTGTTGCTATATCACATGATTCGGGGCAAGCTCTTGCATACATGTAGTTATGTAAGAGACGCTTAGCACCAATACATTGTTCACAATGGGTGAGAATGGCACAAAGACACTAGACCATTCCGGAGCTGGGGGTTGCTAGCATAAGGCTTGCCCCGAATCACGTGATATAGTAACAGTCTCGTTGGTCTAGAGAATTCAAAGTTAAAATGTGCGAAGCATTTTGATTACGTCAGTGTACCAGATGTTATTCAAATTTAACTTGGCAAATGGCTTATTGTATCTTAACCCTGCGAATTGCCGTGGTACTGTTTTGTACAGTCCATTGTTCCTTTTTTTTTTTAACTCGGTCATTTTTTTCTTTAAAAAATCTGAAATTGTTGAAAGGGATATACCATGTTTTAATGCAATGTTTGAACATAGAGCTTAAACAATTTCAGATTTTTTATAGAAAAAATGACGGAGTAATAAAATAAAGTGCACAATGGACTGTACAAAACAGTACCATGGCAATTCGCAGGGTTAATTAAGCAAGCGAACTACATGTAGCTAAAAGCTATGTGGTCTATTCTGAGTACTGCATGTTTGTTGACATGTATACCATAATGGGAGGATTGGATGGCTGTAGAGGGGAGGTGAGACCATCTTGATGATAATGCACACTACGGGCATTTCTCAAACCCAGGCTTGGGCTTGGGCTTTGGATTCGGCCTCATCTCCAGCTATTCCCCAGTCCCATTTCCAATCTAAAGCCTTGAATACGTAAATAAAGGAACAGGCTCTGGCTCTGGATAACATCAGATTTGGATGAACTTATAGCACAAACAGTGTCCAGGATCTTGCCAAAGCTGGGCACATAAAATTACGCAAAGCCGAAGCCAAGGTTTGAGAAATGCCCCATATACATTTTTGTACACCTTTATTTTCAGTGTGATGACTGGCCAGTGTGTTTTAAATTTATTCTTAAAATGAAAAAAAAACATTATTAAAAAAACAGTGCAAGAATTAGCCATACAAAAAAGTCCTAATTTAGTCCAGGAAATTCACAGAAAAGTTTCAAAAAGCCTAGCAAAGCTTTTTTGCTGGGAAGCTCCATAAAATTGACCCATTGTTACTTTTACAGATTTAAAAATATGTTACTGTACCTTATTTATTACATCAGTCATTTTTTTTTTTCTTCAAAATCAGGCCCCACAGAAATGTGACTGTATTGGATGGTGAGGATGCGTGCGGTACGAGCCAATGGCAGACGATTTATGAGAGTCCAGACAAGACTGATACTATGCTGGTGGGGTTAGAACCCTGGACGCAGTATGCAATCTTCGTCCGCTCCTACATGATCTCTAATACAGAGGAGGGGGCGCAGAGCGACATCAAATACGTGTCGACCAAGGAAAAAGGTAGCCACGGAATTACACGATTGTGAAGATATAGATTTTCATAAGATTGAAATTCAATATTGGGTTTTGCCCTTCACCGACCTTTCTTTATAAACACTGTATACTCAGTGTGTTGTCCCGAGAGATTATTTGGAAATAAAATTAACATTCGGGTGGGACTCGAACCCACGACTTCCTGCTGCGGTACCCGCCGCTATATCAGATTCGAACCAGCCAGCAGACTCTGACAAGCTCGGTGGTCGAGTGGTAAGACGTCTACACTAGAAAGCAGAAAGTCGTGGGTTCGAGTCCCACCCAAGTGATTTTTTTCTCCAAATAATCTCTCGGGACAACACTGAGTATACAGTGTTTATAAAGAAAGGTCGGTGAAGGGCAAAACTCAATATTGAATATACATTTTATAACGCATCTCGAGCTGATTCTTGAAGATATACGGTCCATGCTCTAAAAAAAAAAAAAATTTGATTTGATTTTCTTCTCAGTGCTTTCTTATATATTTTATTTTAACCCAAAAACCTACTTTTAGCTGTTTTGGGCGCCTACAACCCCCAAAAGGCTTTTATTTTGGGTTTTGCACACAAAGATAAAGTTTTTGTCGGGTCGCAAATAAATCGATATTTGTAACTTATATATTTGATAAGTAAGCATGGATGGGTCTTTACATTCGATGCCATAATAGAAAAATAGCAATTTCAAAAATAATTTTTTTTTCGGAGTGAAACTCGAAAAGAGCATGGACAAGCAAAATTCCTCCATTTCTGCAAAATGCAAATTAGGACAACATTCAGAACAGTATGTGATGTGAAATGCTGTTATATGGCATGATACCAAATACATTGTGTCTATTTCCATCGCCAGTATTTTGTAGTAATTTCAGAGTTGCACTCTGGATTCAGTTGGTAATAGATTGAATACACGGTCATAAATGTGCAATTGACTTCACTGGGCACAAATTGCTTCACACATACCATGAGTGCCCATACCACCAGATGGTGCTGTCCTTATCTCGGACACGAACATACCATCTGCCGATATTGCCCATTTTATTTCTCTGTGAACTTGAAATTACTTTCACGATGTCATATCTTTAAGTACGTCTTCATCCACACTTCATCCATTAATGTCCTTTGCACGTGTTAATCTAAGGGCATCTCCACAATTCAGATGGGATGGCTTTAAAAGTACATCAATTTGGGAGCTAGAGGTTATATAGGTTATCATCACTGAAACAAATGAAATATTTTTATCATCGTAACTTGAGTTGGACTTGATAATGCAAAGGTGGTGTCAAGTCATAGCGGTCATGTTTGAGAGATTTCAAAATTTGTTTATCCTGATTTTATTCAAACCAAATAATGGTTACATGTATCTGATTTCCACGGAAGTTTGCCATCTGGATCATAGTCATGCCAACAAAAAGTGTCAAGTGAAGTGACGCAGGAAAAGCCCTCCCAATGACTGGATATAGTTTGCAGGATTCAGTGAGCACTGGGCCTTTACAAAAACACTCCAGAGCTGTAATGTTGATTTAAAAAAAAAATGGATTGGCAGGCTATTTATATACAAAGAAGACCACTAGTGAGTGAATGCAGTTACAATCAGAGACCATGGAGAAAATTGGAGGATTTTCCAGTTGTTTTCTTTTAACATGTCCAAAAAAGTTGCTTTCCAAAATCGAAACCAAATAGTGAAATTCCAACCGACTGTTGAAAAATCCGGATTTATATCCCACCATTGGATTGCAGGGCATTTCTTTTTGGTGTAACACGCTTTTTTCTTGTTTTGTCTTCTTAACGATAGAGCCCGGACCTCCGTCTGATCTTGTGGTGCGAGCAAACTCGTCAAACCAACTTGTGGTGTCTTGGGGCGTCCCTAAGAAGCCCAACAGCAACATCGTCGAGTACCTGGTACGCTGGCAGAAGCAGGAGCTTCTGGTCAACCAGTTTAGCACGCGAGAGTTTTGCCGAGAAAGTAAGTTTTTTTCATTTTTTTTTCATACCTAGTCCAAATGTCTTGTGGTAATTACCATCATTATGGAACTGGGTTGGCACTCGATGTCATTTTCTGGATGCGTGACAGCTTCAGTGATGTAGTCAAGGCCACACAAGACCCTGCAAGGCCAGCACAAGGCCAGCACAAGGCCAGCACAAGGCCAGCACAAGGCCAGCACAAGGCCAGCACAAGGCCAGCACAAGGCCAGCACAAGACCAGCAGTCTTAATCCAAGTCTCAAGCTATTCAAATGAGCTGTAATAAAAGCATTCCTTTGTCATGGTTTATGCCTGTTACTTGTGCCTGTTGCTTGTGCCTGTTGCAAGCTGGCCTTGTGCCTGGCCTTGTGATGGCCTCGTGATGGCCTCGTGATGGCCTCGACTACAACACTGGACAGCTTACATGTTAAATGCAAGTCACGGTTTTGTGCTTGTTCATTTGGAAACTGATTGCATTCAGTGTTTTTCATTAACACGGGGGGTGAGATTTGTCAGGATTTTTCCTGATTTAAAGATTTTTTTCGTTGGGATTTCAGAATTTGTAAAGAATCTCTTTTGCAGTCTGGAATTCCTGAGGTGTTGTCCTAAAGGTGTTTTTACCTGTAAAAGTGGAAATAGACCAATAGAAATGGATATTTTAAGGGGGTGCCTTTAGGCAAATACAAACTGTGTGTTAATCTGGGGTCCTCGGGGATTTTTAGTGGATTTCCATGGATTTTAACACCCGACTTTGAAGCACGAGTTGGTACAATGGCGAGTCCAAAATCGCAATCCAGAATTTTGTATCCGTAACAGTATTTTTTGTAAGGCATTTTTCAAAGTATAGGTGTGAAATCACTTTTAAGCTTTCTCTCGGTACAAAAGCCATCTAATTAACAGGGGTGTGATTTCTCCGGATTTTTTCCCGATTTCAGGATTTTTTGGCGAGACGTCTTCCAGATTTCTGGACAATTTTTTTTTGTCCTTAAATTGTTTTTATCATTCCAAAATTAACGTTGAAACCTGAAAACAGGCATATTTTAATTGTAATGACACCATTGTTTTGCAATTTTGAATGGGATCTTTTAGTAGAAAATGCAGTTTTCTTGTGCATTTTTCAGCAACACAAACGAAAAATCTTTCCTGGATTTTTCGTTTTCCTCAAATCTCGCCTCTTAATTTTAAAAAGTGTATATGGGGGACATTTTTGGGTTTTGTTTGTTTTTTGCTTTATTCTGGAGCTACATCAAAGATGGTTGTTGTCTTTGAAGTAGATATTTGTGCCAATTTTCGAAAATCAGACTATTCTCCAGACAGAGTTGAGTGGGGTTAAAATAATGCATATTATGGTAAGGATGGGACGTTTAAACGTTTAAACAAAAAGAATTCAAATCCGTTTAGAAATTTTCCCAAACGTTTAATTCGTCAAACAATCCACAAGGGGAACTGACTAGGTAACGTTTAAACGGAACTCAAATTTAAAAAATTGGACCTTGTATTTACGCAATCTACATTTAAGTTATATTTACCAAAAAATCTAGGATCTTTGTAAATTTATTCATTTTACAAAGAAATACAAATGCCTTTAGTACTACACAGTGTATACAATTGTTTGTGTTTGATGTTTTCAATACGCCGCTGGGCCACGATCAATGCTCAACGCGGACAGCAACTCTCTTACGTCCTACACAAATACTGGGACGCAACGGGAAAGTTTTGCTAAACGTTTATCAAATTAAACGTAAATTCCCATCCTTAATGGCTGGATGTGTGGGCATTATACATGCACATTTTTATATGACGATGACATCGGTCACTTTGACGTTGTAACTGGCAGAACCACCCACACTGGTGTCCGGGGTGATCGTCAAACCAGAGGAAGAGGTGAGGGACCTGAACCAGACGTGTCAGCAAGGCTGCTGCGCCTGCCCGAAGGACAAGGAGACACTGAAGCTGGAGGAGGAGGAGGCCCTCTTCCAGAAACAGTTTGAGAACTTCCTGCACAACCACGTCTTTGTTCAGAGGTAGGAGAGGCTAAAACGTTACAGCAACCATTGCAGCAAATATCGTATTTTCACACTTGAAACCATGTCTTAAGCCGTGTCCGCACTGGACTTTTTTTGGGAAGGTTTTACTGAGACGATGGTAAAATGAAAAATGGTCAAATGTGACCACTGTCCGCACTTGGACTTTCGACACGGGAAAATTTTACTGAGACCGTGGGAGAAGTAACCGAGCTGTCAATATAACGACTCATGAGGGCGCTTTGCGTGACCTTTTTACATTGACGCGATTGACCCAAATCCCCGGCCCAAATCACGTGTGCCTTTTCATTTTTCCGGCCGATGTGTACACGCAGGCCTACGTCTTTAGCACCAATCAAACTTCTGACTTTATCAATAATAAAATCTACCATGATTGCGACCAAAAGAGGAACAACGCACTGGAATTTAGAAACTTGCCACGTGCACCACACCGCGGTGAAACAGTGCAAAGCGCATGCGTGGTTTCCCTGTGAAGCATGACCTCGCGCTCGGGCCGGATGTACGCTTTCCTGAGCTGCTTTTACCGACTCGCACTGTCCGCACTGGACTTATCGTCTCGGGAAAAGTTACCTGGTCAGTTTTCCTGGGCAGCAGTTGGCCGGTAGAAGTAACCGCTGGACTCAGGAAAAGTAACTGAGAGGAAAACGTCCTAGGCTGTCCGCACTGGACTTAAAATGGGAAAAGTTCCCATCGTCTCGGTAAGTTTTCCCAAAATATGTCCAGTGCGGACAGGGCTTTACAAAATTCCGAACATGATCTAAATGCTTGTTCTCATTTGAAGCGATATAAGGAGGTGGTGGTTTTCAGATCTTTTAAAATCTTTCCCGATTGAGCTGTGCAAGAGGGAGTTGTTTTTGTTTGGTGATAGAAGGAACTCCTTGTCAAAAAGTACACAAATCCTACATTCAAATTTTAACCCCTTGACGGAGTTAATTAAGTCAATCAAAAGGCAGATCAAAAGGCAGATATCACAAGTCAATCACAAGTCGGCTCACAAGCTACATGGGATGAACAATGACCAAAGGAATGTTTTTGTTACATAGTGTGTTTGAATAGCTTGTTACATGGCTTGAGACCAGAATTGTGAAGTGACTTGTGAAGACTTGTGAAGACTTGTGAAGACTTGTGAAGACTTGTGAAGACTTGTGAAGACTTGTGAAGACTTGTGAAGACTTGTGAAGACTTGTGAAGACTTGTGAAGACTTGTGAAGACTTGTGAAGACTTGTGAAGACTTGTGAAGACTTGTGAAGACTTGTGAAGACTTGTGATGACTTGTGAAGACTTGTGAAGACTTGTGAAGACTTGTGAAGACTTGTGAAGACTTGTGAAGACTTGTGATGACTTGTGATGACTTGTGATGACTTGTGATGACTTGTGATGACTTGTGATGACTTGTGATGACTTGTGATGACTTGTGATGACTTGTGATGACTTGTGATGACTCGAGTAACAACTCTGCCCCTTGAGATGAGAATAAAACAAATTGCGGTTATTGGTACCGAAAACGCAAGACAAATAACAGAGCAGCTTAGAGACGCATTGCTTTAGAGGCGAAAGAAGCATTCGTACTACATTGCTATGGTTTGAACATTATTAAAAAGTAAAATATATTAATGTAATACCATTCCTAGAAAAAGCACCTCCTGTCCGAAAATGACTGACAAAAATCATTTCGGGATGCTAGTTTGGTTCAGAAAAGTCCTACCATTGGGGGAAAATTGGAAAATTCAGAGTGGTGCCCTTCGTCTGTAGTGCTTTTGCTGCCATGAGGCTGCACTATGTGAAGCACCAGTCTGAATACAAGGCACTCTGTAAGAACAGAACTGAAGTCGATCCTTCAGAAGTACCCGACCAACAAAGTTTGGGAGAAATATTTGTTGCAGTTGGAGTCCAAACAAGCTGTTTAGCGTCAGGAGCAAGTCAAATATGGAAGATACTCCAAGTAAAATGTGTGATGTATTTGTAGACAAAGCTGCAGAGACACTGCTGTCCTGCCTCCGATGACGTTACGCTTCGGCTGATAAATATGAACAATTTTAGCGTAAGCCTAAGAGCATTTTTTTTTTAGCATTAGCGGAAAAACCAAAATGCTGAAATTCAACTTGCTTAAAACCGCCCTTGAAGAACGTTCCTTTTGAGTTCTGCGCACGTAATCCGAGTGGCTTGACGCGCTTCACAGTGCAATTTTATTGCGGTTCAAACATTTTAATCGAGGGAGAATTCCGCGCAGAATGTCAGTAACCGAAAATATAAAGGTCTGTTTTCTTTTCATAATTTATGAATGAGTGTTTACAAAGCAAATATTGACAGTTAACCTTTGTATATTCTAACCTGCCTTTCAACAAAGAATCTAGAGAAAGAGAAAAACCCACTGATTTATGCTAACGACTGTTTGTTTCACATTGCTATTAATGCTTTAATATGAATAATCGAATGTCGTTAAACATAACACTGATTCTCTTAACCACAGGTTGTTTTTTTTTTTCGTCCACCAATTGTCCTATTTTGCATCCTTTAACAAGCTGGCCTCCCTGTTTAGCTTGTACCAACAGAGACAAGAAAGTGCTTCTTAGACGATCCAGTCATCCGACCAAAAAAGAAATTGTGTAGACATTTAGTTGAAATCATCTCATTTGAGGCAGTTTCATGCTGGTGTTCATTCTCCAAAAAAGGCCCTTTTCACATGACGCCAAAAAAACAAAAAACATCGCAATGATTGAGACGTTCTCTCATGCTTGAGAAATTTGACCAAGTGACTGCGGTGTGAACGGAAACAGTGCTTGAAAGTGAACAAACATTCCTTGTGAATTTAGTCCCAGTCAATAGTGGGATATTTCACGTGGACCGTACAGTGTACGCCAACCTTTGGTGTACAGCGTTTCCTTGCTGTTGAATGACGTACTGTGCAAAGATGATCATAATGTGCTTGCATAATGACACTCATACACAATGTTTTGTGTACCTCTGTCTCACTTCCAACATGTAGAATTTTGGTTGCCAAAACGAGGAAAATATAATTTAAAAATTGTATAATAGACTTTTGGCAAAATTTATAAAATTAAACATCATGTTGTTTTCAAAAAAACTTTCTGGTCCAAGAAGTGAGACTAAGTTGTATTTTATAGTCAATGAAAATCTAGTCTTTAATTACCAGTGATCCTGAGTCTATCAAGCACGTCTGTTTCTGTTCAATTTATCAATATTCTGTGAGTGTGGTTCAAATGGATTGCAATCTGTTCACTGACCATATAGGTAAGTCATTTCTACAGCACTCTCATAATGCAGTTCACTGCTAGCACTATGATAATTTTTTACTTGGACATCCAAAAGTTTAGCAGTAGCCATCGAAATGCGTATGTTTGTCCCAGGAAAAATCATTCAACTTTTTACTCGATAAAGCAGCGATCATGTAATGAACGATCGACGTTGTAAAGCAGGTCTCAAACATTGCGATTTTTTTTTTAGGGTGTCGTGTGAACAGGGCTAAAAGTGGTGACCATTTGCCAGGGTAGAAAAGTGTCCTGTCCGAGTCCATGTTCATCCATTTCAGTTCGTGTGTCAGTTGTTTTTTAGAGAGACACATTTAGAACTCGTGATCGAAAATTGCTTTAATATAGTTGAAGAAATTTAATATCCTTTTTGTTTCATTGATGATTTTTTTTTTTTGGTATACCACATTTTGCACTCGGTTGCTCAGTTCAGAATTGAACAGAACTATGAAATCAAAAATGAGGCATTCTTGTATTTCATTGAAACTATATTTGAAAATAATACCGAATTTTCTTGAATCACCACACTCGGGTATAAAACATTCAATGAGGGACCTGTAACAATAGAGGACAATAGGGTCCCCCATTGAAAAAGGTCCCGTTTGAAAATCGTGTACAAAACCAATGGGGGCCCTTGCCAAAAAGTAGTATGAACAATAGGAGGTCCCCGATTGCAGGCGTTTTTTACACACTTGTGTGTATTATTTTCTTTTTTTCTGGTGTCAGTGTTCTGAATAAGGAATGTGAGAAAAAGTACGTCTCAAATGGCTTGCAGTTCTCACTTTAAAAAGCATCTGTCCAAATTTGAAGAAAAAAATCACGGAAATGTTCACAAAAATTGATTTTTTTTTTTTTTTTTTTTTTTCACTTTTTTTTTTTTTTTTTTTATCTTTTCAACTTTGAATGAATGATTCATGCTCACGTTTATTTTGATGGGACTTTTTTGGTCATGTTTTAGGTTGGTTCAAAATGATGACGGGAAACCCATTTTTGGCGTACTTGCCAAAATGTTTCAATTTGTTTCTGTACATACTTAGGTATAGTGCTTTAAAGGTATGATATAGCATTGGTAGAGCTGACGTTGATGCAGGCAGTTCCCATACTCTATGAAATAACAAATCCTGGTATCCATCAACCGAGTAAAAAGAAAGAATGTGGCGTGCGCAAGGGAAATCGGAGATAAGTCGCATGACCTATTTTTGAGTAATCGCAATTTATTTGAAAATCGTCCCAAAAAAAAATTGTGATTCCTGTTTTTGGCAATAATGTAGTTTAAGGGGACTGTTAATAGCTAAGCAGACTACTTTTTTTTGTTTTAAAGTTTGTTTAATGTTTTATCACCAATATATTGTCTTCATAATTTACAAGAAAAAGACACTGTCCGCAAATCCGCTGTTGTCATGGTAATGGTGGCCCTATTGGATTTCAGTACAATTACTTAATCAAGTTTTATGGGAAAAGTAAAACATCTTTTTTACATACAATCAACTGTAATTTAACGTTTAAAACATTATCTAAGTTTAGTACAGAGCCCCTTTTCACAAAATCTATAATTTATAGGAGCACCCTATGGCGTAACCTCAAAAAGACTTCTCAGCAATTTGCTTAGCAAACAGTCCCCTTAAAGCATATTCAATTCAAAATACCTGGTTTGTGTACAATTTGACATTTTAGTCTGGCGTACAGTAATTTTTTTCACCATTACAAAGCTTTTATACATTATATATTATATATTTTATTATGAAATGGAAATCTCAATTTTCAAAGTGTCCAACTTATGTCTGGTTTCACTTGCCGGTGCCACAGATAGCGAAAAACATTTGGTTTTTAAGTCATTTAGTAAAAAGCTCATACAACAGGGGTGAGATTTGTCAGGATTTTTCCTGATTTCAGGTTTTTTTTTCGGGATTTCAGAATTTTTAAAGAATCTCTTTTGCAATCTGGAATTCCCGAGGTGTTGTCCTAAAGGTGTTTTTACCTGTGAAAGTGGATATAGACCAATACAAATTGATATTTTGAGGGGTGCCTTTAGGCAAATACAAACTATATGTTGATCTGGGGTCCTCGTGGATTTTTTGTGGATTTTTTTGTGGATGTTTCCTTGGATTTTTCATGGATTTCGTGGATTTTTCATTTTTGGCCAATCTCACCCCTGATACAGGTTAATTTCAATCGTTAAAACTTTAAAGAAAAAGCCACAGATGGAAATATTTCTCAGGAGAATTGTACTGGTACCATTTTTAAAAACGGTGCCGGTAACCTTTCAAATTGAAACTAATCAATTTTTAAATTTGTTTGTATCATTACCAAGCTATATCATACCTTTTTAACTATAAGTAGTGAAAATTGTGGAAATTGTTGCAAGAATTAGGGATATTTGCTTATTGCAACAAAGATAATTCCACTGTTGACCTTAGGTTTGCATTTTAGAAATGTTAAAACCTAATCAACATAAAGACCCGGAAACTTACTTGAATGATGGGAAATTTAATTATCGTGTCCACAGTGCAAGGTAAAATACTTGTCGTGAGGTATTTATTCATTTCATCAGAAAAATTCTAACAAGTTGCATGTATTTGTCATCTGACAAGTTATATTGAAAAAAAAAAAGACAAAGCTTTAATAGTTTCAAGTGTGTTAAAATGGGTCTTTAAATCAGTTTCAGTCAAGTGGGTCGACTAAGCCAGTTCGGTATTTTAACTGCACAACATTTTATCCCGAATGACCCGCGTGACCTAACGCGTGCGTGTGAACGCAAAAGGGGGTCACACAACGTGCACGTGTTAAATTCAATCAGTATGGGCGTTCGCGTAATATTGGCACAACATTAGGTCATTTGAGATACCGAACTGGCTTATTAGACTGACATGGGCAAGCACACTCCATCTTTAACCCTTTGCGTACGGATGACGCCATATGGCGTCAAAAGAAGAAAGTGCCACCAGGCCGGATGACGCCATTGGCCGCCGTTTGTGCAGTTTCAATCCATTGTTGGATTAAACAGTGCCACCAGGCCGGATGACGCCATTGGCCGCCGTTTGTGCAGTTTCAATCCATTGTTGGATTATTGTGTATGTCATGCTTGACTGCACAAACACATTGTAGCGGTTCGATTTGGCTGCCAGAACCGCTGCAATACCCCGACGTCTCCCGTAAAATACCGTGCTCAAGGGGTTAAGCCACCTTTGCCTTGCATCAAAATGTGTAGAGGCAACGGTTTTTTACACCACTTGGACTTTAAGGTCTTACTTTAATAAGACGTATAATAAAACTTTGAAACTTTGGAAAGTATATTAAAATTCTTCCAAAAGTGGGTCTCCGTCATTTTGAATTACCTGCGGTGTCATTGGACTAACGGTGGTGGTCGACTAATTCATGAAGATTTTTATTTATTTTTACAAGATACATTTTTTTGTGTGAATGGGGTCCTTTACTCATGGGTCAACAAGGTAGCACAATTAGACTGACATTTTTAATTGTTGATCGGAATCTTGTTTCCGGCTTCCCAGAACGCGACATAAAGAGGTCGCTTTTATTAACAACGTAACTAATCTCTAATTTGCCTAACAACCTCACCTTTTCTCCTCCTCGGGAAACCCTTCTTTCCTTCCATCCATCCACGCAACTCTCTGCCCCCCCCCCCCCCCCCCCCCACTCCCCCTCATTCAACACTTTTAAAGGAATTACTTCCCGTTCAATCAATCGAGCGAAAGGTAAGATGCAGGGCGGTTGTCATTGCTCGTTTGCATATTGTTGGCATCATGTTTCTCGGTGTTTATTGCTGTTTTCACCACTGTCTTCGTTTACGAGCTGGGAATGATTTCCGCTGCTTTTCATTTTCCCTTTTGCTAAACGCTTTGTGGTGCTGTTGCACTGTTTTAAGTGTGCTCTTTTTTTCTTTGCAGAATTGCTCATTTGCATAAATTTGCATGTTGCCAAGGCCACCATGCACCACCTGCATGTTGTACATGCACCATTTATTTTTTTTTTTTTCGTCCAGGATTAAACTTGTTGAGACTGACTTTATTAAAAAACCAGTAACGTTCTCCGGTTCTATTGTATGATGTACGTATATTATTCAACACAGATTTCTTTTTACTGTGCAACACAAACTCCAATGTTAAGTACACTTGTATGGGCATGATTTGACACAATCTGAATTTTTGCCGTAGTATTTGTGAGGTATTTGTGTAGAGAGCGTTCAAGTTGACCTTGAAACCCATGGCGTTCGACAAGACATTCCAAGAACGTTCTATTTTGCCAAAACATTCTATTTTGTAAATAGACTGGACTGTTCTGGGAAACTACAATGTCTTGTCAAGGAAAAAAAGACACTTTTCAATTGACAACCTTTTTCAAAATATTATTGAAATAATATTGAAAAGAATTGACCTCAACTTCTTTTAGCAATTCTCGGTCCCCAATCTTTTCAACAATCAATCCATCCTTAACATTGATATTGGGTAAAAACGAACTAAAGAGTCCGTAGCTAGACTAGTCAGTGTTTGGTACCAAGACTTGGATGCTCTGTTTTATGCACCAAAACTTGCAAAGCAAAACGGACTAAGTGATATTTTCAGACTGTTTCTGACATCACGTTTTCTGCCTCCTCCCTTCAACAACTTGAATTTTTCTCCAGACTTATAAAATCCTAATCCCTTAACTCAAAATGTCAAAAGTCAATCTTAAATATTGACGGTATTATCAGTCCAACAAATGTCATATTTTCACCAATTTGTTCATGTTGACTTTGTTTCCCGCACCCCTTCTCTCTTCAGATCTTGAAAGACAGTTGTTGTTTTTTAATCCAACAAAGAGGAACTCTGTATAGTTTGCCATTGCTCAGTGCATGGTTCCCATAGAAATATTAAGTTCCATGACTTTTCCGGGAAAAAATAGGGTTTTCCATGACCAGTCCCTTTACTTCCACTGACCACGTGCATTGGTTGTGTGAGATTCCATAACTTTTCAGTGGCTTTTTCTTGAAATACCAATTGTTCATGACTCCTTGTAAAATAACAAAATTCCATGATTTTCATGATACTTCAATTTCCAGGATTTTCCCAGGATTTTTCCCAGGATTTTCCCCAGGATTTTCACCAGGATTTTCCCCAGGATTTTCCCAGTACTGTGGGAACCCTGTTGGGTCAAATGGCAGTTGATATTTTAATATTTTGTGCTTAATGAATATAACTGCTGGGTAACGTTACGACCTACATGTAAAAATTTTGCGGTTCTTACTATCTGCGCTTGGTGACAAGATTCTATTGTTTTGTAGTGCCATATTTATCTCTTGAAATCTGTTATTTTGCCTCTTGATAATCCATTCATGAATCCTAAAATATTAAATTTGTGTGGATTTTTCATAGTGTCCACCGATCTAGTACATGTAGTTTGCAAGTCGAATGTGGAGAAATACATATAGACTCCAGTAGTTTCCGTATTCAACTTCCAAATATTGAAACATAAACATTTGTCACCTGGCAAACTTGAATAGTGACAGAATTTGTTTGTTGACGAAAGTTAGGAGGGCTTGACATCCGAGCAGAATCGAAAACAAAATTTTGAAGACCTTTTCACACATCGTCATGGACCGCTTGGTGTAGTCATGCTAATGAAGTGCTTATATAAACTCTTGAATAGGGACAACGGCCTTAGCCATGGTTTGTAAAAGACCACGTGGCTGGTTGATGTCCATAGGTGCATTCCGGCACACACTAAATCCATTCATGTTTCAACTATATTGTTCTTGAATGGGAGTGTAATGAATGGATAGAGCTTTTTCAAACAAAGCTTTCATTCACATGAAAGGGGGGCTCCAAGTGCGATGAATAGGACCACTCTATTCAGTGTGGCGCCTGTTGGTTTCATTTACGCTTGGCTGCACTGCCCGTTCTTGGCATACCGGCACCCCATCAAAGCATACACATACGATGATTACTCCAAGGCGGTCCGTTTCACGCTATCTGGTCACATGGGTGACAGATATTAAGGCTAATATCTGTTGAATAGCCATAACTCTTCTCAATGTGAAATTTCAAAATTTTCTTATTTTTGTGTGCGAGATGCAAAGTTTGCTTGGTGACAAATTCTTTAGACGTTCCAAATTAACATGTTTGATTTGGTTTGGTTTGATTTGATTAGGAATTAAACTCCACTTCATTCTCCAGCTAATTTTTAATCTGGCATTTGTTTTGACATTTCTCTATATTTTGGGGACTAAACACTGGGGCCAGATCCACTCATTTTGAAACACATGTATGCTCGCTTGGTTTTTATGTTGGAGCAAGTTGCAAGGGAAAACACATGGTTTAAACAAAAAAAATCCAAACCATTGCCATTATACTCACGGTAAATCAGTGCCTGAAGTACATTGTTTCTTCTGTACAGGCATACTTAAAGGTAGTATACCCCATTTGCTCTTGTTGTAATTTTCAGAAATAGATGTATTTAGGAGTTAGTATTTTATAGTGTGCTAGGAAATACTGTAACACTGACCTGTTTGAAGTTTTGTGTTGCATAGATGCCGGGAAAACGGGGAGGAAAAAAAGAATCTGTTCTAGTGGTCTGGTTGCCTGACCATACTTTAGACAAAATGGAGCAATTTATCAGGGAATTATCAGGTCGGGAACTAGACTATTTCCAACGATTGTCGGCCGACAATCATTGGAAAAACGCTATAAATTTCCACTTTTTTTGAAAACGACAGCACACCAGGTGCCATGATTTCACAGGATGCTTGAGACTGCTATTTACTTTCAGTCTAGTACGGTATTTTGTAATAATTCAGTAGTTTGGTTTGTTGATGTTTGCCAATGTTGTATACTACCTTTAAGTTCTCACTGATGTATATTGCATTCGTGGAAACAGCACAGTGGTAGGTAGCTATTTGTTCATAGCGGTTGAAACTTGCATCACTGTTCTGTACCATAAGTGCAATGTACTCAGTGCATGAATTCGTATTTTATTTCTTTTGATAGATAGAACAGAAATCAACGGAAATTGATGGTTATTTCTGAGAGGAATTTTCCGTACATGTAGATACATAGGGTTGGGATCAAGGCCTGATATTGGACCCATTGACAAATGGGGAAGGGGTGGGGTGGGATAGGGGTGGGGTGCGATAGGGGTGCGGTGGGATAGGGGTGGGGTGGGGTGGGATAAAGCTTGTTTTGTTGGGGCAGAGGAGACTAACTACTTTTAGCAAAGTGCATGGTGATAATCCTTCATTATACATGTAAAATAATTCAATCTACTTGTAGATGATTTTGTTTCTGTTTAAAGTGCTGTAAAATAGGTATTTATCTTCCAACTGAGCTATCTTGCCCTATGTTGGCGGTCTCCAAAATTGTCAGTGTCTTTGTTCGGGGGTGCTAGTCAGAAGTCGTAAACCCATAATGCCGTATAGCCAGGGATCACGCCCCCAACTTTACGATGCAACCTGAGAAGCGACATTGTAGGGAGCGCTCAATGAGGATACGACTTTTAAATGGCCGATCGTAGCCATTTTCCCTTTAGATTTGCCACTGATTGCTGTATGTGCGTGTTATTGTCCTGAATGTTGGTGATTGTGAAAATGAATATCTTGCACCGCTAGTTCTGTGGATTCAAGTACTGCACTTACAGCACGCTGTAAAATGACATTGTAGCAGGGTGTCTGTTCCTGTGAGTCAGATGTATGGTTATGTACATGTGGGTAAAACGGTAGGAACAGGGTTAATTAAAGTAATGAGGAAAAAATAGTTTCGGGTAAAATGGTTGAAAGATGCAACGTTAGAAAGTAGACAGTTTGGCTTGGTTTTGGCCACTGTGTGTTATCACACGGTAAAGGTTTGTATAGAGATCACTACATATAGGTTTATCATTAAAGACAGTTTTGCTTTCTGTTGGATAAATGGAGGATATTGTCATATAAATCCATGCGTTCAAGCCATTGCCCTTGTTAACTCATTCCACTCTCCATTACTTTTCCTGGTTCCCTTCATCCAACATTTCCCCTTCCCCGATATCCGAAACCCCTTTAGGCCCGGTGCAAAGAAGCGTCGCCGGCGCGAAGCCCTACAGGATCCCCCGGCAGCGACAGTCCTGGCCTACACCTCTCCCACCCCCCTGGGCCAGGCTAACGACACCACTCCTAGTGTGATCGTACCCATGGGAACATCCCCGGCCCCTACGCCGTTTCCCTTCCAGGAGCAGTTTGTACGGAACACGACGGTGGTGCTGGCCAACCTGGATCACTTCACGGAGTATGTGGTGGAGGTGGTCGCCTGTAATAAGGACCAATGCGGCCTCAAAATGGCTACCTTTGCAAGGACACTACCAAAGGGTGAGTTTCCTTTCTGTCAGAGAGGTAATCAAGTCATCACAAGTTGCATCGGAAGTCACGTAGTAAGTCGCGTCGCAATCAATCACAAGTCACATCAGAAGGTCCAGTCTTGGATCAAACCACAAGGGACCGTCTTCTAAAGTGTGGCGTCATTTCAACGTAAACCACACAGACGGACTGGCTCCAACCATGGTCGATCTGTCGCCCTATATTATGGGACAGTACGCCATCAAGTTGTAGCACAGGAGATGCCATTTTTCGAACTGTACGGTTGATAAGTTCCCCAAACCACCTCGTTGATCGGGGGGAATTTCTCAGGATATTTTAGGACAGCAACACTGAAAAGCATTCGGAAACTGGTAAATAGTTAGTGTCGGGGAACCAGACTACAAAAAACAGCTTTTTATTTTTTTATTTTCATTTTCCCAGCATCTATGCACACAAAGCAAGTCAGTGTTATAGTATTTGCTTTGAAAGACTAACCCCCAAATCCATTTATTTCTGAAAATTACAGCAAAAGCAAATGTTGTTTATAAGAAGCTACCGGTACATGTACAGCCCTCCATTACTGACTTGGTAAAGGTCGGGCCATCACACTTTTATCCCTTTTTAATATGATAACCTACTACGCACATGTAACCTTGCCTGCTGCAGCTGACGCCGATGCCATCGTATCCTCCCTGATGGCCAACATCACCTTCATCGAAGCCCACAAAAGCCGCATCAAGCTGACTTGGGAGGAACCTAAGAATCCCAACGGCATCATCCTCGTACACGAGATTCTGTACTCCAAGGTGGGGCCTCAAGAAGGAGACGCGAGCCCAGCAGAGGAAGACAGCCATTCCCAGAAGGGTGAGGGTGTGGGGGCGACTCCGACCGCAGAGGTACGCACACTACGGTTGCATAGTTTGGGGGGGAAAAGGGGGATATGACTGTTTTTAAACGTATGGTGCAGCATTGGCAGAGTTGACACAACAGTTGCAGGCAGGGTTCATACTTTGTGTGATTTAACCCTTTCCGTACCAATGTCGAGCGAGTAAACTCGACAAGCCACAGCACCCCTGTTGCTTTACCAATGTCAGTTTACTCGGCAAGGAAACCACACACCAGAGTATCCAAACAACAAATATATTCACCATGTTTCAACGAACTGTAGTGCTTGTGTTTTCCGCTGTCCATACATGATCTATATACCAACGGAAAGAGCTTGTTCGGATCTTTCCAATGGTGCTATCAAATTCATGTGTCACCATGACAATATTTTGAGAAAACTGTATCCGAAGTTTTCCTGTAGAGTTATGTGTATGGAGTGCCACTAGTTCATGCAACTTTCCTGTTTGATAAAGTGGGCCAGAAGAGAAAACAGCCGTAACTTTGCTATTTTAGCAGTTATGACTTTAATTTTTTACACCACATGAAAGAGACATTTTTATAGAACGTACTTTACACACATTTTCCTTTTCAATCAGTTGTGAAAGTTAGAATTCAACCTGTTCTCTGAGTCACAAAAAAAATAGTGGAAGAACGTTATTTTAACCATGGTTTTGTGCACATAACTAATGGGCTTATTTCATTTATTGAAATAAAACTAAGCCACTGCATTTTTGGAGGCCTTCAGATCAGGGTTGTTTGATTTAAATCACTCGATTTAAATCATTCGATTTAAATCATGATTTAAATCACTGGAATTTTTTTTTTAAAACATCACTAATAAAAATCAAGTTTTGATTTTATTTTTAATTTCTGTTAGTTTTTTAATGTAAAAAACTGACTTTCAATGATGGTCATTTAAATTGACTTATTTGAAACAAATGTTTTATGCCAATGGTACGATGGTAAAAAAAAAAAAAATTTGATTTAAATCAAAAAAATCTGATTTAAATTTAAAAAATCATGATTTTTATCAACTCCGCTTCAGATACAATTTTCAAAAAAATGACGGAAAAGATATCTCAGGAGGATTAGTACTGTTGCCATCTTTATAAACAGTAAGCTTTCAAATTGAAACTAATCAATTTCAATTGTTGTCATGACCAAATGATAAATCTGGAGATTTATCCTTGATTTAGATCTGGAGCAAGGAAAACGGTACGGGTGGTAGGGCTCGCAACCTAAAATGTGGCCAACCCCACCACCTCTGTTGTAGCCCTTTACCTAGAGTGGCTTTTAGCCTTGAATTGGGCGATTTTTCCCCCCCAAGAAATGAGTAATAATAATAATATGAGAATTGCTGCTTTTTCTCCCACAGGGCAAACTGGAAGAGAAGGTGATCTGCCTGTCGGTAGCCACGTTTCACCAGCACCATGGCTACGAGTTTGCGCTAGACCCTGGCAATTACTCGGCTAGAGTCCGGGTCATATCTCTGGCGGGAGAGGGGCCCTGGACCGAGCCTATTACCTTCAACGTCCCAGAGCCTAAAAGTGGGTAGTTTTGTCAAGTCTTAGTGCTGGTATATATATGTAGCGCTTTATACGAACGTCTCAAAGCACTTCACAATATTACCACTGGTCATAGATCATCGGTCCATCAGATCAGTTATACAGCAGTTTAAACGTAGTATACAACATTTGCAAACATCAAAAAACAAAACTACTGAATTATTACGAAATACCGTACTAGACTGTAAGTCAATAGCAGTCTCAATCATCCTGTGAAATCATGGCGCCTGGTGTGCTGTCGTTTTCAAGAAAAGTAGAAATTTATATCGTTTTTCAACGATTATCGGCCAACATTCGTTGGAAATAGTCTAGTTCTCCGACCTGATAATTCAGGTGCTGAAGGGGTTAAGATCGGTGCAATCTAGGCCTATACCCTCACAGGTTCCGACCTTGAAACTTTACAAAAATCAAAATAGAAAAAGCTATAATTGTTCTGAAATGGTGACGAATATGGTTCATACGAAATGAAGATTTTATTCTATTTTTGTGAATAGTAATTTAGTATTATCAAAGCTCAGGATACAAAAAAAAACACTCACAAAAAAATATTCCATTATGGCTGTGACATTACTCGCTACGCCCCTGATATCCAGAGCTGTGTACAAATTGCAGTAATGTCGTCAAGACCATCACAAGACCACACAAGACCCTGCAAGACCAGCACAAGGCCTTCACTCTAATAATTCAAGTCTTAAGCTATTCAAATGAACTGTAATAAAAGCATTCCTTTGTCATGGTTCATGCCTGTTTAATACTTGTGCCTGTTACAAGCTGGTCTTGTGATGGTCTCGTGATGGTCTCGTGATGGTCTCGACTACATCACTGACATATTGCTCAGTGTATTCTGACAGTCAAAATGATAATAGGTAAGTTGTGAGTTTTCTCTTCTTCTCTCACATCCAGAAGTGCCGCCGCCGACACCACAAGATTCAGGCTTGGGTGCGATGGGTATCACCATCGGTGTCTGCGTAGCCTTTGTCATCATCCTCATCGTGGTAATCTGGGCCCTGGTCAGATGGAGGTAAGTACACAACTTGCCAGTTGGTTATTTAGGAAAAGGCATTTATGAATGGGAATAAAAAAGGGTAGGCCTGTGGCTTGTGCATACAGAATTATGATATTGATACTTTTGAGATAAGAAAGGCATTTATGAATGGCAATATGAGTGGGAATAAAAGAGGGTAGGCCTGTGACTGTTGGTTTAATATTGACATAGGATTGGTTTATTATCCACTTCCAAGATGATACTTTCCTTTGATACTTTCCTTCACAGATACAAGAAAAACCAAATGCCGGATGGTGTACTGTATGCCTCTGTGAACCCTGAATACATGAGTACCAGTGACAGTAAGTACTAAAGTTGTAAGCTAGCACCAGTCAATTATTGTATATGGAGGGGTTGGGGTGCTTTTTAATTTTTTTTGTTAAATTATGTATTATGCAATGGGGCCGGACAGCACAGAAATACATCATAACGCAAAAACATGTAAACATACAGTTTAATATGAGAGAGACTGGGATTGCGGGTAACACCATGTGAAATAAATCTTTTCTGGGAAGAAGTGTGGTTCTGAACAGAACCGGGATGAGTGTGTAACTCGATGTTTCGGACAGTGTGCTCTGTCCGTCCTCACACTCCTGAGGACGGACAGAGCACACTGTCCGAAACATCGAGTTACACACTCATCCCGGTTCTGTTCAGAACCACACTTCTTCCAAGAAGAGATTTATTTCACATGGTGTTACCCGCAATCCCAGTCTCTCTCATATCGCACCCACCATGCAAAGCTTCAAATCGTATCTATACAGTTTAATACACAGAGCCAAGTTTGACTTTACTGCCGAGGACAAGGCTTTGTCTTCTCTATTGTACCTGCGAGGACCGTGTTCAATAAAAGACCCCCTTCAGAGGACAACAATGATTTCATTGTTTCTTTATCCCTGTGTCCTCGATAGCAATACATGCACACGTTACAAAATCTCAACCTCTCTAAATGCTATTTGCAGTGTACGTTGCAGATGAGTGGGAATTTCCACGGAACCAGCTTGACATCATCTGCGAGTTGGGCAAGGGAAGCTTTGGCATGGTGTATGAGGGACATGCTAAGAAGATCTTACCCGAGGAAGTCGTCACCACGGTGGCCGTCAAATCGGTCCAGGCCAACGCCTCCATCCGGGATCGCATCGAGTTCTTGAATGAAGCTTCAGTCATGAAGTAAGACATTATGGCACGACTGACGCAAACAGGGACGTAGATAGTCAGCAAAGTTGGACCAAGTTAAACTTTAACCGACTATAGAGTATCAACTACAAAAGAATAACATTTTACCAAGAAATTGTCCACGATTCAGATGCCATTTTGTTAACCGTCTCTACTGCGAGTCTGCAATTCGAATCTTGTGTGCTGTCTGCGTTCATTACAACTTGTGTGCGGCTGTCATTGAAAGGGGGCTGTCATGCCAAGAACGGGCTATGCAGCCAAGCGTAAATGCAATATGTATTACCCTGAATAAAGTGGTCCTATTTGTCACACTTGGAGCCCCCCTACCCCCTTTCCCGGTAATGAAAGCTTTGTTTGAAAAAAAATGCTCCATCTATTCATTACACTCCCATTCAAGAACAAGATAGTTGAAACATGAATGGATTGAGCATGTGCAGGAATGCGCGTATAGCCGACAACCAGCCAAACTGCGGCTATGGCTGTCGTCCGTATTGAAGAGGTTCAACTATGTTGTAATACTTTGTTCCTTGCAGGACCATCAACACACACCACGTGGTGAGGTTACTCGGTGTGGTGTCCAAGGGGCAACCCACCTATGTCATTATGGAGTACATGGCTCAGGGAGATCTTAAGAACTGGCTGCGTGCTCGCCGACCAGAGAACCAGGCGGATGTCCCTGTAAGTAGATGTATGGACAAGGTTCTAGGCCGTACAGCCCAGGGCCAATTACACAAAGTAAACTCAAGTTGCGATGCATAACATGCAGTTTGAAAACGCTTCGTAGGAACCGTTTTAGAAAATGTATGACGCATTGAATTCATGATAAGTGCAATGTACGATACAAACAACAGTATTCCATCATAAAAGCTGTCCCTGTGTACTGCTCGACGTATTTTGTTATTTCTAAACATAACATAATAAAACGGATACCTTCAACACTGTTCTGTGCACCCTTTATGTGTGGAACTACAAAGTACAGCCTTGTGGGGTCCTCAGTGGGAAGAATGCGACCCCACAAGTTTGTCTTTGTGTAAAGATGGCGCACAAGAAATCATCCCAGATACCGTGTTTGTAGCAGAATAGTCAGATTCCTTAGGTCTGGTAATTAGACTACCCTCGTGTAATAATGTGTAATCATGCATCATTACCCACAGCATAACAGGAACTTTTGGCGAGGCCAAAATTGACAGCTTCGACTATGCCGAGTTGTGCAAAAGCCACGACCAACACTCCTGGGTTAATATTCTGATAAATTACACTTTTTTCCACTGCCTTAAATCAAGTTACTCATTCTGATATCTACAGCTGCAGAATAGAAAATATCCACCCAGCCTCAAGGACATCCTAAACATGGGAGCCGAGGTAGCCGACGGTATGGCCTACCTGACGGCCCACAAGTATGTCCACCGCGACCTATCGGCCCGGAACTGCCTGGTGTCGGCCGAGACTACGTGCAAGGTGGCCGACTTTGGACTGGCGAGGGATATCTACCAGTCGGATTACTACCGCAAAGAGAAGGGCGGTATGCTGCCCATACGCTGGATGGCACCGGAGTCTATCAGAGACGGGGTTTTCACCGCAAGCTGCGATGTCTGGTCAGTACTTGAAAACTTTTGATATATCTGGGTTTGAGGTCTAAGGAGGAAAATTGCCCAAAAGAAATCATCCTTAAATTTGTTTGGGTTGTACTTACAATTATTTGAAAAAATACAAAAAACATAACATTGACAGAATTGTATTCCTATGCCATTTTCTGCAGTTTCAACTATTGTTGGATTATTGTATATGGTATGCTTGGCTGCACAAGCCTCTTGTGTCCGTTTCGCTTGGCTGCACAGGCCGCCCCGGCACCTTACAATGATAACCGTACTCAAGGGGTTAAAGATATACATGCACAGTCTATCCTTTTGTTTTCATGTTTCACTTTGAAAGTTTTTGCTCCCAAATTGCTCTTTTTTTTCTTTCTAGCAATACAAAAGTTATTCACTTTTGCACGAGACATTCAATGAAAGTTACCTAATAATTACTTTACAAATGTTGAATCATTTGCTTTGTTGCACACAACCCCCCCTCAAGATTTCTGGTCATTGCCCACCAAGCATAAAATATACCAGGGGTGAGCTTTCTGCAAAGTTTTCCTGATTTCAGGATTTTCTGGTCTTCCAGATTTCCGGAAGATTTTTTGGTCCTCAAATTGTTTTTATCATTCCAAAATGTGACCCACTCTGCAAAAATCAGTCTGATGTGTTAAAAATACATTTTTAAGCTTTTACAGTTGGTCTGAAAGAGCATGATATAAGCTTTCATTTGATATATGGTACAACTCTGTAGTGTAATGCATTTTTTTGTTTTTATTTTGTTCAGTGTGCGATTTCTTATAGTTATATTAAAGTCTGCGACATTAAACCACCTCGTACGTGAAAGTGTAATGCGCGACATCCATTTTTGCAGAGCGGGTCACATGACCTCTGCAACCTGAAACGGTCTTTTAATTTAAATAGAAAATCCATATTTTTTAGATGAATTTTTCAGCAGCGCCATTAAATGCCTCCGGTCGATGTTTCATGGATTTTTCATTTTCCTAAAATCTCACCCCTGTTTTACAACGCTGGAATATGGTTAGACGGTATTCAACGAGCTTGGTCCGTGCGATTCTGTAGAGATGGGTCGGTTGAAGACGTCTTGTTACGATTTGTTGTCTGCAGGTCGTTCGGTGTGTTAATGTGGGAGATCGCCACTTTGAGCGAGCTGCCGTACCAAGGTATGTCCAATGAGGAGGCTGGAGAATACATCAAGAATGGAAACGTCTTGAACAAGCCTGAATGCTGTCCGGAAACACTGTGAGTACAGAAACAAGTCAGTATATTGGACAGGGGAGCTCGCTTGCTGTCGCTTTGTGTGCATTAAAGATGGCAGAGACCATAAGCTGCTTATGTCCGTGCTTTGAATGAAGATTTCAATTCAATGGATTCCCCCCCCCCCCCAAACAAATGGAAGAAAACTGTATGTGACCCACTCTACAAACACAGGGCTGTACTTAATCCCTTGCGTACAGTTGACACAAATACGTGCAGATTGAAAATTGCCACCTGGCTGGTTGACGTCTATACACGCCAATTTCTACATTTTCAATCCATTATTGGGGTATTGTGTACGTTATGCTTGGCTGCATAACGCAGCCTGACGCCCCAGCGCCCCCATGAAATACCCGGTATGCTCGGGTTCAAGGGGCAAACAAATCTTCATATAAGTGATTGGGGGGGGGGGGGGGGGTTTTGTCGACTTCTAATAAATTTATATTTTTATGATGTATTTTAAGAAACGTTATTAAATATAAATGAATACAGAAAAAAACAAAAACAATGTTGCTAGAAATTACTTCTATCTCATTTCTTTTCCACTTGCTACGTTTAACGGGCAAAATCTCTATTAAAACGCACTTCTGTCAAAATTGGAAAATATGTGTGCAAATGTCAAGATATCTCGAGAATACAAAATAAAAAACGGGTCAAACCTACAACAAATTAAAGCTCAGGATGTGACAAATTCAACGAGGTATGTAACTCCTTTTTTTTAAATTTTGCGGCGTAATACCCATTGTTGTAGACTTGGGCACGTATTTTTGAATGGAAAGGGACACAGTCGTATGTAGGTTCATATGTATAGTGACTTGATTTCCCTCATTTTTATTTGTTGCTTTTTAGAGAAGAAATCATGGCCATGTGTTGGCAGTTCAATGAGAAGCTCCGCCCCACCTTCCTGGAGATAATCCAGCTGTTTGAAAACACGGGCGCAGTCCTGCCCCGCTTCGCCCAGAACTCCTTCTACCACAGCAACGAGCGGCTGCAGGCCACCCACGATAAGCTGAACGAGGACGAGCTTGAACGAGTCTCCATCTTGGGCGACAGCGAGAAGGACGCGTACGAAAATATGGCTCCCAAGGAGCGCAAACGGACCCCTAAAAATGGACTCGTGCCGGCCAACGGACGTGCCGTCCACAATGGTTCAAGCGACAGTTCAATCGGCAAGGTCACACAGTGTTGAGTGTGTATACGTGGGCAATGGCATCATACTGACGGAGGGAAAGATTTAATAGATTCCGACGCCTAAAAACAAACGAGAGGAACAAATGTATGTATATCGTGTTTGTATAAATGTTGAAAACAGTGCGTATTTGTTGAAGACGTATTGGGGAAAAAAAATGTGCAAGACTTAAATTACAGTGTTTTTTTGTTAGTATGCACTCGGAGGCGAGAGTTGTATAATTCATTGACTTTTGTTGCTGCCAGTGCTATGATGTACCATATCAGATTTGCTATTCGGAATGACACGTATATGAATTATTCATGAGCAGGTCATGAAGATACAATGACTGGCCTGTGGATGAGTTGCATTGGTTTAATGTATAAGGTGACCTTAAATTGTAATTCAATCAGAAATGATTTTATATTGATCAATTAATTGAAAAAAAAATCATAAACGAAAAAAAAACATTTGAATTAAATGGACTGCACAATTTGTTCGGCAATTTTTTTTTAATGAGCTTAGTGAATGGGCCTTGAAAAGTAATGCTACTTGTCAAAGGACATTCGTTTGATTCTTTTGGCAAGTTTAGCAGATGAACTTTGGGGAACTTTATAATGTTCTTGAAAATGTATGGATTGTGATTTTCTTCGACTTCACTAGTCGGGATGAATGAAAAGGAGAAATAAGTTACAATATAGATTCAATCTTCAATGACGTGTTCTTTTTGAAGTCGCCAGATCGGTGCCAACACAATGAATAATCACCAAGTAACGATTACCATCATGCAGATAAAACCAAAATTGGTCGGGGCGAAACACAACATATCATCAGTACTCTGAAACCGATTGTACAAGAGAACGATTGTTTCAACTGTGTGCAGTTTTGAAGAAAAGCAAGAAAAAAGCGACTTTGTTGAAATGCAAGCACTGCTGACACGAAACTTAATATTGGAATACCTCTTTTGTATATAAAAAAAAAATTATAGAAATGACTAAAATTGAGTATGAAATTGACAATTTGACCAAAGTGGTCGCTGGCAAATGTTGGTGTTTCTGTAAAGCAAAACGTGATATATTGATATTATATTTTGTACGAAGGGGTGTGGAAGTGAGTATGTAAATACCGGCAATCGTGGACTAGGGACAAAAGAGATAGGGCGTAGACAAAGGGTCCACGATTGACCGAACGTCTACGATTAAAAATCGTGTACAAAACATATGGGGGGGCCTTCAAAAAAGGTACAAACAAAAGAGGGACAATAGGAGGTCCACGATTGCCGGTATTTACACACTTGTGTGTGTGCGTGCTTGTTTTGGGTGTGAATGTTTGAAAAAAGTACATTTGAGTATAGTCGTCTGATTTTTTCAAGCACGAAGTTAGTAATGAAATGTTGAGTAATTCCTTGAAATATAATCGATTGCATTTTTGAACAAAATTGAAGAATACTAATAGAATGCATTTCATGATGCGTATTGGACTTAAAAACCTTGACATAGAAGTACATTTGTCAGGAATGCCATCACGGAAAACATTATAATGCAAAAACAGTTTACTTGAGCCTGCTCTACCTCAGCTTATGCGTCTCCACCCCCCCCCCCCCCCCCCCCTTTATGATATGATAAGTACTCATTAAACAACTCTGCCAAATTTTGAAATGGTTAATCTTAATTCTTTGACGATTGCTATAATACTCCAATTCTTGCCTCATTCCATTATTCTGTAACCAGGGACTGATTTTTATAATGCTCCGCGACACATCATACCTTTACCTTGCAATGCATTGCATGTCAAAACTTATGACGCGTTGGCGAAACGTGCAATTATGTGTTTTTTTGTGGCCGCTCTGCGTGCAAAACTTTCTCGTTCACTATAAAAGTTGCATTCGTCCTCGTCGGCGACGTTGAAGGAGTTGAAAATGTTGCAAAGCTATGCGGCATTTCCTGAAATGGATTTTAATACCGTTTTCCGGATTGATTTGTGATATAAATCTCGTATTTTGGTTTTAATTATGCACACTTTGAAATCAGCCCCCTGTTTAAAAAAAAAATTCAATGGTTTTCCCTAAGAGATCCTTAGATGCATGTAAACTCTCCGGCATAATCACTCAACAAACATTGCGTTTCAAATAACACATTGAGGACGTTCACATTTGTTTATTTTTCAAGACAAAGTAAGCCCTTTTTGTGTATCGTATTATGAAATTTAGTATTTTTTTTTTTCTTTTATTTCATTTTACAATGTGTATTTTAATTTTGTTTTGTTTTTTTGCTAAACACATGCATGCTGTGTTGAGATTGTGCTGACGGATGTTCGTGTGGGAAAGATTTACATGTATAGTAACATTTGTACATACAAAAATGGAAGTTAGATATATCACCACAATATATATATAATAGTTTATCATAGTGCTTTAAGAGATAGTGAACGTGTTAAATGTGTTATATTTTATGTTTGTGCCAAAGTGACAAAAATGTATTCAGATTTTTGTACAAAAATACAAAAACAAACCCGGTATTTTACTAGAGACTAATTGGTATTTTGTCACTGAAGAGACAGGCGGTCCTCATCACATGTTAATTCATTTCAAGAAAAATCATATCATTTTTGTGTACAGTTAGATTAGTTTTGACGTATATTTTGTCACAGCATGGACATTTTCAATATCAGTGGCAAATTGGAATAATTTTTGCAAGCCCTATTGATGAACTGACGTCAGGCCATCCAATGAAAGTGTTATGGTAATTGTACTACTATTTATGATAATTTTTTTGGAATGTACTATACCTCTTCGGTTGGTTCGGTACCAATATATTGCGACTCGGATATCAGTCGAAAAGCCAGGTGCAATATGTGTTAAATGTGCTGTGTGCCCCACCTGTCCTGCTGTGCAGAAACCTGAGGAGTGTTTCAAAGGTGTAATCACAAACCCAAGTCAACAAGGAAGCGATCTATTAGATTGTGTCAGGGCTGTAGTCGAGTCCCTGCAAGTCCTTTCACAAGTCCTTTCACAAGTATTCAAATGAGCTTTGACAAAGCTCATTTGAATAGCTTGTGATTGGGATATGGACTTGCAGGGACTTGTGATGGACTCGACTACAGCCCTGGATTGTGTGTATTAACATTGTTTCCTACCGGCAACTTAGTACTGCAGCAGGTTTGCACTAGCCACTTCATGAAGTGAGACATTGTACACGTTCCCAGTGTCAATTTAATGTGTGTATGAAAATCTAAAAATCAACTCATCAGATGTATATGTAAGGGCTGATGTTGCAGTGTGCTGATGACATTTTCTGTTACATAACTTACTATACATAACTTACACCTACTGTTTTCCTGTTAATTATTTTGTTGGCCTTTTCTCTGTATTAAGCGGTCAAGCAATAAGCCAGTTCGGTATTTATCCCGAATGACCCGCGTGACCTAATGCACGCGTGTTAAATTCAATCAGAATGGGCGTTTGCATAACATTACGTCAGCAATTTTATCCCGAATAACCTTTGATACTAAACTGGCTTATTTGAAATTTAAGCCCAGCTTCATAGAACTCGGTTCACTTTCACGATGCTGCTAACGGAATTTGTGTTCATTTCAAAGGGACCATAAGCATTAAGCAAAACAAAGAGTTCACTAGTATTAGAAGCAGCATTTGCTAAAAATCATGATGCAGCAACGAAGTCTCTATGCACATGCAACTGGGGGGTGTTCAATAGCACAATACGTATGCCGAAATGCGCTATACCCTAACCGTTTAACGTTCGCGGATGTGGTGTGCAAAAGGATGCATACTGTGGCGAAAAATTATTTTTGTGTATTTCTTTTTCTTTCTCGCATCGGCAGTATTCATCACTTAAACCTTCGCGTTCCGGAAAAACTGTCCAAGATGTTACCAGGACGATAGCGCTGCCACCGGTTTAGTGTTTCTAGATCCGAGACTAGGGTCCGCTGTCAAAATATACGACCAAGTGAGGAAGTTATGTGTAGGGACAACTGTCTTAACTCTTATATTTTCTATGGACGAAATGCACTTTCCAGGTAAATATTCAACACAGCTCAATGAATAATAATTTAATTCCAATCCACAACAAATCGGAAACACGGCAAGGATGAGCTGAGTTCTCTAAATTCATTGGCTAAGGAAGGTACAATACATGATAGTGCTCTCTATCTGCACTGGTCCAGAATGAACTCTAGCCCATAAAAGAATAGTGCTCTCTGCACTGGGAGGATATTATTCCAGTATAAAACAACTCTTAAATGGCTTAAATGTCTAGGCAAACTTCAGTGGCTATCTTCCAGTTAAATATCTCCAAACTTATCACAAGGCCCCTGACAGGTCTGCCGGTAAATTTCTTGAACAATGAAAATAATTCAGAAGACTGAAATTAATTTATGTTGTTCCTCCTTTACAAATAATAAGTGACAATGCCAACGTGAGTAAAAGCTCCTCAAACAAAATCAGCGATCAGCAGTACAATTCAACTATCCCAAATTCACCCCTATACTCTTGACTTGAATTTGCACACCTTATGCTGGAGTAAATAAGCCACAAGTACAAGTTGTAAAACACAGACAGAACTGTGAATTTCCCTAAATTTATCAAGAAAACCCAAGAATAAAGTGGGTGAATGAAAGTAAGTTTACACACCCTAATTCCATTGACTAAAATTCACATTGGTGTCATCCTCATAAATATTCATGAAGGACTTTGAAAAATTTAGTAAATGAAAGTATTCTGCTAAATAAAATAATTCAAAGACTAAATTAGGTAGAGGTAAAGCCACAACAACTTTCTACTATTATAGTCCTAAGTTTTAAAGTCAAGAAACAAGAAATAATCTTTTAAAACTTTAGATCAATCCGGACTGCACTTATTAGAGGCTTAGGTGGCGGCCATCTTGAATTTAAACGTAAGCTTTACCAGATATAAAGGTAAGCCGCAAGAAAAGGAGCTCTTTCTGTTCAATGCGTTTGTAGCGGTCGCCATGTTTGTTTACAATTTTTTTCTTTCTGATTTGGTATGGCATGGGATCCGCAATCCAATGCTCCCCTCTTCGCAGCGGTAAACTCTTCGCAACTAGACTAAGCCGTAAAAAGCACTCAAATTTACATTTTTTCAGTTAGAGTATACTATTAAGCACAACTTTTCTCATGTTTTTGCTAACCATTAAGGTGAAAATATTGTGAGGGCCTATTAAACGTTAATTAGGCCCTAGTGGTTACCATTTACAGATTCTCGCGGTCGGCTAGCCACACGTGGGGCTAGCGGGTCGGCATGACGTCACATCTCCCTTTGTCTATTATGCAATGGCTATTTTTACGGCAGCCGTAACGCGACTTTCAAAATGCTATTAGGCCTACGGCATAAAAAACACAATGCGAACGTATATCAGATTTACAACTCGGGACCCTCGATCGAATCCACACCGCGCTGTCTGATTTATTTATTTTTCGAAAAGATTTCCCAAGTTTTAGGGTTTTAATCAAATGGGATATTTTTATTTAAGTAGAATTAATTTTCTTCCCTTTGATTTCAGTAGTTTTGGATAATTTTTTTTTAGTTGATAGTCTGGTTCCAACAGCAAACGTCGTGACGTTGAATACTATTGCGTCGGGGAAATAGGCAGTTCCGTAATGACGGCTGCTGTAACAACCACCCCGATTAATTTATACACGGCTAGTGTTGCCTGTTTAGCAACCCATTGATCTCTGTACAAAGTTCAAGCGAAGTTCCAGATGTCCGACCGTGAGAATTTGACTGATACGACTTTGTATTAAACCAAGCCACACATGTATAAACATGAGCCAACTTTGTCTGACGGAATCTTATGCCTAATGAGAATAAGAATAGTACTTCGTCCAGTTTGTACAAATTCATGTATGTTAAGTTCCATTGGAAACCTATTTAAAATGTATCCGCTGTGTTAGTGTTAATAATTAAAGTAGTCTAGACGTCGTAAGTCAATTTAACTCCCTCCGAACATTTGCCGTTTTCATTTTAATGTTAAACGATGGAATGCCCCTAGTTTACAGATTCTCGTAAAAAGTCAGTATGTGGACCTAGATACGTGTAATGTTTAGCATAAACATAATAGAGAGAGACCGAAAAGGATTAAGATGTCACCAAATTCCTGTCGTGATATTTGTTTAATAAAAGTCCTGTGTAACTGATGTATTCAGGAAGGCATGGGAAGAAACACTAACTGGGATAGGGAATCTGCCTTAACTCTTTCATTATTTCCTAGTATCAACTGCTATTTCATGTATGCTCACTTTTCTGGGTGGTTATACTCCGACAAAACGGTTACCGCATCTCATCAGTTTTTAGAATGATTTTTTTCTTTTTTAAAGTGCATATCTTATGAAGGCCTTAACACATTTTGTTTCGTGAGTCTGGTAGATTTTTCATTTCTTTCTCCCATTTCCCAATTTTACACTTTCTGCGAGCGTCGAAACTGCAACTGCCATGCTCATTAAAATTTCCAGTCTAATTATTTATTTAATTTATTTACCACAACTCGTTTACATTTTGTGTTGCTGGCTTGTCTTTGGCTTTTTGTGCTAGATGTGTCAGTCTGTGCTTTAAGCAACTTTTGCATTAGAATAATGTCCTTATCGTGATATTTCACCATTCTGTGATATTAAAAACGAAATATACATGTATGTAATTTTTTCACGAATTCTTGATAATTATTATTCGAATGGGACCAAAACTAGCCTCTTTAATGGGCAGCTGACGAGTCATTTGCCCACGTAGAAATAGGATTGAAACTTGTGCCGCCGATATATGTAGACAATTTGAATGTGTATGGAGAATAGTATGAAATAATTACTCCCCATTGCCACGAGAATATTTGAGTAGTATTTGTGGCGCAACCAGCTCTCAATGTTGAAGGGAGGGGTCACACGGGGAAATGGAGCACTTTGATGGACAAATCATGACAATCTTTGGATACAAGAAATGTAATTTCCGTACCAACTTCAAAAGCAGGCATGCAACTTTTCCTCGGATCAGCTGATTTCCTCGTTTACACACTTATGCCATTGAAAATTGAAAAACACTGTACAAAGTCCTGTAAAGATTGGAATTTTCCTCGTTTTTTGTTAATTCCAAGTTGCATGCCTGCAAAAGCTGTTACCAAACAATTTGATGGACATTGTGGAATATTGTTGAGTTAAAGAAATGTCCATAGCAGTTTTAATAACTCTTATGATACAGTGTGGTGGACAAATAAGCCCTTGTTATTAAGTTCAAGGATTACCAGTTAAAAATACTATAAGCCATTGTAAAGGTTAGCTTTACTTAGCAATTACATGAATGCATAGTTGGCACACAAAGCCCAAGTTCCTCCCTGTGTTGAGGTTTTTGTATCATAAGAACATAATGTCCTGCTTATTAATCCTCGGCACTATGTACAAGTTCCCAAATATGTTGAAGCACATGTCCATAGATACTGGTTTCGGCCACTAATCTCTATTGTAAAGAAATTTGGATAGCGCATTTGCCGTTTGAAGTACTCTACTTAGGGCACAGAGCGCCGAAGTGATGACGTCAATGCAATGTTTAGAACCAGAATACGTTTGTTACTTGTTTGCATGACTGGCTGTTAAAGGAACAGTCAAAATTTACATTTGTTTGGAACCAGTTGTCGTCAGACTCCGGTACTCTATACTTGTACTCAGCTATCCAAGTACTTAGACTGGACATTACTCTATAAAAAGTTCTGCAACACTGGTTAGTTGTTTTACTCACTGCACTCTGTGCAAAATTTATAGCCAAGAATTAAGTGTTAAAATGCTCGACTGCAAATGCCTGGTGCAGAAAGTTGCCCCAGCAAAGTGCAACGGTTCTTAACCCCTTGAGTACGGTTATCGTAGTGAGGCGCCAGGGCGGCCTGTGCAGCCAAGTGAAAACAAAGTGCTTGTCCACCCAAGCTTAACATACACAATAATCCAACAATGGATTGAAACTGCACAAATAGCGGAAAATGGCGTCATCCAGCCTGATGCCACTGTTGTTTTGCGCCATTTGGCGTCATCCGTACGCAAAGGGTTAACACGTAGGATACAAAAACCACTTTGCAATTATGTTAAAAGAGGCTCTTGTTGTCCACAATTATTAACGATGAATCGTACATATTTTTGATGCCATTTTGATGTGGCAGAGTAGAAGCAGAGAATGAACACGTAGTTGGCCTCTTTACATACCGTGAATTACGTACACCTCAATGTACATAACATGAATTCCTGTATTTTTGCTTTAATAAATCCAAATCTCTTGTAAATAAGATGTACAAAATGTATCATGTCACTTCTTGGTTTTGTGGTCGGTGTTGACTATGTGTAGGTCCTTCCCTCGTTTGGAGGGGGGGGGGGGCGTTGATTCATGCCTAGTGAACGATCGTTTACGATTATGCGATTCGACAACAAAATATTGTTACCATTTTCAGATTTTTATGAATGGTGTCGACAGGAAAGTTAAATAAAATCATATTTATGCCCAAGACGAGTTTTGTTTTTTTGCATATTTTGTTTTCGTTGGCATTCACATACTGGGTATTTGTTTAAGGATGGGAATCGATGTTTAATTTGATAAACGTTTAGTCAAGACTTCAAAAAGGCTGCTGCCTGTCCCAGTATGTGTGCGGCAAGTGGGCAGGGGTCATGTGTGTGTTTGTATAATGTGAATGCACCTTTGCCTCGGTCATCAGCTGGGAATTCTAATTGGCAATGACTCTAGATTGCTCATGGAATGAACTGAATCCTCACTGTCCATCAGTAAAGAATACTCCCATTAACCCTCCTACTGTTATAACTACCATAACCTATCAAAAAGCCTAAGAGCTCTTCCTCTCCAACAGCTTGTGTGTTTTAACCCATCACTCGATAGGTTATGATAGGGAGGGTTAACTGGTGGCACATCCTCAAAGTCCTGTCGCCTACAGCTGAACCCAAATTGATACTTTGTAACAAACAAGAGTTATAAATTGTATCAACTTGAACAAGGTAGGTGTCGGTGATTCTCTGGGAAAGGCTTTTTTGGAGCCGAGATTTTATTTAGGCATTTTCTGATTTATTTGTTCGTTTAAACGTCACATCCTTAGTATTCGTGCAATTCCGGCAATTTGTTATTACAATTGTTTTTACAGAAGGATTTAGAAATGTACAGAACTAGTTATACATTTAGTAATACCCTGGTGGTAAGCTTTCATGCTAATGATCTCCCCTCAGAAAGATTAAATACCGAGATAAAGCTAAAGCAGAAACCCTGGTATAGCTCAGGTAAAACCCAAATATAAAGCTTACCTTCAAGGTTTTTGTTTTAAGGAGGAAATCTTACGATCTCACTGTCCACACCTCGAGTGGTGTCATATACTTGGCTTACTCGATGGTAGGAAGATTCCATGGGTAATGCAGTCAATCTCATGGAGTGCCTCAAACCCTTGGAACACGACTGACGTCTATAGCCGCGGTTTCGAAAATGACCAGCTGGACGATTGACGCCTTTTCCCACAATTTCTGCATTTTCAATCCATTGTTCGGTTATTGTGTGCGTTTGTCTGGCATACCAGCGCCCCATTATAACACCCAGGTGCAAGGGGTTCAGAATTCATCTTATCGTCTTCCATCCCACCCTCGATTTTGGCTCACTTGAGTTTGATGATGGGGAAGATACCGTGGGTACTAAAGTCAAACTCGGGGGGTACTTTTGAGTCTCTCTTATGGCCGCCCATCAGCAACTTGATGACCACCACGTTGGTCTTGGCAACACGTATCAATGCATTAAGCTGCAAGAAAAATGAGATTAGACATCTGAAGCTCAATTTTGGTGGTTGCATCTATGTTGCACATGTGCAATGTGATGTTATAATTAATTGAGAAGAAAAAATGTGACCGGCTCTGCAAAAAGGGGTTATTATGTCGCACTATGTGAAAACACACACAGGGCAGTTCTATGTGAAGCGGGCGAAAAAATCTCAAGTAAGTGATTTTTTGGTTTTTGGTTTGTTGGCTTCTGTTATATCTATATTTTCAGAATTTATTTTCAGAAACATTGATATTGATTAATAAAGATGCAAAAATAAATGCTGATCAAAATTACTTTTATCTTATTTCTTTGCACTTTTTGTGTTTAAAGGCCTGTACCTCTAAACGCACTTCCGTTAAATCGGGAAAATAGGAGTATGCAAATGTCAAGATATCTCAAGAACACAAAATGCCACAGGGTCAAACCTACACCAAATTAAAGCTCAGGATGTGACAAATTCAACTATGTATATAACTCATTTTTCAAATTTTGCGACATAAATAGCCCTTTTTGCAGAGCCGGTCACAAATATATGTTGGTTCTTTCAGCTTTAATCAGGGGTTTGCATATCCGTCGCTGCATATCACACCATCACAGCACTTTTCCTTTAACAGTTTACCCATCAAAGTGGTTGAAATCGAGCAAAACATTTTGATAGACTTTGGGCAAAGTAAGATGTGCAATCTCCCAGCTGAAAAGATCACAAATGAACTTGTTTTAATGTCTTGGTTGTTGAAAATTGGTTTTAAAAAGGTCACGTGCCAAGTTTTGTCATCAAATAGTATGTTTTTACACAACATTTGTATGCAGAGTTGTAATCAAGTCAATCACAAGTCACTTCACAATTCTGGTCTCAAGCCATGTAACAAGCTATTAAAACACACTATTTAACAAAAGCATTCCTTTGTCATTGTTCTTCCTATGTAGCTTGTGAGCTGACCTGTGATTGACTCGATTACAACTCTGTTTGTATCATATTATCTTAGATCATAGTAATGACCAATAGAAGACAAACAGTATATTTGCAGGTGTGCAAATGCAACTCATGTATCTTATTTGCAAACACAGTGGGTATATCACATTCGTATACATAGGCATCTGTACATCTGATGATTTTATCCCCATATCATAATTAGGCACAAAATATGGCAAACAGTGCATATGTTTTTTGGCCCATCAAAGGAGTTTTTAAGAGCTTTCAAATGAAACCTCACCAGGGTCTATAGGTGAAGTATTTCCCAAGTTATGGAATGTTTTTAATGATTTTAAAAAAATGTAATGCAATTCTTTAAATACGGCAACAGCCTGGTTTGGGTATGGGCCCTCACATATTAAATCTGTCATTATTTTGACAAAACATCGATGTTTATTCTCTTGCCCGGCAGCCTCATCAAAATAAGTGGGTGGGGACGCTAAACGTGTTTTTTTTTTTTGCCCAATTACCTCCGGTGTCTGGTTGGGAATTTTCTCCAGCATGGAGGACGACTGCATGAAGAGTTTGTAGGCTGTGTAGTACACGTCAAGGGGTGTCCGGTTGGCATCCATCTTACGTATGTCGGTCATCTCGCAGAACGTCTCATACTGCACTAGGGGCGGGGTCAGGACTGCACTGAAGGCGGCAAAGCGATGCTCAAAGCGTACCTTCTCATTGTCAAACAGGCAGTTGGGCCGCTTGAGCTTGCTGTCCATTGTAAAGCCCACAACAGCCTGCGTATCAGAGTCAAAACTACTTTACGATCATGAATATTTACAGAGTTTTTTTCATTTGTATGCAAACTTTGTTTAGAATTTAAAAAAGAGACGATCATGACCGGACCCTATGAAAGGAGTCCTTTTTGACTTGTTAGGGATTGGGAAACATGTCATAACCTTGTAGTACGCAGAACAGAGTAACTGGTAGGCTTGCGCGATGGCCAGCTCTCGCTCAAACGGCCGGGCCTTGCGACGCTTGTTCTTCTTTTTGTTGCTACGACTCTTAGTGGTCGGTTCAGCGAATGCCGCCTCGTTGTCTTGTAGCATGCTGTCTGATCTGGTGATGGTTGATATGAACCAGGCATACAGGAAGTCTGCCAGATACCTGGGGGGGGGGGGGGGGGGGGAAGGTTGATAGCAGAGATGTAGTCGAGTCCATCACGAGTCCATCACAAGTCCCTGCAAGTCCCTGCACTTGCACAGTCCATCACAAGCCCTCCAGTCCTAATCCCAAGCACAAGCTATTCAAATAAGCTTTCTAAAGGCATTCCTTTACCATTGTCCATCCAGTTAATACTTGTGACCGGCTTTATGAAAGGACTTCTGACTGGGCTTGCGAAAGTACTTGTGAAAGTACTTGCAGGGACTCGACTCCAACTCTGGTTGATAGTACCTTCAGTTCATTTTCTCAAAATAAGGGGTCAAGACTCTCAGCTTCAAAAGGTTATAGCAGGGCCTAGGAATGACCTACAGCAACACATTTCATCAAAGTAAAGCTTATAACCTGTGCTTTCAGGAAATGTTCAACTTTTCCTTTCTATCTGTTTTGTGGGGCCCGGTCACAAATGGAATTCTATGCCTGGTGCATGTTTGCCTTCATCTTACGATCCTTCCTGCTTCAAGAGGAATATCAATTCCTTCCTCTTGTATCTTTTTTCTTTCTGTAACCCCATATCTTGAGCGGCTTTTAGCCTTGTTCGGGACGAACTTGCCTAAAAAAGAAAGCTCTTCTCACCAGTAGATGTAGTGGTACTCGTGTGCGGCATACAGCTCCAGCTCAAAACCAGACAGGACGTAACGTATCATGGTACGCAGCGTGTGATACATAACCCAGCTACCAAAGCAGGCTTGATGAGGCCACTTCGGATCGGACTTAGTCATGAAGGACAGAACACCCGCATCTACCTTCTCGGCCTATCAACGAAGAATGTTACCATGTGTTTAATACAAGAATACAAACTTGATCCAAATGCTCGATTTCACTGGAAATGAAAAGAAGGCGTTACTGTAGTATGTGTAGAAAACCTTGTTATGCACACAGCCACACAGCCACACACCCAGCTCTACATTACATTACTTGTGTGGACATTCCTTTGTATTCGTGTAGTTAAGAATTCTCGGCCAAAATACTCATTTTTTTCAAACCCAGTTTTTGATAGTGGCCCCCTGAAGTAATTATCTTTATTCTAACCCTATTTTCCCTCTAAACCCCTTTTTCAGAGAGGGAAAAACCAAGTGTGGACGTGGGCAAGTCCACACAATGTCTTCACTACCTGCCTAGTGTGGACATCTTTTGTTCCGAGGTCCACACAACGTATGTAACGCTTGTACAAAGGTACACACTCGGCCCAAAATAAAAAAAGTTCCCGCCTTGTACTTTTTTGAACAACTCATGAATACTGTAATTATTTTAAACACTTCAAAAAGTCATAAATGCAGAAAAAGGTTCTGCTTCTAATGATGCGTCATTTATGGCACAAAACGTTTGCTTAACGGGATGAGATTTGTCGAATTGGGTGCAAAAATAAAAAAAGTGGCACTTTTATGATGCAGACTCAATGTTGCATTGAAACTGTTTGTACAAATGTTTTCATTGATGTCAACACTAAACACAGGCATGCAACTTTTTTCCTCACATCAGCTGACTTCCTCGTTTTTAACTTCACACTTATGCCATTGAAAATTGAAAAACACTGTACAAAGTCTTGTAAAAATTTGAATTTTCTCGTTTTGTTGTTAATTCCAAGTTGCATGCCTGTAAACATAGTTTATCAAAACTGCTGCTGAAATCGTGAAGGCAATTCGAGATTGTTTGACATTTAAGGGGGACTTTTGCTTAAGGATGAAGACACAATTTTAATTCCATTGCATGCATTATAAAAAATGCCACTTTTATTTTTGTGACAAATCTAATTATTTCTCCCCTTAAGCAAACGTCATGTGTCATAAATGACGCATCATTAGAAGCAGAACCTTTTTCTGCATTTATGACTTTTTGAGATGTTTAAAATGATTACAGTATTCTTGAGTTATTCAAAAAGTACAAGGCAGGAACTTTCTTCTTTTGGCCGAGTATATAAAGACACTGCTGTTTTGCCTTTGATGACATCATGCTTTGGCATATCTTAATGGAATTTTAAACCAATCAAATAAGCGAACTGGCTCATAAATATGCATGAGGTTGAGGGCCAATGTTAGCATACCTCATCCTGCAGGTTGGCAAGATCTTCTAAGACCTGTCCCATTTTGTCGCGTTGTCTGGCTCGATTGTGGCCTTGTATCTGTACAATGGTGCACATCGGCTGGAAATGCAAGACAATATGATTTTGAAGAACTAAATTTTAAGAATATACATGTGTAATCACGGCAGATCAACAATTTTTCTTTTCAGAGGAGGAGTCGGTCAGGCAGACTTTTTTTGTACCCATAATTTGTAAAGGTAGTGAACATGATTGGTCACTGTTGCAATTTTTAAAATGGGCGGATTCGGTGGTCTAGTATTTTGTAGGAAATATCGTTTCACTGACCTGTTCAAAGTTTTGCGTTCTTGGATGGCGAAAAAAAAACGAGAGAAAAACGGCGGTCGTTTTCAACCGTCGGGCGGCAGTTAACTGGATTTGTTATAGCGCCCCCTTGTAAAAGCCCAATTTTTTAAAACCGGGATTGTTTTCAATTGGTCACATAACTAGGCCGAGCCGACTGGTTACAACCCATTGCTTCGGTACACTACGCGTACGACACATACACACACACGTACTAAAATTGCAACCTTGCGCCCATTTTCGGATTGTTAACCCATTTTAGACACAACGCGGACAAACTACATTCGGTCAATAGAGGGCAGTATAAAAAAAATCCGTTATTTTTTCCACGTTGCAAAATGATATAAATTTCAACTTTTCTTGAAAACGACAGCACACCAGGTGCCATCATTTCACAGGATGATTGAGATTGCTATTAACTTACAGTCTAGTAAGGTATTTCGTAATAATTCAGTAAAAAAAAATGTGGAGGATTACCAATCGTGTACACTACCCTTAACCCGGAGGTCGCAGGTTCGAATCCTCTTCCTGCCAGTTGTTTTGTTCACTTTGAAAATGTATTCAAATTTACCTAGTCAGTTTCCCTTGTGGATTGTTTGACGAATTAAAAATATAAAGATTATTCATTTTCCAATGACGGATTGTACAACAAAAAAAATCTGTTCACGATTAGTCATCGAGAAATTAATTCCAACTTTTGAATAAGGAGCGGGTCACAGCGAAGTTGTAGGATAAAGAGGCTAGGCACAGGGTTTTTGAGCTAAAGCCGTGTCTGCACTGGATTTTTTTTTGGAAGGTTTTACCGAGACGATGGTAAAATGAAAAATGCTCAAATGTGACCACTGTCCGCACTTGGACTTTTGACACGGGAAAATTTTACCGAGACCGTGGGAGAAGAAACCGAGCTGTCAATATAAGGACTCATGAGGGCGCTTGACCGCGGTGAAACAATGCAAAGCACATGCGTGGTGTCCCAGTGTAGCATGACCTCGCGCTCGGGCCGGATGTACGCTTTACTGAGCCGCTTTTACCGACTCGCTCTGTCCGCACTGGACTTGGGAAAAGTTACCTGGTCAGTTTTCCTGGGCAGCAGTTGCCCGGTAGAAGTAACCGCTGGACTCAGGAAAAGTAACTGAGAGGAAAACGTCCAAATAGGCTGTCCGCACTGGACTTAAAATGGGAAAAGTAACCATCGTCTCGGTATTAGTTTTACCAAAATAAGTGGACAGGGCTTTAGACAATTTTTAAGAGGGAAAATAACGACATGTGCTGGCAGGTCACAAACCCTGACAGCGTGTAGCAGCAGTGAGTCCAACATCTCCTTGACTTGAGGATTGTTGTAGATGGGGGACTTGGAGATGAGTGCCGGTGGACAGATGAAGGATCGGATGCAGTCGCGCAGAGATTCCTGCACTAGCTCCACACCGAAGACCTTCTTGTTATTAAATGGGAGGAATAGAAGCTGGAGAATGGAGCGGGACAGGACGCAGGGGCACTGCTTGCTGAAATCGCCGATGAAATCCTGCAACGGAATAGAAAAAGTCTTGTCAAGACCTGAAAGTCCGAGGCCGTGATCGAGACCTGGTGGTTCGAGACCTAGACCTAATTGGGTCATTCCACAGGGTTGGGACACAGTGTGTGATATGACCATGTCATTATTAATGGTTTTAAAAACCATCATTACATTCACTTCAGTTATTTCATGTGACATCCGTCTTTGGGTGTGAGATTATTTGAGAAAGTTTTCAATCATGTAAGTTATATTTTAACAAAAATAAGACGTAAAAAACATAGACGTAACATGGACACTGTTACCAAAATTTCAATTATTTTTTTGGTTTTTCAACACTTTAATAAATAGAAATGGGAAATTCAATACGTACATTAATTAAGTGTACTAATTCATTGGGAACAAAAACAGGAAGACATGTATTTTACGCTATCCATTCACTTTTCGTCTCAAATTAATAAAGCTTCATTTATAATCAACATAGGTAGGGCCGTATTTCCACCGATCTCCTAAAGATAAACATAGGCCACATGTTGGCTTGATAATATTTTTACCTCATAAATATTTACCAGTACTTTATACATTTGTAACAACATTGATTGGCCCCAGTCACCTTTTTTTTTTAGGAATAATTATTTTCCCACCTACATGATGTACATTGTTCTAAAAGTAATACACCGGCCGGGGCACCATCTCGTATCTTTTAATCAACATATCACTTGTCCGCCAGCCGTCCCTCCCCGTATTTATTGACCTCGTTTTACTTTTATAGAATATAGAGCTAGGGCCCAATCTTTCTTTCTTCAAGAACTAAACAGACAGTGTGTGGCAAACTCCATCGACAACAAAAGGAAATAGGAGCTCGCGGACTCTGCAGATATTTTATGCGACGTCCGAAAGTAATGCATTATTCAGTAGGAATGTTTACATAACAAAACCGCACGGTCGGTGACTGCCTCATTAACTGGGTCAGTCATGAGCGCACACTGGCAGGAAAATCCGCTGACTGGCTGAACGTTAGCAACGCCAGAACTATGCAGATATTTTATGTAAATTTGCAAAAATCCGCGGAGTCAAATTTGATGGCTGGCCTAAAAGACACACCATGCATCAATGAAACACCTTTTTTTTACAGTAGTCAGTGTCCAAATATAGCAGGGATAGCAAGAATTTGAAGAATCTGTGTGCAGTCGTAACATGGATAAATGTCACACATCGTGACCCAACCCCGTGGAATTACCCAATTACAAAACAAAGAAACATGGGTCTTAGAAGATCCAGATATATAAACTTGATATTGCGGTCAGTAAGTTTTGACTGACATCTGACTGTCATCATTCTCCTGTATCCGCAGAAATTTCTCTCCAGTTGCACTTTCTGCCACAGAAAGCCTTAAATTACATTCTTGACATGAATACATTGCAATACACGTATTGGTAAACGGTCTTGATGTAACTGTTTTTGGAAAAACCCGCTAGGGGGTGTTCATTTTCGAATAATTTAGTATTTGATTATTCGTAACTGTGTTTGACTGAATATTCGAGACCCGCTAGCCGTACTGATTCAACAACATCCATAAGCATGTTTGGAACTTACCATGATAGCATGGAAGGAGCCGAGATTGGTGACGTCACACACTGTCCGTAACCTCCCCACAAGGCCTTCAAAGTACGTGACTGCGGCCACACGGTCAATGATCTTGGAGTAACGAGGGAAAGTCGGTGGCAGGAGTCGCTGGTTGACGAGAGGCTCGAAGCCCATGGTCAGGGGGAAATCTAGAAAAAAACATCAGGCATCACTACAGATTTTAAGTGCATTACTTAACTACAAAAAAAAATGCTCTTTCAGTTGACGGTAGGCATGTGACCCAACCTGATATCAGACGTTCGTTTCAAAGCACACCTGCTCTGTCAATACACAGACTATTCTTTAAAACTCATCAACTAATAAATACAGTTGTCGCACATAGATAAAAAGACATCGTTAAACATCAAGAAATAAGAGAAATATGCCATCAGACAACCTGACCCCAACTGGTATGGTACCAAACCTCCTATAGTACCATACTCTACCTGTGACTTTGTCCTTGCCGTCTGCACCAGTCTGAGTTGTTTCTGGCTGGATGCCTAGATGGATGGACCTCCGGATGGCTGGAAGTAGGTCAGCTGCTTGGATGAGCAGCTTCCGTGCCTCTTCGACACCCTGTTTTACCTGGGGGCGTTGTAGTAACAACACAAGTCACATTAGTTATTTCTGATATTAAAACCTAGAGGTCCTCATAATGCACCTTAAACAATGACAATTATTTCTTTAAAAAAGGTTGCTTGAGCGAAGGGTTGTCACTAGGCTATTGTCAATGGGGGTGTCGTCATAATTTTCTCAACGGGATGTCGGCAAAAAAAAAAAGAAAAAAGAATTTCAATCCAACAAATTATTTAAAAAGTGGGGAAGACCAATAGAGTGAAGAGTGTAGTTAAAGGCAGTGTACATGATTGGTCATTGTTGCAATTTTCGAGAATGGGCGGATTTGGGGGTTAGTATTTTATAGGAAATATAAACAAGTTTTGCGTTGTTGGATGGCGGAAAAAGTACGAGAGAAAAACGGCGCTCGTTTTCAATCGTCGGGCGGATGATAGCCTTTTTAGTCAAGGCACGCATGGCTATCTGGGCGCGTGATGCGCCCCGAATGCCAACATGTCCGGGGGGGGGGGGGGGGGGGGCACTCGTCCGGGTAGCCACACGCGCCTTGACTAAAGGCTACAGGGCAGATTTCCAGCTGGAAATCGTTGGAAAACGATATATATTTCCACTTTTCTTGACAACGACAGCACACCTGGTGCCATAATTTTACAGGATGTGATTGAGACTACTATTAACTTACAGTCCAGTAAGGTATTTCGTAATAATTCAGTAAACAAAAAATTTGAGGATTACCAATCGTGTACACTACATTTAACTGCTTTTTTCATTCAAAAATAGTATTCTTCTATACTTCATTAGTGGGGAAAATCAAACAAATGGGCCTTATCAGCCAGATCACGGACATTGAGCTGTATAATACAGACTTCAATATAGCACAAATGAATATTAGTCGTTACCTCTTTTTTATTTGTTGCTAAGAGGGCTGTGTAGAACATCCGGCAGAATTTGACGCGGCACTGTACGGCTAGACACTGCTCGTGCTAATAACGACATGATGGAAAAAAATGAAGTCTGTTTAACAAGGGGGGGGGGGGGCGTTTTTCCTCATCGTATCAATTACATTGGCAAACATTTTTAACCACAAATAGCACCGGTGGTTTCTCAGTACTGGCTACAATCTATTCAGCGAACAGCTGCACTATTCATAGACTGGTATTCAGTCCCTTCATTATCGTTCTGACTTCGAATAAGGGGACCAACAGTAGGTAATGCTAACCCGGAGAAATTTGCAAGCCCAGTCAGAAGTCCTTTCATAAAGCCGGTCACAAGTCACTGGATGAACAATGACAAAGGAATGCCTTTGTCAAAGCTCATTTCAATAGCTTGTGATTGGGATTAGGACTGGAGGGCTTGTGAAGGACTTGTGATGGACTTGCAGGGACTTGTGATAGACTCGAATACATCCCTGCAACATCCCGGGTGCAGGATCTGAGGCAAGTGACACAACCTGGGATAGCCCGGGATAGCCCGGGATAGCCCGGGATAGCCCGGGATAGCCCGGGATAGCCCGGGATAGCCCGGGATAGCCCGGGATAGGCATATTTGATGGAATGACCAGAGTGTAGGCATTCCCGTACCTGAAGCTCTGTGGCTGCGTCCCTCTCCTCTCCCTGCCGGCTTCTTGTGCTCTTTGGGAGAAAAACACAAACAAAACACATTAGGATTAACCCTTTGAAGCCGGATGTTGTCTATAGGTGCCCCAAAAAATTACCACCAGGCCGGATAAAGTCTATACATGCAATCTCTGCATTTTCAATCCATTGTTGGATTATTGTGTATGTAGCGCTCGGCTACACAGCCTCTTGTGTACATTTCGCTTGGCTGCACAGGCCACCCCAGCACCGCAGCGCCTCATTATACATAATCTGAGAACGTGTAAACCTAGACGTTTCAGTCACTATACCTACACTCTAAAGAGGGGTTTCCTTAAATGGACAAGAGAGGGATCGGTTAAGTGTGGAAAAGGGGCCAATTTCACGGCGATGCTAAGCACAAAAATTTGCTTAGCATGAAAAGTCTTTCTTGGTAAATACAGGATTACTAACCAAATTTTGGTGTGAAGTGTATCGCTTGTGGCTGGCTTTCAGCTGTTTGCTTAGCATGAAAATCCCGTGGCCGTTTGGCTGGTAACCTGTTTTAACTAAGCAAGACTTTTTGGTGCTAAGCAAATTTTTGTGCTTAGCAGCTCCGTGAAATTGGTCCCAGCAATTAATTTAAATTAAATTAAATTAAATTAAATTAAATTAAATTAAATTAAATTAAATTAAATTAAATTAAATTAAATTAAATTAAATTAAATTAAATTAAATTAAATTAAATTAAATTAAATTAAATTCTTAAGCCATGTTGTAGGATTTACGCCGCTTACATTTTGCGCAGCTGCACAATGTTCTAGCGATCAATTTCATGAAAAATTCCGGAGCTGCGCAATGTGAATTTTTTTAAACACTGCAGACAAGGATGATCATGGCTTTTAATCATGACTATTTGGTTGTAACATTTTAGAGGTTCGTAGAATAGTCATAACATAACTATGGTAGTGCCATTTTAAAACAATTTAGCGACTCACGCACTGCGTAACTTTTGCGAAATTGATTTTAATGATGTCCTAAATGTTGGGCAATTTACACACGGAAATGCAGCATAAGGTTGCGTGAAATCGGTTGCTGGAGATTTTGACCATACACTAACCTTGATTCTCCTGTTGAATTCCTCCTCTACCTCTCTCAGCATACCAGCCACCCTGAGATCCGTCACATTGTGGGCTAGCTTGAACCCGTACGTCATCGACTGAAAATCCTCCTGGTTAAGTACAAACGAAATACAACTGACAACGTTAAGTTAGGGGGTGGTTAATCTGTGGTCGGGCCAGGCCGTTAAAAAAGCCTGACCAAGCCCCTGGAAAGCCGGGCCATCAGGCTTCTATAATCCCCTGATTGTACACAATAAACTGTCCATTAATTCTGGAGTCCAGCCGGCTCCCATTGTTCACCCAGACTTGACTGACAGCTGAGGCATCTTTTGATCCTGCCGTGAATAGGTACAGATTAGTGTGGGAGGGGCTACAACCAGGCCAGGCCTGGCAGAGGCTGGGCTTTATTGATTAGTTGATGCGCTATTGTTAGGTGATTTGTGGCTCACAATAGCAGGCCCCCTCATGGCTGGGCTTTTCAAAAGCCTGGCCCGACCACAGATTAACCACTCCTCCCTTACTACATTTAGACAGGTTTCTCATTTACATTTTCACCATCAAACAATAATTGATTTCTGTCATGTGTGGGACAGGTCGTTTTATACAGTGGTGTGCTAAATTATTCGAAAACTTGGCATATTTAGGTACTTTAGTTGTTTGTGATGAAATGGCAATCAATATACCAATGTACATTCAAATGAAACCCTCTGGAATGAACTTCAGAAGACTTGGAACAGCATTAGTGTAGAAACTCTCAGGAAATATATAGACACTATGCCCGAAAGATGTGCCGCAGTGATTGCTGCCGAGGGTGGACACACCAAATATTAGAGTAAAGTTTGATAAAAAAAGATGGTAGGACTGGCAGATACTAATGTGAGCTCAACAATTACCTTTTCTATTTAAAACAGGTGAAAAATGTAAACCAGGCATTGTAAGGCATTAAATATCAATTTCTTCAGATATGTCAAGTGTTCGAATAATTTTGCACACCACTGTATACCTGAAGGACGTATGGCAAAGCTGAGGGCGCCACGGGCCCATAAGGGGGTAAACAAAAATTGAATTGCTAATAATAGCATTTCAATGAGACTTTCCTTAAAAAATGTAATAATTATTTAATTTAGAATGAGGAGCAGGATTCTCTTAGTGTTAACCCATTGAGTCCAGGTGTTATAATGGGGGTGCCATGCCGGCTTGTGCAACCAAGCGAAACGTACACAATAACCCAACAATGGATTGAAAATGCAGAGAATGCTGGTATAGCCGTCAACCGGCCAGGTGGTAATTTTCAATCCGTGCCTATAGACGTCATCCGGGCTCAATGGGTTAATGTACAGGGCAATCTTCGTGCACAGCACATAACACAATATTTTGCAAAGACCAAAAAGAGTGCAGTGTGCAGTAAGTGCATTTTTTGTTCAAAAATTCAGTTTTCTTCCATATTAAAAGGGAAAAGCCTTTTATTTGAAATTTTTGAGTGAGTGTATGAACATGGCAGCTTTAACAAGTCCCCTTATTGAGCTACGTCCACTTTTAACTTCTTGAATACGGACGACAGCCATAGCAGTGGTTTGAAAAAGTCCACTGGGGTGGTTGACGTCTATAGGCACATTCCTGTGCGTACTCAATCCATTAATGTTTCAACTATATTGCTCTTGAATGGGAGTGTAATGAATAGATGGAGCTTTTTCAAACAAAGCTTTTATTCACACGAAACGGGTGCTCTAAGTGCGATGAATAGGACCAGTCTATTCAGTGTGGCACGTATTTGCATTTACGCTTTGCTGCACAGCCCCATTCTTGGCATACATGCACCTCCCATCAATAACAGCCAGAGGCAAGGGGTTTTTAAGTATTGTCCTATACAGCAACCTGATGAAATAAACCCTACCTCCTCAAATACTGTGGCTCGGACCACCTTGTCTTTGACAATTTCCACTATCTTCAGCACGGCTAGTGTGAACGCCCTGATACACCGGTCCTCAATTAGGTCAGGATTGTGCGTGTAGAGATTGGTGAATACCGTCTGGGCAAGGGAGTGTCCCTCCAACCACGTGGCCTGAAACGGACACAGACACAAGTCAGACTGACAATTTGTCCACATTCTAATTTATTTTGTATGTCTTAACTTTGAGACACTTACAATACACGCCAGTGTGTTATCTATGATGCCAATCAGCTCATCGGGTGATAGGTCCTTGATCTTGAGACCTCTGTCTTTGATTGATTGCTCCAAGCCCATGACCTGCCGTCCGGTCTGATTACACATCATCCCAGCATCCATCTTAGGATCCATCATCTCAATGGCCGACATGGCCTCAAATAGGCCAAAGCTGCTCCACAGAAAGGGAGGAAAGAGTTGAATATACATTTAGTTAACCTCTTCAATCCGGACGACGGCCCTAGCCGCTGTTTATTAAAAAGGACCACATGGCCGGTTGATGTCTATAGGCACATTCCTGTGCTTACTCAATCCATTCATTTTTCAACTATATTGTTCATGAATGGGAGTGTAATGAATGTTTTCACACGAAAGGGGGGGGGGCTCCAAGTGCGATGAATAGGACCACTCTATTCAGTGTGGTGCCTATTGTTTGTATTTACGCTTGGCTACACAGTCCCGATCCTGGCATACCAGCACCCCATCAATAACAGCCGTACACAAGCGGTTAAAGGCATCATGCAGGATTTTTATGAGAAGAATATATGTTGGGCAGTTTTTTTGCCACGTCACTATGAATCCTCTGTAACAATTCTACGCTGTCATTTCAACATTTTTGGTTTTCACCATTATGAAAATGTCTACTGTCATGAGCCACAACATGATGACAAAGGCACAAAAACATAGCTTTGTGTACAAATATATCAATTCTTTCCTACATTTTCCTGGATAAGGTTCAACTCTAACCCTGCTGAATCCAACAGGATCCAACAATTTGATTTTCCCGTTGGACCCTGTTGGATTGAGCAGCTAACTCATAGTGTTACAATCCTGTTGGATTCAGCAGGCAACAGAAAAATATGTCACAGTTGGATTCTGTTGGATTTAGCAGGCAAGTCATTTTTTTCAATTTGAGTTACCCAACAACATGGCATGTTGGACTGTGTTGGATCGAGCAGGAAACTCATATGAGTCACCACTGCTGGATTTAGCAGGGTAGTCCTGGTGAACCATTAGGGGGGTTAATTAGGTTCAATGGCCGAGTTGATTTTCACGTTGAACAGATTAAGACTCCACAACTAACCAATATGTTTAAGACAGATGAATTTTTTTTTTCCCGAGTTTTGTTGAGTATTGTTGCAAAACCTGTTGGTCAATAAGGTTCAACTTATTCATTTTGGGTTAATGCTTACTTCATTTAACCCTAAGTCCCCAATCCTCCAATTTTTATATGGTTTTGCATGCCCCCTCAGGGGTTAGGGTTAAGACCTGCCCGTGATATATTGGTAATCACAGCCACACCAACGCATACGCACCTCAAAACTTTTGTTGGGCCAGAGCTGCACCTGTGATCGGTTAATCATCAGTGGGCGGAGCTTAAACCTAACCCTCCTCAATCCTCCAAAATCCTCATGGTGGTTTTGGAGGATTTTGGAGGATTGAGGATGAATGGAGATTGAAGCACAGGAGGATTTTGGAGGATTGAGGAGGATTTTGGAGGATTGAGGAGGATTGAGGAGGATTTTGGAGGATTTTGGAGGATTGAGGATGGTTCCTATCAATAAGGGCCTAGGGTTAATGGATTGGTCCATTGTGGTCCAGACTTAAGGGGTTGGGCTTGAAAGTCAGCAATTTACTCCTCGTTGATTAACTTACTTTGCATCATGTAAGAGTTCCCCTAGCCTGAGCTGTGATGCTGCATCGGTGAAGTCTTGCGTAATGTCCCTCCAGTTGTACTTAACACCTTGGGCCTCTAAAATAGTGCAAGAAATGATATGCGCATTTGAAATTGTGTTTAATTATCAAGAAAAAGCACAAGTCAACCACTATAGATGGACTTTTGAATTGGGAAGATGTGAAATTATGGGCAAGTCCGAGAATTTGTGCATGTTAACATTACGCATGGGACATTCAATAACCTCTCAAAAGCAATTAAGTCATCAAGTTCTAATTCTAATGTTGGGCATCTGCAAGGAGAATACTCCACAAGAATTTATGTTAAAGCAAACATGGCATGTTATTATTCAAATAATGAATGTTTGTGAGTGCGATGGTAAGAGTAATTTCATGAGGTGACAGATGCAATGGAAAATTCCATCTGTCACCGAATAAATCCTCGTCATCTGATTGGTCAGAGCGCGACCGATGGTTTGACCGTGCAACGGAAGTTCTGTTCACTATTGAATAGAACTTCTATTTTTTGCGGTGCAAGCGTGCCATGCGTTGGGACGAATAAATCCATGGGCATGATCAACAATCCACCAATCAGATGCTAGGTGGGTGAAACAATTGATAGGTACATACACATGTAGGACAAATGATCTAGATATTAAGGGGAAAATGCAAAATTAACCCTAACCCTCCAGGGTATTTTGGCTAGAAACCCTGCCAGACGCATCAGATTGCATACTTTGTCACATTGACTTGTGTGCAGAGTGCAGCAAGGTCAAGCTGTCACCACAGATGCACTGTGCTGCGTCTGGCAGGGTTAGGGTTAAAGAGGTGGTCTGACATCAAGGTTTTATGAGGTTGGAGTGGTATTCACCATGAGGTACCCTGTAAAACCCCGAATTACCACGGGAGTTCAACCTCGAGTTACCCTGGTTTAATTCTGCATTTACCCCTAAAATTGACACTAACCTCTCATTTGTGTGATATTTGGCCGGCTGTCAAAGTCAAAGCATTCCCCTGATGGCTGCTCCGACATGCTTACCCTAAACATTAATTTAAATGAAAACACAGCCTTTAGGGAAAAGTTTAGGATGTCAATATTGCCCCAGTACGCTGCCACGACCCTCCAAGGTCGTGATTGACCTGTAAAGATCAGGTCATCACACATTTATTGCCATTCATAAATGCCGTCTCATAAAATCTCTTTTAAGAGGTAGACTACCATCCTTTCTCTCCATACTCTTTTTGGGCATATACTTTTTCATAATATTGAAATATCACTGTCATGAATATAAGTTTTGTGGCAGTTTTGACATTCTGCAAAATGAATTCCCCAAAAACCTGTCATTTAAACTATTGAGATACATGTACATGTAGCTTAAGATTTTAAAAAAACCAAGCCCCCAAAACAACTCCCTGCATTCATTTTTATTAATTATCGCCCTCATCCGGTATCTCCACCCCTCCCCCCCCCCCCCCCATATCTCCCCTTACCCAGTGTACATGTGGGTGTGCGCAGTAGTATTGATTGATTGATTGATTGATTGATTTTATTCGGTATTACCACATAAAAACAAATATAAATGTAAATATATGTATATATGTACAAACAAACAAACAATTACTACAATACATTAAAAACATGGTAACACCAGGGATAGCCCATGAAAGTTTTTCACCTTACATGTATTTCCAATGATGGTATCTTACAGAACATGTATAAGTATTGTACATCATCTAACGTAGCACACTAAGTTTTTCCATCAAGCACTTTGCCTCAGTAATAAGTTTTACTCCAAATTGCTCTGAAAGTGAAATTGTAGCAGTTGCAAATATACCTGGTTATAAAACTGGAGTTGACTGCTCTCTAAACTCTAGTCTTAAGTACAGTTCATACTTCACAAGAATGCAAAAGCGAAGCAAATTTTGTGACGTCAACAATGGTTGTTTCGGTGCGACGTTCACCGTTACCCAGGCGAATTCGCTAAGTAAGAACCGGCCTTTAGGACCAGGCCTACCATTGAAAAACAATGTATTGACAAGATTTCATGATTCTATTTTTGAACTTTGAACACATAGCTCTACGCTTCGAAATGCACGATGAACCCTAGCCCTAGAGGATGCCATGATATGGCGTCCTAGCGCACAAGACTGCAAAACAGCCCTATGTTTGTGAAGTCAGCGTCGCTTGGAGACGATTTTGCGCCGCAAATATCTCCTGTTCTTAACATTCTTGGAGGAATATTTCTATCCTACCTGGGAGATGGGCTGTTGAACTGTGGAGGGAGATGATGCCAAGAATATTTGTGCAGGTAAAGTGTGATTTTTGAACCTCAGTTTCTAGCATAGGACTGTTTTGCAGTCTTGTGCACTAGGACGCCATATCATGGCGTCCTTCTAGGGCTAGATGAACCCCATTTTTAATGTAAATTGTGCCCAAAAATAAGAAAATAATTAACTGAAAAACATTAAGCTAGGTATGGGAATGGAGAATATTTTTAAGGAATAGGCCTATAAAGGAATTTTAAAATCCTATTTGTCAACTTCAGAAAAGTTTTCTATAATTTGTTATACACGACTTTTGATACGCTCAGCCTCAGGTGCCCATGGTGCCAGTAATACCGTAACTGGTCAACACAAATTTGTGCGTTGAACTTAATCTTAACACCAATTGATTTTCCTCAAGAATCCACAGTTCCAATATTAAAATAAACCTCCTCCCACATGTCACTCATATAGTTCGCATATTGGCTTACCCAGGATCTGAATTTGGACTTGAATGAGAAGATGAAGGGCAACTTTCCTGCTTGTCGTCTGCCATAATTATGCATTGCGCATAGTTGTACAAAAAAATGGAGGAAACGCAACCACAGACATATGGTGATAGCGCCCTCTCGCGTCGAATAGTTCAGAATTCGAATGCAGCTCAGAATAATATTCTTTTGGGTAGGCGGAAACCAAGACCAAGAACAAAGAAGCGCGACATACGTCACTTTTAATAAACACGTTTAATGAATAAACATAGTTGAAGAATGTATGTCCATGTCAGGTCACTCTGGGGTTCAACATGCAATTACCAATGAGGCAAAATTGCAAATTTCCTTCAAAAGGTGGCCCGATTTTTTCCCCGCCGGATTTTGTTCGTGAGAAAAGGTACCACTCTTGTCAACACATTCAATCGGGGACCTCCTATTGTCCTCCTATTGTTCATACTTTTTGGCAAGGGCCCTCATTGGTTTTGTACACGGTTTTCAAACGGGGATCTTTCCTTCTTGTTCTATTGTTAAAGGCCCCCTATTACATGCAAATTAAAAACATACCCACGCGTACACTTCCTACCCATCATAATCCCTATCACACCCTCTATTAAACAAAGATCCACACAGAAAAGCATAACACTGAACAAAAATTATCTCAAAACATGATTTTAATTCGTTAAATTGCAACATTTATTCTCTAGCAATGAGTATACCGGCATGCTTTAGTATTTTTTTATGAGTATGTTTGTTAGCTACAACAAAACTGACGCAGATATCGATGATAATAAATAATTCCCTTCCATTTGGGCAAATTTGACGGTAATTTTCTTATGAAAAAGTTTTAGAAACTATTTGTACGAACTAACACAATCAACTAAGTCATAAGGTATGATAGCATTTCTATTTAAATCAATTTGGAAGGTTTGTATCAGTGCAACTTTATGGTGCCACGCCCCCTCTGGTAGCCTGGAAACTTTCGAGATCCTGAATAATAGATTCCAGGGTAGGCCTGTCGTGTGGCATTCTTGCTTTACACCGATCACCGATGTCATGTATGCGAGCCAGGTCAGGGATGTTCCCTGAAATCTCGTGAAACAATTCTCCCAAACTGTAGATATCAGCTTTAACGCCTAGCGTGCAAACGCCCTCTACCACGTCTGGGGCCATGTGTTGGCAGTGTTGATAACACCACGCCTTCTTCGCCGAATCAAACATGAAGGTGGCGGGTGGCAAGTCTATCCTTGTGGTAAGTCCCAGATCGATGATTTTGGCACTCCAGTTACTTGAACTACTAGGGTCTTGCCATATCATAACATTCCCATTATGAAGATCGTTATGAGACCATCCGGCATCGTGTAACACCAGAAGTCCTCTTGATACATCAAGACATAGTTGAATGCAGTCCAAACTTGTCAAGCTGGAAGGAGGGTTTACTAGAAAAAAATAGAGGTCATTGGATGTCATGGTGGATCCATCACCAATGAACTCAATAGCGAACGTTGTCTGATCAATAATTCCCCAGACTTTGGGGAATTCACGCTGATGTTGCACAGCCATCATACATCTGATCTCGGCAATCATCTTGTTGTATGCCTGGGTGTGGTCCTGCACATTTACAAGTCGCTTGACGGCCACCAAGGATCCGTCTGCCTTCTTTCTCTTAAGCAAGATTTGGCCATGTGCACCGGTGCCAAGACAGACGGGGACTCCTTGATTCAGGACATCCTCCAAGTCACTGTCTTTCTGGACGGGTATAAACGAGGACTCTGCCGGTAACGGGGCTGGAAACCTTGGGGCAGCTGGCTGTGTGAGTCGAGCTGGTACGGTCTGCAAAGTTTCCTCTTTTTGTTTCTTCCCCACAGTCTCCGGTGGACTCTGGAGAGAAATTCGCCGCCTCCTGTAGAGCAAAGAGGAAATAAGAAAGTTGACTGAAAATGTTATCATTGCAGCAGCTTTAGGACGGTCATGCAGCCTGCAGCTTTCTCTGAATCGTTTTGAAATAATTTTTGTTCCTAGTTTTTTTGGAATGGGACTACAAAATTAGTCAATGATTTGATGAGAAGATGATGACACTGAAACTTACTTTTTGGTTGAGGCAGACGTTGGTGTGGGTACGGTAGATGGTATGGTAGGTGGTACCGGTGGAGTTGGCGCGGTAGGCCCAGCTCTTGTGATCAGATGGGCGAGTGGAGTTGCCGGGATCAAAGTGACAGGGGTTGGTGGAGTTGCCCGGGTAGGCAGGGGAGGTGTGGTCGGTGGTGTCGGTGGAGTTACCGGGATCACAATGGCTGGTGAAGTTGCCGTGGTAAGAGGTGGTGTAACTGGTATTGTTGGAGATGCCAAAGTCCCTATGGTAGGCTGAGTTGCCGACATTGGGATAGTCTGCGGAGTTACCGGGATCACCGGGGCTAGAGGAGTTGCCTGGGTAGGGGTTACTGGAGACGTTGAGGCTGCTATAAAGATTGGTGTTGCTGGTTGTGTGGATGGGACAGCGGGAACTCTTTGCAATGACAGATGAGGTGGAGTTTGTGGAGTCAGTGGTGAAGTTGGAGTCTGCAAGGGTGACGCTGTGGGAGGAGGTGTTGGCTGGTTTGGCTGAGGGAATACATGGCACTGTTGCTGACCATGCCTCATCATCTCTTGCATCCAAAGCGGCTGGTCCTCGCCACTGTGAAAAGTTAGAACATAGGTAAATATATATTTCAGCTAGTAGAATGCATTTCAACTAAAAAAAAAATACTCTCTGATTTTAAAATTCTACAAAATTGTTTCATAACGGTAAGGGTGTCAGGATGAGTAACGCTGTTAATTGGCGTACTCTCAAAAACCATCAGTAAATAAACTATGACTATTGTACAAAATAATTTATTAAATCATACCTGTATTAAAATCGATGTTATTGTTTCTTAGTATTGTAGACTTACCTGATACTTTGTGGTTGAGCCATCATGGCTGCAACTCTCTGCATGATCTCTCCCTGAAGAGTCGCATCTTGTCCCAGACTTACCTGAAACGATACAATTATCCTAGTCATCTAGAATTGAGAGTTGATCGAGATCAAGAGATAGACAAACATGCGGAATGGAAAGCAGCCACGCACTAATGTCAAAATTCGGCAAAAAACAGAATGACTTAACTATTAAACTCAGTTTTTCATTGACAGGCTTGGTATATATATAACATGAGGATAGAAGCATAATCTACATAAAGGAAATATCCATAAAGGGGTATCAGATGATGAGCCATTGGAATGCTACCTCTTGCTCTAGTGGTTGAACCCCTGTGCCCTGTGGTGATGCGCTGTCATCAGTCCCACTTGGAGATCGTGGGGGAGTGGTATCAGCCTCAGTAGCAGGGATTCGTAGAGTTGCCAGGTTAGGAGTGGGTACTGTTGGAGATGCAAAAGTCACTCTGACAGGCCGCGTTGCTGGTGCTGGGTTAGTTAGGGCCGATGGGGTTAAAGGGAGTGATTGAGATGGTGAAGTTGATGTTGTAAGTGGAGTTGGGGAGATCATCAGGACTGGTGGATCGGTTGCCTGGGTGGGGGTCGCTGGAGACGTTGGAGCTGTGGCTGAGACAGCAGGAACCCTTCGAGATGACAGGCTTGGTGGAGCTGGTTGAGTCAGTCGCGAAGTTGGAGTCAGCAAGCTTGACGGTGTGGGAGATGTTAGCTGGCTTAGCTGAGTTGATGCGGGTGACTGTTGAGGGTGTCTCATCACCTCTGGCTGATCCTCCCCACTGTGAAAAGGTAGAACATTATACGCTAAGTAAACACTTCTGACAGCTCAATTCACTGTTACTCAAAACCCATTTTGAAACCTCACTAATGATCTGTGGTTTAAAGTTTCTGGAAACTTTGTTTTGTAATGGTAAAGAGTGTCCGGAAAAGTTACCGTCGGCGAGCAGGCTCTGACAGCCATCATTAAATGAACAACTTCTTGCACAGATCAGGCTATTAAAGTCTGCCAAAAAAATTGACCAACCCAGATTTGGATTGAAATCAATATTTATTGATTATAGAGGCTGTATAGACCTACCTGATACTTTGTGGTTGAGCCATCATGACTGCAACTCTCTGCATAATATCTGCATGTAGAGTCGCTTCTTTTCCCAGACTTGCCTGGAAGATACAATTATTCGAGTCATTTATAGTTGGGAACAGATAAAAAAGAGACAAAACATACAGGCAGAGTGGAAGACAGCCATGTATGAATGTCATAAGTCGGCAGATCGAGTGACTTCAATGCTTAAGACAACTAACTTTACTTAGCTAATATGGCATGTTTGCTAGTTCTTTGACAGACTTGGATAAGAAAATAGCTAAAGTCGGGTGTCAGATGATGAACCATTGGAATGCTACTACCTCTTCCTCAAGTGGTTGAACTCCTGCGTCCTGAGGTGATACGCTGTCATCAGTCCTACTTGGAGGTTGTGGAGGGGTGATAATAGCCTCAGTAGGAGGGACTGGTGGAGAGGGGGACAGGTGATTGGAAGAGAAACTGATCTTTGAAATGACTCCAAGATGTCTAGGCCGGTTCCACAACCTGGAAATAATATCATCAGCTTGTTGAAATTATTTTCCAATAGAAATGACGTCAACGACAAATTGATGTAAATACTTCGAATATTTCTGATGATAATTGGTATACTAGCTAGTAATACATTGCAAATGAATTGGATGCAATGAACTGAATCAATTCTTACCCGTAGAGCATCTTGGTGACAGCGGTCGTCTTTTGCTGACTGTACCGCTGATCAGGGGGCCACGGGGGCATGCGGGTCGGGGGCATTGGGGTTGAACCCTTCAGGGGAGGACGTACTGGCGGTGACGTCATCCAGGCCTGAAGGTGTCTGTTTAAGTAAAAATATGTTTTATAGTGGCTTAATAAGCTTCTTAAAATCTAAACAAAATAAAAACAGATAAAACAGCACTTTTATGTTAGATTACAATGATCTTGAAATAGGCCTACCTACTTAATTTCAACGAGACGTAAAAATGTATTCATCAAAGAAAATAGGCAGTGTTTTGAGGTTGTTTTAATTGTTTAATTTGTTTGGCTGTATGTTCTACAAGCTAATTAACTGTCAATCCTCATATCTGATGTAATAAACAGTAAACTAAACGCAAAACAAAAGTAAGACAAAAGCACAACGGCAAAAGTTAAATTTTTGACATTTTTCTTGAAACTCACCGGTAATTTACCGCCCCAAGCTCCTCAGCTAATCGCAGAACTGTTATCATTGTCGCAGTTTCTCGTAAGAACGAATTTCGCAGAAAAATCACTTTGGTCACATTCGAAAATGTACCGCAGAAAAAAATCCTTGTTTCACACGTGAATGCCAAACAAGAACAAAGAACTGGCGCCTATGTGGTGTGTTTATGTAGATGGTCGCACGTGGCAACAAAAGTTTGTTTGAAACTCGCGCGCCTCATGATGTCACAATATTTCCACCTTGTGACGTCACTGGGTTTGGCGCCGTACAGTCAGTGAATGTGTAGGTAAAATACTTCCAAGATTCAACTATTCATGCACATGAACAAAATAAAAAAAACACTGATAGATACAAATTGCTTACCGTTGTTGGAAGAGGCCTCCTTTAGGTAGGGTTTGGTAAGTGTAGAATGGTGGTCTGACTGCTGGAAATGTTAACATTCAATAGCCTGGGTTCAGCATTCCCATTTGAAAGTAATAGGCTGTTCCAGTGACAACTTAGGCCTATGATGCGTCACAAAAGACGTCCTGCAAATGGAAGTACGCTGCGCGTATCACCGCGCTAGAATACGGCAACTTCGTTCCATCCAGGGTGTACTTTCTTCCTCGTTCTCCACAGTAGAAAGACCGGCTAGTGGTACACTGGTAGCGTACTGGGCCCAATTTCATGGCTCTGCTTGCCGTTAGCGAAAAATCCGCGCTGACTGTAGCAGGAAATTATGTGCTTACGGGAAGCGTATTTCACGCGTTAGCGAGGAATTTTGGCTCATGCATGCGTACATCTCGTACTAAGGATTATGTGCTTACGGGGTTAGCGCAGAATTTTTCCGCTAGCGCTGTTAGCGCAAAAATGGTGATCGTACGGTAAGCGCGGAAAGCTGTGGTTAGCAGAGCAATGAAATTGGGCCCAGATCGAATTCCGGGGGGTGGGGGCGGGGGGGGGGGGGGGGGCATGTACTCTAGTGCATCCGGGGATCAGGTTGTCCCGTACCTAACCCGACAATATCAGACAATATATCGGTATGCGCCAATGTGACGTGCCGAAAAGAAGGAAGAATTTCTCCTATTTTCGGAAAAATAATGTCCAGAGTTTTCCGAACTTGTTTTCGGTAACAAAATGCATGCTGGGCCTGCTGTCGGTCTTGAAATGTTTGAATTGAATCTCAAAAATCAATGCCTTACTCTTGCATTACCGTACTTTTGCCGATTTTGCAAGAATAGTTTTTGAATGTTGTAACTATGACTGACATTGTATGTCACGATCTATTTTAAACCGTTTTGACTACGCGACGGCAGGCACTGTTCGAGAACAACCAAAACGACATCGTCATGCGGAATATATGAATGTTCATTCCTAACATGGACGTCATGTATGTTACGAGGCATGACTGTGGTTGTTCTCTATAGGGCCTAGTGCTTACCTGCCAGAGAATATTTAGGTCAGGCAACCAGACTTTTTTTGTATACCGTTTTGGGGGTCTGCCGGCATTATGTAGGGAACTTTAAGCAGGCTCTACTGCTTGTCTTATTCCTGACCGAGTTCTCAAGGAAGTTATTCAAATTGCCACGGGGCAAGACTTTACTCCGGGGAGAATAGAGCGTACCAAAACAAATGTATTTCTATAGTTCTTCCATTAAATAAATGTATTACAGTAGATTCAACCTTTTCTGTGGGAGCTGCGAGATGAGGGGCAAAAATATTCAACAGATCATCGAGTCGAAAAATCCACACAAATCCTATTGTGATGGGCTTATCCAATACTGTTGAGAATTACTGCAAGCGATGCCCCTATTTTATGCAATTTATGTAGTATACAAGGCTGTAAAAGAACAATACCGTACTCCAAACCTCCCACTACAAATAGAACGACGAAAAGACATGGACAGTTTGAAGCATTTCTTTTCTCTTCGTGGCAATATTTGAAAGTGTAACAGGTGTACAAAATAGAAGAAGAGAATGCAACGGGGGCGGAACGGGGGGGGGGGGGGGGGAGGGGTGATGGGGAATTACCCCCCCCCCTACACTTTTGGCAGTTCCGCATAAAGAAAAACATAGAAAATGGCAGCAGCCGGCTGCCACCGGCGCTACTCCCCCCTCCCCCTCCCCTTCAGTCCCACTTTCAAAAGTGTTCTGGCGCTGTTGCGAGTATGAGAGACAAGGTAAAAAGCATATAGCTTGTTAAACAAAAAACGAAAAAGCCCCACATAACAAGGGAACAAATACTCCCATCCAACAACAAACAGCCACAAATAAAATAAAACAGGCAATAAGGTTGAAATCTGACATTCTTTATTCATATTCATTATTATTGACATACAGTATTTAGGGCATTCCGTGCAAAAACCCAAACATTTCTTACGGTACAGTATGTTTCTCGGTTACAAACAATGAAATGTTCCCAAAAATGAATTTAAAAAAATAAAAAAAATAATGTCTAGCCCCACGTAATGCATCTAACACATCCACCAATCACACCATGAACATCTAACGAAAGAAAAACGGTGCACTAACAATGAACATCCATCGTTATTACTTGGCACTAAATCCATTGTTACTTGTTCAGTGTCACCGTCCAATATTCACGTTCCCAGGCTCAGTCCCCCAAACAAATTAAAACCCCGAACATGGAAAATGCTATCCTGCACGTATTCATGTCGCACAAATACCACCACTGCGTGGCGGCCCGTTGCTCCTTAAAGAACTCATCTTTTCTATTCATTCTGCGACTTGTGCGAGAAAATTCAAAATTCTCACCACGACTCACAAATAGCCCCCTCTATTGTCAGCCTATGTATGCAAGCAGACATGCAGTCTTATAATAACGTGTGTTTTTTTTTTTTTTTTTTTTTTTTTTGTACATCTTAATTAGGAGTCTATTTGCAATATATCACATCAAAAACAAAAGGTCTATTCCGACTTCCAGTTTGACACAAGACGACCGAGTACCACAAGAACATACTGTATCCAGCGGCGCAGCCATGCTCTTTCCAGTGTGGGGGGGGGGGGGGGGGGAGTGTGGGGGGGGGGGGGGGGTGGGGGGGAGGGGGAGGGGGGTGCTGACAGTATTTTTCTTACTATTTTTCTTACTATTTCTTACTATTTCCCCCACAAGCTACACCACTGACTATCATGAGGAATAGTGAAATAAACTATTACAAACTGGAAGACTACCATAGCTAAATATTATGCATACATCATGCGTGGGTTGTGACTTCTTGTTCTTAAAATACCAATTTTCCATGACTTTTTGTAAAATAACAAAATTCCATGACTTTTCCACGACTTTCCACGATAAATTTAAATTCCAGGATTTTCCAGGACTGTGGGGAACCCTGGAACAGGCCCCAAAACAACACCCTCAACTTATCAAAGTTTCATTAACACATTTCATTTCATATCATTTTCATATCATTTATCTTATTTGAGTCAAGTCAAAACCACACTTCCTATTTTTAATCAACCACCAGGATATCTAAATCCCACAAAATGTTCATATGCGATATTTATTGCAGCCCTCTTTAAATTGCAAAAGCAAGCACCCCTGTGCATTCCTCAGGTACATATACCAGGGGTGAGATTTACCAAAATGGAAAAATCTATGAAATCCACAAACAAAATCAACGAGGACCCCATATAGTTTGTATTTGCCTGAAGACACCCCTTTAAAATATCCGTTTTTATTGGTCTATATCCACTTTTACAGGTAAAACACCTCAGGAATCCCAGATTGCAAAAGAGATTCTTTTAAAAATTCAGAAATCCCGACAAAAAAATCCTGAAATCAGGAAAAATCCTGACAAATCTCACTCCTGATATGCATTGTACACTGTAGGTTAAAAACCGTCAAACCCAACCACATCTAACATATGCATGCAAGCTTTTACGCAGAGCTTTCAAATTATGCACAACTCAAGTGACAAGGAACTCTATTATTTCAAATAATTGTACACAATCTTTGAGGGAATGTAATATACAATGAATTCCACATGCAAGGATTCAACATTATCTACGATACTTTCAGATTACATTTTGAGATGACTTTAATCTGGAAGCTTATACGCATTAACTGCCAGAATACATAAACTGCAACGTAGGCCATATTCTTGAGCGAGTGAGGGCGCTGTCACAATGGCATTTTAAAGCAAGTTTACCCAGTTGTGGATTTGCGACATACCTCACAACTGCGTAATAACATCCAAGTGCAAACGATAGCTCATTGAACTATGGTTTCACTGGTCACCACTTCACTCGTCACATTTTAGTATGAGCGGTGTTGCTATTGATAACCAGTGCAACCATATAGGCTGGTTCCTTGATGGCCGACTGGGCATGGTCGACTAGCCTGCCTTCGGGGAAAGTTAGTTCAACAATCGTCGACTGTAGGTAACCAGCAGAGTTGTAGTCGAGTCCCTGCGAGTCATTTCACAAGTCCTTTCGCAAGCCCAGTCAGAAGTCCTTTTATAAAGCCGGTCATTTGAATAGCTTGTGATTGGAATTAGGACTGGAGGGCCTGTGATGGACTTGCAGGGACTTGTGATGGACTCGACTACACCCCTGTTAACCAGAGTCCTTGAATGAACTTGCCTTTTGGGGTACAGACCATAGAGTTATTATTACAAAAACAGCCCCTTGATAACTACGTTGAAAGTGGGCAAACAATGTGTCATTGAATGATAATGTAGAACTGGGTATTTTGTATTCTACTTGCACACTCAGAACCTACATGCATTATTTGAATGCTACGATTGGGTCTGGATGCAAAGCCAGCCACTTACATAACTCTGGTACACAAGCAGACATGAACGCAAGGTTATTGAAATAACTTGACAAAATTGCTCCAATTCAGAAATTCCACTTTTAAAATCTTATTTTACAAGTTACAACTGAAGTAAGTTTACGATTTTCGAAAATATTTGTTTTGATCATGGTTAAACTTGAACAAACCCGACGTCAATACTGTTTGCACCAGTATCTTTCAAAATTATGTTGTCAGTTGTCACATCGCCGCCACTCAAAAATATGGCCCATTAATATACACAGAAGAAAATTACATGTACTCCATTCAGTTATCCAAAGTCTTTCCAATAAACATATTGCTTTTTAGAAAAAGAGGGAAAGTCACAAACATATATGACAACATTTAATTTGTGACGTTATTACTCGTGGGTCTAATTAACCTAAAAAAGCTTCAGGTGCCAAGGAGAGATTTTACCCCTCCTCCCCCACCCCCTCCCCCCCAACATATGACATGCAAAGGGTTTCCTGGAAAATGTATGCCCACTTACAAGCCTTAACCCTAACCCTCCTCAATCCTCCAAAATCCTCATGGTGGTTTTGGAAGATTTTGGAGGATTGAGGAGGAATGGTGATTGAAGCACCGGAGGATTTTGGAGGATTGAGGAGGAATGGTGATTGAAGCACAGAGGATTTTGGAGGATTGAGGAGGAATGGTGATTGAAGCACAAGAGGATTTTGGAAGATTGAGGAGGAATGGTGATTGAATGGTGATTGAAGCAAAGGATTTTGGAGGATTGAGGAGGAATGGTGATTGAATGGTGATTGAAGCAAAGGATTTTTGAGGATTGAGGATGAATGGTGATTGAAGCACCGGAGGATTTTGGAGGATTGAGGATGGTTCCTAGCAATATGGGCCTAGGGGGTTAGGGTTAAGTCATTCCCCTCAATACAGGTTTCCTTCCTCTTACATATACAAACCAATAGGGGCAGCTTTCCACATGATGGCATTTTGCCAGTTTTGTACTGCATGTAGATAAAGCACCGGCAGTCCTAGTGGTCTATCTACGTACCAGACCCAAGTTCTGGTAGCAATTCATCAGAAAGTGGCTTTGAATCCTGGCCTGACCGGTCATAGCACTTGTGTCCATGAGCAAGACTCTTTACCATAATTGCTTCTCTCCACACAGGAGTGGAAATGGTTACCAGTGAGAATTTGGGAGTAACCTGCAATGGCCTGGTATTCTTCCCAATGGGAATAGAAATAGTCTGCCATTTAATGCCAAGGAAACTTGATATAAACACTGGCCTTTTATGAGTCATATCGGCTGGTGCCAGACTTTACTTTTATATGCCACTGGTACTCCCATGCATTCCATCCACTGATCTCTGTATAAACTGGATAGCTCATTGGCCATTGTGTGCTGTTCAAGCAGCTGAAGCCAGTAGCCGCCACATTACCACTCCCATTTTACCAATGATCTCTGTGTAAGGAGAACAAGATTGAAAGAAGACCCTGGGGACAAGGTAGTCAAACCTGTTGTTTTGGGAGTGGTAATATGGTGGATGGCGGCTTCAATTTGTACAGCCGATGCGCTATCCAGTTTATATAGAGATCAGTGATTCCATCGCAATGTACACAAAGTTTGTTATACGGGGCTAGCTACTTCCCTCTCTATTAAAAAAATCAAAACCAAACCAAACAAAAACCCCCAAAACAAAAACAACCAACAGATGCCCACTGAATCAGCAGACCAACCTTACTCTGTATCAAACTGACATTTACTGGCGTTCAAGTGAATATTAATAGAAAGAAACAACGATTATTATTCGAGCTAAATACTCAAGCTCGTTATTACATGTAAATTGATTACACTCAAATCAGTTACAATATGAATATAGACAATCTTGCATGTAATTATTTTTTCCAGTGTTGCAGTACTCATGCAGTACTGCAGCCACAGTACTCAGCGTCGTGTACTCGTATCAATGAAAACATACTCATATTCAACTCATGGGTTGTACAACACTCGTTTTCAATTTATCTGGGGGGGAAGACCCATGGTAACTGATTGCAGTGATGTAGTCGAGATCATCACAAAACCCTGCAAGACCAACACAAGACCATCACAAGACCTTCAGTCTTAATTCAAGTCTGAAGCTATTCAAATAAACTGTAATAAAAGCATTCCTTTGTCATGGTTTATGCCTGTTACTTGTGCCTGTAATAGGCTGGTCTTGTGAATGGTTTTGTGAATGGTCTTGTGCATGGTGTTGTGCACGGTATTGTGTGTTTGTTCTCCCAAACAAACGTGGATGTATAACAAAGGGAACAATATCGTCCGCGATTCCCAGAATACGTCCGCAATTGAAATCGTGTACAAAACCTATTGGAGTACAAACAAAAGAGGGAACAATAGGATGTCTGCGTCTGGAGGTCGATACACGTTTGAGTGCACTGTATATATCTCCGAGGACAAGAAAAGAAAGGAAACACAAAGAAACCTTTCAGTCCTCGAACGTAGAATCTTTTGTTGAAATCGGTCCTCGAACGCAAGGATACGTTGGATACTATGGGGGTTGGTTATATTAAAGGAACAATAGGAAACACAAAGCATTGTCCTCGGACGTATTGGGGAAGTACGACTGTGTGCACGGTCTTGTGATGGTCTCGACTACATCACTGACTGATTGTATACAGGGTGGGTCAAAAAACGTATACCAAACTTGACCCCATGTATATCCCATTTTAATCAAACTGATGTCATATTAATTATATGTAGATTCATTATGTAGCTTAGGGTCTTCTCTTTAAAAGGTGTTTGCATAAAACTAGTAAAAACTCTTGTGTCCAAGTTTGTGTGGGATTGAGTGTTCCTACATAACATTAGTCTCCTTATGGGGTACCGGGAAGAAAGGGTAACAATGGGGACAATGGTACCCCACAAGAGAGTCGTTAGACATCCAGGTACCCCACAAAGTTAACGCTATGGAGTTTGAGATTTCAATCGGGACAAAGGAGAATAAAAGAAGGAAAGTAAAGTCTACAATAGAGGTACCCCGTATGGGTGCATATGTGAGGATGTGTGCACACACACACACACTGGTCTGTTGGATCTTGCCGACCCTCAGCGGTGAGCAAAAGATCTTTTGTTGGATTCTGTTGGATTCTGTGGGATTCTGTGGGATTCTGTGGGATTCTGTGGGATTTTGCCCGTATGTAGTTCTACTGTATCCTCATTTAAAAGACACGCAGCAAGATAAATGGTGTAACTATGGGCTAAATGTACAGCTTGTGCTATCAGATTTGAATGTGCTTGCCAACAAAAGCAATGGGGCTCTTTATGTGCAGTGAAGGTTCACTACTTCCTAAAACATCTTGAACACACAGCTGTGCACGCAGTCGTGTCCTCAGACATAATGGATAACCTGTACCTAACCCCTCATACACGTAAATGCAAGTATTGGTGCACCACAAGCAAAACGTGTTATTTTAATTCTCTCAACGTTATTTTCATTCTCTTGACAAATTTTCAGTAATTGAAAAAATTGGGACTTCTGTTGCAAAATATAGTGTACAGCAGACCTGCACAGAATGTTCTTATTAAATTCTGATATTCACTGGGTCTTGACAAAATTACTCCAATCCAGTGGAACACTAGTACAATGGTCCAGTGGACATTTGTACGAAATTCACACCTCGGTATTGTGCGATTCCCAAAATTAGTTTCATGTACTGTGCACATATACAAGCATGTATAATTGACATTAGATTTTAGCTGCAAATCGGGCAAAATGGGTGTTTAGTTTATACATGCTGTGGAATTCGTGTACTACGGCATGCTTTTCTGAAGGTACCACCGAGAAAAGTATACAGGCGTATTTCAATGTCTTAAAAAATAGCACTTAGGGTCACCGAACTTCCCACTGACCCAACAATTATGCAATGGTTATCACTTGACACCAGTCCGACTTTCTCACAATCCAGTCCATCCAAACTGTATGGTATTGACAGGATAATATCAGATGTACACTAGGACAGATAGGAGCATTTCCATCGTACAGTGTCATGGGTCTCTCTTCTTCAAATTGCAATTTGGTCTTATACTGCTTATTACTTTTTTTCCCATACCTCGGTCTTAATACAAGCTTTAAATAACGTTAGACTGTACAGGTTATGAATTCACGCAATTAGAGGCACTCAACCGCAGTTTCCCGAATTGGAGTCTAGCCGGGGTATCTTGCGTGCCGGGGAGGTGTCCGACTCCATGTTCGCACTTGACGTATCTCTCTTCTTTTGATTATTCTATGACCAAAAAAGCAAAGTAAAAGCAAGCAGATCAGAACTCTGAACCCCTTGGACGTGTTGCTGAGATGCGAGCTTCTATGGTTTACACATTTTTGGAATAGACTCCAGTGGCCAATTTCATAGAGCTGCTTAAGCAAAAAAAATTGCGTAAGCACAAAAAACATTGCTTAGTAAAATCAGGTTACCAGCCGAAACTCCAAGTGATTGTCAAGCTAAGGAAACAACAGCAAAATACCGGTCACAAGCAATATACATTGTACATCATATGGAGTTTTGGCTGGTAACCTGCTTTTATTAAGCAATGTTTGTTGTGCTTAAGCAGCTCTATGTGGGCATAGATGCCTTAGATGTTTAGATGAAACTGGCTCATCTTCAAGCAGTGATGTAGTCGAGACCAGGCACAAGACCAGGCACAAGACCAGGCACAAGACCAGGCACAAGACCAGGCACAAGACCAGGCACAAGACCAGGCACAAGACCAGGCACAAGACCAGGCACAAGTAACAGGCATAAACCATGATAAAGGAATGCTTTTGTTACAGTTCATTTGAATAGCTTAAGACTTGAATTAAGACTGAAGGTCTTGTGATGGTCTTGTGTTGGTCTTGTGTTGGTCTTGCAGGGTCTTGTGATGGTCTCGACTACATCACTGTCTTCAAGCATGTCGCAGATGACAGCGCAGCAGTAGATTTTAAATATACATAAGAAAAAGCCTGCTTTTGTTGCGCCACTTGTAGTGCAGTTTCATCTTCTAAAACATCCCACATTCTCCTGACGACGGGCAGAGCATACTGTCCGAAACGTTGAGTTCCCTCCGGTTCTTTTCAGAACCACACAAACTCACAAAAGAGATTGATTACATGGTGCTACCGCAAACCAGTTATTATAATTCTAAAACATCCCGCTCTTAATTAGGAACTTATTAAACATGTTAAATGTGTTTCTTATCATCAGTTGATTTTGTTGCGGAATGTCTTATTGAAAAACTAACTTTTCTAACAGGATTTCAAACTGTGACCTCCGGAATACTGTGCCAGTGCTCTACCAACCGAGCTATCTTGCCCTACGTTGGTGGTCTCCCCGAATTGTCAGTGTCTTTGTTAACAAATTACCAATTCAATTTAAAAAAATCATTTTTTTTCCCAGGATGATATCACCCAAAAGCATGCACACACAGCAGCTTTACAAAAGGGTCAATTTTTGTTGGCAGTTGGTCTTAATTTTACGGAAAAACTTTATGGGATCTACATGTATGATCAGCAGGGGTAATAATGTTATTGGTTTAACCCTAACATCATCTGAAGCTACAAAATACTACTACTAGTAAAATGTAGTATGCAGTACTCTTACCTACTTGTGTGCAATGCCTGTAGTAATGTTTAGTATTTAGTACTTCACCCCAAATAGTGTACGTAGTAATACGTAGTACTAAGTTTTTAGGTTGCTCGGTTTAGAGGAAAATGTTTGTTATCATCTAAGGCGGAAACACAGTATGAATTACTGGTTTTCAAAAATGAGATGATGCATTTTTTTTTATCTTAGCCAACCAATTCATTGACACAAATATAATTTACCCAGTAACTTAACTGTATTACATAGAAGTAGTATTTTGTAGTTGCCAGTATCTAGACTGCTGTCATTACACACCCATTCATCAGTCACAGACAGACTCAGTGCTACAAAATACTAAGTATAGTATTCTGTAGTACTCGGTTCTTTATACCAAAGTAATGCCTAGGATGTTAGGGTTAAAGTACCATGGTTAAGTGCAGTAGCACACATTAGCTATATATATGCCTCGCTGGTAATGTCTGGCATTAAATGCTGAATAAGCTCACCTGGACATATCAGTTATGAATGTTGCAGAATTGTGTACAATTTTTTTGTCTCCACTTTTCAAGAAATTGCTTTATAGCTGCTCATAAAGTAAGAGTATTGCGTTACCTTTTTGTCCCATTGTTGATGGAGATATCGTAGCAGAATGTTCGTCTTCTCTGTTGTGATGACTGTCACGGTAAACAAAGTTATAAGGTTACATTCCATAGAATGGCGCACTGCACTGTGCATTCGATCATTATACCACATCCAGATATCCAATTTGGATGTCTGCGGCATACTCTATAGATACGTACAGCAGACACTGTCACAGCTATGGAGCTACGTGTTCAATTAAATGTCACACAAACTGGAATGGTGAGGGCAAACTGCACCGTGCTCATGAATGCAAGTGAAGTCATGCTGCTGAACAGTCTACCGCTGTACAAAAATAACTCATCCTTAGTTTAGCTGATCATAAACTGATCTATGTATGTACATACATGTAGTGTGCCAATTTATGCTGCAATGCATGTACATGTACATGATGCAGGAAACTGGTGTAAAGGTACATATAACATGCACAATACGTGTGGCGTTGGTCATGATCAATTTTTTGATTAGTTTTAACCCTAACCCTCCTCAATCCTCCAAAATCCTCATGGTGGTTTTGGAGGATTTTGGAGGATTGAGGAGGAATGGTGATTGAAGCACCGGAGGATTTTGGAGGAATGGTGATTGAAGCACGGAGGATTTTGGAGGATTGAGGAGGAATGGTGATTGAAGCACAGGAGGATTTTGGAGGATTGAGGAGGAATGGTGATTGAATGGTGATTGAAGCAAAGGATTTTGGAGGATAAGAGGATGAATGGTGATTGAAGCACAGGAGGATTTTGGAGGATTGAGGATGGTTCCTAGCAATAAGGGCCTAGGGGTTAGGTTAATCTAGAAGCTTTATTAACCGTTTATAAAGATGTTAACAATACACGTACAAATCCTCCCGAGAAATATTTCCATCTAAAATGCTGCCATGTTCGAGAAAATTCTATCTAAAGAACTCCAAAAACGCTGCGGTTTACATTGTGTTTCAATTTCACCAATTTAAATAAGCACACATTAGGGCTGTTCATTTTCGAATAATTTAGTATTCAAATATTTGAAACTGGGTTTGACCGAATATTCGAGAATATTCGATACTCGCCGATCAAGTTTGTCTGTGCATGCCACACCGGTAAAAAACATTTTTTTTTGGCATGTACATATACAGGCGTCATCCGGCTTAAGGGTTATAACCCTAACTCCCCAGGTGGTATAAAAAAAATATCGTGTTGAAATTGGAGGATTCAGGACTGTTAGGGTGAATGTACAGCTTTCGTAATGTGCATGTACATTGTACATCATTGTACATGTATGATATTTGACACACGTGTGCATTGTACCGGAATGAACAAGTCGGGTATTTTGTATCAGTCTGGCATAAACCATGTACAAGTACATGTACATACACTGTGAGCATATGCTATTTATTTCGGTTTAAAACGATTGCAATACAAAAATTCGAAAATTTATAACGATTGGATTACAATATATATTGAAAGAATTCTTCAGGCAACACTTCACCATAAAATACCAATTACAAAAATGAAACCCAAAAAATGTGCATTCAAAAATGAGTAAGAAACAAGTAAGAATAAGTAACATAAAACCATACAGTGATAAAGCATGGTTAAGAGAATTTAGCCGATCTTTGGTATCTGCTTGTGCGACAATAAGGAACATCAAGGCCACCATTATTTCTGAGAGTCTGAATATTAAATGTACAATGTACCTGCAGGTTGTGAACTGCGAGGAGGGGGTAACAGGTGTTTGCACATGGTCACGCACGCACATGGTCACGCACGCACATGGTCACGCACGCACATGGTCACGCACGCACATGGTCACGCACGCACATGGTCACGCACGCACATGGTCACGCACGCACATGGTCACGCACGCACATGGTCACGCACGCACGCACATGGTCACGCACGCACGCACATGGTCACGCACGCACATGGTCACGCACGCACATGGTCACGCACGCACATGGTCACGCACGCACATGGTCACGCACGCACATGGTCACGCACGCACATGGTCACGCACATGGTCACACACATAAATACAAAATGACACATTGTACATTATGTATGCAGTAAAACTACGCTCTTCTGTGGACCGCTGGTGAATTCTATTTTCCCCAAATTAAAAGCAACCCCAGAATGATATTACAGAATATTAGCAAACACATGTTTAGCACAGTGAACAGTTTCACTCATGTGGACTGCAGAATGCTCTTGCAGGGGTTGCAAGATGTTTATCTTCTTGAATACGGACGACGGTCTTAGCTGCAGTTTGATTCCACAGGTTTGAACTATATGTTCTTAAATGGGAGTGTAATGAATAGATGGAGCTTTTTCAAACAAAGCTTTTATTCACATGAAAGGGGGCCAAGTGTGATGAATAGGACCACTCTATTCATCAGTGTGGTGCTTAATGTTTGCATTTATGCTTGGCCGCATAGCCCGTTCTTGACATACCAGCACCCCATCAATAACAGCCAGACACAAGGTGTTAAGGGACACTTTCATTCTACCTGTACTCACCTTGATCTGAGGGAAAATCTTTTGTTGGAAGATACACAGCTGGCTTTTTACTCTGGGAAAAAAAATTATAAAGAAGAAAAGGACAATAAATGAATCACTTCTGCAGAATGAAAAAAGGAAGTGTATGTACCCACAGTAACAAAATAATCAAATTCAGTCACTGGTGAGGGTACAACATTTTTCAACGCATGACAAGTTCTTCCAGCTTTAAATTCATGTCGATTGTGATTAACACGATTCAATGTTTTTTGTATGGCCCTGCTAAATCAAACGATTTCCAACAAAACTGAAATGGGAAGCCTGCTAAATACAAGAAAATCCATAAAATTAGCTGGCCTAACGTTTCGAACTTAAAGGCAGTGTACATGATTGGTCATTGTTGCAATTTTCAGAAATGGGCGGATTTGGGGGTTAGTATTTCATAGGAAATATCGTTCCACTGACCTGTTCAAAGTTTTGCGTTGTTGGGTGGCGAAAAAAAACAAGAGAAAAACGGCACTCGTTTTCAACTGTTGGGCGGATGATAGCCTTTAGTCAAGGCGCGTGGCTATCGATCTGGGCGCGTGACGCGCCCCAATGCCAGCATGTCCGGGGCGCGCCACTCGTCCGGGTAGCCACGCGCGCCTTGACTAAAGGCTACAGGGCAGTTTCCCAATGATTTCCAGCTGAAAATCGTTGGAAAATGATATATATTTCCACTTTTCTTGACAACGAAAGCACACCTTGTGCCATCATTTCACAGGATGATTGAGACCAGTATTTCGTAATAATTCAGTGAAAAAATGTTTTGGAGGATTACCAATCGTGTACATGTACACTACCTATAGTTAAGTACAAGAAACAAACATGTAGGGAACACACATGCCACAGCAAATGTTGTTGGATTTGTGCAGTATACCATGTATACACATGTACACGCACATGTACGTGCACACACCAGCTTTGGCATTTTGCAGCTACCCTGCTGAATCCAACAAAATCCAACAAAATCCAACAGCTTTCTACCATTGTTGATTTTGTTGGATTTAGCAGGGTTGAAGACATGTAATGATGTACGTGTAACCAATACCTGCATGTAGGTGTTTCAGTTTGTATCAGTAGAAAGCACGGACGGTACCTGCACATACATACGTGTACATGTATGCTTCATCATCTACATTATCATTTATCCCGCAAAGTATTCATGTTAGTGAGTGTTTCCAGTATGCTACGAGGCCAAAAGTCGAGTGGCATGAACGGTATACACGTACAGGATGCTAATACACTACATGCAAATTTTTCCCAGTTCTACGAGTGTTTTGATACAAGCTTTTTAACAAAACTTGATTAACAAACCTTTTAACGGGACACATACTGCCTTGGAGGCCACCCAATCGGGCTACCGAAAGCATTCATCCTAAAATCGCTACAGTTGGAAAGATTGTTCAAGAGTACAATGTACAAATAAAATAATGTACACAACCTTCCCTTGAAACTGTGCCACTTGTCTGAAAATCATTCACCAAAATAATTTTGGGGACGCAGTTTGGTTCAGAAAAGTCGGACTATTAAAAATTCAGAGTGGTGCCCATGGCACTTATATTTGGTTGCGTACGTGTACATCTGCAGCGCCAGTCTACATGTCCAGATGTCATCAATCTTTTCCTTATTCCTCTGTAAATATTACACATTATAGTAGACTTTTTACACTCGGAGGGGGGGAGTTAGGGCTATATGTGGGCCTTTAAATTAAATGTATGTAATGAAAATGAATTAAACTTTAGAAAGAATTTGCTCAAGTTTGAAATGTTAGGCCAATTTTATCTGTTTATTTAATGTTATAGAATCTCCTCACTTCAAACTAGTGATAGAAATTGACATTATGTCAAAATTAATTGAAAGAGAGCAACTGTACTATAACTTGTAAGCTCCCAAATGTTCACCTTTGGCCATAAAAGTTAACTTAGTTTTTGTGTGTTCACTATAATTATAAGTGCATTCAGAATAATGTGAGCGGATTACATGTTCACACCTACAAAGTACATGTATGCCGGGTGAAAGAAAAGCATGGTCTACTGATGATAGCACATGCTACAATGTATATTGTCTCGACAATCCTCCACGCAGTCGACCAACGCTGCGTCCCCGCATATACACATAATTATGTACTGGACACACACAGCCCACTGCAAGCTCGGAATTCTTTTCAACCGATGTGCGTACGCCCAAAAGTTTGTGTTTATTTTATCAAGTGTTAATGTCAGCAAGTCAAATTTATTCAAGTCAAGTCGCAAGTCATCTTCTTTCAAGTCAAGTCAAGTCCCAAGCCAAAAATATCGGGACTTGATCTATGAGTCTGAATTTTTTTTTACTTTTTGGAACTTCTCAAGGCATATTCATGGCAAACTTGAAGTAAAGAAAACAATGCCAGTGTCATTGTGAACAAACAGTAAGATCAATTAAACAGGTGCATGTATTGTTATAGGATATTCAAGGGCATTTTGACCAACTTTTCTGGACTTTTAAGGATGTGGCCCAGACATGTAGACATACATGTATTTTTGTAACTACTAACATCACCAAGTACATACATGTATGTACCCTATACATGTACATGTACACAAATGTACACGCCATGAAACCAGAATAGTACACTGTACATGGTACATTGTTACATGCAAAAATGTATACGAAATGGATGATGCACATTAACCCGAACCCCTTGGGTAACTTTACTAGAAAGTATCATGAATCCACCAAAATCCACCTATTTAGTCATGCACAAAAAGTTGGTTTTGGTGAATGCTCAATATGGAGGTATCCTGAATCCATCAAAATCCTGCAGTACCGCTAGGCTTACAATCCTCAATCCATCAAAATCCCCCAGGTTTCAATATGGAGGTATCCTGAATCCGCCGAAATCCTCCAAAACAGGGGAAGGATTTTGATGGATTTAGGTAGGTTAGGGTTAATATACCAGAAAAAAAGTGCATGTTATTGTACATACATGTACATTGTATGTATGCATTGGCAAGAGTTCCGTATCTGGCCTCCACATATTCGCCACCAAACATAAATTTCTCCTCACCTAGTGTTATATAATTTATACCCTCCTATACTTATAACTATCACAGCCTATCAAAAACTCTAAACACCAACTCTCACAGTTTGTGTGCGTTTCAATCTGTCATTTGATAGGTTTTGATCTGTACAACAACTGGGTCGATTTTGGCCAGGTGCACATCAGGAGGGTTTTAAAAACAAATCCAGCCAGCCTTGCAAAACTGAAATCCTCTCAGGAAAAGTGCACATATCATTTGTAAAACCCCCAAATAATGGTGGCCGGATACGCAACTCTTTCCCCTGCATGTTCCATGCTTAGCTACAGTACATGTACATGTGTTTCCTCAAATAAACGTTTGTTGAAATTGTTGTATTTAAACTAAAAATCAACACCTTTATGATTGAATAAAATACTCACCATACTACGACTGCCTTCACTGTGGAAGCGACTGAAGTTATTTTCGTTGTGGCTTGGTAAGCCTCGCAACATTTCACTCACGCTCTAAATTATACACAAAAATGTACACACGTGTTTTCATAACATTTAATAACAGTTAAATAAATGATTTTCAATAAAAATGGACAGAATTCACAGTAAAATGTAATCTTGGAAAAAAATAAAAAATATAAATATAAAGGCCCTCATCCTCCTCTTTTTGAAAAAAAAAACACGGGACGATCAACTGGTATTTTTGTTTTTTTACTTGGCCTAATGCCAGTAATGGTTGATACTGTTCCCATGATGCTTTGAGAATGTCAAAAAGGTTTACCACAACACCGCCAAGGGGAATGGGGTTACCCAGTAGGGGAGGGGTGGGAGAAACAAAGTGCATAGGGACTGCAGTCATGCCCGTACAATACATTGCAAAATTTACGGACTTAAACATAAGGCTTATTGCAAAGAGATTGTGGAAATGAAAAAGGAGAAATTTTGCTCCTTTTTCCTTCCCACAATCCCTTTTGACCATTGTGACATCTCAACCAGGCGGTATTTGCGATAAGGCTTATTAATTATCTTTGAAGTTTGGTGTCATGTCCGTTTGTCCTCCATTTACAATTAACATAGGGAGTCCACCGTTTTGGACCCTGAACCCATGCACAATTAGGGTTCTTCAAACAATGATAATTAGTATTTTGAGCAGTCAAAAATACAAAAAAAGTGAGGTATTATCATATGGACAAAAGGTTTATCTTATTACATCTACTTAATTCACAAACTTGGAGGTGAGAAAGTTACTTCATTCATACATGTCATAAGTTGCCATTGTTATATTTTATAAGATACAAAACATTTTTCACAATAAAATCTAAACCAAAGAAAACGCCTCAAAACGCATTTATGTGTAGACAGATTAGACCTTCCGTAACACATGCTATAAGTATAGATAATAATGTCAGCACGTTATAGGCGCACATGGTCTCCAAAGTTGCCGCCACTTGTCACCAGCACTCATAAATTACACCTTTAAAGTGCCATAACTCTGAAATGCAAGTACCTATCAAGCTAATTTCATACGCCATTCAATTTGTCTTGCAATTCCCTTTCCATTTGCATTGAAATGATTGATATCAAATTTGTGACAAATAGGCCCTAGCTAAAAAACACACCAAATTTGGCCAAAACGTCAGACTTCCTAATTAACATGATTAACTTACCATGGTCTGTAATGTTGATTCTGGAGGCTCAGAAAGTCTTATCGTGTGCACAAATTTAACTGTTGAGGATAGAAAACAATCACCGTCTTAGAACTGTACTAGGTACACGTACACGTACACGTACACGTAGATTGGTATTTTATGGTAGATCAATGATTGTCATCAGCTGATGTGCCCGATATGTACAAAATGTACATGTACGTACGCAGTGTACGTAGTCTGTCCACTTCGAAGTTGTTCATGTGTTCTGTGTTGGCGGCAAAATGTCTCTACTCTCCGCTATCTGTACCTGAATACGACAAACAGCAATGATGCACCACGTTCTCTACATTTACTCTGATATACAATTTGAAGCTTTTGGTGACAAATTCGTGAAAATCGAGCTACTGTTCACTCGCCCGTAACGTGTTGCAATCGCAATTTATCAGTTTATCTTGCCCCAGTCAGCAGTTTTGACGTGTGCGGTTGAGTGCGGCACTTTTCGCATATCTCCAGTGAGCAACATACGTATACGTACATATGTACGTACGTACATGTACAGTAGGCGTGTATGTGGGCGGGGCCTTTATACGAGTGTAAACTTTTCTGGTTTCTGGCAGGCGCGGGGAGGGGACTTAACACTCACAGAGAACTGTCTGTAAGATTAAAAAAAGATCCTGCCAGACAACACCTTCCTTAACACACCTTCTTTTTCAAGACGACTTTCGAGACAGAGCTGTTACGCCCCAACTATGGCATTGTCCCAACTATACCTGGGCCGGCTCCAACTGTAGTTGGGACCGGTCCCAACTGCGACGGAGTAGTTGGGAAATCCCAACTACGGAACCATTTGATTTGTCAAACTCATTTGAACCCCTAGCTGTTAGTATGGATACTGTGGACCTGGATCGTGGTGTGGGCCATCCCACCCATAGATCTAGCCCCAAAGGAACTTGTTCTGCAAGTAAGAGACAGAAGAAGACATCTAATTATAAGCCTAAGATAAAATCCTTTATGGTTATCAATGTAAATTGCCAGAGTGTTAGATCAAAACTTGACAGGTTTCATGTGCTCTTGGAAACTGAGGATCCAGATATAGTTACCGGTACCGAATCATGGTTAAATAGTTCAATCGCCAATGGTGAAATCTTTCCATCATCTTACCAGGTATTCAGAAGGGATAGGCAGACAGGGAGTTCTCATGGAGGTGTCTTTCTCGCTATTAAGAATACCCTAATTGCTAATGAGGAAATTGATCTTCAAACTGATTGTGACTCTGAAACAATATGGGCCAGCGTACGTGTTCAAGGTATTACGCCTCTGTACATATGTGCTTTTTATCGCCCCCCGGCATCAAATGTGGAGTACATTAAATATCTGGATTCTGCATTAAGAAAAATCCCTCAGAATGCATCAATTTGGTTACTGGGAGATTTTAATCTTCCCGATGTGGACTGGGATTTATTTAATTTTCGTCCTGGAGGATCTTACCCTGGACAGAGTAAGGCCATGATTGAAATTGCCCTCGACAATAACTTGAGTCAACAAGTTAAACAGCCAACAAGACTTAACAATATATTGGACTTGTGTTTCACAAACTGTCCTTCCTTTGTTGAGAGTACCAATGTTATTCCAGGTATAAGCGACCATGAAGTGGTGGTGGTTAACATATTAGTTAAACCTAAACTGGTTCGCCCTGTGAGAAGGAAGATACTGCTTTATGCTAAGGCTAATTACTCGGCAATTGCCAATTGTATTCAAGATTTTGACCAAAAAATGACACCCGACTATGTTGCTCAGAGGGATGTAAATCAAATTGTGGCAGATCTCGATCAAGTCATTCAAGATTCCATCAATCAGTTTATTCCATCTAAAATGACATCAACTAAGTGGAGATTGCCTTGGATCAACTGTTCTATCAAAAGGGATATATGTAAGAAGAAACGTTTGTATAGGAAAGCTAGACAGTGTAATACACCGTCTGCATGGGAGGCCTTCAAAAAACATCGTAGAATGACTGATCGTAAATTCGAAAAGCTAAGAAAGATTACATTCATGATGTCATCGGCAGTAGTCTTCAAAGTAACAACTCAAAACCATTCTGGAGTTTCATCAAAGGTCAGAGGCAACACATTTTTGGAATTCCAGCATTAACTGACTCCACCGGAGCCACTGTAATCTCTCCTTCTGACAAGGCTAATGTATTGAATGAACAGTTCAGCTCAGCTTTTACAAATGAGAATTTAGATAGTTTTCCAACATTATTAGATTTGGATTTACCTGACATGCCTGAAATTCTTATTCATCCTATTGGGGTAGAAAAATTACTCAAAGATTTGAAACCTAGTAAGGCACCAGGACCTGATGCTATACCTCCAAGAGTCTTGAAAGAATGTGCCTCTGCTTTTGCATCAGTTTATACGAAGATCTTCCAAAAATCATTGGATACTGGATGTTTACCTAAAGTCTGGCTTGAGGCAAATGTCACTCCGCTCTACAAGAAAGGTGATAGAAAAAATCCCGGTAACTACAGACCTGTGTCTTTGACGTCTATTCCGTGCAAGATACTCGAGCATATTTTATATCATCACATAATGATTCATCTCGATAAGCATCATGTATTAGCAGATATCCAACATGGTTTCCGTAGAGGTCGCTCTTGTGACACCCAGTTAGCTGCGGTAACCCACGACTTGGCTGGGATTCTCGATAGGAGGAGTCAAGCCGATTTGATCATAATGGATTTTAGGAAAGCATTCGATTCAGTACCCCATCAGCGCCTTTTGAAGAAACTTCATAATGTTGGCATTAGGAACAATGCTTTGAAGTGGATTGATTCATTTCTTACACAACGTCACGAGCAAGTTGTTTTGGAGGGCATTTCTTCAAACATGTCAAAGGTCATTTCAGGGGTTCCTCAGGGGACAGTACTTGGTCCCCTTTTGTTTTTAGTTTATATTAATGATTTACCACAAAACATAAAATCGCATGTGAGGCTCTTTGCAGATGATTGTATAATGTACCGGGAAATAAAAACTACAGCCGACTCCGACATTCTTCAACAGGACATCAACACACTTGGAAAATGGGAAAAAGACTGGCAAATGTCATTCAATGCCTCTAAATGTTATTACATGCGGGTCACTCATAAGAAGAACTCATTTGACTCAAATTACCTTATGGGTACCACACAATTACAAGAAGCTAAACATCATCCATACTTGGGGGTTGAATTCCGGAATGATCTCAAGTGGTCTACTCACATTGATCAGATTACTTCAAAAGCCAGCCGTATGCTTGGATTACTCAAGAGAAACATCTACAACTGTAATAGTCACACCAAATCCATTGCGTATCAGTCATTGGTTAGACCCAGACTCGAGTATTGCTCAGCCATTTGGGACCCACAACATGCTTCAGATATAAGGAAGATAGAAAGTATTCAACACAGGGCTGCTAGATTTGTTATGCAGGACTACAGCAGGGAGTCAAGCATCTCGCAAATGTTAAATAGACTCAAATGGGACACGCTTCAAGATCGACGGACAAAACTTAGATTAACAACGTTCTATAAAGAAACCCATGGGTTGACACCAAGTAATGTAACAGATCACCTAAATATCAACTCATCCAGGGGGGTTTCTACCAGACAGTCTGGACCTTTTTCATATAAAGTCATCACCACAAATAAGGATTGCTTTCGTTATTCATTCTACCCAAAGACCATCTTTGAATGGAATCAACTTCATCTTGATATTCGCTCTGCTCCAGATGTCAAGTCTTTTAAACTGGCTCTTGACGATATCAAAATCCAAGATCTGACTTTCAAAACTGAATCAAGAATTTAATTGCTGCACACCCTGACCCTGACCAACGTACGTCGACAACCTTTTTTAGGTGTTTGTACGTTTTCGAAACAGAAACAGAAACAGAGACTGAAGGGGCGGGGATATGGAACCGCACATGAATATATGCATAAATTACAATAATCGTATGGTGCGCACCAGGCTTGGATTATGGATTATTTTGGAGAAAAGACAAATAGACTAATAAAAAAGTAGAAGCCGGTGCTCAAAAAGTTTCTCTCTCTTTTTTGTTTATCCACAAGGGAAACTTTTTTACTTTGCCCGCATATTAGCAGGTGGAATGGAAAATTACAATCATATTATAAAATCCATCACCACCAACAAACAACAAACTATGCAGACTGTTTTTTCTACTTTATTTTATTTAATTTATTACCTTGTTAATAAAACTTCAAATGTTTTCAAGAATACAGGGTACACATAAAGTTTAAAACACCTTCCTTTTCAATAAAATATACTGTAATTGAATGCCAAAACACATGTAATAACTGTTCAAAGAAAAACAAGTCATGCATTCTGCATTATCTTGGTATCTATTTACCTCTACGAAGTTCAATACTTGTCTGTAAAGACAGCCTTCATAATTGTATACACCCACTTGTTTTGGTTCAAACTTACTGAAACAGAAAATGTGTATTTTGTTAGAATACTTCTCGGAATGTTTTACATCAAACGAGCCCACATAACGATGAGGATCTCAAACAGTTTGGTCTCCGTCTTTCTAAAATATTGTTTGGTCTTTCTAAAATATTTTTCTATTATGTAGTATGTACTACACACGAAGACTGACATACATGACTACTGTAGGAATTAGGAGCATCTCGCTCCAAATTCAAAATTTGAGAATTATTAATTTTTCGGAGAATGCCTCACTGGAAAGCTCATACCCTATCCAATGCTAAAATCAGCAATTCAATATTGACATTTATTTTTCGGGGGTGCCACATTCCCAAAAAAGCACATATACATCATTTTTTAATCCAGAAGGCAGAATTTGAAATAGAAAACAGAAATATGCAGTGAGACAAGTGAAACATTTCCATGCAGTAAATATATAGAAAATACAAATGTGCAATAAATATCAGTGAGACTATAATTCAGTATATGTATAAAATAATATAAAGAACAATTTCCAAAATATTAATTTACACCTTTCTACACCCACACATAAAATTACAGAATTCCAATCAATCTAAATTAACATTAAAATATAAATTTCTCCTTTATCTAATTAAATGGAATATGCACAGTTGCACACACTGTACGTCCTATTTGCATATATACATGTACTCTGATCTTCAAGAACAATTTCAGATTCAAAGATAACTCAATTCTTAATCTTATTTTCTATAATTTTAATATACATGTGCATGATTAGTCTCTCTGGAAACTTAGTCTCCCTTCAAGATCTGTTTCAAACGGGTCAGACAGTAAATTTCAGGTGAAGTCAAATCTATTTTTTCCGTCAAAAAGCAAATCTTAATTATCTGTGTTTGTATAGGTCTTCTCAAACCCGAACTATCCAAACCAAATAATTTGCAAACATTGCAGAATGGAATGTAATTTCATATACTATTTTTAAAAAAGAAGGCACTTAAAAGGCCTTGCTGCACGGTGTAATCTGACATTTCTGTAAATATCAATCCTGAGATATGAAAATACATATAATGTGTATGTAGTGAAATACTATGTACCGACTGCTGTGTTCATGACATTGAGTACACGTACATACAGCTCGGGATATCCCGCATGCGGGATATGATCAATATAAAGGGTGTGTGACATCACCTACAGAAGGACTAAAAGGGTTAACGCAAAAATACAACTTTTCTTAAATAATATGTGAGGTCTATTACATGTTAATGCACAAACATGTATCTAATATTCTATTTTTGGTGGTCATCAGCAACTGAATATTTTTTTAAAAAGGATTCAACAGGAGAACATTTTACAACATTTGCAAACGTCTGCAAACCTACTTTCTATAGTTGAATACCATTTTGATATAAACTATACTGAGGTTTTTTATAGACTTTTATAGAATTTTTGATAATTCCTTCAGGAGAAGCTAATTCTAAGATGTCAACTTCTGCAAACCTACTTTGTATAGTCTAATACCTTTTGAGTAAAGAAAATATCCTATTTTGAGATAAAATATACGATGAGTATTAACCCCTTGAGTACGGTATTTTACGGGAGACGTCGGGGTGCCGCGGCGGCTCTGGCAGCCAAGCGAACCGCTACAATGTGTTTGTGCAGTCAAGCGTAACCTATACACAATAATCCAACAATGGAGTGAAACTGCACAAACAGCGGTCAATGGCAGCGTCATCCGGCCTGGTGGCACTGTTTAATCCAACAATAGATTGAAACTGCACAAACGGCGGCCAATTGCGTCATCCAGCCTGGTGGCACTGTTTTTTTTCGCATATTTGCGTCATCCGTACGCAAGGGGTTAAGCGACATTTATGTACAGTATATGTAAATGTAAAGTACCATGTATGTAAGACAATGGGAAAACTGGGCACTGAATCATCCTTTGGCCCAACAAGTGAATACAGATATATTGTGACATAAAAACCTTAAACATTATTGGTTTTTTCCTTGTTGTTTTATTACCACTTAAAACTATAAATTGCACTTTACTATTAGATTCTACCACAAGATATAATGCACATATACAGCTCTGGAAAAAGATCACTGGACCACGAACATTTCGTTCCAGTGATCTTTTTGATGCAGATTACAGATACATATTAAGCCATTTTCTATACCCTTTTATTTGTAACAGATATAGTTGAGAACTTAAAAATTGTAAAAATTAATTCAATGATTGCCTGAATCTCACTTGACCTAATTTTATGATTATTTTGTTTAACTGGCCAAATTGCCAAAACCTCACAGCTGACAATTACAGCAAAACACCATGATTCTGTAGTTCCCTGTTTTCACCCAAGACTTGGATTGAACAAATCTAAAGTGACATAATGGATGGAAATGGTGGTGGTACACATTTTGTTTCTCCCCGCAGAGCCATACATTTGCATACATTCTTCCCCCTGTTCTTATTAATATAGAAACGTTTAAAAACCTGAGAACTATCAACAGACACTGAAGAGGCCTCTTTCCGAATGAAATGATATACACATTAATGCATTATCTTTTGCAGAGGCAGACAAATACAGCGCCCATCTAGGGGAGGGGGGTGTGGGGGTGTGCCCCCCCCCCCCCCCACGACCAAATAGTTGATTTTGTTGGCAAATTTGTGTCGCTGTCAGCAAAACAAACACACATTACATGCACCACACCTGCAACACCTGTCCATTGTGGCCAATATTAGGTGGCCATTTTACACAGGTTTGACCGTGTCAGTTATTTACCATCCTGTGAGTCGCACGACTGACTCCCCTGTCACGTGATGGTGACATGGGGCATGGTCTTACCGTGGGGACCGAGTTTAGTCGACCGAGAGGACATTGTCCTTCGTGGGCGTACCCTGCGATGCACTATGGTATCCTTCAGGATGAAGTCATGAATGAGGCGATTGACTTTGTCCGGCTGTTCAATCATGACCATGTGGCCTGCATTGTCCAGGGTCTCCAGTTGTGAGGCGTAGATAGTCTGCACCGAGACGAAAACGAACACAATGAATGAAAGGTCGATTCTGTGGTGTACTGTGGTCAACTACAGTGTGTACATGAACATCAACTCATACTTTTTGACAGCCTCAAGAATGTGGGATTCATTTAAAAATTTGTAGTCCAAAATTTTGCCGAGTTCAACATCACAGGCTTTCAAGCAGACCCAGGTGAAAAAGTAGGAGAATAGTAAGATCCACATTTTCAACAAAAAAAAGGGACAAAAGTAGGACTTTATAGAGCACAAAATCAGGATAAAAGTAGGACTTTTGCGGGCTTTCAGGAGTAGTTTTCATTGATACTCATCCATATCCACAACATCACAAGCCTCATTGGACATGTTCTGTACTCACAACACTTGTGCTCCATCCTCAACTAAGCTCTTGGAAGTAAAGTTGCAGTACTTCTGCACCCAAGCCATTTATTGTGTGATTTTCCTATGACAGTGTGTAACACTTCTGGAAAATATTCAATGAGATTTCCTTTTTCGGAATTGTGCGACCAAAAAACAGTCTTGTTGACTTGACTTGCTGACTCGGACTCGAGTCAGACTCGAGTCACGATTGTCTTGACTTGAGACTTGACTTGACTTTGGGAAAAAATTACTTGGGACTTGACTTGATTTGAAAGAACATGACTTGTGACTCGACTTGACTTGAATAAATTTGACTTGCTGACATTAACACTTTTGTTATTAAAAACAAACCCAACTTTTGGGCGTACGCACATATCAGTTGAATGAATGCCAAGCCTATGGCGCATATTAGCGAGCTGGGTGTCCAGTACATGTACGTATGTGGGGCTGCAGCACTGGACGATTGCATGGAGAATCGTCAAGACGTTGATTTTGTACAGTGCATGCGTGCCAGCCTGTGCGTAGTCATTTGTCTGACATTGGAATTTGAATTTACTATGTGCAACAATTGACCTGAGACTTGGTATTTGACTTGAAAAAAATTGACTCTGGACTTGACTTGACTTTGAAAAATTGACTTGGGACTTGACTTGTGAATATTTGACTTGTGACTCGAACTTGACTTGAGAAAAAATGACTTGGTTACAACACTGCAAAAAAAAGTAAGAAAGGGTAGGAAAAAAAAAGGGAATTTCTAGGAAAAAAGTAGGAAAAGGTAGGAAGATCGAGTAGGAATACTTGAAAGCCTGACATCAGTTAGCCCAGCACTCGTGGCTCAGACCTGCTAGTGCTGGACATGCGTGCGAATACTTACTTCATTCATCCATTTCTCGTCATCCAAGAGTACCAGCTCATCTTGCATTCCGTAGATGAGCAGCACGCTGGCCCCGAGGGCAGCGTGGTATTCCTCATCGCCCTCACACCACTTCTGACCTTGCATCATGGCACGCAGAACGTAGACGGGAACGTCAAACGATCGCATCTTCTCCTCCTTCGTCTGCTTGCTGTCCGTGTGGAATGCTTGGCTGTTCAAGGAATAATTGAATGGATGACTTGGTGTTGTTTTGGGGAGTGAAAACACCAGTGATGTAATCGAGACCATCACAAGACCAGGCACAAGACCAGGCACAAGACCAGGCACAAGACCAGGCACAAGACCAGGCACAAGACCAGGCACAAGACCAGGCACAAGACCAGGCACAAGACCAGGCACAAGACCAGGCACAAGACCAGGCACAAGACCAGGCACAAGACCAGGCACAAGACCAGCCACAAGACCATACACAAGACCAGCTTGTAACAGGCACAAATAGCAGGCATAAACTATGACAAATGCTTTTATTTAAACTACATGTATGACAAATGCTTTTATTACAGTTCATTTGAATAGCTTGATGAGACTTGAATAAAGACTGAAGGTCCGTGCTGGTCTTGCAGGGTCTTGCGTGGTCTTGTGATGCCTTGACTACATCACTGGAAAACACTGTCCTGTAGAACATGCAAGCTCTGAAGTGTGAATGTCTTGATACCAAAACACTAATTAGTCGTATCCTCATTGAGTTATCCCCACAGTGTCACTTCCCAGGTTGTATCGTAAGATTGGGTGCGATCCCTGGCTATACGGCATTATGGGTTTACGACTTCTGATGACGAGTGCTCACCTAACAAAGATACTGACAATTTGGGAGACTGCCAACATATAGGGCAAGCTAGCTCAGTTGCTGGAGCGCCGGTACGGTATTCCGGAGGTCGCAGGTTTGAATCCCGCTCCTGCCAGTTTTCTTTGCCCACTTTGAAAATTTAGTTTATAAAAAAGACTCTTCAGTCTATTTTTACTCTTTAGAAATGAGCATAATAGACTGATCAGAAGTTTGTTTGGTCATCAATTTGCAACTTTTTAAAAATGCCCCTTTTTCCTTCGTAAGACCACATCAGCCCAGTTAGAAAACCGAAAATTTCATACACTAGGATTTCACACATTGTACATGTAGCTGCAATAGTGTGCCTTAAGTATGAATCCTCTCCAAATGTCAGTGACGTATCCAGTGGGGGAGGGGGGGGGGGTGTAACACCCCCTGGTGACATGTTGCCTTTAAAAAAAAATGAAATTAAAGTGCTACCGCTTCACAACCGGTAATGAACCACCTACATGTACCCCGTCCTCCCCTTGTAAAAAAATTTCCAATCACATATATATGTGACCCGCTCTGCAAAAAGGGCACATAAGTCGCTGTATGCTTTTACGAGTTATGGGCCGTTCAATGTGAAGAGGGTGAAAAATTCTTCAAACAAGTGATTTTGAAGGGAGGGAATTTTTTGCATCTTTGATACCTATATTATTTTATTTCATAACCAAAATCTTTGATTTCAGAGAATAAAGTTGGAAAAAGAATGTGTTTTTGTCGAGTGCTTCCATCTATTGCTTTGCTTTTTGTTTTCTTAAATGGCTTGTTTCTCCTTAAGTCATTTCAAGAAATTCCTGAAAACAAACATGCAAATTTCCAAATATCTCGTGATTGCAAAATGCTAGAGACCTCAGACATATACCATATGAAAGCTTATAAAATGGCCTTTCCAGCTATATATAAAACACTATTTTCAAATTTTGCAACATAAGTGCCCTTTTTGCAGAGCGGGTCACATATTACAATTTGACATGGAACATGCAGGAACTGCGACAGACATCACTGCACAAATTCCGTAGGGATGTCTAAGGGACATAGTTAACTAGCAAATGGCGAAAGGTCAGTTATCTTGCAGGGTCACCCAATAAATGGGGTCAAATACCAATGCAACAAGATTTAATTGGTCCTCACCTGACAAAGCCATTGATAACAACAGGCTTAATACAGGCCAGCACAAAGCTGGGCAGGCAGAATAGCTGGCATGTCTCTGGGAGCAAGGATACGGGACCGCCACCACTGATGAGAACCACCTTGGCCACTTTCCTTGCTCGCTCCTGCGCAATCTTGGCACAAAAACACGCCCTGCAAAGCAAAAATAACACCCTATAAAGTGGCTATATATGTGTCAGAGATGTAGTCGAGACCTTCACAAGACCATGCACAAGACCAGCTTGTTACAGGCACAAGTAACAGGCATAAACCATGACAAAGGAATGCTTTTATTACAGTTCATTTGAATAGCTTGAGACTTGAATTAAGACTGAAGGTCTTGTGATGGTCTTGCGTTGGTCTTGCAGGGTCTTCCGATGGTCTCGACTACATCACTGCTACGTGTGTGTTTAACCCCTTGTGTCTGGCTCTAGTTAATTGGGGCCAGTAAGCTAGCCAAGAACTGGCTGGGTAGCCAAGCGTAAACGCAATAGGCACCACACTGAATAGAGTGGTCCTATTCATCACACTTGGAGCCCCCTTTTGTGTCAATGAAAACTTTGTTTGAAAAAGCTCCATCTATTCATTTACTCCCATTCAAGAACAATGTAGTTGAAACATAAATGGATTAAGTGCGAGCAGGAATGTGCATATAGACAACAGCTCTGACTCTAGCCTCAGACTTCGTGGTCCTGGTTGTCAGAACACTTTCTTAATGTCAAAGTTTTTTGGGGGACTAAACACGTCTAGACATTCAAAGTCAAGGCTTGAGGCTAAGACAAATTGCTCATGTTATTACAATGAACATTTACTCTGAAATCCAGAATCGAGTCCACATTAGAGCTGGGGCCCAGGTATTAATATTAACCTTGAATCAAGACTTGAGTCTGTTTTCTGAGTTTTGAAGGAAGTGGATTTCAAGTCTCCTACGTACTGTTTCGGCCCGGGACCACTATTAGCTAAACAGACGGGCAACCAAACCGTGAGCTTGTGTGGGTAAACAACGAAGTGTACGATTTAGTGTGGGTAAATGGGAGATGTACATAAATGTTTCTGTAGGCCGACTTCCAAATCTCATTGAGGGATTGAAATACATGCTGGACCGAATCCAGCAATTTCAACTCACTGAATACGGACGACAGCTTGAAAATGACTGCCTGGCCAGTTGTCGTCTAAAGGCACATTCTTGCACGTACTCAATCCATTGTTTGCCTATTGTTAATGTTATGCGTGGCTGCACATTGGCATACCGGCACCCCATTAATAACAGACGGACAGAATTAAGGGATTAAAAAGTACCAGTGTTTTGAATAAGCCAGTTCGGTATCTCAAAGGTCAAAGGTTATTCGGGATAAAATTGCTGACGTAATGTCACGCCATGTTACGTGAACGCCCATTCTGATTAAATTTAACACGTGCGCATTGTGCGACCACCTTTTGCGTTCACACGAGCGCGTTACCTGTAGGTCACGCGGGTCATTCGGGATAAAATGTCATTGTGCACATGCGCAGTTGAAATACCAAACATGCTTTACCGCATCTTGACTGGCAGTAAAGTGACCTCTATTAAAGGTCATCTTGCAAATGATTCTTGCAGATGACTCACCCATAAGAATGCCCAATGAGAACATTCCTCTTTTTGCAGAAGCGATCGAATATGGCCATGATGTCATCAGCATGTTCGGCAAAGGAGTATGCCTTTGACTTGTGCGGTGCTCTGCTGAAGCCGTGGCCCATCAAATCGGGGGCTATGACCTCCTACCCCTCACTGACAAAGTAGTCTATCTGATGTCGCCACAAGTCCGAGCAACCGCCCACGCCGTGGATGAAGAACAATGCTGTGTTGCCGTCCTCCATGACGGAATGAAGGGAACCTAGGCTCATGGCGTCAGAGTTAGAGTGGTGCCAGTTGGATGTTGAGCTGCTTAGGATGCTATCAACGCTGTCTCGTGTGAGTTTCTCTAGGACACGATCGTGCAGAGAACTTCTCCGCTTCATCAGTTTAGTCTGTTGATTGCTTGATGCATTTTCTTTCACACTGCGCCTTGAGTCTGACACCAGACTACCTGAGCCAGCCTCAAAATGTTCTCCCAAGTCCATCTCCTTCGCATTCCCCACCTCCTCAGGAGTTTTCCCAAGCCCCTGGAGTTCTGAAGCCATCCCAGAAGGCGGCTTGGTGGTTTCTGCTGCTTGGGCAGAATGTGTTGGACGTGTAGCCATCTTCCCTTGCGCACTTCAATGATTTTCGGGTGTCCCTTGGAAAAAGGGTCAGGGGCCACACGATGGCTTCTCCGTGGGCCAAATCTGGTCGTCATTGCTCATTGCATTGTCTTGATGATTGGGCATTAACATACCCCCAAAGTACCGCATTCAGAAAAAAGGGGTTTGGCATGTTGAAGAATGTAATCTATCTCTGTAAAAAAATATATATAGAAATAAATAAAACTATTTTTCCAGTTACTCCTGCAGTTAGCAGTACTTCATCTCTTCAGCCTCTCCCTCATGATTCAATGACACTTGATCAGGAAAATGTTCAGCATCATTTTTTATGGTTGTTATTTTCTAACTTGGTACTTAGTGGAGTGACCTCTTTGTGGTTTGTTAATGGCTTTAAGCCAGCCTCTGTCTACAGATGTCTATAGAAAATTACCACCTGGCCGGATGACATCTATACATGCATTCTCTGCATTTTCAATCCATTGTTGGATTATATGTTATAGCTTGGCTGCACAAGCCTCTTGTGTCTTTCGCTTGGCTGCACAAGCCGGCATGGCACCCTGGGGCCCCATTATAACACCCATACTCAAGAGGTTAAGGCACGTCCTCAGTCGACAACAAATGATGTCAAACTTTGGAGTGGTGAAGCCTGTGGTCTTGGTACATGTAAGTAAAATTCTCATCAAATTTCACCATTTTAATATTTCAGGGAATTGAATCTAGCCATTCTCTTGGTCGGAGGCTGTTCCACCAATTGCACTTGGCGTCGGGCAAAGGGGAAGCCCTCCATTCAATTTGTACAGGGAATTACGTGTTTTTTCAATTTTTGTACAGTAATAAAAAATGAACACAATTTGTTGGGGGGAGATATTTTTACTGCATGAAACAGTGAAATTTGGAAATATATAATGAAAAGGTGTAGCTGTTAGGAGTTTTAGCAACGCAAAAAAAGGAGAAATTTCCGATGCCGCGATAATCGAGTTGCCGCGATAAATATGAATAAGTTATACTAGGGAGTCCGACTATACTATTGGACCACGCCAAATCTTTAAAACCAGTAGTACACTTACTTCCCTACAAAATGTCAGGACATCGCACTCAACCACAACAATAACAGTTTTATCAGTTTCCATAGGATCTGCAGGCCGGCCTGGGAATGGGATGTCAGTCAGTCTGGACCAAAGATCTAGACAACGCCAGGAAGATGTACGACGAATGCGTATACACGATGTGGCGTTGTTAGACAGACATTATTTGAGACCGCCCTCTATAGTTTGAAACGCTCAACCTGATTTATAGTCGGGATTCTCACACAAAACTAATTTAAGACTTGTTACCTCGCACATGAAAAGGGGACAAGACGTCAAATTATTGGATGCTGCAAAAACGGAAAAAGACGACTAAAAAAAGTTTTCGTTTTCTATTTACAATTTACTTCAGCCAGGCTATAATTCAGGTATTAAAATTGACCAGAGAGAAGATATTTTCAAAGTGGTATTAGGATTTGCGGGTACACTGGTGGCGAAAAAAAGTCGTCAAAGATTTCAGGTTAAACATGCTACACAACAGTCAGTGCTAAGTAAAAATAAAAGTTTCCTTATCATCCCTATGGAGTATGGGGCTCGCTCCGGTAGCAGCCCCATACGCCATAGTTCTAGCGGAATCCTCCAAATAAAACTGGCAAGTGGCAGGAGCGGGATTCGAACCTGCGCAGGTTCGAATCCCGCTCCTGCCACCTGCCAGCTTTATTTGTTCACTTTGAAAATGTATTCAGTTTCCTGTATGGTTTGTTTGATGAATTAACTTGTTACTGTTAGTTAATTAAATTATAATCAATGATATAAATGTCATGACTTTTAAAATAATACAAAAAATCAGATTTTAAAATTTAAATCTGATATTTTTTCTTTAAATTGATTTTGTTATGTTTTAGGCCAAATTTAATCATGGAGGAATTATTCTTCCATGATTTAATTGACCGGCATCGAGTATAATTAACAAGTATCAGACTTAGTAAATGACCAGATGACTAGTCTAAAATCAAGAACTTGTTTGGGTGTGTCAGGGTTTGTAACTTTTTTCGAGCATTCGGGTGGCTGTGGGGGAACATTTCTGGAACTTTTTCTGGCCTCAAATAGCATCCAGTGTGTGCACTGGCAGTTAACTTGCTCCACTGTAATCCTTAGCCACACATCCAACCATAGGAGTACAAATTTGATTTAATAACTTAAACAATTCAAAGGAAATTCTCGAGCTCAATGGAAGTTGAGGGACAACACTTCTATAAAGCAAAAAATAAACAACCTGAATCAACTCTAAATGTTCATCAGAATTTAACGTGATGCATAGGCTTTTCCCTTATGGTTGGATGTGTGGCATACTACATGATACAGCACAGTGTGTATCAAGGCCACACCCGTGCCCCGTGGGGTTATAAATCCCTAATATCCGTTTAATTATTTATTTTTCAGAAGACTTGATATGTGGAGCATGGCAGCTACTTTTGTAGCAAGAACCAGGGTAGTATTCAGTCGCCTGTCAACTCCAACCACTGTCAGTAGTGCTAGTGGTCTTGCTTCTTTTGTTAGAAAGTTTCAAAGGTATGTACCGGTAAATAGTTTTTATGAAAATGAATCAAACTGCTGCAAACTGCTGACTGACTGAATGGACCTGAAATATACAAATCAAAAAATTAGCTGGCCTGACGTTTCGAACTTAAGCAAGTTCTTTCTCAAAGGCGAATGACAGAGTACAAGAAACAAACATGTAGGGAACACACATGCATGAGGGGGTGGGTGGAGAAACACAAAAGAGGGATGCAAAGGAGCATGGTTGCGGGGGGGGGGGGGGGGGGGGGGGGAGTTGAATTGAAGGTGGTAATAGGGCAAGAGAAGGAACAAAGAGAAGTGGCAAGGATAAACAGGAAATAGAAAGACAAATAGTTTTTATGGAAAGAGTTTACTTCAATACCTCCCAAAAAAATTGCTCAGGAACAGTAAAATTGGAAAATAACCATCCATTTGTGTTCAGGATTGTATAAACATTTGCCACAAACTTTAATTTTGAGTCTTTAGTCAGGAAATGTTTATGCAATATAGAGTGAGAAAGTTTGAGTGTACGGTCACTCTCGGTGTTTAGCTTATTTTTCATGGATTTTGCGAACATAAATCTTGAAATAACAGGTTGTGCCACATTTTATGATTGAAAAGTTGGTTATTTTCCAAGGTTTTGTTCTGCACGCATTTTGGTGGGGGTATTAAAGTCAAATCTTTCCATTTTTATTGATTGATTTATTTAATGTCTTATTTATTGTCTTCAGATACTTTCAAAGTGATCTTATGATTAATATTAAATGATAAAAATTAATAGGGGCTGTAGAGGTGACCAAAAATGATAACACTATGATTGTGTGTTGATCCGGACTGCTGTTCAATATTTGATTGAAAAAAAGATCATTGCATGTTCACAGTGAAAAACATGAAAATACACCGACAACAAGCAAACCAACATGTACAAAAAATTGTGCAATCTACATTTTCTTCAAGATGCAGTTCTTGACTGTATATTTTTGACTATTATTTTTGGTAGGTAAAACAATTTCATACAAAAATTTCATGTAAAATTTCTTTGACGCTCTGAATTTTTTTTCAGTGAATAAAAGCAACAAGTATTTGGGGGCCATGGAATTAGTGATTTAAAATAAAACAGATTCTGTAAAAATGTTGTTCACCGAATAAAAGCAACATTCATGTGAAAAATACTGCAAAAAATAGTTTGTAAAATGTTTTGGATGCTCTGATTTTTTTTTACTGAATACAAAAACAAGCAAGATATCTGTGGGTAGTTGAAATACTCTGCTGTAAAAGAATGGTTCTTCAAAAAAAAAATGGTGTGCTTAGTAAAACCTATTGAGATGCTGCACACATGTAGTTTATGGAGGCATATATGCAAACAGACGTATGACACCAAACCACCGTGGTTGCGCTGAAAATGCGCATGTGCAAAAGCCATATTAGCCTTTGCGTCAGAATATCATCGTTGTTTTGTATGTTTCGATGTAAAAGGACTAATTAAAAAGCATGTGTTTTCCATGTGCCCAACTGAGAGCAATTTACAGTTTATGAATGCCCCTCTCCCCTACCCCTCTCCCCTACTCTCTCCATACCCCTCAAACGGCACGAATGAGAGACTATCCCTATTCACTGGTTCCAACAGCACGTACCCATAAAGAAGACTGGCTGTTAACAGGGAACCAGCGGCACATATGGGTATTAAACGTGCATGGTTGTGGACGGATGTCTGTTTGCATATATACCTCAGTTTATGACCTCTTACTCTACATTCCTGTATTTGGGTAGCGCTGCCCTTTGTTTAAGAACCACCCAGCTGCCTACACCACACAGAACACTGACCACAGGACCCCACATCACCGCCGGACATCACTGGTGGCTCGCCCCTGGTAACCGAGCACCCACGACACAGCAGCTGCTACAGCATCACCCGACGCCATCACTGGTCCCCTGCTGCTTCAAGGCCCGCGGCAATACGTACCAGCCCAGCAACGTCAAGCGGAAACGCAAGCACGGCTTCCACAAGAGGATGAAGACCAATTCGGGGATCCAACTGATATGGCGACGGCTACTGAAGGGGAGACGCTTGCTCACGCACTGATGAGGACCGGATCTTCTTAACATAAGCAACAATACTCGACATAGCATTCTGGCTAGCGACTTTACAAAACTATCCTTCCTGTTGCTCAGCAGATTTTTGTTTTTGAAAGTTTCATAAAATTGGTCGCCGCTGTGCCACAGACTAGAGTTGTGACAATGCATTGCACAATTTAGTGACATGGTTTTATACAGAGAGCTGCTAACCAGTACGGATTTTCCAGATTTCGTACGGAAATTCACGAAAAACAAGGAAGTATACATTTTTGTTTGTAAATACATATTTTGTGAAATCCAACAATAATAATGTTTTGTAATAATAATATGCTATTAGACTACGCATGTACTTGCTCATTTTTGCAATCCCAACCAAACAGATTCAACTTTAGCTTTGAAAATCCAGGCACGCGGCGTGCACGCATAGCATGGGCTAAACAAAATCAATCCGATTTTCAGGTCAAGTTTAAATTTCATGAAAAATATTAATTTTTTTGAGCCAAATTTCTGAATACTGAAATGAGTTTGAAAAGGTTGACAGCTCTGTTTCTATGGTGTGATTTTTCTCTGTGTGTAATTTTCTATGCACTGGAGCTAATTTCAAAGCAATGCGCAACAGCAGGAATGTTCTGCTCACTACCCATAATACATGTAAAAGCAGTAAAATCTGCCGACGTTGCAATCCTTCTCCAAAGCTAAAAGCAGTTTTTCACATTGATTCTATGCTGACAAGCACTAAGCGAGTGTCCCGATGTAGTCTTCATTACACTAATTTTGTTACCAGAGCCGCCCCATACAATGCTCCAGAATAAAGGCCAAAGGTCACATACCGTCATTCATTCATTCTTAAGTTTCGGCTCTTGGATCTTACACTCAAAAGTCAGGAACATTTCTGTTCCCATTGGACCCCTCCTTTTGGTCTTGACAAATTGAATGCTAAGAAACCTTGGTGCCATGAAATTGTCCATGGGGCTAACGCGACTCACATAATGGCACAATGGAGACCAGGCACCAATTTCATGAAATGTATAGCAGAAAATGTTGCGTTAACAGTTAGCGTATTTTCAAAGTGAACAAAGAAACTGGCAGGAGCGGGATTCGAATTAGCGTATTTCACGGGTTAGCAAGACATTCTGGCTTGTACGCATGCATACATCCAGTATTAAACTAATGACTCTGTGCTTACGGTGTTAGATTCCATAAAATTGTCACCAGCTTATAAGATGTACAATACATCACTGATCCCTATGTAAACTGTATAGCTCATTGCCCATAGAGTACCGAAGTCTGACGTCAGTTGCCGCGGCAATGGTTCCAAACATTGCATTGATTGACGTCATCACTTCGGTACTCTACTGCACGACCAATACTGTGATTAATGTGTATTGTTGAGAATGAACATAGACCCTGGGGACACGGTTGTCAAACCTAGTGTATAGGGAGTGATAATATGGTGGATAGCAGCTTCAATTCAAACAGTCAATATCCACTTTACATAGATATCAGTGATCAACACAGACTGGAAAGAATCAGCATTCCTGTAATGATAGACACATTGTACATGCTTAATATCAAAACAATAAAAATCCTGTTAATTTTTTTTTCCCGAGTAGAAAATAGTTAGAAATGGTGTAAAAGCGTGAGAAGAACACAGAGCAGTTGTAAGCAATGTTCATTCATTGGCAACAGTTTTGACATACTTTTGTAGAAAAAGGAATCAATATGATCAGGAGAACATGCTTGAGATTTGGTTGTCAGAAATTTAACTTAGTTTATACTGCATGCAGCCTTATTCGATTATCTCAAGACATTTTTCAATACAGGCAACAAATTAAACAGGCTTGAGTAAACACAGGAATGAAGTCTGAACGTAATTATTTTCAAGTTGTCATAAACATGATGAAAATATTTATAATTTAGTTTTACCTTTTCAGTTCCAAATACATAGAGTTGTCCTCCATGATCCCACATACTAGATACAGTTATACCCCATTTGCTTTTCTCTCGTGCATAAAAAAAAGCTGGATTGGCTTTACTTAATGACTTTTAGTTGGCATACAAATCTACATATATTTTGGTTTCACATCATTAGCATAAAAGTAAAAAATAATAAATAAAATGATTCACAATACCCCAAATTTGGCATGGGTATGAATAATTTGGGGAATACATATCCTAGAAATTCCATGTTCGGGACTCTATTAAGATTACTTTTGAAACATGTAAACTATTGTCACAGCTTAAACACCATTACGATTCTGGGCTCTGAATGTTGTTTTGTACGCTCACATTCACCAAATCCCATCCAAAGGTTTCACAAAGTAATGTCTTGACAATTTGGCTCAATAAACAAAATGTTATTCACTTTCTATATGAAGATGTCTGACGAGTGTATGCAGATACTATATGGCAATTAACTTAAAGGTAGTATACATCATTTGCTTTTGCTGTAATTTTCAGAAAATTGATTTTGGGGTTAGTATTTTCCAAGGTGCTAGCAAATACTGCAACACTGACCTATTTTGTGTACATAAATGCTGGAAAACCGTAGTCTGCGTAGAGAGAAAAAATTCTGTTTTAGTAGTCGGGTTCCCTGACCATACTTTAGACAAACTGGAGACGTCGGGGAACTAGACTATTTCCAACGATTGTCGACCGACAATTCTTGAAAACGACTGCACATAGGTGCCATGATTTCACAGGATGCTTTTTACTTAGTCAAGTACGGTATTTTGTAATAATTCAGTAGTTTTGTTTTTTGATGTATACTACCTTTCATGTGTTAAACTAAAAAAAAAATTCTCTGTTTACACAAGTAGTTAGAGTAAAATTTTGGATTAATGACGAACAATTTGTAGAGTTTGAGCATAATATCCTGTGCGATTCCCCCTTGATATGTGTAATGCTGTGTAACACCTTGCCCGACATTGGGCCTCAAGAATATCACAAAAAGTACTCCCAATAAAGCTACAGCTTTCCCGATCGAACTTGAAAAACTATCCCAGTCCATTTGAGAAACATAACCAGAACTTTTTGCACAAAAATCAAATATAATGAACGCGACGAACATTTGTGATTGAAAGCACAAACGGGGCTTCAGAATTCACACAAGTAGCCATCCATTATACAAACAATTAAACCTCTCTCTCTCCAAAATGCTGTAAATGAAAAGAAAAAAAATATATGAAGTATTTCATATTGATACTTTGGGTCATATTAAAATCTGACCATACATTTAGAAAAAGAAAAAAAAAGATTTCTGTATTTACAATCCATACAATACATTTCTACAATAATTTTCAAGATTTGTATTTCCTTATTGCCTTCAAATCAGAGCCTATAAATTCACCTGCTTGTCATTTTCATTCAAATGTATAAAGGCGTGCAGGACATGGTGGCCCTTCATAGGAAGAGATTCTTATAAGATCTCTCAACCATGACTAATCACACCGTTGGAAACTTTATTCTCAGTCCTTCAGTGTCGGTGATTAAATTGGTAAAATTCAAACAAATCTTTATGCATTCGTTTGACACAAAAAACGTGTGTTGCCTTTAACCGTTTGAAGCCGGATGACATCTATACACGTCATTCTCTGCATTTTCACAGGCCGCCACAGCACCTCATTATAAATAATAGGCTTCATAGGGGTTAAATGGGAAAAAACGGATTGGAGAGTTGGTTGGTCAATTTTCTTTTTTTTAACCGTCCATGAAAACTATTACATGTCGTGTACATTATGTAACTCGAGAGGCAAAAAATGAGATGGAAAAATGTACGATTTTGCCATCGTAGCTGTATTTAAAGACAGTGATTTTAATAAAAACCTGTTCATTTTGTGCAGGAAAAGGTGAAATGTTGAAAATTTCTTCAATTTAAAAATTAAAAAAAAAAAAAAAAAATACTACCAGACTTTTGTGACTTTTAGGGTCGGTCGCGCAGGGCAACACAACTATTATCATTTTTTGCCTAATTTTTGGAATTTTCTTAAGACAGTGGCTTTCATTTTGCATCGAACTATACATATTTATGGAAAATTATCATACATTGTAAATGCTATTATGAAACTATATACTGGCTCCACAGCCAACACACACATTAGTCCGGATGACCTCTATAGAGGCGGATTGGAAATTACCACCTGGCCGGTTGACGTCTATACACTAAATCTCTGCATTATTGTGTACATTATGCTTGGCTGCACAGGCTTCTTGTGTCCGTGATGGCACCCCGGCGCCCCCATATAATACCTGGGCTATCAAGGGGATAACATCTTTGTAACTTGGGCATTTGATCAAACAGCGGTAGAGATTTTACATATTTTAATAGTGTTTTAATCATTTGGTATAGAGGAATCCAAAATTGACGAGAATAACACCGATCTGCGCACTTCCTGGCTTGAAAACAAAGATTAGGCCACCAGCCTGGGGGGTTGGTCTGTATCAAATGAGGGGAATAATGCTCATGGCGATTTTTGGCAAGGTATGCACCCCTGTAGTTGGAAAATATGTGATAGCATTGCAGCGGTGGCAGCTTTTTGCTCATCACCCTTTACAAAAACAAATGGCCGCCAACATGCTTGTTACCACATATAATACAGTAACAAGCATATTGGCGGCCATTTTGAGAAAACAAAATTGAAAAAAGTGATAACACCCAAAAAGCTCACGCTGCAATGCTATCACACATTTGCCAACTCTAGGTGTGCATACCTTGCCAAAAATCGCTATGAGTATTGCTCCTTTCGATCATTTGATACCGGTGGCCCATTTTTTGGACCGAGGCTGATGGCCTAGATCTCAATGCCAGATAAACCACTTAGCACTGACATTCTCGCTTTCAACCCGGAAGTGCGCAGACGGGGGCTAATGTGAAATTCCTCGTCACGCATGAGATTTGCATCCCACTCCAGTGATTTTCTTCCGTCCTGATTTTCCTAACTCCCTAGGGTGTGTGGAAAATTATATTAAAATTGGAGGATTCCAGACTGTTAGGGATAACAAAAACGCATGAAATGTTCTATTGCATATGCATTCATCATTGTTTCTGAACCAATTATGAAACTTGTTTTGTGAAACTTTAAAGGAACAGATTGCCTCTAGGTGGGAAAAAGGTTCGTCCTAAAATTGCTGTAGTTGGAAAGATCGTTACAAAGTAGAGTCTAATAATGCACAGGACAATCCCTTGAAAATGCACCATTTGTCCAAAACTCTTTGACAAACAAATAGGCTAATAATATCCTCGTAAGTCGCTGCTCATTTACGGTGAAAACCAATTGAATATTTCCACGTTACATCATTTTGTTTTGCTCTTTTGATGAATGTGTTTTTGTGCACTTTTTGTGTTACTTTTTTAATGTGTATGCATTTTGTATCTTTTAATATGTATACGTCACTCATAAGATATGTCACTCAGCCAGATTTAGCTGGTCACTGTTTTTAAGTGAGTGTGATGTTAATGAATATAAACTAAACTAAACAAATATACGTACTGTGTAGCATCTAACTGTCTGACTTTTCTGAACTGAACCAAACCTTCGTCCCCAAAAGGATGTTCTTCAATGGTTTTCAGACAAATGGCACGTTGAAGGGATGGGGCCAATTTCATAAAGCTGTTAAGCACAAAAATTTGCTTTAGCATGAAAATGCTTCCGTGATAAAAACTGGATTACCAACCAGATTTCCATGTGTGAAATATTGCTTTTGACTGGCATTCAGCTGTTGTTTGCTTAGCATGAAAATTACATGGACTTTTGGCTGTAACCTGTTTTTACTAAGCAAGACATTTTCATGCTAAGCAAATGTTTGTGCTCAACAGATTTATGAAATTGGACCATGGTCATTACACTTTTGTATTCTACTTGTTAGTGATCTTTCCATCCACAGCAATTTTAGGGACGAATGCTTTGGTAGCTCAATAAGCCAGTTCCGTATATCAAAGGTTAAAGGTTATTTGGGATGAATTTGTTGACGTAATGTCACGCCATGTTACACGAACGCCCATTCTGATTGAATTTAACACTTGTGCGACCACCTTTTGCGGTCACACGCGTGCGTTAGGTCACGCGGGTCATTCGGGATAAAATGTCATTGTGCACATGCGCAGTTAAAATATCGAACTGGCTTATTGGATGCCTTGAAGGTAGTGTGTCCCTTTAAGTCCAATGGGAACAAGGCTAGATGTGTACTGTTTTAAAGGTCGCCTTCGCTGTCCTCGTCTGAGTTTTCCTTCGTCTGCGAGTCCTTCCTACGTCTTTCTGATGGCTCTCCCATCTCCCCAGTACTGTCGCCATGGTTACCCATCTCCCCTGCGCTGTTTTCACAGTTCTCGTGGTGACTGTCGCCATGGTTTCCTACCATCTCAGTGATGTCGGGCATCTCCTCCTGGGGCGATCGGGCGTCGTAGCGGGACTGCATGTACTTCCTCAGGTGAATCTTGACGTCAAAACAAAGTAAAAGAACAATCAAAGCTGTGATTTTGTTCATTTTTTTCTTGTTAAATCTAAAAACGGCCTGCATTAAATTTGATCAGTTACAATAGCTAATCATTTTATTCATAAGATGGAATTTGCATCGGGGTGATGTAAATTCAATATATGGGGTTTTTGCCCTTCACCGACGTATTTTTATAAACACTGTGTACTCAGTGTTGTCCCAAGAGATTATTCGTGGAAAAAATCACTCCGGTGGGACTCGAACCCACGACCTCTGACGCAAATTCCATCTTATGAATAGTTTGGCTGCGGTATCCGCCGCTATATCAGATTCGAACCAGCCAACTGACTCCGGCAAGCTCGGCGGTCGAGTGGTAAGACGTCTGCACTAGAAAGCAGGAGGTCGTGGGTTCGAGTCCCACCCGAGTAATTTTTTTTCTCCAAATAATCTCTCGGGACAACACTGAGTATACAGTGTTTATAACAAATACGTCGGTGAAGGGCAAAACACCATATATTGAAGCTAATCACTTGTCAACCAAAAGAATTCCATTTTACAGTTGTCATCCTACTCTGTAGAAAATCTCATCTGGAGCCAGACAACTTAAACCTGCATGTGATGTTTGACACCTTGGCTGTTATAATCACATCCACGTAATTCACCTGTTCATTCCGAATAGAAAATTACATGCAGGGGTTGCACATGTGTCAAGTTAAGTTTTCCAGAGCTTGCTTTATTCAGCTGCACTGTGCATGGCTGGCGTCGTCAGGCTGCAGTGCTAGTAACCGTGGGAAGGTAATTGTAACACTACACAAGTTTTAAGCTTTGTGATTGGGGTGGGTCATTTTTTTTATGCAAGTTTGCCCTAAAGAAGGCTAAAGGCCGCTCGAGGTACAGAGCTACAAAAAGAAAAAGAATCAAAGATTCAAGAGGTAGGAATTAATATTCCTCTCAAGGCAGGAAAGATCATAAGAAACATGCACCAGGCAAAGAATTCCATAGAGATAAAAAACAAGGCAAAAGGATATTGGAATAGCTTTTTGTTCTAATCTAGGTACAGCTAGAGTATATTGGTGGGAACAGGCGGAAAGCTGAGTTTCACGCTCAAACACCCTAACTGGAGGAACCAAGCTGGACAAGCCGGTGGAACATGTATGTACCATGAAAATATCCGTCAGTAGCAAAAATATCTTGGTATTCAGTAGTACCACAGTAGTAGTTGATCACATCATTGGAAATACAACACTAAGCCTAGATAAAACCTTACTGTGCTTATAAACTTTCTGTCCAATTGCCTGGGACGTTCCAAAAGTAGGCTTGGGGCTATTAAATCATCTATTAGCCTGACCAATTGACTAATCAGTATTTTGATATCAACATGTTGCGAAGGGTCTTTCAAATGACTGAACTGACCCACACATTTTTGTTTCAATTTCTAAAAATGTTATTGACGCAGTTTTGAAACACTGCAGAACTGAAATGGGAAACCGACATTGTGGTATTTCGGTACTCAAAAAGAATGTATTGGAAAGAAAACGTAAACGCTTAGTAATACTGAAAAACTGACCACCCCTTCTTTCTGATCTGACCTGGATGTGAAGATTGACCTCATCACTACGACTGAGATAAGGAAAGTTTCCACCGCTCTTGAGATGGCCTCTTTTGGCATCGGGGTAACACTTGTAGGTCTCCTCTCGGACTAACTGGGAGATTGCACAATCGTCAAAAACCTAGGAATCAACAATAATGGACCAGAATCATTAACAATTACAATGTAGGCATTTACATACATGTAGTGCTTAAATGTTTAACCGAAAGGAACAAATTTCATGCAGTTGTTTAGAGCAAAATATTGCTTGACCCTAACCTTCCCAAATCCTCTTTGCCAAATTGAGGGTCTTTGGAAGTTGAAGCATTGGAGAAGTTTGCAGGATTGGGGGCACAAGAGGATTTTTGCCTCCGGAGGAAAATGGAGGATCCAGGTCATCAGGCTCAATCTAATGCTGGTTGATTTCGGAGGATTGAGGTTACTAGGGTGTTTTAATACAAAAACCCCTAGAGGATTTTTGAGGATTCATGCAATGGTGCCCATAAGAGGATTTTGAAGGATTCAGGTTACTCGGAGGAAAAATGGTGGAGGGAGTTAGGGTTATCGTAGTGAGGCGGCCTGTGCAGTCAAGCATAACATACACAATAATCCAACAATGGATTGAAACTGCACAAATAGCAGCAAATGGCGTCATCCGGCCTGGTGCCACTGTTTTTTTGTTCCATTTGGCGTCATCCGTACGTAAGGGGTTAATAGGCAAAGTCAGCTGAGAACTAGTCACAAGTAGAATTAATTACATTCAATTTTGGCTGATAAACCATTTTTTGCTAAGCGAAAGTTGTCTGTACTTCAAAATATGTGGTTAGCAGCCCCATGTAATTGGCTGGTATGGAAAGTTTTCCTCTACCAAAAACAAGATTGCCAACTAAATTTCCATACGATGTGTAATGGTATTCAGCTGTTTAGTGCAAAAAATCACATGGGTTTTAGGCTTGTAACTTGTTTTTAATATTGGAAGAATTTTTGTATCACGCATATTTATGTTTCGAACAGATCTATAAAATTGGCCCCTGGCGAGTCTCTGTTACGAGGAAAATGGTAAATACACTTACGATGAAGAAAGATTTATACTTTCATCAAACAAACCACAAGGGAAACTGACTCGGTAATTTTGAATGAATTTTCAAAGTGAACAAAGAAAACTGGCAGGAGTGGGATTTGAACCTGCGACCTCTGGAATGCCATTCTGGGTGCTCTACCAACTGAGCTATTTTGCGCTACGTAGGCAGTCTCCCAGTTTGAAGAATTATACTGATAAAAAGACATTTGTACAACTCACATCGATTAGGGTGATATCTAGGGTGCGTAGTTTCTGGGGTTCCACATAGGCGCTGTGGCAGTTGAGGGTGAGTCTACTGGCAAGATCCGACTGGTTTAATGACTCCAGCTGATGGCAGAAAAACAGTCAAAGAAGCAATCAGAATGACATTTGGACGTTTGTACCGGTAGTTGTGTTTCACACCTCATGCATATTAATTAACCCTCCTGTGCACCTGGCCAAAATCGACCCAGTTGTTGTACAGATCAAAACCTATCAAATGACAGATTGAAACACACACAAACTGTGAGAATTGGTGTTTAGAGTTTTTGATAGGCTGTGACAGTTACAAGTATTTAATGCATCAATCTGCTTATTTCATTTGCCCAAAAACAAGCAATCTGAATAACAAGGTTGCTCCTTTGTCCATTTTGTTTTACACCTCATACATATTCATGAATCAATCTGCTGATTTCATTGGTTCATATTCTTACTCCGATCGATGGAACAGTAACCCTTTTTATTACAGCCAAAATGCTTCGAAATACAAGTAGTCAATCGTCACCGGATACGAATGTAATGCTTAAAATTGACAACCGCATGACTATTTTTGAAGATATGGAATTGGGTCGGTATACAAATATTTACTGCTTAGTTCAAGTGGTGTAGTAAAACTAGCCTCCCGAGGTGATACATGGATCACCGAGGGAAGCTAGTTTTACTACACCACGAGATAAAAGCAGTAAATATTTCTTTTATAACACCTCACCCACAGATTCTGCTTGATTTTAAAATTTTAACATTATTTAAATACAGTTGAAATGGACTTCTATTTAAATACAAAATTAGTGGAAAATTTATTTGCTCTTTTCAAAAATCACCCCTTGACGAAATGTTTCAACCCAGCTCTGTAGCGCTGGCACTTTGGAACAATACGCATTACGCTCAACGCGCACACCCGCATGCATCTGCACACAAATACCGCGCCATGGGTATAGTACTTTGGTTGCTAATGGTATAGTACTTTGGTTGCTACGGGTATAGTACTTTTGGCCGTGCACAGGAAGATAGCAAAAATAGAAAATGCCATGTGACTCACTCTCGGCCAATCAAGACACAGAATATGTGGATGAGGTGTTATAATAGCTATTATCCATGACTTGGGAGGAGAAGAACTGGAATACACTGAGGAAAGGGCTCTTGCTTCAAACCCACAATGCGTAACAGGTTAAAACGACATATTGCCGAATATTTCATGAGTTACTCTTTTTTTTCTTCAATCGGTTGAATCAGTTACAAGTGACATGTTACTCATATATTGTATATACATACAACGTGACACTCAAATTTATATTTTCGTGGAAACTGTTGGCCATTCATTTTTTTCTATTGTCATATTTTACTACCCTAACATTTATAAAGGGAAACGCATTTAATCTCCAAAGCACATAACTTGTCAACACGTGTAGGCTATGGACTCTTTCTGACGTTGGTGGGGCTCTTTTTGTTGCTGCTTGCTTAATAGTGCTGGAAACTAATGGTGGGTTTACACAAAGGTTTCTGAGTTATATATACTTTTGTTTTGGTGGGTGGAGGGAAGCATGGTCCCATTGGCCGCCCTTAGGCACTATTTACGATTGTGTACCACCACTCAAGACGGCCTATTTTAAAGATTTTGTATGAATTTCTACAATTTCAAATGCAGGTTGTTCTGACCACCACTCATCAAGTTCTCACCCGTTCTACGATGAAGTCGATTGAATCGGCTATGTCGCCGTCGTGCTGTTCTCGGCTGAAGTTGCTGAGAACCATCCTCTTCAAGAGGAAACCGGGGACCATCCAATACCTACCGAGATGATTACAGATGCATCAAACCACAAGGGAAACTGACTAGGTAAATTTGAATAAATGTTCAAAGTGAAGAAAGAAAACCGGCAGGAGCGGGATTCGAACCTGCGACCTCCGGAACACCGTATTACAGATATTACATTTAAGGGATTTAAAATACACTTTTTTTTAACAACTACGAAAGTGTTGCCTCATAAACTGGTCTCAATAGAATCCATACTGAGTGCAACGGCAGATATACAGTAGTCCCTAGCCATAGGTGAACTGTGGCACACTTTTATTAAGATCTTGCACTGTAAAACCCCTGGATGTAATTTTCTATTCACAATTGACAGGTGGATTAGGCAGGTGTGTTTTTAACAGTCGGGGTCCAAAAATTACATGATTTTCATGAGCGTGTGTAATACAGTTTGAGACAAAAAAATGTAAGAAAAAGTGGGAAAAAGTAGGAGCAAGGTAAAAGAGGTTGGAAAAGTAGCCATACTTGAAAGCCTGGCGTTAGACAACGACTCACGTTTGAGCTGATCCCGTCTGCTGGAAGACTTCTGTATCGACGAACGTGTTGCAAAGAATAAGCGAGCAAACGCGGGGACTCCTGTAGGTGTACTCGGCAAACTTCTGTGCTATGAAGCCGCCCAACGACGAACCAAATATGTGGACCTGGGGAATTGGTGATCACAAATGTAGTATACTGTAACATTTGTCGGTTACATTTTAATATTGCAGGGCAAAAAAATAGTCTTGCCCCCCCCCCCCCCCCCCCCCAAAAAAAAAAAAATCGGTACAAAATCACACATAAATGTTGCCATCAAATACCAAAAGTTTTCTAATTTTGAAAGTTGTTTTTGGCTTAAGTGCATCAGATTAATGGTCATTAGCAGTGAACTGGAAACACAAAAAACAAAATACTGAGATCTACCAGTTGATTACTCCAAGCTGAATTTAACGAGTTCAGGGGCCAATTTCATAGAGCTGCTTAAGCAAAAAATGTGCTTAAGTGCAAAAAACCTTGCTTAATAGAATCATGTTGCCAGCCAAAATTCCATGTGATGTATATTGCTTGTGACTGGTATTTAGCTGTTGTTTGCTTATCATAAAAATCACATGGGGTTTTGGCTGCTAACCTGATATTTATCAAGCAAGGTTTTTGTGCTTAAGCAATTCTTTTTGCTTAAGCAGCTCTATGAAATTGGCCCCTGAAGCGTGATGTCTGTTGGCATGACAACTGGTTCCTTTTCTCTATAAAGGGCCGCTGAGTGCAGACATTGTGGGAATAGTTGTCTTTTGTTTGTGTTCTCATTTTGAAACTCTTCCTTTGTTTATAACTAGCCATGCAAACAAACTGTTGGGAAGATTGCCAGATTGCCAAAACGCCAGGTTGAAAAATCCTTTCTTTAATTGTGACCGGCTTTGCAAAAAGGGGTGTTATGTCGCAAAATTTGAAAAATGAGTTATATACATAGTTGAATGTCACATCCTAAGCTTTAATTTGGTGTAGGTTAGACCCTTGTGGCATTTTGTGTTCTTGAGATATCTTGACATTTGTATACTCCTATTTTCCAAGTTAACGGAAGTGTGTTTAGAGATACAGGCCTTTAAACAGAAAAAGTGCAAAGAAATAAGATAGAAGTCATTTTTATCCACATTTATTTTCTCATCTGTATTCATCAATATTAATGTTTCTGAAAATAAATTATGAAAATATAGATATAACAGAAGCCAACAAACCAAAAAAAAAAAAAAAATCACTGATGTGAAGAGTTTTTCGCCCGCTTCACATAGAACAGCCCTGTGTGTGTTTTCACATAGTGCAACATATATAATACCCATTTTTGTAGAGCAGGTCACGTACAATTGGTGTTTCCACAAGGGGTGGGGAGTGAACACTTCACTTCTCTTCCCCTTCCCAGAGCCATTTTTTTCTTCTTTTACGCTAACACCGACTCTCAGACCAGCAACCTTTTATCTTTCATTTGTTTGTTTTTATTGAATGCAAACAGTAACAGATCAGACCTATCTAGTAGGCAACTTTTTCATTTTAACCCTAACCCCAAGGCATTTTTGTACTAGGAAGTGTCCTCAACCTGTCAAAATCCAACACTGCGCAGTATACCTATGGCATCTAGCTCCATGTAAAGTAATGGTGCCAAGACGCTACAGTCCTGAACCCATCAAAATTCAACACAACCTGCTGTTGGAGTTTGTAAGGCTTGGGGTATAGTTAGGGTTAACCCCTTGACCCCGGATTTCATATGGAGGTGCCGGGGCCGGCTTGTGCAGCCAAGCAAAACGGAAACAAGCGGCTTGTGCAGCCAAGCATAATGTACACAATACCCCAATAATGGATTGAAAATGCAGAAATTGGCGTGTATACACGTCAACCGGCCAGGTGGCAATTTTCAATCTGCACGTATTTGTGTCAACCGTACGCAAGGGGTTAATAAGGGAAACAACATCCCACCCTTAAACCCTAACTCCTAAGAACAAATATCACAGACAAGATTGTTCAGACGAAGATTGTTACCATGTCCAGCTGCATGTGGTCGAGTAGTTTCCTGAAACTTATACACAGATCCTCTATTGTCCAGTGTACAGGGTATTCCAGCTACAGGCATTTAAATGGATTAAAAAACGATTATCAACTTAATTATCACGAAGTATTGCTGCATATCGCAACTACCCTAAAGCTGCTGTGCAGCACGTAAATGTGGCCAAGACTTACATAGTGCACAGCAATATGAAGTGGGGGAGTATACAATTAATTATACAATTAAGTTTTCATTTGGAAAAATAGTTAACAAACGACAAACACACAAAAACCATCAATGCACAATCAAGAATAAAACATCATCAAACGCACAATATATACATGTACACATGCATATTTGTGTTTATCAAGTATTGCGGGTTACAATCAAATACAAAAACAACTTCAAGAACTTACGGAAATGGTCCGGTAACCCTTGGCAGAGAGGCCAAGCATTTGTCTGAAAAAGACATCTGCCGTCCCGCTAACAGGCGGGAAGAAGACGATGGGGCATCTGACAGAGCGAGGCCCCGCATCGTAGACTGTCCAGTACTTGCTATCGTCGTCATCAACAGCGACCTGATCGTAAACAAACGAGAGAAATGAAAACCAGAAAAAGGTAACCGCATATTCTATTTTGATTATTTTATATGAATTTTTTTGGGGGGTAATGAAACTGGGGCTGTCCCGAATATACCGAATATTCGATATTCGATCGTCAAGCGAATATTCGAATACCATTTTGCCAGTTGGAATATTCGAAAAGATATATATGCACGCACAGATACGACTCTGATGCTATTTTAATAGGAAAGTTACAACGCTTAGCAGTGTCAAATGCCGCATTTTTGTCAATCGCAATTTTTTGTGGACGGAAGTTTATTGTTCCTGCCGGTAAAACCCTTGATACAACAGGGGCATGCAAAAAAGATGCTGTTTGAACGGTCCATAATATCAATCGCCATACGTAAAACACCGGCATGCTTTTATGTACAATGTGTTTTTTACCGGTGTGGCATGCACTGAAAAACTTGATCGGTGAGTATCGAATATTCGAATATTCGATTAGTAGAATATTTGAATAGTAGAATATTCGAATAGTCGAATATTCGAATAGTAAATTATTCGAATAGTAAATTATTCGAATAGTAAATTATTCGAATAGTAAATTATTCGAAAATGAACAGCCCTAGTCCGAATTTGCGGCTATCACTATGGCTGTTGTGAAGGGGGTTGCTAAGGAAAGCCGTAGTCATAGCCATAGCTGTCCATTTGGACACGGCCTGGGATTCCTAAAAAACAAAGTGCATTAAACAAAAAAAATGGAAAGAAGATGACGAAGGAATCTTCACTCTTATTTCATTCTTTCTGGTATTATGAAACCAACGATTCCTCAAACGTGCACATCCCACTGTACATCTAACGTGCGCGACTATATAGTCGGCGGATCCTTTTACATACGTACGAGTGGCGACAAAAAGGATCCGGCTCTGGCAAAACCCGACGCTTCTTAGCATTTCCCAGCATTTCGCAGTATGGGCCCGCATAACGTTAAAAACAAAATGCCATAAAAGTATTACGTACTTTTTTAAGTGACACGGTACTCCTGAAGCTTAGATACTCCTGTGAACGAGCGATGACAGACGTCATGGTGTGTCCTCAGGTGACAACTGTCATTTATTCATCAGAAGAATGTGACTGCAACCAGATACCCATTGTAGCAACTGAAATGTAACCAAAAAGTGTTTGGCCTTGAGAACAGGAGGGTTAAAGTTTCGCAGTGACTATTGTTATGGCAGCCTTCGTTACGGAACTGTCTAGTTCCCCGACATAATGGTATTCAACCTCATGATGTTTGCTGTTGAAACCAGACTCTCAACCAAATGGTTCTCGGACTTTATTTCCCCTTTTAAAAATAATTCTCCAAAACCACTGAAATCAAAAGGGAAGAAAAATTAAATCTACTTGAATAAAAATAACCATTTGATTAAAAACCTAAAACTTATGAAATCTTTTTGGATTTTTTTTGTTTTAGTCGGACAGCTCGGTGTGGATTCGATCCAGGGTCCCCCAGCTATCAAAACCAACGTGTACCAATCTAGTCCAAGTAACTTGGACCCTTTATCGCCTTTTTTAACATTTGGACATGATCTGGCGATAGTAGGGTCCAAGTACGTGTACGTCAATTTTCTATTCATTAACCCTAACCCTCCAGGGCATGTTTGCTAGAACCCTGCCAGACGCATCAGATTGCATACTTTGTCACATTGACTTGTGTAGAGAGTCCAGCAAAGTGGAGCTGTCAGCACAGATGCACTGTGCTGCGTCTGGCAGGGTTAGGGTTAATTAAATAAGTCTAAAATCCCAACAAAAACATCAGAATACTAGATACGCCAAACAAGTGGAGTTCCATGATCAGATGAAGGTACCAAGGTTTACTTACCATCCAAATAAAAAGTGAAATTTACCGTTTAATTCCCAGAGACACCCGCAGAACATGTCTTTTCGCTGTCTTGGAGTTCAAATCGTGACCTCTCGAACTTGCATGACGTCACCCTGATGCGCAGCGCCCGCAGGCACCGCGCGACAATCTGTTTATGCCGGCGACTGTTTCGTGAGTGTTACAACGGTCGAGATTTTGTGGAGTTTCTAACTCGGTTCGAAGTTTGGAACGTATGTAATCCAGATATAATGCATATTTTCCTTTGAGTCCATCAATTGGTCGTTGACTTATTTGCATTCCCTCAGGTTGTAATTCCTTCATGGTTTCATTTCACCACCCCCCCCCCAAAAAAAAAAAAAAAAAAAATTGTAAACACCTCCCCCCCCCCCCCACAAAAAGAGGAAAATTAGATGTGCTTTAATTTCATGTTAAATCTCAGGCAGATGGGCAGATACACTAGATACTTGTAATTAAATTAAGATCAAGCAGTTTGATCTTCCTTAACAAAATTACACCCGCCCCCAATAATAAAACGCAACAGAACAATACAAAACAGAACGAGTCCCACGCGCGTGCAGCCTCCAATCGGACTGACACGTCCGTTGTACCACTTACGAAACAGTCGCCGGCCGGCATAAACAGATTGTCGCGCGGTGCCTGCTCGCTGCGCATCAGGGTGACGTTATGCAAGGTCGAGGGGTCACGATTTGAACTGACAGTGAAAAGACATGTTCTGCGGGTGTCTCTGGGAATTAAACGGTAAATTTTTATTTGGATGGTAAGTAAACCTTGGTACCTTCATCTGATCATGGAACTCCACTTGTTCCGAAGGTGGCGTATCTAGTATTTTGTTGGCCGTTGTAAGGGTGAATTCTGATGTTTTTGTTGGGATTTTAGAAGTATTTAATTATTGAATAGAAAATTGACGTACACGTACTTGGACCCTACTATCGCCAGATCATGTCCAAATGTTAAAAAAGGCGATAAAGGGTCCAAGTTACTCGGACTAGTACCAATCAAGCTTATGAAGCGTTCTGGCAGGATGGGCAGTTGTAAATCTGATCGCATTGTTCGCATTGTGTTTAAAATTGTACCATGCGGTTGGGGGGAATGCCGTAACAATAGCATTTGAAAGTCGCATTATGGCTGCCGTAAAAATAGCCACTGCATTCAAGTTTTAACACTGTATGTAAGTTGAGCTCCAGGCAGCAGTTTTTTCTCTGTTCATGTAAACAACAGCGAAGTAAATACGCACATGTACGTGCACCACGGTCCGTAGCACAAGTCACGGCGATTGTGTAGTGTAGGGTCGTGTTCCCTAAAAGGAAACAAAAATCCACTTTTAGGGTAATGGAATTGCCAGACTAGTTAGTGACATTACAAACCAACAGGTATGCCGTTGATAAAGGGCAGGGTTTTAGTTTTTGAGTGAAATTTTGGGGTAAAGCGGCGACGAAGACGACAAAACGCAACTCGAAAATAAAAAGATGGCGATCACCGCGACGCACAGTAAACACGCAAAACCGCGTTGATTCACATGTCAACTGCTGTAAAGCGCGTAAGAAAATTGCATTTTCTACTGCAATAAACTGTTCAAAATTACAAAAAAACATGTCAAAATTAAGTCTGCTTTAGTTAAAAAGTCATTTTGGAATGAGAAAAAATACCCTTGACTCTATTTTGATCAAAACTAAAGAGGGGCCCTACACTACACAATAAGCCTTTTGCGAGTGACCCGTACTTTGACCCCGCTGCGTAGTGATTGTTGCCACGACACGTGATTCGGGGCAAGCTTTCTCGCATACGCGCGTGCAGACACAATGTCAATGCATATCGCATACGTGTCCACTTGCCGTGATCGAAGTACATGTACGCGATTCATACGTTTCTTGTCACTTTAAAACGATAAATTTCCACGCAGATTTTGTCAGACTCTAGTACTGGTTATTGTTAGAATCTAGACATTAACATAAAATACGAAGTTTGTGGGATTTAGTGCTTGAGAATGCCTGCGAAGAAGCACTGTTCTGACGGAACATGCAACAGCGACTCGCGCTTTTCGGACCGTCCCCACATGAATGGCGTTTGTGGCTACCCTTTCCGAAGCCGAAGTCGAACCGTGAGAAGTGTCTCCGTTGGATAAAAAACTGCTCCAGAAAAGACTTTTCGGCGGAGAATGTAACTTACAATACTTACATTTGCTCCAAACATTTCGTCGGTGGCAATGGGCCAACAGATGACTCGACCCAATACCAGCTTCGACATCTATAGCGCGGTGGAGATGAACAATTTTGTTTTTGTTTTTATTGTGAGGGGGCGTAATCATACATGCAGACTATGTGTTACGATGTTGAGTCAATGTGATGGAACATTTTGTTTCAGGGCCTTGGTTAACCGATTGTTAATTTTGGTTGAACTTCTTGTTCTTTACAAGATGAAGTGCTTTTTAAATTTTGAAAATAGCAAGAAAGAAAGTACCGGTGTGTGCAGGCAAAATTCAAGGAATGATCAGTTTATCATATTTGTTTGATCATCTCAGGAAATAGCCGCAGTGAGTCAAAGTTCGTTTACGGGGTAGGGAGGGTGGGGGTTGTTAAAGGCATCAACAAAATCTCTCTTTCCATTCTTTTTTTATTTGTGGGAAAGGTTGGAGGAAGAAAGATTCTGTTGAGCAAGGTCTCATTATCGGTTTTTACGTATAAGTGACTGGTCTTGCAGAAATTGTTTTTGTATATTTACGAATAAGTTTTTGCCGGTCGTAATCCGCTCGAAAACAAATCAAATAATTGAAGACATCGTATAGTCCGAAATCTGGTATATTCGAGAAATCCTTCGTGAATCCAGGAAGATTAAATGGGTCGGAAAATGTGCAGCCAGCATCTTTCAATCTTTTGTCAAGAGTCTCCTTCAAGTTGGGGCTTGAAAGATTCGGGTCGGTTGTCAATTTCAGATTGGCCACGCACTTGCACAGTTCAACCAGTTCTTTCTTCAGGTAACCCGTTATTGAAACCCCCTCTCTCTTGAAGAAATTTCTGCAGTTTCTTCACGTTCCAACCTTCGAAGTTGTTATCCATTAAAGAAACTGTAATTGCTAAAAATAGGCCGCGTTTCGAGAAGAACATACAACGTATGTACTGTAACGATTCGAGCGGTTGTTGTGTTTTAGAGTGGTGACAATCTCTATCGTGCGCTGTTTCACCCAGCGGTAGTTCCAGATACCAGACAGGGAAACCACCACTGACCGTGCGTCGCCACGTTGCGGCTTGCCCCGAATCACGTGGTCTAGCAACAACGGTACTGACATGCATAATAATGATCAGTCTGGCACAACCGGCGCACGCTGTGCATCTTAGATTGAGCGAAGACGGGGTACAAGGATCTATGCAAATCAACGCGCAAAAGGCTTATTGCCCAAGTTACAACTGTTTGGGGGATGTCACGTGAATCACTGAATCATTGAAAAGTCAAAGTAGGAAAAACAAAACCCGACAGTGACAGTGAGTGACACCGATGACGTACGCCACCAGTGTCAGCAGGAAATTTTACTATTTAGCCAGCTAAATGAAACATATTCCTGTCATTTCTACACCACTTTCCCCAATAGCAAAATCTATGCTATTAAACCAAAAAAAACAGTTTTCTACTCTACCTGCCTACCAGTGCCACAAGTGCCAGAATCACTCAATAAAGAACGTAGGACGTTCACAAAAACAGAGCCCTGCGAAAGAAGATACCAGACTAAAATGTGATTAACTTCAAACGATACAAACTGCGTCTAGGTTTAATACTTTACAAACTGGGTAAAACAATTGGAACAACAGAGGGCGGTAACGTCTTTCCAAGACCCTGCCCACCGTGTGGGGGGGGGGGGGGGGGGGGGGGGGGGGGGGGGTGCTCCAAGTTTGCTTGGTATAATACGTACCCTCTTCGTTTACTGTCAAGCGACATTATGGCTTTTTTTCTTAAAGGTAATTATACTGCCCAGGATTTTCAACAAGTTTGATTTGTTTTCTTCTGAATAGTTTCTTCTAACATTCATTTATTTCATCGTCAAACAAACCACAATCAATTTAAAAAAAACTTTCACTTTTGGGCGTCTGTAACCCCCCATTTTTTTTCTTCTAATTGTTTGTTGCTTTCGCGCATAATCCACAAAAAGATACGCCCGAATTATTGTCGGGCCGCAAATAGATAATTCGATATTGGTAAAGTAATTATTCGATAAATAAACTCAGTTGGTTTATTTCGTCCGGCGTCTCATTCAAAGGTGAAACTTTTGGAAAGCTTAAAAACCCATATTTTTCGCGCCCCGCGGTTTTTATTTTGAAGGGCATGAACAATTTGGGGTTTCCTGGTTGAAAGGTGTCTATTGACCCTTGTCATCCACGAGTTGCTAAGCACAAAAATTAGTTTAGCACATAAAGATATTGCTTGCAGGTTACCAGACAAAACTTTATGTAAGCAAACAACAGCTATTAAAATACAGTTTTGGCTGATGGGGCAAGGGCTAGCCCAGATCTGCCCAAAAAGGTCCCACATGGGTGTAATAAGTTATTTCTATTTAGTCTGGTTCCCACTCCATTCATTTCTGTAAATTTGCAACGTAGCTTAATTCCACCAAGTTTTTAATACGTTTTGGGAAAGTTCTTGGAACGTTCTTAGAACGTCACAAAGTTACGTTTTTAAAACGTCCAAAACTGTCCACAAACTTTCGTCTAAAAAACGTTTTTTTGAAACGTCCGCAAAACATAAGAAAACGTTCAGACACAGTCAGTCACTCCTTGCTGCACAAAAATATGACATAACTTCTGATTGGCTTGACTGATTTTGATGAAATAAAGACTATTTTTCATGTAAGACGTTCCCGCATCAGGATCTGTCGAAATCTATATTCTGAGGTTGCCTGGTTTGGCCTGGACATTTTTTGGGGACACCCTGTACATACCGGGCGAGAATGGACTTCTGGCCTTACCAGACCCGCCTCCGCCCTTCCCTGACCTCCCCCGACCTTACAAGACCTTTCCAGACCATCAAGGTCGGGAGAGGTCGGCCTCCAAATCGGCTAAGTGTGACCTAGGCATAAGCAAATACCGTACTTAAGCAAAGATTTCGTTCTCGCAATATAAGCTTTCGAATCGTGTGCCTCCCGCGTTTTCTCCTTCCGTCACAAAAGACTCCACCAATTCGGTGCCACTACTTCCCACACTGCTGAGAAAAATCTCGCTTGTAGCGACCAAGCTTTATTTTTGTTGGAAGAGCCAAATCATGTATATGTATCAATCTTGAACACCAATACTCGGACCTTAAAGGCCAATTTACACATACGCGACTTTGTCGTGCGATATTGTCGCGCTTTTTTTCTAAATACGCACAAATATAAATCAATGTACGTCTCATTGCACAACTGTGTCGTATATTAAAATGGAAACGCACTCATTGATTTGCGTGAATAATTTTTAAAAAAATATCGGGCGGTTCTGTCGTGTTTGTGTAAATAATTGACCTTTACATGGATGGAAATGTAATTAATTGAGATCCATTAAGCTAAGCCCCTGACGTATCGACTAATCACAGTGGTGCGCACACATCTTGACATAATATGCACCCTTACGGGGCACCACTATTGTCCACTTTACTTTCCCTCTATTATTCTCCTTAAAGGAAACATGATTTAGGATTTATATTGCATTATTCCTGCTTAAAACAATAAAGTATTATCTTGACAATGATATTTTGTGTCCAGAGACAATTATTTCCCAGATTAAATATGAGAAAACAATTTTCGAATATGTTTGTCCAAGCTACTCCGCCCCCTGAGTGGGACCCTCATTAACATAAGTGTGTGACGTAGATCGAGGCACATTACCCATTCATCACGGGTATGCATTGTGTGTACATTGTACGGCGAAAATTCTTCGTCCAAAATCTAAGCAAAATATAGTGCTTTTCGGCCATGCCGACAAGGTGTGTGGCTGCTGGGTGCAGCAAAACAACTGAAGCGAAATATCGGAGAATTTGGACGGCGAAAGTGAAGGTGACAATAAGAGCAAAGAGCTAGGTCCGGCCCCAGCAGCTTTTCAGCGTTATGTAGCGACCACTTTGAGCCGTCGTGTTTCGATACTGGTATTTTAAAATCCTTTGGGATGACCATTAAAAATATGCTCAAGTCCACTGCCATCCCAACAAAGTTCCCAGATGTGAGTAAGATAAAGGCGAAAGCAGTTAAACGGCCCATTCCCCGAGGAGCCTTCGCTAAAAGGGAGAAAATCAGGGTAAGTTCGATGTTAGTTGTTGTTGCAACTTACGAAATTGCACGTGTAGACCTAGTGTGTGTATACGGGCCGGGTCCAGACTATCGAGTCGATCCATGAATTTCGGTGCCTCGGTCTACGTCGCGAACAGCGCCCTCAATTTGAGTCTCAACAAATTTCAAAAAGGGGGGGTCAATTTTTGAGCGGCAAATAATCACACTAAAACTTCGCTTGAACCAGTTTGGCTTTTAATTCACATTTAATACATATAAATGAATTTATTTATGAAATATAATGTGATCCGGTCAATTTGAGAAGCATGGTTCCTTTAATTGTTCGCATTGAAATCGCAAACTTCATAGCATTTTCCTTATCCCTAGATTTCTAAAGACTTACAGGGTCCCATTGTCCCCCTTACTACCCATTGTTCCCAATTGTGCGTGGTACCCCATAAGGCGGCAGTACGTATACGCACACCCATGGTCTTGGCTGTGATCAGTCAGTATGTATATAACGGGCTTAATAGATCGGTATATTGAAATGCTTAAAACATGCCAATTCTACCATACTGCATATGGTTCGGACTACGTCTTCGGACTATTCAACCACATGGTCTCAACATCCACTCAGAAAGGTAATGATTAACTCTTAATTTTCCCCCATTGTCATTTGTTTACAGATAATCCTGGCAAACCCTCTTAGGGTCTCTTGCCCACTTGGCCACTTGAGGTTGTCTTTCCATTTCCTGTTTATCCTTGCCACATCCCTCTGTTCCTTCTATTGTCCAATTACCACCTCCTATTTACTCCCCCCCCCTCCGCCCCCCCCCCCCCCCCCCCGCCCCCTTTCACACGCTCTTTTGTTCCCTTTCCCCAGCTTCACCCTCTCATCTTAATCCCTCCCCTCCTTCATCCTTACCCTTACCACACTCCTTTGTTCCTTTCTTCCTTGCTGTCCCTCAGCCTCCCTTTTGATGTTCACCCACTCTCACTCTCCTTTGAATCCCTCTTTTGTGTTCCACCCCCTCTTGCATGTGTGTTCCCTGCATGTTTGTTTCATGTACACTACTGTCATTTGCCTTTGGGAAAGAACTTGCTAAAGTTCGAAACGTCAGGCCAGCTAATTTTTTTGATTTGTATATTTCAGGTCTATTCAGTCAGTCAGCAGTTTGCAACAGTTGAATTCATATTCATACTGCATGGGTTTATGATACGCAGGCATATAGGCAGTTTAGTCCTCATATACAGTCGTTTTTAGCATCTTGTAAAATGTAAGCATTGAGTTTGACTAGTGAAGTTATTCCTCCATAATTAGAATCTAGCGTAGGTGCTAAAGATACTCGTTATTTTTCTTCTGTAAATGGACATTACTTTTTCATATTGCTTTAAATCATGTCCTTTTCGAAGCCTTATTTGGTCATTACAAAAATAGGCTGACTTTCAAAAGATATGTATATTGATATCTGCATGAAAGATTGACGTACTTGTTATCCAATCGCTGCCCTGTTGAATGAATATTCATGATTCATAATTGAGAAGCCTTTTGATTCCCAATAAAAAAACCCATGTAGGCTAGGCCTATGGTTGATGGGCTTCACCCCGTATGAGGCGTTGAGCATGGTTGATGGGGATTATAGGACAACCGTACATGGTTGATGGGCTTCACCCCGTATGAAGGGTTGAGCGATGGGGATATAGGAAAACCGTGCATGGTTGATGGGCTTCACCCCGTATGAAGCGTTGAGCGTGGTTGATGGGGATATAGGACAACCGTACATGGTTGATGGGCTTCATGTATGGTTATTCATAAGACATACGTCATACGTTGTATTATTCATCGCCGTACCGGATTGGCGCCCAGATATCGCTTACCGGGCGCCGGTTGGGTACATATAGTGAAAACAAAATGAGAAGTAAACAAAATACGACGCCGAAACAAATACGACGCCCCCCAAAAAATACGACACCGAAAACAAAATGCGAAACCGAAAGAAAAAAAATACGACGCCGAAAAAGAAAATGCGACGTCCAAAAAAAATTGCAAAAGCGCTGGCATATGTGGAACACCATAGCAGATGCCAAGGCGATCAATACAGGCATTAGCCTTTTAGAGGTTTGGCGGACACAATAAGAGGGCGCTATTTGATTTGGGTAAACCTTTTGTACCATTTTTAAAAAGAATGTTGCAATTTTTCAAAAAATGTTGCCACAGATTTGTTGCCCCGGAAAATAATATTTTTAAATGGGGGGGGGGGGGGGGGGGGGGGGGGGGGGGGGGGGGACTCTTTTGACGTTGGTGGCGCCATTTATACACCCCCATTATACTACTCGGAAATAGGCCACATAATATACATATCACCACGGTCAATTCCCTGGGTGCGCCACTGCTTGACAGTGCGGAGAAAAGAAAACAGGGCAAGACTTCTGCCCGGCTATTGAAAGTAAAATAAACGTGCTAAAATATCTCAAACGGCCCACACGTACATTACTCCCAAGGTTAAAGGGACACATTGCTTTGGATTTTGCGATTTGGGCTATAAAACTGAAATGGATATGGTTGGGAAGCTTTTCTAAAAGTAGAATATAAAGATTCACATAACTATCCCTTCAAATTGCGTGGTTTTTGTTTAATTTCGTGACAAATAACGGTCCGCCATTTTGTAGAACCAAATTTTTGACTCCACAAAATGGCGGACCGTGTTCACCAGTCGTATTTCCAGTCGCATCTGGTTGAAGTACGTTCTGTTGATCCATTTTGATGTACTAGCTGTGGCACGGCGCGCAGCACTGGCGATATGTGTCGCGAGGTAGAGAATTGTACCTGGCGATCATCTGATAGGTTCACAAGGCCACTGGCTGCGGCGCCAGCCTAAAGACTCTTACAGCGTATTTTGCGCATTATTTAGACGGTGGTATATTTAGTACTGGAAATAAGTCTATGTTTCGCGGGTCGAATGTCAGGGGTAAGCGGCAATTTTTTTGTTTTGTAATCACTACTCACTAATTACAACACATTATACGTGTTTTTTTGCATGAACAACTCTTATAAAAGATAAGGAACATTTCCAAACAGCAAAATTTCATGACATTTGAAGGCAATGTGTCCCTTTAAGTAAACCGATGACCGGGAGCAAATAAAGCCCGAACAACGGCTACGTACGCGTAGGGCTAGGGCTGCCACAAGTGCAACATCCACACAAAAGAAAGTTTAACCCTGCTGTATTTAGAACTTATAGTACAACAGTCACCAAAACTGCCCCCAAAAACCCTATGAAAACTCAACAAATCTACCAAAATATCAACCAAAAGGAAGACCAGGGTGGTCTGTGATCTTTAAAATAAATTTGGCCAAAAATTAGCAGAACAGCGTACTGTAAAATAATAATGTTTGGGGATTTATTTTCTGTAGACTACTTGCATTTTTTGATTTAAATTTGACATATCCTGTTAATCGTAAATTTGTATCAGCCTGGAAATGTATCAGCTATTCAAATTGTATAAATTACTTGGAGCCTTATCAAATGACCCCCAATTGAAAGGCTGCAAATACCTTCTGGTTCTGATGGTTCCGGTGCAATACGAACTTGCACACTAGTAGTAATAAACATAGAGCAAGGGTATAAACAACAAGTCGTGTTTTCTAGGGAGTCTGATATTCATTCACGGGACACCGGTCGCTGTTAACAGTCTCGAGTTACTGCGAAACAGCTACAGCTCCGCTCAGACCTGTGGAAGTAGTGCAGTTTTTTTTTCGGCGATCGACTGTCTGCAGTAGGTCTACTTATTAATCAATTCCAAAAGGCCAAACCAAGACTGAGAGGCGTTAATGATGAATTCTGTTTGCCAACTCACAAGGTAGGGCAAAGCCAGTGTGTTTTTGTTTTCATAAAAAAAGTCGTCTTCGATCGCTAATCATTAATTTGCCCATTTGCCACCGCCAGAATACGCAGTGTGGATGTCGCGCGCAAAGTGGGAATAGTGCGCAAATTTGGAGTTCCAACTTTGCACCGTGTGGTGGGCAAAGTGGGATTTCCAGCAGGTAGGCTGACTTCCCGGCAAAGTGGGAATGAATCCAGAACTTGTAGATCAATCTGTATAAAGGTTTGACAATAAATCGAGTATTGCGGCGTTAACCTGTTGCACCATTTTTATACGTGGTTGGGTTAGAGTAAAACCTTGGCCAACATGATGGCCTTACTGCCTAATTTCATTCTTCTAAGGAGATGGGCTTTTTAAAAACATTCACTGGTAAACATTCCCATATTTTGCTACTTCTTAACCAAGGCAAAGAAAGAATAATAACCTATGATCTTCTGTTTGTACTGGACATGGACAAAGTTGGAATCGTAGGGGGATTGCGATATTTGAAGGGTATAACAGCAGGCAGAGGATTGTTAAAAGTTGGGGAAAGATTTTACTTTAATACCCCCCACCAAAATCGGTCAAGAACAGCAAAATCTTGGAAAATTTACCATCCATTTGTGTTTATAATTCGTGGTGTGCCCGGCAGAAGGGCATATAGAACGCATTGAAGCGTAATTACACTTTCCGGGAAAATTGACTTTAAGGTTTATGTGTTGGCATTTCTAAATTAAAACTCGCAAAAGGTTGATTTTTTTTGTCAGAAAAAAATTATTGATATTTCCAATAATGCTGTGCATTTTTTAATAAAAATATTGCTTAATTTCAAAGTTATTTACATCTTTTTTCTAATGCCCTTTTGCCGGGAAGTCATTCTGGCTTATACGTGCGCTTAAGCGGCATGTGAAATGCTAATGCCCTTTTGCCGGGAACAAAATTTGCTCTAAGCGCGCTTACGCCCCACTGAAGTGCAGAGGTGAACGCACTTTTAGCATGTATTGTTACATTGGTATTACACGCTAATGCAATTTTGCCAGGAACAAAAAATGCAAAATCCCCTTATGTCCTTTTCATTTGGTTAATTACGTCAGAATGACGTAGCCCCTTGATACGAAATGTAGGCCTATATCAAAATGAAGATATTCCAATACTCTTTCGATTACCCCCAAAACCTGAATTTGACCTTTTGACCCATGTTTCGTCCTTATGCCCGGCCGACACACGACGAGTATAAATACTTGGCACAACCTTTAATTTTGAGAATTTGTTGGGACATTTTAGTGCAATATAGGGGAAGAAAGTTTGTGTTTTCTGTGTTAGAAGTTCTTGGCACCATGTAAAGTCACTCAAAGTGTTCACATACATGTTGAGTTCTTCCTTATTTTTTACAGATTTTGCTGAAATAAATCTTAAAATAACAGGTTGTGCCACATGTTTAGACAGTTGTTATCAAGGAGGGTTTGTTATTTTCCAAGATTTTGCTGTTCTTGACTGATTTTGGTGGGGGGTATTAAAGTAAAATCTTTCCGAAGTTGGCATAGCATAGGCCTGAGAGTCGACCGTCAAGCCCTTTGTCAGCATGTGGGCACGTTGCAGATGTAGATTGTTTATGAGGATTGTTTGTTGGTGAAGACTTCAATGCAAAAAAGTGCCATCAGGATAAACGCAACATTAGGCTACAGAATAAATCTCCACATTGTTATGAAGTCGCTGTGTTGTTTTTCTACTCTGGAGCCTAAAACAAAATAAAATAGGCCTAAGGGGCCGTCCATAAAGTACGTACGCACGAAATGCCAGAGTTGTATTCGAGTCCCTGCAAGTCCTTTCACAAGTCCCTGCATAACAAGTCCCTTCACAAGTCCCTGCAAGTCCTTTCACAAGTCCCTGCAAGTCCATCACAAGCCCTCCAGTCCTGATCCCAATCACAAGCTATTCAAATGAGCTTTGACAAAGGCATTCCTTTGTCATTGTTCATCCAGTTTCTTGTGACCGGCTTTATGAAAGCACTTCTGACTGGAGTTGTGAAAGGACCTGTAAAAGGACTTGCAGGGACTCGAATACAACTCTGGCTCCAACCCCCCCCCCCCCCCCCCCCCATGTACGCATACGCATTCCATATCTCTTTTTGACTTCTCAGAGTACCCTATTCTAGCATCATTAAAAGTCACAGTAGGGGCCTACACCTGCTGTAGTAGTATGATTCGCATGTCGCATCCAAAGACTAAAATAAATCACAAAATGTTGACGGGAAAAAAATTGCAAACATTTTTATTAACGGACCTGGAAATGATTGAACAGTGATATATTTTAAACCAAAACAGCAGTCAATGATGACATGAACCAAAAAAGGGAAACAAATTTCCTGATACACTATTTTTTGCATAGTTTGCTCTTGACGTTTCATGAGTGGTTTATTTAGATAAAACGCTTTTCACGAAAATATGTGTTTGAACAAGAGGCAATTGATTACAAGACGTATATCTTTTTCTTTTTTTGTTCTTCTTTTTACCTCCAGTACATGAGCGATTTTGGACAGCACGCGGGTGAAATTGATACAAGTACATAAGCACCTGTACGTTTCCGGTGTACAATGCCGGTTTATAAAGCAGTCTTTGTTGCGGTCTAAAAATAGGCCGCAGTTGGCTGGCGGTGGCTCTGGCATATGATGCACGATATGGGGCAGAGGGAACCCCCCCCCCCCCCCCACCCCCCCCCCCCCCATCCCCCACCCCCTCTTTTGTGTTGGTCATTGTGTTTCCGGAATCTCAGGAATTATTTTCAAAGGTCTAGGGGGGATGTGTTATAGGTAAAAATAGTCTGGAGATTGTATATGGTATAGGGACAAAAAGTGGGTACCCCTCTGCCCCCATATCGTGCTGGGTATAGGCGCTAGGAAGATAAATTTACTTTTGGTTGGGGCGAAGGGTATTGTGTTACAACTGGTTTCGGTGCACAAAAGGTGGTTCTGGTAGTTATTTCATTAAAAGCAAATTGTCGGTTTGCGTACGGTACGCATTGGCTCGGACCCCCCCCCCCCCCCCCCCCTACGCATGGTGTACTCTCTTAATGTAAAAGAGTGAAAAACTCACTCTCAAAAAGAGTGAATCCCTTCTCAAACCACTCGAAAAGAATTTCCACTCTTTCTTGGAGCCATATAAGGGACAACTCGAAAAAGAGTTGTCCCTTATATGGCTCCTCGAAAGAGTGGAAATTTCACTCTTTTCGAGTGGTTTTCACTCCTTTTCGAGTGGTTTTCACTCTTTTCGAGTGGTTTTTATTAGAGATTCACTCTTTTCGAGTGGTTTGAGAAGGGATTCACTCTTTTTGAGAGTGAGTTTTTCACTCTTTTACATTAAGAGAGTACGCAATGTCAACCCCCACCCCCCCCCCCCCCCCACCCTTCGTGCGTACGTACTCTATTGACGGCCCTATAAAGGCCTACCACGTCCGTTGTTGGTGCGTACGAATGATATATGTTCTGCATCGTTAAACTTAATTTGGCTCAGTGCATAATTTGTATCTTGCCATACATTGATATACAAAATTTATCATCCGTGGATAATGCAAAATATATCGCAAAGAGGAATATTCAGGCATTAAGGAGCTCCACGGCTACGTGACAATCTCTGGTGCATTGCAAACACTCGATCCCGCATTCACAGAAATGTTATGTTTTGGGCGTATAAGCCAACGCCACTTCCGAATTGTAGAATAACAAATATTCATATTTCAGCTGGGCCCTATAGCACACGACGTTTTCGTATACGTTGCTGGAAAGTTTAGTTTAGTTACGTTGGACATTGACTCCTGTTATGTTGTAGAAACGCCATATTACACCGTTTTTGAAAAGACTTGTTGCGACGATATCACAAGGTTGCTGGAACTTTTAGTAACCTTAAAGGTAATATTCAACATTTTGCAAACATCAAAAAACAAACTGCTGAATGATTATGAAATACCTTACCTGACTGCAAGTAAATAATAGTTTCAAGCAAAATCATGGCGCCTGGTCACCCAAGGTGTGCTTTCATTTTCAAGAAAAGTCGAATTTTTGTATCAATTTCCAGCGACGGTCGACCGACCATCGTTGGAAAATTCCCTGACGTATATAAATCGTCCCGAATAAGGTCAGGGGACCAGGCTACCAGAACATATTTTTCTCTTTGTTTCCCAGCATCTGTGCACACAAAACTTTTCACAGGTCGGTGTTACAGTATAATTGCTAAATACTAACCCCAAAATCCTTTCATTTCTGACAAATTACAGCAAATGTGACTTTAAAGATATTGTTATTCGTGACCGAAGATCACCTCTTTGCTCAGGTACCGTGGTAGTGTAGCCTATAAATGTTAAAAAAGCTACAGCCTCAAAAATATGGCAGTTCATACATAATTCCTACCAGCATATGTCTTAGTAGTGGAGAATGAGAATAAATGGTTTCCACGGGTTCAGTAATAGCGCAATGTGGGAATGCTACCGAAATTGACTTGAAGGGTCCCCCTTCGCCTGTTACAAAAATGCCGACGGTACAAAAATTGTCTTTGGCCAAGTATTTCCACTTTTTTACTATGCAAGGCTAGCTGTGCGTGCTGTCTCAGCCTGCAGTCGCCCGGCCGCGAAATATTTTTTCCCAAACTACATCCGAATGGATTCATTGTTGAGCGCCCTCTATAATTCTTTTAATATACGCACGCATTCGTTATAGGGCTGTGTATAATGCAATGAATTCTCGAGGTCTGCCGAGCATTCCGATGGTCTAGTGGATACGGTGCTAGACTATGAGGCAAAAGGTACTGGGTTCGAGACCTCAACATTACCAATTTTGTTTTCTTTTCTAATTTCTAGTTTTTGGAGGATTTTTTTAAAAGGGAAATAAAGTCCGGAATTTCATTGCGTTCGAATTCATTTTTTTCTTCTAATTCGTGGCTCCGGGGGATTTTTCTTAAAAAGGAAGTCAAGTCCGAAATCTCATAGCGTTAATCCCATTCGGATGTCGTTTAGTAAAACATATCGCGGGCCCGGGCCCCGACCCGCCTGGCGAGGCCAGCTTAGATCACGGCGACAAAATGCTTTGTGTTTCCTATTGTTCCTTTAATATAACCAACCCCCATAGACTATAAGCACGTATCCCTACGTTCGAGGACCGATTTCAACTAAAGACTCTACGTTCGAGGACTGAAAGGTTTCTTTGTGTTTCCTTTCTTCTCTTGTCCTTGGAGACATATGTGTGCACGTACATACATACACTCTAAAAACTGTGTTTAGCAATTAAACACAATCTTGCTATCAATTTGTAAACATGTTTACAAGCTAAACATTACGTGTCCAATTCCAAACATCAATGTTCAATGGCTAAACACAATCCGTCAATACGCTAAACATGTTTAGTACCGGTATGTAAACGTGTTTACAAACTGATAGCAATGTGTGTTTAGAAAGGTGTTAAATTGCTAAACACTGTTTTTACAGTGTAGTTCATACGCTGTACACGTACCACCCGGTACCAACACGCAAGATCCGTGCTCTTCGGAGCACGGATATTATGAGTACGGGCCGGTGAGTACACAAGTACTGCGGGCACCGTGCGTGCCACGGATCGGCGTTCGCCGTATACGTACGTATGTGTTATGTGGAGCTAGCCAGCTGCACTGGCGCTGGCATGGCCGGCAGGGCGGAGATGACACGCAGGCCGAGACAGCTCGCACAGCCTTAATTCAAGGCTAACTTTACCCAGGCTTTCCCTACAACGCAATATGGAAATGTTGCTGTTCAATATCTAAAACAGCCCCCGTCTTCCCTCAAAAGTTTGCACGGGTAACGTTTAGCCTACTGCAGCTAATAATGCTGTAAAAATGTTACATGACATATTGCATTCTCACTATATTTGCCGCGCAGTATACGGTATTGAAATTCCCACTCTGCCCCGGGAAAATTCCGTATTTGTCCAGATTCCCACATTGCGCGTGACACTCATTGTTTACCGTATTGACATCATCAGTTCTGGGGGGATGATGTCATAGATCACCCCAAGCTAAAGGGTAAGGATACATGTACCCCCATGGTCCGGGATTTACGCCCGTGGCCCTACATCTGAAACGTCTTAAATAACGATCATTGTTGATCGTCTGGACATGTGCAGTGTGAACGTTCCGCATGAGACTTGCATATTTTGTGATACTGCAGACTATAACGAGCAACGTGGGTCATATTTTCGAAAAAGCAGTTTTGAGCGATTTGTTGCGACATTTATAGCTGTACAGCTTTTTGGCGAATAACTCAAGAGATTTGAATCAGTAGATGAGGCCCGAATTGTAGCTTTGTCAAATGTAACCCAACCCCTCCAAATGAGTCACAAGGGGCCAGAGCTACTTTTGAGTTGAAGCCCTTAAACATGACTTAATACGAACTGCTAGTTTTGTGCAATTTTTTTATCGTGCATTATGTTTCCGTGTGTCTTGTTATGTGCTTAGTCAGGCAGCCTAGCTTAGTGTTTTCATGTCTCAGTAATTAGTACCGGTAATGCATCATTGAGCCCCAATGGAAAACAGCTCTGGCTACAAAAACGGAATAAATTTTGAAAGAAAAGAAACCAAACCTATTTAAGTTTCACGTAAAATATTCACTAACAAAAAATAGCTTTTGTGACATTGGTATACTTGCTGTACTTATCACTACAAAATTCATAACGCAGCCTATCGGGCGTATTATTTATGCCAAAGATATTAACAATTTTAAAAGGACAAATGTAGGTAAACAACAGGTTTTAATAAATAATATTAAACACGTGTGTTACACATGACGGTTTCACAGATCCCGAATTTTATTAATTACAACCTCATTGTTTTGAGCAGGCTATACAGTAGTATCACTAGTAACATTTTTTATATCAACGACATAGCAAGACATTTCAAACAAGATCAAGGCCGTAGATTGGAGGGGTGGGGGAGGAATGATGATGAAATTCCCGAAACCCACCGACCTTGAAATATACACGTATATAGGACGCACACGTACACACCCGTATTTAAACCCTCTTTTCGACAATTCTACTGGGAATTTTACGTGAACGTTACATTTTCGTATGGGATTGTGGCCTCTTCTTCTAATTTTCCTCTTTTCCTTTTGTACTGTGCTGTGCAGTGCACGCGCATTGCGTACAATGACCAGTGCGTCACAAACTCTTGGTGGCGCGTTATTGTGAATCGCCCCTATTTCACTGGGGAAAAATTTCACGGAGCTGCTAAGCACAACAATTTGCTTAGCACCAAAAAGTCCTGCTCAGTTAAAACAGGTTACCAGCCAAAATGCCATGGGATTTTCATTAAAGTAAACGACATCTGAATGCTAGCCACAATTAAGCGATACACTTCACATCAAAATTTGGTTGGTAATCCTGTATTTACCAAGGAAGATTTTTCATACTAAGCACATTTTTGTGCTGAGCATCGCCGTGCAATTGGCCCAGGGGCCTGTCCATGTATTTAAATCTGGATTATAGCTCATTGCACGCTGTACGAACAACTGTCGCCAGCAGCCGTCACAGCGCTGCCTTGTCTAGCGCCTATTACGTCATGCTTGTACTATAGTTTTACTTACGTTTGCGCATCGCGTGGAGTGGAAAGATGGCGGATGGTGTCGTCAACTTGAACAGCCAGTGATCTATCCAGATGTTTATACATGTGTACATGGAAATAAGTGCCCTATTTCCTATTCATAGGAAATACTTTGTGAAAAAGCGCGTCCTCGCCTGTGTGGTGGTGACGGTTCACGTTGTTATTGCTGTGCTGGCAGTGACGTTGTTTATAGACAACGACGCCTTGCTCAGGGAGCGGCCAAAGAACCCATCGGTCACAAGGAGGTATGGAACGGCTGCAGTTGCCGCAGATGTCGGACTTTGCTCCGTGATTGGTCGGTAAGTTAAGGCTGGGCGAAGGTGGTGCAGCAAACAGCTTAATTTAAAACGGACGGGTATATGACCCCATGCTTTGGGCTACTATAAGTTTAAGTAAGTATCCAACTAAGCGTAATTTTAAACAGAACACTTTGATTGGTTAACCTCCTATAGCGTACCCCTCTTTGGGTACGCCACGTAACGTGAATTGAAAGTTTAAAAGTTTATAGTCCTTTTAGCATGGTATCTGCACCACACTGCCCCTGCAGTCATGCGTAGAGGATGGACTCGCGATACGTCTGTAGTTGAAGCCAATTAGCCTTTTTGGGATATGTCGGATACAATGGGAAGGCGCTATTTGATTTGGGTAAACCTTTTGTGACATACAATTACCCAAATCAAAAAGCCCCTCCTATTGTGTCCACCATATCCCCAAAAGGCTAATTTAATACATCTTACCGTGCCGAAAACAATACGTTTGGCAACCTTGTCCCCGTGTTTTACTCACATGTTCTTTTCATCCTCGTTCCCGATAGTACACGTTAACCCCTTGCGTACGGATGACGCCATAGGGCGCAAAAACAGTGTCACCAGGCCGGATGACGCCACTGGCCGCTGTTTGTGCAGTTTCAATCCATTGTTGGATTATTGTGTATGTCATGCTTGACTGCACAAACACATTGTAGCGGTTCGATTTGGCTGCCAGAACCGCTGCAACACCCTGACATCTCCTGTAAAATACCGTGCTCAAGGGGTTTTAATCACCGTGACTCATGCGTACTATGGTCACGGTAATATTGCTTTAGCAGGCTTCAGTAATAGCCTACAGCTGTATATAGACGTATTGCGGGTCCAGGTTGTTTACAAACGTCCTTGGTAGAAAAAGACAATACAAACATAATAAGCATCACCATGGGAACGCGGATGGCAACATAAAACAAAGTAGCGGACGTACAAAAGTTGCTCGTCATGTAGTCTATTATTAATCGAGCGTCATTTTCCATAATTATGTGTTCAAAATTTAAATAACTCATTTTCTTGAACTTAATGAATTCGAAATGATCAGTCTACATTTAGGCAAGCTACAGTCACAACTCCTACTTTTTCACGAATTTGTTTTCTCCTATTATGCGTTATTCACGTTTTCCACTTTGTAACCTGAAAGGGGGCAGTCGCACCACGAAGTGACGTATCGTGGATAGTTGCAGCATCACGAACTGTCGTATAGTGTGTACAAAACCAATGGACGATCCGTCACTTCGTGGTGCGGCAACTATCCACGATACGTCACTTCGTAATGCGACTGTAAATGTTCAACGTGAAGTTTCAATTTGTTGTCAAACTGTTTTGTCAAAAACAATACTGTATTTCACTGCGAGATGTTTCAATCCGCAGTAATATTCTCCAGCAAGGCGGTACCGCTGTGGATGCCGCTATAGCCAGCCTGCTATGTGTGGGCGTGGTAAACGCCCAATCATCCGGACTGGGAGGGGGCCTGACCATGCTCATCTACCAAAACAGCACCGGCAAGGCGGAAGCTCTAATTGCCAGAGAGACGGCGCCAGCAGCTGCCACTGATAATTTACTTCTGGACAAATTTGGTGAATATTAAGTGTACATTATCTGGTGTAATGACATCATTCGGGTGTACAATACCATGATGTTGTACAATGCCATATCGTAAATCACCGTAAGGTTGTACAACACTACAGGGTTGTACAACACCCTGAAGTTCTACACAATGTCATGCTGTACAACACAATGAGGTTGTATTACACCATGTGGTTGTATAACACGACGGGGTTGTACGAGACCACGAGGTTGTGCAACACAAAAGTATTTAGGCCTAAAACTATACGCCACGCTGAACAGCCCATGGTCGTAAACATGTACGTGCAACATCAAGGCTATCTCGGTCTTTCCCTCGACTAAAGGTTCAGAGTAATATTGGCATCAGGTTGTACAACACCACTGGTTGTACAATACTATTAGGTTGTACAATACCATTAGGTTGTACAATACTATTAGGTTGTACAATACCATTAGGTTGTACAATACCATTAGTTTGTACGACACCACTGGTTGTACAATACCATTAGGTTGTACAATACCATTAGGTTGTACGACACCACTGGTTGTACAATACCATTAGGTTGTACAATACCATTAGGTTGTACAACACCACTGGTTGTACAATACCATTAGGTTGTACAATACCATTAGGTTGTACAACACCATTGGTTGTACAATACCATTAGGTTGTACAATACCATTAGGTTGTACAACACCATTATGTTGTACAACACCATTATGTTGTACAACACCATTAGGTTGTACAATACCATTAGGTTGTACAATACCATTATGTTGTACAACACCACTGGTTGTACAATACCATTAGGTTGTACAATACCATTAGGTTGTACAACACCACTGGTTGTACAATACCATTAGGTTGTACAATACCATTAGGTTGTACAATACCATTAGGTTGTACAATACCATTAGGTTGTACAATACCATTAGGTTGTACAACACCACTGGTTGTACAATACCATTATGTTGTACAACACCACTGGTTGTACAATACCATTAGGTTGTACAATACCATTAGGTTGTACAATACCATTAGGTTGTACAATACCATTAGGTTGTACAATACCATTAGGTTGTACAATACCATTAGGTTGTACAATACCATTAGGTTGTACAATACCATTAGGTTGTACAATACCATTAGGTTGTACAATACCATTAGGTTGTACAATACCATTAGGTTGTACAATACCATTAGGTTGTACAATACCATTAGGTTGTACAATCCATTAGGTTGTACAACACCATTATGTTGTACAACACCATTATGTTGTACAACACCACTAGTTGTACAACACCATTAGGTTGTACAACACCATTAGGTTGTACAACACCATTAGGTTGTACAATACCATTAGGTTGTACAATACCATTAGGTTGTACAACACCACTGGTTGTACAATACCATTAGGTTGTACAATACCATTAGGTTGTACAACACCACTGGTTGTACAATACCATTAGGTTGTACAATACCATTATGTTGTACAACACCACTGGTTGTACAACACCATTAGGTTGTACAACACCATTAGGTTGTACAACACCATTAGGTTGTACAACACCATTAGGTTGTACAACACCATTAGGTTGTACAACACCATTAGGTTGTACAACACCATTAGGTTGTACAACACCATTAGGTTGTACAACACCATTAGGTTGTACAACACCATTAGGTTGTACAACACCATTATGTTGTACAACACCATTAGGTTGTACAACACCATTAGGTTGTACAACACCATTAGGTTGTACAACACCATTATGTTGTACAACACCATTAGGTTGTACAACACCATTAGGTTGTACAACACCATTAGGTTGTACAACACCTTTAGGTTGTACAACACCATTAGGTTGTACAACACCATTAGGTTGTACAACACCATTAGGTTGTACAACACCATTAGGTTGTACAACACCATTAGGTTGTACAACACCATTAGGTTGTACAACACCATTAGGTTGTACAACACCATTAGGTTGTACAACACCATTAGGTTGTACAACACCATTAGGTTGTACAACACCATTAGGTTGTACAACACCATTAGGTTGTACAACACCATTAGGTTGTACAACACCATTAGGTTGTACAACACCATTAGGTTGTACAACACCATTAGGTTGTACAACACCATTAGGTTGTACAACACCATTAGGTTGTAAATCTTGTACATTATCAATGATGTCTCGATCTCAATCTTGATCGAAGGTTCATAATATGATGTTGTACATTATTATACGTTGTACAGCCCTGTCAGCATGTACATCACCAAAGGGTTGTACAATACCAAATGCTGTACGACTCGTACATCATAATATTGGAAAACGCCATGTTTAAACATGTACATTATCAAGGATGTCTCAATATTAATGAACTATAGCCATATCACGAAGTAGTTCAAAGCCAATGTACAAATTCTGTTCAAACTATCAGCGGTAGTCTTTAATAATAATAATCTATTACAATACTTCGTGTCACAGTTTACACGCTTTATTTGGAGACAAATGTTTACTTTCTTGTGGAAAATCAACTGCAGGTTCATAATCTAAATCTTTATTCGATCGTGTACATGATAGGGGTGACATCAATAGCAATCCCTGGTGAGTTGAGTGGTATGTGGGAGGCTCATCAGCGTTACGGTAGTCTACCTTGGAGTGACTTGTTCGAGCCCGCCATCCGTCTGGCTAAGAACGGATTCCCGGTCACCGGTCATCTTGCCAATGCACTTAAATTATTGAGGGAGAACCGAATACCAGGTTTTGTGTAGGTGACTTAGTTTGTATTGCCCCTTTCCCTTGACACTAGTTCTTCCATCTGTACAATATGATTTGGGCTTTTTAATGCAAATCGCCCATCACAAGCCCAAGGGCACTCGAGGTGTGAGCTACAGAGGATTATGTGGAAGAACCAGCCCCTCACACTGAAACAAGACCATTCTCTTCACAGTATGAATAGGGTCGGGGTGGGTAACTAGTCCACTGCAATACATTAATAATGCCTCTACCCATATTAAGCGTAGAAGTGCTATAGCCCAGGACTGGGCTCGAACACACTACATGCAGAATTACCCACAGACCTTGAATTCAATGTGCCAAACCACTAGGCCACGGCACTGCGAGTGTTTCCCTATAAATATTTCTTAGTTTTTTTCTTCGGATTATTGGCATTTTTGGGGATTATGGGGAATCAGGTTGATGTAGTGGTACTTTCCTCGCCTTCCACCACTGTGACCACTGTGACTTTCGTGGGCTATCCCGGCTGAATGTCAAATAATAAATATATAATCGTCTGTAACATTTCCACGGGATTTAGTTAATGGTCACAGGAAATGGATGTGTATTTATAGCCACAGTGTATAATCCAGTTGGCCATTAATTTCAACCTTCAGTTCTCACTCCGAGTCAAAGTTTGACTTCTTTTAATTGGTAAGTCTCTAAACTCAACAGTGAGTACCTCGATTGATATCATAGCAACAGCGCCCTCATTATGTTATGAAAACATTTTTAAAAGAGCTAGCGAAAGAAAACTCAATCCTAATTTTAGGACCAAAAAGAATGTCCAGTGTTTAAGGGGTGATGTTGACTTGACTTGACTTTCGACTCGACTCGACTCGACTCGACTCGACTCGACTCGACTCGACTCGCCTCGCCTCGCCTCGCCTCGCCTCGCCTCGCCTCGACTTGACTTTTGGGTCCGAAAGTGTGACAATTGTTCATGTCCCTGTTACACCTGACCCGTATAATTTCCATCAAGTATCATTAAAATTAACTTCACACTATTTGTTTGGCAGGTAAATCTGCTGTACACAATCACTCTTGGAGATAGCAGGTATTAAAGAATGTGTCCGGAATTGCAAAATCCTGTAAATGTCACACTTTTGCACCCCAAATTTATAGAATGACCCACACACTAAATACACTTGAATTGAACGGTCGATCCGCTCTTAATATGTAATTGATATCTTCATTAATTTCAGTTACCTCTTAGGCCTTCAGTGTTTATTGGTTCTGGGACAAGTACGCGCAACCGCAGAGGTTCATGGGATGTTTCAGTTTTCACAGTGTAAATGGTTTTGCTATTTTCAAGTAGACGGTGGAATTTTGGACCCGTTCCGTTATATTTCACATCATAGTGCTAAATATACTAATACTGACGGTAGCTGGAAGAAGGAGGGTGACATCGTGTATGCACCAAAGATGGCAAGGACGCTAAGAGCAATCGCCAAGAATGGTGTCAATGAACTCTTGAATGGGACAACGGCACAGCAGCTCGTCCAAGACGTACAGGAAAACGGTATGTGGTGGGCAAACATGTATCTCACCTGAAACCCTTGCAATGTCCGTATTTCATCGATATCACATTCAGTGATTCTGTTACAGGTGCTTCGCATAAGCCCCTTCCACATCCCGGCACATCCCACAGCCCGAACAACCTTTTGCGTCAATAATGTCGAAAATCTTGGTAACAGTACCGGTAATCGAGTTGTAATATCTGCCGGTACATTATTTTAAAGCATAATTCTATGAAACTGGGTTTGATGAACCACTTATTTGTTATGCCAGAGCTGGAGCTTTCGATTTGTGATGCTTTATCGCGCAATTTAAATTAACGCACCCAGAAGGCAGTAGAGACTTTCATAGAGACCGAAACGTACATTTTACCACTAAAGCTTATACACAAGTCTTGTTTTAAGAAGTCATATATTTCTTCTGGAAGAAATCAACGACAGTTTGACCAGGAAATAGGCCTACACGAAGTAATCGCAACATTGCTTGAAAGATCTGGTTTGGTCATGTTTGATGTTGACGTTAATTTTACGCTGTCGGAACTCGGAACATCACATTGCAACGTTTTTGTTATCACAACGTTGCTGGAAAGTTTTCGTAAGAATGCGTTTAATAATGTCGCCCCAACGTTACGGCTACCCGACGTACGCATAACGTCGTCACGACGTCGTCACGGCTATTTTGGTTGGTTTGTTTGGTGTACGTAGTCGTACATTACGTTACACCTCAAACCTCTCTCAAGTTTGGCAAGTCTGTGGGTCATACTTCATTTCAGGTGGGATTCTAACCACTGCCGATCTAGCCGGCTATACTACGAGGTGGATGAAAGCTCCGGTCTTTCCTATCGGTCGTGGTCTGAAGGTTGCGACCACGCCTTCACCCTCTGGCGGACCTCTTATGCAATTCATCTTCAACGTTTTAAAAAGTAAGTATTGGAAGACAAGAAAACTTTGATTCGGACATTCAGGGATTGAATAGGAGAAATAAAATACACCAGATATGCTTTCCTAAAATCTAAATGTAAATTAGTATTTAAATCAGTCTAAATATTCAAATTATCACTGTCTAAATCTACTCTGGAAATAATTTTTTAAATGCATGTATGCTACAAAAACTGCCTCATGCAAAATCCAACAACTAAACGAAATTCAAAGGTAAAAAAAATACAAAATATTTCTACTTGTAAACGAATGATCCACTATGTACCAAATCTGAAATTTGGATCGATCGTATTGAAAGATATATAATTCGAACAAATGCTATTGCAAAGATGTACTGTTCCCAACATCCAAACCGAACTTGCATGTAATATGGAGTTTTAATTTTTAAGTGCTTCGTTTTTTAAATTACGTCTTAATTTGTTTATACGTAACTAATAATTAAACATTTTGAAAAGTGAATAAAATTGTATTCTTTGTTGAGGTAATCATTAATGATCTATTTCTGTGCGCTAGTGGGCGTGGAATGCCGAAAAATTAACTTTCAGATCGAATTGCTAATTTGTTAACATTTGGTAAGTCATGAGGCTTCCAATGAGACATTCCAGGGAAAATCGATGAGGATATTATGGAACACGATTAATAAGTTTCAATTTTATCAACAGGAGAGGACGATCCTATTCTTGCATCGCTAGTGTATAGGGCAATCGCTGTGCGTAAGACTAAATAGATTGAGTTAAGACCAAATATATCGCAGAGTTATACTGTTTTTTTCTTTTAGAAGTACTTTTTCCTCCATTATATTTATTCGTAGGAGAAAATCCATTGAATTGAAATATTCAACCAGATCACAGGTATTGCATCTTTAATAAATGCAGAACTGATGCTGAGTTTCGCTTAAGCACTGTCTCTACCAAACCCCAATCGCACTCATTTTTTTGTCGTATGTGTTTCTATTCTGATCTGGTGTGTCGTCAGATTACAACATTTCACCGAATAATTTCAACACGACTGCTGACAAGATCAAAGTTTATCATCGGTTCTTGGAGGCGTCGAAGTTTGCATTTGCCCTGATGAGCCGCCTAGGTGATGTTGACACACTGGAGGTCCGAGAGGTAGAAACGTTTTGTTTTCCAGAAATACATTTGTCAAGGAAAAAAAGAAAAAAAGAACACTATGCCTTGGGAATGGAGGCGCCAAGTTGCGCTACAAAAAGCGCTGGTATTAAAATTGCCATGAGTGGCAAGATCATTCAAAAGTAGAATATAGTAATGTACACTACCATCCCTTGAAAATGCGCTGTTTGTCTGATAAGTACTTTGTTGTACGCAGGCTGTAGCATGACCGGCGCCTGTCTGGATATCCAGTGCTTCGGGTCTTTTTCTTATTTCTCCGTAAATACTACCGGTATACATTATACAGTAGAATGTTTACATTCAGATCTTTGAAATATTAGGTAACTAAGCAAAGAGATTAAAATGGGGCCATTATTTGTGATCTATCAAAGAAGACTATAGGTAGAATGATACGTTTATAGCGGAACAGCTCTTAGTTTCAAAGCAGAGCTGTTCTAAGAATTGAGTCTGCTTTAAATGAACACCGATTGCCTCCATTGATTTTCCATGTGCATGCGGAAGACATTATAAAATAGTCACCAATTATCAAATTGAGATAGTACTGGTCCTTACTTAGAATTTGTAAAACAGAAATTCGTTGGTATCTGTTGCCTGGTTGGCAGGTTCTGAACAAGTTAGAGTCGGAAGGTTTCGCGAGAGAGATTTTCACCAGAATACCAGACGACAGGGTTACCTTCGCGGATGCCTCCGAGTACGACGCACTCATCAGCACGGTGTCCCGTGATGGGGGAACCAGTCATCTTAATGTAGTGGACCAATACGGAAATGCCGTGTCGGTTACCAGCTCAATCAATAGATAGTAAGTATAGTAGCTCTATAACTCGACTAACTGACTTGATGTAAGGAGACTTTTTAAAGGGACACCTTTAAAGGGACGCCTTGGAGGCGCCGAATTCGGCTATACCAAAAGCGGTCGTCCTAAAAGTTTGGGCAGCGGGAAAGATAATTATTCATGCTTCGGTTTTCCCTTTCCGTAAATATTATTGTACAATTATTACACTCAGACCTTGAAAACAGTTTACGTATAACTAACCGCTAAGAGATTAAATTTGGGGGATTTTAGGGCAATGTGTGCTTTTACAGTTTTTTTGACACAGACATTTTAGACAAAAAAACCCCAAAAACCGAAAATGTATAATTTCTTCATTCCACCATTATACCTCAGCTTCGGCTGCCGTTTCATGTCTAACAGGACGGGCCTTATACTGAACAACCAAATGCTGGACTTTGATAATCCCACCAGCCAGCCAGCCTCGTCGGCCAACTATCTCGCCCCGGGTAAAATGCCCCTGTCGTCCGCGAGTCCAGTGATCGTTCTGAATAGGAACTCTGGTGTGGAATTTGTTGCAGGGAGTGCCGGTAGTAGGGCAATTATTACAACCAATGTCTGGGTAAGGAGGATTAAGTTATTTCTTTGAAAATTTTCTTTTGTTTTGTTGTGTTTGTCACCTTATATATCTTTTTCCCCTTCCCCCACTAATTACCTGTGTAGCTTCAGCTTGCCCCCTTCAATCTCGCTATTCCCCCTTTTTAGCTCCTTTGCCATGTTGAATTTCTCTCCCTTCACTGTAAAAAAGTTGGTCAAAATGGGTTGATATTTTGCCTGCAATGTTGGGCAACATATCAACAACCCAAAATCTTGGGCAAATTCTTCCCAATAATTGGTCCATTTTCACCTGAATTAACCAACAATGTGGTAAATTATTATACCAATGTTCGGTAAATACCAGTTGCCCAATTATGTTCTACCCATCATTAATTCCGGAATCAAAACGTTAGAACTTCATAACTTTTATCTTTTAAATATTTCAGTTCATTCCAGTTGGCTGGTAGAAATATTTTATTGTATTTTCCCGGCCATTTTTGTTGTTGAGCTGCGTGTATTTCTTAGATGGATCAGAGCGCATATTTGTGTTTTTATTGAACATATAAACAACGCTCTGTTATACTTGGGAAAACTGAGAGACTAATCAATGAACATTTTTTTTAAACCTCGAAATTCTTTACTGTTTCAGTCTTATTACGTTTATGATGCCAAACTGTGTAAGACATGCTAACGTTGTACAACTATACACTAGTAACAAGATTTGAAGCATGGGCTAGGCTTTTAAAGGTAGTATACATCATTTGCTTTTGCTGTAATTTTCAGAAACAAATTAATTTGGGGGTTATTGTTTTATAGCGTACTAGCAAATACTGTAACATTGACCTGTTTTGTGTGCGCAGATGCTGGGGCCTGTTTGTTTCACACGAATCCGGATCGCGATCAGTGATCTTTACGTTGGTTCACACACCAGATTCCGCCTAATGGATGGAGCGAACCAGCGGCTGGATCACTGATCGCGATCCGGATTCGTGTGAAACAAACAGGCCCTGGGAAAACTAAGAGAAAAAGATATTATTTTCCAGTAGTCTGAATATCTGACCCTGCTTTAGACAAATTTGAGCTATTTTTATAGAGTCCGGGAATTATCAGATCGGGGAACTATTATAGACTATTTCCAACGATTGTCGGCCGACAATCGTTGGAAAACGATACAAATTTCCCCTTTTCTTTAAAACGACAGCACACCGGGTGCCATGATTTCACAGGATGCTTGAGACTGCTATTTACTTACAGGCTAGTACGGTATTTTGTAATAATTCAGTAGTTTTGTTTTTTGATGTTTGCCAATGATGTATACTACCTTTAAGTTTAGAAATATCCACAGCAAAGCTAGAGTGTGGATGACACAATTCACTTTTCATTGAGAATATAGATTATCATGCGCTCGCTATACATGAACGCGACTCTCCAGGAAAGCACGGACGAGAAGCGAATTTACAACGAGCTGCAGCCAGCTAATGTCGATGTGTACGAAGAAGGGTTTCCACAGGTGAGTTCCGAGCGTGCGCAGAGTGTTCTTTTAATTGTACATTGGGAAGAGAAATTTCATTTTAATTTTTATTTTTTTGGTCGTAATATAATTTTAAAAATCCTACCGCATTTTCCCGTTTCCCTTATTACAGGTATATTTGTTATTGCTCCTTCACGTTGATATACTTCCCGGCCGTTGATCAACATCATGTCACAGACCTTTTTTGTTTTTGAAAGGTCAATGTTGGTCAACTTTGCGATGTGCACCAAAAAATAAATAAATACAAAAAAACCACACAAACACAAAAACGGACGACCAACGTTCGTGTTGTTCGCGTGAGTAGAACGCACCCCAGGGATAACATCAGTTTGTCAACCAGAGAATGCGCATGCAGCAAAGCTGATGTTTTTACAAAATCAGTTTTTGCAAATAAAATAAAGGTCTATAGGCCCCCTACAGGAATTTCGTTGCTTCCAACCTTTAAAAAAATCGACAAGATGGCCATGACACTAATTCTTTTCCAACTGATGCCTTGTCTTTGTCGTATTTTGCAGGAAATCATCAACGGCCTTGTGGACATGGGTCACAAAGTGAAGAAAAGAAAGCGTTTACTTTCCGTCCTTCAGGGGATCATAAGGAAGGATGATGCTTGGATAGCGTACAGCGACCCCCGTAAACAAGGCTATCCAGCCGGCTACTGACGATTAACCCTCTCCAATATGCCTACTCGCCAAAGCACAAAAGTGTTTTAGTCGAGTCCTGGTCCGAATCAGAGGCAGTATCAGCAAAAAAGTGGACATGAGCTCTGGATCCACCCAAGGCGCTTGACCCGAGACTCCAGCATACGTTGTTAAAGTCTTGCTGGTGCCAGATGGCAGGGATGTAGTCGAGTCCATTCACTAGTCCCTGCAAGTCCTTCACAAGCCCTCCAGTCCTAATTCCAATCACAAGCTATTCAAATGAGCTTTGACAAAGGCATTCCTTTGTCATTGTTCATGCAGTTAGTTGTGACCGGCTTTATGAAAGGACTTCTGACTGGACTTACGAAAGGACTTGTGAAAGGACTTGCAGGGACTCGATTACAACTCTGCCAGATAGACATCCGAATCGCCGAGTCCAGGTCCCAGGCACGATTCCATACTTAAATCCAGCGTCAAGTGTACACTCTAAAAATTGTGTTTAGCAATTAAATACAATTTTGCTATCAGTTTGTAAACATGTTAAAACACTACGTGATCAATTCCTAAACATCAATGTTCAATGGCTAAACACTATCCGTCAACACTCTAAACATGTTTAGTATTTAAACATGTTTACAAACTGATAGCAAGAAAGTGTTTAGAAAAGTGTTTAATTGCTAAGCACAGTTTTTGCAGTGTACGTTCGAGTCGGAGCTCTAGTCAAGTCCACATGTGAGCTTGTTTTTTTGTACATGTACTGTATATACGTTCGAGGACAAGAGGAGAAAGAAAAAACAGAGGAATCTTTCTTGTCTTCGGGAGTCGGTCTTTTGTTAAAATCGGTCCTCGGACGTAAAAATACGTGCCGTTAGTCTATGGGGTTGTGTTATATTAAAGGAACAATAAGAAACACAAAGCATTGTCCTAAGTAGTATAGGAAAACACGACTGTGTGTTTTTGTGAGTATGTATATACCGGCAATCGTGGACTAGGGACAAAAGGGTTAGGGCATAGACAAAGGGTCCACGTTTGACCGAACGTCCACGATTGAAAATCGTGTACAAAACATATGAGAGGCCTTCCGAAAAAGTTAGAGTATAAACAAAAGAGGAACAATGGGAGGTCCGCGATTGCCGGTATTTTCTCACACACACGCATGTGTGTGTATGGTGTAAATCGAGGACTTCCCATTGGTTTTGTACACGCCTACGAATCGAGGACGGTCCTCGATTCGAACACCCCATTGTCCTCTTACATCATTCTTTTGTTCCACGTCCTCGGGATGAATGCGTACACATGTGCACACACAGACATTCCTATACTGGAGAGGACAATACTTTGTGTTTCCTATTGCGTGTGTGGTGGGTTTTTTGTGGGTTTTTTTTGGCCTTTTGAACTCCCAGTGGAAGTAAGCCAACTTTCCCCCTGCTTTTTGGCAAACTACGTATAAACGAGGACTCCCCATTGTCCTGTTGATGCATTCTTTTGTTCGTACTTTTGTGACACCTCTAATTGATTTTGTACACGTCTTGCAATAGAGGACAGCTGGCGAATCGAGGACCTTGCCCTCGAGTATTTCGTTTGTTCCCTGTTCTCCACGTACACCATAAACGTTCGATATGTAACTTCGGTAGACTTTACGGATTATAGCAACATAATAAATGATCGTTCGTTTAACAGTGCTCTTTTGCCGAAACTAAACTCTCACTTCAGGCCTGAGTGCTGTGTAAAGGGTCTACGCTTTGTAGCAAACGTAGGGAGTATCTGGGACTGCCCAGGCTACATTTAGGTACAGGGTTGGGGTTGCATGTAAGGATCGGGCTACATGTCTAGGTAGAGAGTGGGGGCTAGTGTTTAAGGTTTAGGACTACATTATTGGTTCAGGGTTAGGGTTACCTTTAAGGCTTGTACTACAATACAAGGTTGGGCTGTATTTAGAGTTTGGTCTACATTTCGGCAGGGGGATGAGCCCTCTGTGAAGGTTGTTTTTACAGGAATTAGGGGCGGTTGTATCTATCAGAGCCACCAATGTCAAAAAAGGCCTATAAATAACCACTCCCCCCTCCAATTTTTTTTGGAGAGTGGACACCTTTTTGAAAACACTATAAAACATTTAACAAATGTTGGTGTTCCCCTCCCCCCCCCCCCCCCCCCCCCCCCCCAAAAGGACAGGATTAGATTCCATTTATTTTTAATAGATACAGGGTTGGGGCTACTAGCTCGAACTACCGCTACCTTTTGGCAGAGGGTCTGGGCTAATTTAGAGCTGAGCTTCATTTCAGAACAGAATTGGTGCACATGGCTGTGGCTACATTTAAGTCCAGGATTGGGGGCAAGGTTTGGATGTCTCATTAATGACAGCTGTGCAATGAACATTGCTTGTTACCAAAATCTCTTGTGTCTCGTTACGAATTTGTATCAACAATTTACGGCCTGCAGTAATGTTTATTTAATTTGTATTACGTTGCCACTTCGTTCAACAAGAACTGTTTATCATAACGAGCCAGCGTCTGTAATTTCATTCTTTTGTATGAATAACTGCCATACGGAATAACGTGCCTTAGTATCGTATTACAACCTCAACCTTGCATTTTTTTTAAACTGAATTGAAAGTAGCATTACAAATAACTTTACTAGGTTTTTTTCCAATGTATTATTTTAAATTTGCTAAAACAGTTAATATATCCCCAATTTGGGCCATCGATTATTGATTAAAATGTTGTATTGATTACTGGGGATTATATCGGTTCAAAATATTGTAATGATCAACGGGCGGGACATGTTCAACCAGTGATACGTTCACGTGATTTGGCCCTCAATGAAAATTATTTATCAAAACCTTCGAACGCTCCTACTTATTAGGCCTATGAATTTGTTTCAACAACGCAATTATCGGTCTATGATTTCTTTAATTTGTATTTCGTTGCCACTTCATTTAAGGACAGATGTTAATCATTATAAGCCGACTTCTGCCACTTTATACTTTATATCAACAATTAGTGTCTTTTTAAGCCTACACATGATCATTATTGCCATATTTCAAAGTTATAATGGAGGTACGATTCCAATGACCGTGTTTTTTAACTGTATACATTTCAAGTTCGCCACAAATGTTAATGCACCTGCCTATAGCTTACATGCATTTTAGATGTGCCCCACTTAGCCTAGTCTTGGTTCTAAGACGTCCTTAGCGCGGTGCGACGTACAGCGCGCACGGCAGCGCCCTCTAGCTAAAAGAGATGTGGAATGCGTATGCGTACAGGGGGGAGGGGGTTGGAGCCACTGCGTATGCCATGCGTACAGGGGGGAGGGGGGTAAAACAAAAAGTCGGCATTTCTCACGTACTTTATTAACGGCCGCATAAGGAGTTTGCACACCGAGATAAATACTCAAACGAGTATTGTTACCTAACACCCCCCCCCCCCCCCCCTAGATTTCTGACAAGAATTCCTGAGATTCCGGGAACACAATGACCAACAGAAATTGAACAAAGATAGCCAATTCCAATGGGCATGTAATATTTACAATACTGTACTTCAACGACTGCATGCCATGGCGTTGCAGGGATTTTTTTTAATAACTTATGGCATAGTGAATAATGTATGTAGAACGGTCGTCATCTGATACACCATTGGATGGGGCCCAAATGGGCGCATTTGAAGCACGATATATGGCAAAGGACCCCGCCCCCCTCTTTTGTGTTGGTCATTGTATTCCCGGAATCTCAGGAATTCTGTTAAGAAATCTAGGGGGGTGAGTTAGATAACAATAGTCTGGAGTGTGTATAGGGTATAGCGACAAGTGGGGGGGGGGGGGGGGGGGGGGGTGGTACCCCTTGTCACATATCGTGCTGGGGCGGGCCATATTGTTCTGCACGACGTTTGATTGGATATGACGTTATAACGTCAACGTTGCGGTAGGAACCATTTAAAACAAAATAACACTACTAAGACGTCTTCCGAGTTTGGGGTTGAAAGGTCGAATATCACCGTTGATCACGGGTGTCCAATCAGCGCTGCGTATGCGCGACAGACATTTGATTGGTGGATTATTTCCACTGATGCATAATAAAAGCATTCGATTTACGACTGAGCATCACACCAAACCGATCCGTTAATCCGTGCAAGACAGCAGTTAGGAGTTCAAGGTAGGTTTATTGTGCACATACATTATTCTTAAGCCAATTTCATTATTGTGCAGTGTGAAGAGTTGTCCTTTTTTTTTTTTTTTTTTTTTTTTTTTTTTTTTTTGGGTGGGGGGGGGGGGGGGGTCTAAATCGATTTTAACTTAACTAACGGATGTCTAATGCAGGTCAATTTACGTTACCTGACATGTCGTTTGGGTCTAGTTGGCCAAAAGATATGTGGTTTTAAACTCGAGTAAAAACGAGCTTCTGGGGGCTAGACCTGATGATCTTTACGCATGTCCCCACTCGGTAAGCGTAGGAAAACAGTGTGGCGTTACGTGTTTATGGCTATTCAGCTTCCGTTTTGTTGCAGCGAGAACAATAAACCGTTGATATTCTCCAAGCATAGTGGCTATATGTAACAACCGTAGAAGAGCAGCCGCATTAGAATGCATGTGATTGGTTATTATGATTTATCATGGTTGTAACTTAATTATTTTGCTAAAAGGTCTGTCAAGTAACGTTGTACACCACGTGCCTGGATCAGATCAGCTACGATTCCACTATGGTGTTTAAATATCATTGGTAAGTGGAAAATGTAGATACGATTTGAAGCTTTGCATGGTGGGTGCGATATGAGAGACTGAGATTGCGGGTAACACCATGTGAAATAAATCTCTTCTAGGAAGAAGTGTGGTTCTGAAAAGAACCGGGGTGAGTGTGTAACTCTGGAAATTGTAGAAAAGAAACGTAGGGCGAGTATATTAACAGCCATACCGTCGTCATTTTAACGACGTGGCGAATCGCATATGCATATTCCTCAATCGCATGTGCATATTCTGCGACGATAGAGAGAACTTTTTGGTATATGTTGTAGTCTTTTAAACTTTGATCCTCGGTAGGAACACCAAGTTGAAATGCAACCATCCTTTCGTTTACGTGACAGGTGCGAGTATAAACGGTGCTGTACGCTCTAAGAAAAAGCGGTTTAGTGCACTTTGCTTTTGTGAAATTTGTCATTCAATGCAGGCCAAGTTATTTGGTTTTTCATAGAAGCAAAACAAACCACTCGTGATTATCTTACATCTCCAAATTACCATTTTTAAAGATATTGATATGGCACATCGGAGTGCGTTTTAGGCATGCCGAGTGCAAACTCGACTGTATTTTACTGGCGCCAACTTCAAACAAACATCAAAGCCCTCAACCATTTGAATAAGACGAAGAACTTTGTCTGGAAACTGTTGGTGCGGTGTCTAGTGTGCAAGGGGTTGAGAATGCAAGAGTGCTGCGGTGTATTATTTTGAGTGAGAGTAATATTGCGCGGGGTTTAACTAAAACTAATTTGATAACTTTTTGGAGGGGGGGATTATTATGCAAAAAACATACCGATAATTCAGCGCACAATTAAAGAGCACGTAAATGGAACGTTTGCATCCATTGTTACGAGTTACGCCCTTTTCGTACAGGTAAACGGATACGTTATGTGCCTCGAAAACGTCTTAGCCTATTGGTTGGTCTTAAAATACAACCCCGCTTGGCCCCCGGCCCTGTCTCGTCCCCAGCAGCCATTGTATGGTAAAACAGCCGAACTCCTACAAATGGCAATTTGAGAAAAATGGGTTCAGATTTTTCTCATCGCGGCTTAGCTGATGTTGTATTGGAACGTTTTATGCGATCAAAGATTGCCAAAGGGTCATGGTACGGTATGCTATACAGAATGCCGTGTGATTCCTTCACAAATCTGTGAAGCGCATCAGACGTTCTCATCGCCCTGCATGCTTGGGGTGGGTACGAGCGAAGTTCGGCTGTTTGCCTTACAAGGGCCGCTGGTAAATACTATTTGGTGCCAACTTTACTTAATGACGACAGTGATTCCACATTTTCTCCAGCTTTGTGTGGGCACTGCTAATCATCAGGGCGACACTGAGCCATGCTAGCTGCCCGGTCATTCACTGCCCGATGGCTTCCACATCGTGGCGTCTCATTGACGGGGGACTCAAGCACGTGTCGCTGGCGTGTGGGGCGTGAACACAGGGGACGAGATATTCTACAAAGACGGCTCGTACGGTGACGAAGAAGGCTGCGGAGCATGGCAATTGCTTGACGGTCGTCTCAAACAGCTGGATGTGGGTCATGACGTGGTCTGGGGTGTGAACTCTGCCGATAACATCTATTAAAGGCAGGGCATATCCGCAAGTAATCCCCAAGGTACCTCATGGCAAATAGTTTCTGGGGCTTTGAAGCACGTCAGTGTTAGCCAGAAGGGGCATGTGTGGGGGGGTCAACGCAGGGGATTACATCTACCACCTCATTGGGGCCAGCAATTGTAACAGGGCCGGGGATGATTGGAGGTACATTGCAGGAGCCCTTAAACAGATATCTGTGGGGAGTGGGGGCGTCTGGGGGGTAAACGCGGCCGATAATATCTACTATCGAGTAGGTACTTTCGGTGATCCGACATCGGATCCAGATGGTAGTAGCTGGACCCAGGTTTCAGGCGCACTCAAGTATATCAGTTCCGTTGATATGATATACGGTGTCAATGCTGGTGATACTATCTACTACCGTGTGGGCGTGACGAGTGTTGCACCCACGGGTACCAGTTGGCAACAAATTCCAGGGGCCTTGAAGCAAATCGAGTCATTTTCCTGTGTTGTGTGGGGTGTTAACACCGACGATCAGATTTTCAAAAAGGAAATCGATTATTAGAAATGGTTGAATGTGGAATCGACAGAGGCATAAGTTTTTTAGGCAAGAGTTTGATTAAAGATAACCAGAATGTTAGATCTGCCTTATTTGTTTTTCTGCCGCTGTAGTCTTTAGTTAGGGCAGTGAGCAAAAAATCATGTTATTCTTCTTGTTAGATCAGATTACGATCGAGATTATTTTCACTAACAATGTAACGTTATTGGTTTATCAATACAGCTGAAAATGCACATGATGCATTAGAATATATAGCCTAAAGATTTTAGGTATTTTAAATTCAGTATAAAAAAACTCCCTAGTTTCAAATATTCTGTTGCATATTTGCTGAACAAGACTTCACCCAAAAAGTATTACTTAGGTGTTATAGATCACTTCAACCGCAAACACGGTTGTCTAAATGCAAAATGTTACTCCCCCACACAAATAGACATATAGTATTTATACTCGAAGCAGTGTTTGTGTTTTACTTTGTTTTTCAAGCATTGCAGACTCGACATTTTAGAAGTTAAATTTAATCATGAATGCTTTTTTAAGGTAGGATACATTGGAAATAATTGTTATACTAAAACTGCTTTAATTGGCCCATATTCGTTTTATTTACAAAATTGTTCACCCTAAACTGCAAAAACAAATTGACGCAATTATTTCAATAAAAGGTTAACGACCGAAATGTATTAATTTTCAAAGCACAATATCTCGGGATTGCATTAATGGATTTAAACCAAACTTGAAACGGTTCTTTGAGGTAATAGGAGTGTCCTGAATATGAAAAAAGAAATTAATGTAATGTAAACATTCATTTCTTTTCAAACCTAATTATATATTCATATCTTTAAACATTTTATGGAAGTGCTAAAGTCAAAAAGAGTTTAGTTTTGAGACCAAGCTTAATTTCAGATGTAATTCTGCAAAGTTTCATGCAAATTACTCAACAAACGTAGAAGTTATGGTGTTTGAAACGCAAACATTTCACTTTCAGAAAAACAGATGCGATGTTTTTGTCATTTTTCAACTGTTAATGTTCATTTTCATTTTTTTCTTTTTCCTTTTGATTTGATTCTGAAAGAGTACATCATTAGGAACTAGAAAAATCTAGGTTTTGTCTATATTTTCATGAAAAATACAAATGTTCAATGTATCCTTCTACCTTAATGTGAAATATTGTGGTAGTGTCATTAGATATTTGAGGTTTAGAAGAATTTGTAGTTAACAGTTCACTTTGAGGTTTATTTCTTGAATAAAGTATGAATATCTGCATGGAAAATAATTTTGCCTTATCTGGAAGTTTTGCTTCATCGTGTTTTTCAAAGCAGATTGAATCGAAATCAAAAGGCACGTTATCCATTAGCCTCTTTGAGATATGGTGGACACAATATGAGGGCGCTATTTGGTTTGGTTCAACTTTTGTGCCATATTCTTTTGTCGAGCACTACCTTTAGCGGAGAACGCACTTGAACTTAGCAGCAAACTCTCCAATCCACTATTTTAACACTTCGGGGGGCTATTCAAAATTTTCAATGTTTAAAAATTTCGATTTCTTTTCGAAAATGCGGGTGGGTGGGTCAAGGTAAATTTTTGAAAATCGAAATTTACTTTTTAATAAAAAAACAAAGGAAAATTAACATAAATGCTCTTTTGACTTGCCAATTCCACTCCCGCTTTTCGATTCGTAGTCTTGGATGTATCACCCGTTGTTTAACCTCGGCATGGTTTATCAGTTGTTTTGGAAGTTGTTAAAATATACTTGTGACTTGAATTGAAAAAAACATGACTTGGTAAAAAAGTTGGCTGCAAATTAACTCTCGCTGCCACGTAGGTATAGTGGACCATTCCTCCGTATGGGTAGACGATCTGAGTGGCGATATTGTGACGGAGAGCTTTGTTTGGCGGTGTTAAGTTTTTGAAAGTTGTTTAGGCCTATGCGTTTGCATATAATTTTTTTAAGATCACTAACCGTTCATTACATTTTTAGCATGCCGTAATTTGTAGACGATTTTATCGCTATATCGGCGATAAAGCGAAAAACAATTTCGACTACGAAAAGAAATAAGTATCGCCAGCGCTAGGTCAGAAGCTGATTATGAAACACTAGAAGTCATCAGGGCACGTGTTAAAGTGGGGGAGATCCACAGCTGCATCACGCTGTCATGAAACTGGGCATTTAATTATTTGTTTAATTGAATGGCAAATCATTTTAAGATCGAAAATTGGGGTGAGTGGGTGGGTCAAACAAATTTCGAAAAAAACAAATCGAAATTTTAAAACATTTACAATTTTGAATGGCCCCTTACTATAATTCCACGGTTCACTAAATTCTGAGCGTTACGCATGACTTCTGGGCTGTCAAGAATGAGACTTTTTAGACGCTGGTGGCAGCAGAGTAGCCGGTCTTTTTCCATTGTTCTCACCAGTCGTGCGCATGCCCAGAACTATGCCCGCATGCTCAGAACTAGCAAAAAGGACCATTATGTCTGCTGCCACCAGCGTCTCAAAAGTTGTCCGCATAAACACCGAAATGACTAGCTAAGCATGAGCATGCACCGTAGAGCCGTTAGTTGCTCAAATTATCTATTAAATTGACTGGCTTATTTCAGAAAGTAATGAAATGAAAAGCTGATACAGGTTTACCGGTGAGGTATTTCCAAAAGTTGCCACCAATCTTTTTCGGAGCGAAAAGTTTCAAAAGCGAAAAGTTTCAAAATGGCGCCGCCGCATTTATTTCACGACTGTTCCATGTATTTTGTAATGTTGTACTCAAACAGTCATCGTAAAAGCGGCATTCAGCCTCGTCCACGATGTATAAAACTGATTAAACATTGCTCAGCCGCAGCTACGCACCGTTTCGTGAAATGAATGGCAAGGATGTTGGCCAGCTAGCTGGGCAAGATTTTATACCGCAAGTCCTATACGCCATTAGCCTTTTAGAGGTATGGCGGACACAATAGGAGGGCGCTATTTGATTTCGGTATACCCTTTGTGCCACACAAAAGGTATACCCAAATGAAATAGCGCCCTCCTTTTGTGTCCGCCATACCTCTAAAAGGCTAATGGTGTAACTTACGCACTGTCTAGTGAAATTATACCCAGCACGATATGGGGCAGAGGGGTACCCCCCTTTTGTCCCTATACCCTATACACTCTCCAGACTATTGTTACCTAACACATCCCCCCTAGAGATCTGAAAATAATTCCTGAAATTCCGGGAACACAATGACCAACACAAAAGAAGGGGGGTCCTGGCTGCCCGTGTGTAGTCTGGTTCCCTGACCTGAAGAATTCCCTGACGTCTATATCTTAGGTCAGTTATCTACCACGGTTTAAAATGGTAGGCACTTATCCAGAAGCACCAAAATGACATCGTCATGTATTACTGAAAATGCACTAGGCCTTATTGAATAGGCACAAGGCGCGATGCGCGCGACGATGTCATTTTGGTGGTTCTGGATAAGTGCTTGCCGTTTAAAATAGATCATGACATCAGTGGCATCATTCAAATTTAATATTCTTCCAAAATCCAGTCGGCAAAGTACTGCAAGAATGTGTCATTGATTTTTCTTCATGGTTTTTTATATACATGTAGGCCTACATAATTGAGAATTCAAATTCCAGGATCTGTAACGGGCCTGACAGACATTTTGTTATTGCGAACATCAACGTTAACAGCCGAATGTTACCGAAAACAAGTTCCGAAAACTTCGGATATTTTCGGAAACTGGCAGAATTCTGCTTTCGGACCTAATCATCAGAAATAGTCAGAATATTTTGGTCTGGGAACACTAGCTGGTGTGTGGAACGGTGTCGCCTGGTGTGGTCCGGTATGAACCGCGGTTAGGACCAATTTGGCCAGGTTTTGCCTGACCACGGCTAGCAATTTAGTCTGGTCTAATTGAACCCTACTTAACCTGGGTTCTTTGGGCCATCGTTAGCTGTAACAATAAGTTTTATGCCCTAATTCGATTATGTCATGAGGTATCTCCAATTCTAATTGAATCTCCGGAGCTCCCCCAACAAAAGCACACCCAGGAAGCTATAATAACGTACGACACAAGTCCCATTTGTAAAGCTGATTTCAACAAACTGCGGTTTGATAATTTTTCTTCGCGTTCTGTCATACTGTAGGATTTAATTTCCAAATCTTCAGGGCAGCAGACTCACCAGCTATGCTGAACAGTGTCAACAGCAATGCGGTATTGTCTATACTATAAAGACCCTACCTGCGCCATCTTGGAATTAGAACCGCGCCATCTTGGAATTAGAACCGCGCCATCTTGGAATTAGAACCGCGCCATCTTAGAAAAAAGCGTCACGTTTGGTCGGGTGACTCCGCGTGGTGTCGCCGGTGATTGGGGGGGGGGGGGGGGAGGAGGGTACCAGAGTGTTCCCCGGATGCTGGATCGCGTGATGTCTCCCGAACGGCCGTGCTGCGAAAATGTTTGATTGGCTGTTTCCAACGAACCTTTCGATTGGTCCATGATGCGAGAAACAACCCGAACTGCCGCCTTCCGGTATGTCCGATTGGCCGTTTCCAACGAGCCTCCCCGTTGGTCGGCCTGACCCCGCTGAATCCTCGGTGGTGCCGCGATATGATTTCCCCGTTGCCGACTGCGGGTTTGTTCGAAACGGGGTACCGGTTACGGTACTCAGTCACGATGTCCGGAACACTATTGTGCGGCAAAGTCGGACAGCACATTTATAGGATCTAGACTTGCCAAGGTGTTTTACTAGACAGTTCATGTCCGTTTACCCTGAGAAGTTATGCCCTGGACGAAACTATGACCTGCAAGTTGCACGTGTGGTGGGCAGGTGAAGCATGAATTTCAGTCACTATAAAATACGGGCCCATTGGTATAGTATTGCACAAGGAAGACGGGAGTGGCCGGTCTCGCACGGTGCACCGATGTAATAATCTAAAAGAGCGCTCTCTTTCGGATCCCCAGGGACAGTAAATAGCATGGTGCCTTGTTTACAATTAAACTGATTAATTTCAACGCTGGCGATTCGGGGGACGCGTCTGTTGCATAACTAGGCAGAGTTACCAACTTAAAAGTCATACTTCAAAGTTGTTAACGGCCACACCAAAAATCGTGAATAATTATAACAAATTCACGACCGGATTGTGAATATTGGCGTCAATAAATAAAAATATATTCTGATTATCAGATGAATGTCCCGGTGTATAATTCGCGGCTGTTACAATACGATGGTTTACCGTGAAAATACCCATCTCAGTTAAACCAATAATGATTTCTGTATTAGTAATTTTTCCAAACATCAGAGACCACGTATTATCCAAACTATACACTTCAAAGTTGTGCTTTATAGGCCTAGTATTTAACTAATGTGTAATCAATTCATTAAAGGGGTAATTTTCTTTGAAGTAAACTACATCAGGTTCATTGTTTCTATTATGGCTTTTTCAAGAAGAGCTAAACGTGGCGGTACAAATTTAAAATATTTGCCGACATTACCTGCAATTTTACTTTTGTCCAAAATAAAACATGCAAAATCATCTTTCTATAGAAAAATGACGGCGTCACATGAATATCAACCCCCCTGAAAATTAGACTTGTCGGTTATAGTGCGCATGCTCAGTAGGCTCCGTATACAAAAACAATGAGAAATACAGGGCAAGGGTGAGAAAAAGGCTTACTAGGGTCGAATTAAGTTTTAGAGATGAGATTAAAAGGCTATCCCATTGCAAAAGGTTATTCCAAGCATTTTGTTTTCAGAGCTTCACACATTTCGCAAAACCATAACTTAGAATTTCCGTTTGTGTTTGTTTTTCATCAGAGTTTGGGCATCTGATCAGTACTTCATCACAAATTATTAATTATTTGTTTACATCTTGCATACCTCACCACATTGGGTTTGAATCGAATTGCATTTTTATTGCAAATGCTCATACCCTCATTTAAAAAAAGGACGGAACTATTTAGCAAAAAATAGCAATTAAAATGCAAACAGTACTTATCCGGAATAATTGGATGCCATTTTTAGCCGAGTCGAGAATGTCAACTGCAAATACCTCACATTGGCGTGCCTTATTTTACCCATTTTATTTGTGCAATAATTTGTTGACAATGGAAGGCGGGCGGATAATGTGACTCGCACTACCTGCATCTATCTGCCTACTTCTTTTATTGAAGAGATTTTAGCAAACAAATATTGAAATTTGAAATTATTTCTTTAAATTCCTGTACGCTTTCCCACAATACTGTGTCCATCTCAATGTTGGTTCGTTGTTTGAATCTATGTGCGGCCGGCGCCAGCCTGAATTTCCGGATGTCCATGTCGACACATTATGACAGAATCTATAACTAACCAAAGAGATTGAATTTGGGCGGATTTCAGGGCAGTGGCATCTTACAATGCATCTCAAGATGCTGTGTCCCTGCTGTTGCGCGTGGCACCCCGAAAAATAGAAGAACAAAATGAGTTGCTAATTTGTTAGCCTGAGATAAGTTAGATGCTTTCCAATGAGATATTCCACATAAAGCGGCCATAAGTTTCAAATGTTTAATTACGAACAGGAAACTCCTAAATCTCAGTCTTAATGTTTAGGGCAATCATTACACATAATAGCACACAATGAAACAATAATTCTATCAAACAGATTGCAGACTCTAGCGAGTGTCAGGGGCGGATCTAGGTTTTAACTAAGGGGGGGGGGGGGGGGTTACCTGAGGTGATTGGCCTACACACCCCAGCGTGCCGAAGGCACGCCTTGCTAGGGGGGTCCGGGGCATTAAGGGGGGGGGGGGGGGGGGGTTTAAACCCCCGAACCCCCCCCCCCCGTAGATCCGCCACTGAGTGTTTTGTTTTTGTTTTCGTCCGAAATAGTTTTCTTCTACAATTTGTTTGTAGGGGAAAATTATCGTACACAGTATCGTGTAAGCTTTCATAATTTGTTTTGAAAGAAAGGATGACAAAGATGGTTAATTCCCAATGGGCATGTAACTCCTGTACAATACTGTACTTTAATGAATGCCATGGCTTTGCAGGGGAATTTTTTGTATAAATTATGGCATAGTGAATAATGTATGCAGAACGGTCGTCATCTGATACACCATTGGATGGGGCCCCAATTGTTGACACGTTTGAAGCACGATATGTGGCAGAGCGAACACCCTCTTTTGTGTTGGTCATTGTGTTCCCGGAATCTGAGGAATTCTTTTAAAAAATCTAGGGGGATGTTTTAGGTAACAATAGTCTGGAGTGTGTATAGGTTATAGGGACAAGGGGGGGGGGGGGGGGGGGGGGGTGGGTACCCCTTGTCACATATCGTGCTGGGGCGGGCCATATTGTTCTGCACGACGTTTGATTGGATATGACGTTATAACGTCAACGGTGCGGTAGGAACCATTTAAAACAAAAGAACACTACTAAGACGTCTTCCGAATTTGGGGTTGAAATGTAGTCTTGGGCCCAAGACCCTTGTGTTGTTATTTCGGCGCCCGCGCGCCAGATTCACTAACGTTGTGTCTTCTCGAAATCCCGGATTCGTGTGCGTTGTGGCCTCACGCATGCGTAGTTTACAGAATGCAGCTGGATCCGCAGCCGGTGTTTGCCAAACGTGCACAGTCAGCGCGCAGCGTACTCGATAATGAGGTGCCCGGCGACGTTTTATTTGCAGCGAGTTGACGGTCTCGGACCTACGAGAATTCACGAGGTTTTTGCGAGCGTTCGGTAGTGCCTAAAGAAAATAGATGGGAAGCCCATTTTCGCTGCAGTTTCCGGCCAACAAGGAGTTGTGAGTAAAAATGTATTTCTTTCTGCATCGAATAATAAAAATTTTAAACATTTTTTTCGTTGTGAAGGCTGTTTACTAGGCTTGTAAAATGAGGTATGAAAAATATAGTTTTTTAAGCTACCTGCACGTTTTTGGTGATCCTGACTGTTTCGAGATATTTTGAGATGAAATTGGTCGTTTGCTGGACACTTGAAGAGTTATGCTTTCGATCCGTACTATTTCCATGTCTGCAGGTTCAACGAGCGATTTTTATTTCGATGCTAAATGTTGGCGGAAATTACAAACTTACACGGGGAAATGTCTGATGTCAATGACGTCACTGTGTACGTACGTGGGTGCTTTTGCGTGATGCGGCGAGAGAAAGGCATGTCGACAATATGTTCCTGTCCCGTTTCACATGATGTGGCATACATGTTCATGAAATGCAAATTTGGCTGTGTTATAAAAACATTTAGAATGTTTCTTTTTAATGTTTCAGAGTTTCTCGGCCTAGTACTGTGAACTGGGTAACAGGACAACTCGTACCTTGGCCAACTATACCTTGGATTGGACAACTCGCACCTTGGACAACTCGTACCTAGGTTTGGACAACTCGTACCTTAGACCATGGAGGAACAAGACACTCGTTTGCACAACTCGTACCCTGTTTTAAACATGGGTTTCGATGTGTTTTTATTCCAAGGAATTGCCCATCACTTAAAGACTTATATTACTCTCGAAATGTGTTAAAAAATTAACAAATGACAAAAAGTGTGCTGTCATTGAAGTCCAGTGTGTATGTACGAGTCCATGTATTATAGACAGATTTTTAGAAATGTTGAAACGACTCCAGTTTTGTTGAAACGCATGTACATCAGGCATGCAACTTTTCATCGGATCAGCTGATTCCTCGTTTTTCACTTCACACTTATAGTATGCCATTGAAAATTGAAAAACACAAACTCTTGTAAAGATTGGAATTTCCTCATTTGTTTGTGAGGTTGCATGCCTGGTACGTGTACATATATTATTTTTGTATTGGACATTCCACTGCACAGTCTTCTTTTAATTCTAAAGACCCTAGTTTTTGCAATTTTGAATCATATCTTTTGGTAGAAAATGCAGTTTAATTGGGAATTTTTCAGCAATGCCATATGCCTCTAAATGTTTTGTGGTTCATTAATTTCCCTCAAATCTCAACACCGAAACCTTGCAAAATGTTATGTATTGAAGAACTTATTATTTATTGGTGTTTGATTTAAGTATACATGTAGAAAAACTTAACATGTAGTTTCATGTTTACTCTTGTAAACACATTTTCATGTCTTTCGACTTAATGTAAAAAGTGTGAAAATGTCATTTCTGCAATGTCTTGTGCCCTTTTTTGAAATATTATTAATGTTGAAAAGTCTTTCAGTTCCTTGTATACAAAACATTTGTAGCTGCTTGTGAAAATAAAATAAAAGTGAAAATGGTACACAGGTTTTAGTTTTATTCATTAAAGCATAATTTTCTGTTATATATTATTAATGTCATCCATGATCTACAACATATGAATGTTATAGGAATACAAAAATGGATAGGGTATCCCCCCCCCCCTTTTTACAGGAAATAGCATTGTGGGTAGCCTATATTTACATTTTACAGTACTTGTTTTGGCCAAACCCGTCAAAGAATAAGTGGTTTCCCTTTTTGTTTTTAATCAGTTTGAGCCAAAACTAAATGAAAAGGAAAATCATCAATAGACAACTTTTTATCGGCACACAATAATTTCGATTTAACCCCATTTTCAATTCCAGGCTGTAGAACTTAGGTTGTGGATATATTACATTTGTCATTGAACAAAATAGACAAAAATGACAAAAAAGCAGCCTGGCAATCTTTGTGATGTGTTTATAATACATCATTTTACATGTACTTTCCCTATTCCGAGAAGACATGTGCATTACGCAACGATTTTATTTTCTAGTCTGGCGCCTTTACTCCGCCTTCACACTTTATTATAAGCCTGTATGTGGAGCAGGGTACCTGACACATGAAAGCGCCCTTGTGTTAAATGTAGCGGTGCCTGATTGGTCAAGATGGAAAGTCGTTTGGGGATATGACCAATGAGGACAGCACACTCGTGCCATCCACGTGCTTGCAAAGCTGCGTTGTTTTCCTAATCTGGGCATAGGGAATGGACATCATTTTTTAGTGATCCTGACTGTTTCGAGTAATCAAGAGAACCGTATTTATAAAGATAGGTAACTTAATATTATAGCTCGTCTCCAACTCGTCAGATTCTTCTGCCCAACTTCGTTTAGTTTAGAAAAAATACATTTTTCACCGACCGTAAATTCACTACAACAACGGTCACATTTTCGTTCATATATTTCTCAAAATGGAAGTTTAAAATTTGAATAATCTCACTAAACAATAAGGCTATACCATTTCCAGCCTGTCTTTTAATTAAAATCTTACTTTTAAAGACACGTTAACTGGAAAATGAATTTCGAAAATGTGATCTCCAATCTCATGAATATGCATTTACCGAGCGTTTTATGCATACGCTGCAAATAAACGAAAGCACTTTTCAGCACGCTGCGCGCTGACTGTGCATGATTTCGGATCGCCACAAGGGTCTTGGATAAGTTGGCAGGCAATTCTTAACCTTTTCTTTACTTTTCGACGATTCTCCCTCGCTTTTCCGAGGGATCCAATCAGCGACCGAGTTTAAGCCTTATCATAAATTATTCATTAAACGTCAATCACGACGCGACGCGTGTACATGTTGCGTGTAATGCTCAACCCTCAGGTCTGCACGTATTGGGAATCAGGTTGGTGTAGTGGTACTTTGAGCGCCTTCCACCGGTTCGAATCCCGGCTGGGGCCAACATGTGGATTGAGTTTTCTCCAGAATTATTGTCTGGGGTTTTCCTCCCACGTCTAAAACTCTAACTTCCTTCCTCATCTTCATGCGAAAGTACAAAAGTACAAAAAAAAAAGTAACGTCTTGGAACCAAGACTAGTTGAAAGGTGGAATATCACCGTTGAATTGTTGACGGGGTGTGACAGGTTGATAACGGGTGTCCAATCAGCGCTGCGTATGCGCGACAGACGCGACAGACGCGACAGACGCGACAGACATTTGATAGCAATGCATAATAAAAGCTTTCGAGTTACGACCGAGCGACACCAAACCGATCTGTGCAAGACAGCAGTTAGGAGCTAGTTCAAGGTAGGTTTATAGTGCGCATACGTTATTCTTAACCTTTTGTTTTAACCCAATTTCATTATTGTGCAGTGTGAAGAGTTGTCTTTTTGGGGGGTGGGGGTGTGGTCTAAATCTATTTTAACTATACTAACGGATCAATTTACGTTCCTGACATGTCGTTTGGGTCTAGTTGGCCAAAATATATACGTGGTTTTAAACTCAAAGTAAAAACGAGCTTCTGTGCTAGACCTGATGATCTTTACGCATATCCCCACTTGGTAAGCGTAGGAAAACAGTGTGTCGTTACGTGTTATGGCTATTCAGCTTCCGTTTTGTTGCAGCGAGAACAATAAACCGTTGATATTCTCCAAGCATAGTGGCTATGTATGCTATAGAAGAGCAGCCGCATTAGAATGCATGTGATTTGTTTTGGTTATTATGATTTATCATGGTTGTAACTGACTTATTTTGCTAAAAGGTCTGCGAAGTAACGTTGTATACCACGTGCCTGGATCAGATCAGCTACGATTCCACTATGGTGTTCAAATATCATTGGTAAGTGGAAAATGTAGAAAAGAAACGTAGGGCGAGTATATTAACGGCCATGCCGTCGTCATTTTAACGAAGTGGCGAATCGCATATGCATATTCCTCAATCGCATGTGCATATTCTGCGACGATAAATAGAACTTGTATATGTTGTCGTCTTTTTAAACTTTGATCCTCGGTAGGAACACCTCGTTTGAAATGCAAACATCCTTTTGTTTACGTGATAGGTGCAAGTATAAACGGTGTTGTACGCTCTGAGAAAGAGGTTTAGTGCACTTTGCTTTTATGAAATTTGTCATTCAATGCACGCAAAGTTATGTGGTTTTTCATAGAATCAAATCAACCGACTTATGATTATCTTGCATCTCCAAATTACCATTTTTTAAGATATTGATACGGCACATCAGAGTGCGTTTTAGGCATGCCGAGTGCAAACTCGACTATATTTTACTGGCGCCAACTTCAAACAAACATCAAAGCCCTCAACCGGTTGAATAAGACGAATAACTTTGTCCGGAAACTGTTGGTGTGGTGTCTAGTGTGCAAGGGGTTGAGAATTATTGAGTGAGAATGATATTGCGCGGGGTTTAACTAAAACCATTTTTTGAGGGGGGATATTATGCAAAAAACGTACCGATAATAATCAGCGCACAAAGAGCACGTAAATAGAACGTTTGCATAGATTAATAGTGACGCCATTTTCGTACAGGTATAAAATGGATACGTTATGTACCTTGAAACGTCTTAGCCTATTGGTTGGTCTTAAAATACAACCCCGCTTGGCCCCGGCCCTGTCTCGTTCCCAGCACCCATTGTATAGTAAAACAGCCGAATTCGACAAATGACAATTTGAGAAAAATGCGTTCAGATTTTTATGGCGGCTCAGTTGATGTTGCGTTGGACTGTTGTGTGCGATCAAAGATTGGCAAAGGATCATGACGCTACCCAGAATTCCGTGCGTTTCCTTCACAAAAATATGTAAAGCGCATCGTTCCCATCGCTCTGCTTGGGTGGTGGGTACGAGCGAAGTTCGGCTATTATCGTGGCCCTGAAGGGACATGCACACATCGCACATTTCTGCGCAGATTTCTGCGATGTCGCACATTCTATTGCAGATTTCTGCGATGTCGTACATTTTATCGCACATTTTTTCGCACATTTCTGCGCAGATATTTGCGATGTCGTACATTTTATCGCACATTTATTTGCAGATTTCGGCCGTGGATTCAGCCGTGGATTCAGCCGCAGATTCAAAATCTCAAACGCATCAAATAAAAGGTGGACAGGTCAACAAAGTGTGCTTTTTATTTTTTGTTGGGTTTAATCAACAAAATGTTTAAAGTTTTAGCAAAATGACACGTTTTTAAATAACGAATACATTCTGCATGCTCAAAATTTAGAGAAGACCGATGAGGTTAGCTTCTAATTAAAGGGCTAATGAGAACTTTTCATTCAAAAGTGCAGAAAACTGCAGAAAACTTCAATGTGGACGAACCAAATAGCTATTTTTCTACATTCGCACATACCATATGTACGTGCACAATGTGCGCGCTCAGTGTGGACCTGCGAAATGGAAAATGTTCTAGCTCGCTATTCCCCATACGTATGTGCACGGTCGGCAAGATCCGGGTTCCAAACGAGATTTTTGTTATGGTCCCAAACCTGGACTTTTGAATGAAAAGTTATCATTAACCCTTTAATTAGAAGCTAATAAGTGAACGTAATTGGTCTTCGCTAAATTCTGAGAATGTAGAATATATTCGTTATTTAGACCATGCTTAAAAATCGTGTCATTTTGCTAAACCTCAAACATTTTGTTGATGGAAACCCCCAAAAAAGCACACTTTGTTGACCACCTTTTACTTGATGCGTTTGAGATTCTGAATCTGCAAAGAAATGTGCGATAAAATGTGCGACATCGCAAATATCTGCGCAGAAATGTGCGATAAAATGTGCTATTTAATGTGCGACATCGCAGAAATCTGCGAAAAAATGTACGATAAAATGTACGACATCGTAGAAATCTGCGCAGAAATCTGCAATAAAATGTGCGACATCGCAGAAATCTGCGCAGAAATGTGCGATGTGTCCATGTCCCTTCAGGGCCACGATAATAGCCGCTGGTGCCAACTTATGCTTCAGTCACATATCCACCGATTCGGGATAAGGCGCCCGTACGGGCCCAAATTTCGTGGAAAATTGGCAAAATCTCACGGCGTCCGCAAGGGTGCCGTGGCTATCCTGCGGGCGCCTTGGCGTTCTTTCCTCGCCGTAGGGCGCATCGGGAGCTTTTAGCGCGGAGTTAAAAGTTCCCGATGTGTCGTAGAAATGTTTACTGGCCGTAAGCCCGTATACGCGTCGTAGACAGCATCGCACGGGCACCGCACGGGCCCAGTACGGCCCCCGCAGCATTCGTACGGATGCCGTACGATTTTGGGACGGAATTTCGGGCCCCTCAAATCGTACGGCACCCGTACTATTTCCAAGATTATCGTACGAGTATCTTACGATGTCCGTGCGAGTCCCTCACGAGCCCCGTACGATGTATACAAATCGTACGGGTATCTCACGGCTCCCGTCCGACTGCCGCGCGGCGTCTAAGATTCCCTTGCGGACCTGGCGCGGCGCCCTCGCGGCTTATACACACGGGCACCTCGCGATTGGAGTCGAGAAAACTTCAAAGGGCACCGCGCGGGCCCCGCCAAATATTGTGACTGCTACACACGGATGCCGCAGACCCCTGCGATACCCCCGATTTCCAAAAATCTTAGAAATCCGCCGTAGGTAGAAAAATTCGTACGGGGCCCTTGGATATGTGACTGAGGCATTAATGATCACACATTGATCACACATTTTCTCCAGCTTTGTTTGGGCACTGTATCATCAGGGCGACACTGAGCCATGCTAGCTGCCCGGTCACAAATCTGTGAAGCGCACCGGACGTTCTCATCGCCCTGCATGCTTGGGGTGGGTACGAGCGAAGTTCGGCTGTTTGCCTTACAAGGGCCGCTGGTAAATACTATTTGGTGCAACTTACTTAATGACGACAGTGATTCCACATTTTCTACAGCTTTGTGTGGGCACTGCTCATCATCAGGGCGACACTGAGCCATGCTAGCTGCCCGGTGGCTACCACATCGTGGCGTCTCATTAACGGGAGACTCAAGCACGTGTCCGTGGGTATCGCTGGCGTGTGGGGCGTGAACACCAGGGACGAGATATTCCTAAAACACAGCTCGTACGGTGACGAAGAAGGCTGCGGAGCATGGCAATTGCTTGACGGTCGTCTCAAACAGCTGGATGTGGGTCATAACGTAGTCTGGGGTGTGAACTCTGCCGATCACATCTTTTACAGGCAGGGCATATCCGCAAGTAATCCCCAAGGTACCTCATGGCAAATAGTTTCTGGGGGTTTGAAGCACGTCAGTGTTAGCCAGAAGGGGCATGTGTGGGGGGTCAACGCATGGGATAACATCTACCACCGCATTGGGGCCAGTAATTGTAACAGGGCCGGGGATGATTGGAGGCCGATTTCAGGAGCCCTCAAACAGATATCTGTGGGGAGTGGGGGCGTCTGGGGGGTAAACGCGGCCGATGCTATCTTCTATCGAGTAGGTACTTTCGGTGATCCGACATCGGATCCAGATGGTAGTAGCTGGACCCATGTTTCAGGCAGACTCAAATATATCAGTTCCGTTGATATGATATACGGTGTCAATGCTGGTGATGCTATCTTCTACCGTGTGGGCGTGACGAGTGTTGCACCCACGGGTACCAGTTGGCAACACATTCCAGGGGCCTTGAAGCAAATCGAGTCATTTTCCTGTGTTGTGTGGGGTGTTAACACCGCCGATCAGATTTTCGAAAAGCAAACCGATTATTAGAAATGGTTGAATGTGGAATCAACAGAGGCATAAGTTTTAGGCAGAGAGGAGTTTGATTAAAGATAACCAGAATGTTAGATCTGCCTTATTTATTTTCTGCCGCTGTAGTCTTAGTTTGGGCAGTGAGCAAAAGATCATGTTGTCAGATTACAGGATACGATCGCGATTATTTTCACTAACGATGTAACGTTGTTTATTGGTTTATCTATACAGCTGAAAATGCACATAATAGGATGCATTAAAATAAAGATTTTAAGTATTTTTAAATTTAGTATCCAAAAGCGCCAGAAAGTTTCAAATCTTGCGCAAAAATATTTTGTTGCATATTTGCCGAACAAGACTTCATCAGAAAATCATTACTTCGGTGTTATCACTTCAACCGCAAACACGGTTGTCTAAATACAAAATACATCCTCCACACCATGGACGCATGTTTTAAATATATACTGAAAGCATTGTTTTTTATTATACAGGGTGTCCCAAAAAATGTCCAGGCCAAACCAGACAACCTCAGAATCTAGATTTCGACAGATCCTGATGCGTGAACTTCTTACATGAAAAATAGTCTTTATTTCATCAAAATCAGTCAAGCCAATCAGAAGTTATGTCATTTTTTTGGGGCAGCAAGGTCAGCCCCCAACTAGGAGTGACTGAGTGACTTTTTTACATTTTTCATTCCAAGAAGCTGTCCGTCTGGTTATAGCAGCCCAGTCATGAAGGGAATCTCTCTGATCGTTTCTTAAAACGCTGTTTAAAAAGTTGTTTAAACAAGTTAAACAGGTTGTTCATGTGCCCTGCTTAAACAACTTTATTGGTTGTTTAAGCAGGGCACATGAACAACCCGGGTTGTTTAAAAAGTTTAAACAGCGTTTTAACAGAAATTGAGTCTGAAGTAAACTCCCTGGGTTGATGGTCTTTTGCTGCATAGGCTCTAGTGTTCTGTTTGTTGATGCACCCGTTCAGAGGAAACTTTGCCTCATCACCACAGATAAATCGTCGTCGCACAGCAGTGAACCATCTCGAATACCGCATCCTCCGCTCTGGATCACCTGGAGTTGGCGGCTGACCTTGCTGCACAAAAAAATGACATAACTTCTGATTGGCTTGACTGATTTTGATGAAATAAAGACTCTTTTTCATGTAAGAAGTTCCCGCATCAGGATCTGTCAATCTAGATTCTGAGGTTGCCTGGTTTGGCCTGGATATTTTTTTTTGGACACCCTGTATTGGTTTACATTGTTTTTCAAGCATTATAGACTCGACATTTAAGAAGTTGAATTTAATCATGAATCTATTTTTAAGGTAGGATACATTGGAAATAATTGTAATACCAAAACTGCTTTAATTGGCCCATATTCGTTTTATTTACAAAATTGTTCACCCTAAACTGCTAAAAAATATCAAATTGACCCAATTATTCCAATCGGGGGGTCAAAGGTCAAAAGGTTAACTACCGAAATGTATTAATTTTCAAAGCACAATATCTCGGGATTGCATTAATGGATTTAAACCAAACTTGCAACAGTTCTTTGCAGTAATAAGAGTATCCTGAATATGAAAACAGATTAAATGTAATGTAAACATTCATTTCTTTTCAAACCTAATTATATATTCATATCTTTAAACATTTTATGTAAGTGCTCAAGTCAAAAAGAATTTAGTTTTGAGACATAAAGCTTAATTTAAGATGTAATTCTGCAAATTGCTCAACAAACGTAGAAGTTATGGTGTTTGAAAAATTGTCAACTAACGCAAACATTTCACTTTCAGAAAAACAGATGCGATGTTTTTGTCATTTTTCAACTGTTAATGTCCATTTTCATTTTTTTCTTTTTCCATTTGATTCTGAAAGAGTACATCATTAGGAACTAAAAAAAATCTAGGTTTTTTAAAAATATTTTCATGAAAAATACCAATGTTCAATGTATCCTTCTACCTTAATGTGAAATATTGTGGTAGTGTCATTAGATTTGTGAGGTTTAGAGGAATTTGTAGTTAAAAGTTCACTTTGAGGTTTTTTTTCTTGAATAAAGTATGAATATCTGCATGGAAAATAATTTTGCCTTATCTGGAAGTTTTGCTTCATCGTGTTTTTCAAAGCAAGGATTCGGGGTGTGAGCCAAGTTACACAGATTGAACCGAAATCAAAAGGCACGTTATCCATTAGCCTCTTTGAGATATGGTGGACAATATGAGGGCGCTATTTGGTTTGGTTCAACTTTTGTGCCATCTTTCGTCGAGGACAACCTTTAACGGAGAACGCGCTTGAACTTTGCAGCAAACTCTCTAATCCACTATTTTAACACTTACTATAATTCCACGGTTCACTAAATTCTGAGCGTGCGCATGACTTCTGGGCTGTCAAGAATGAGAGACCTTTTAGACGCTGGTGGCAGCAGAGTAGCAGGTCCTTTTCCATTGTTCTCACCAGTCGTGCGCATGTCCAGAACTATGCCCGCATGCTCAGAACTACGCATACATGCTCCGAACTAGCAAAAAGGTCCGTTATGTCTGCTGCCACCAGCGTCTCGAAAGCATCCCATTGAACAGCGTCGGAACACTTTTGAAAGGGGGGGGGGGAAGCAGCGCCGGTGCCGGCCGGCTGTTGCCCTTTTTGTGTTTCTTTATGCAGAACTGTCAAAAGTGGGGGGGGGGGGGATTTCCCCAGTGGAAAAAGTGGGGGGGGGGGGGGGGGGGGGGGTAATGCTCCCCCTCCCCCTGTTCCGCCGCCGTTGCTCCCACTGAAGAAATAATATTCGGCACCGACCAAATCATAAGGAAACATTTTCCGTTTCTTGTAATGATGGTCGTCATCTTCTAAAAAACACAGTGAAACGGATACTTTCTACATTGTTTGAGGTTTAATGAAATTATCAAACAGATACCGCGCCCTATCAAAAGACCTATGAAAAGACCATCACGCTGTGATTACGTGCGTACTATAGACAGGAGCAAGGTAGGACAACGTCCCTACTATACCTTGCCTCTATCATGCAAACAAGACATGACGTCATTTCTTCGTAGTCTGTTGAGCTTCCTTTCCCTACACACAGTGGAACGCCGCTATAACGAACATCGCGGGATCCACAGATTTTGTTCGGTATCGTTCGGTATAGCCAACATGGCGTCCGTTCTTTTAAAAAGTACCCTCTTGCGTCGTATTTGAAATGCACCCTCTTTTGATTGTAATTGAACATGTGCCGGCAATTGAATCATGTAATTACATGTTCGTACTTTCTAAGCTTAGGCCTACCAAATTCTAAAGCAACAGTTGGCTTTTCCCTTCTATTCCTTGGGGAAATAATAGCTGCCTGTCACTCTTCAACCTAAAGCTACGGCCGTTTGGGAATAACAAACAGCCCAAATACCCAGTACATGTTTTAAATCCGTTTTTTAACAACTATGTTCGGTATCAAGTTTTTGTAAACAAAATTTAGGAGCCAAGGTTGGTGTTCGGTATAGCCGTCGAATGTTCGGTATAGCGGTGTTCGTTATAGCGGCGTTCCACTGTATACCCTTTCATTCACCCGCGTATGTAAATAAAATGCTTGAAATGAAACAAATCAACCATGTGTGAACCGCCGTGGAGGGTCGCAGTACATGCGCCGTATGGGGATGCTTAAACCACGTGCTAGGGCACGCCTGACTGGTATACTTGGATCCCGATAAGCACTTCATTAGCATCAATACACTACCCCCCCCCCCCCCCCGTTTTTTTTGGAATAATGCACTTCACTCTTGTCACAACACTTAACAGTCCATCATGCACTGGTGACGTCACATAAAAAGAAGGTCGGGAGGTCTTCAAATTTTGCAAATATGTTTTTTTTTTCGGGGCATCAAACTTATTTTATGCCAGTATGAATCTCATCTGTCCATGGTGCCATGTAGACCTTTTTAACCCACGTGACCAGCTAGCGCTTAGTATAAACAATTCTACCATACGTGGACCGCCATGGAGCGATCATGCAGGGTGTTAAAAAAAAAGTCTGAACATTTAGATGGCTTATATAATTCAGATTAGGCAAAATTCTGTGGTAGAAATAGAAATTAGGAGCTCGGGCAATTGTATCCATGAGAACTTGAGCCCCGGTCCAGTGACTGATTATTACGTAACGGGTGCACAGAAAAGACTGGTGATTTTCAGACTATCCCATTCTGACCGATAACTCTCCACTTGGCAGCCACCAATCGCAATGCAGCGTCGCATTCTCGATAAGGCGGCGTGGGCGGCTCCTCCCAGCATTCGGATGAATTTATCTCTGTGGCGCAAATCATTGAACACCTCTTCGATCGTTTGCCTCAGCTCATCAAGGTTTTGAAATGGTCTTTGCACATAAACAAGTTCTTTCAAATATCCCCACAAGTTCAGAAATGCACACCGGTGTTTACTCAGTCGTTACGCAATGCCTATTTACCACTGACCTTTTACCAATATAATTGCCCGAGCTCCTAATTCTTATTTCTACCGCAAAATTTTCCCCAAGATGCCTAATCTGAATTATATAAGCGATCTAAATGTTCAGACTTTTTTAACACCCTGTTGTATGGGGCAGGTTAGGTTGGTTCCAAACCCAATTATGTACTGCAGAGAGGGAGGTGAAGCAATAATCATGAATAATTCAGTAGTTTTGATGAGAAAGTTATGTTTATTCATTTATAACAGAACAGAACGTCACAGCATTGTTATTGTTTTAGTCAGCTAGTTTAAGAACGGCTGTTGTCGACTGCTACAAACTAGTCTAGTGGATAGTGGGATGGGCTATGGATGAAGAGGTCCCTAGTTCGAATCCACCTGTACCCATTTTTCTTTACTGTGATATCTTTGGGATATTTTTTATTTAAGGGGAGAGACCGAGAACAAGTGCTAGCATCCGGCCGGCTGCTGCCATTTTAGCCTATGTGTTTTTCTTTATGCGAACTGCCAAAAGTGGGGGGTGGGGGAATTTCCCCCAAGTGGAAAAAGTTAGGGGGATATGGCCCTCCCCCCCCCCCCCCCCATGTTCCGCCGCCGTTGGTCTCGAGTTCTGCAATACTGCAAATTCATTACTGAAAACAAAATCAATTTTGAAGCGACCTTTCCCTACCGGACCGCTGATAAATAGCGCCACCAAGAGTTGACAAAGAGAAGAAAGTCACAGCGCCATTTGGGTAAGAATTTAATTTTTTTGTTAATACAAATGTGCCCATTGTTTCATGGATTAAAACACGATAAAGACATTTTCTACACAACCTATATTTCCTTTATACATTCCTGGAGAATATGGAGCTAAATAGGCACAATGAATTGGTACATATTAAGTAAAAATCGAGTCGCGCGTTCTGTGCTGGAAAGTCTGTGTATTGTTTTATCAATAACGCTACGGATAGGTATTCCATTTCCGACACCACAGCGTAGCGTGTTCGGCGGTTTTTTTTGTTTTTTTGTCAAATGGGAAGACTAGGTGTCCGTTGAGGAAAGAGTTCCATATCCGGCCATCACTTATTGTCCCTTAATATGACTTAAAGACTACCAAAAAGTGTAAATCTTATGAAGAAACACGAATTTAGGAGGGAAAAAATTTCAACCTAAAAGTAGGCATGTCAGGCCAAAATTGTAAACAGATAACACATCTTTTTTTATGACATTTTTGAACAGTTCTCATTAAAAGAAGAAAAACTTTTTGAATAATGGAAATCGGACAAGCAGTAATAAAAATTTGTAATAAAAAGCCATTTTTGAGCCTTTCTAAAGAAAAAATAAGGCATAAGATAGGCATAATGCATTTTTATTTAAGAAATATAGTGTCATTTCTTCACATAAATTGGTTTACAAATGTTGTTACACTTTTTAATAAAAAAATATTTAATGATGAAAATGGTCCATTGTCCATTATGTTCTTTGGTGTATGCATGGTCCGGTGAAAAAAGACTAAGTCCCCTTAATTAAATATTCATTCTGCTGTATTCTCCTTGTGAAAGGCCCTTAGTCAATGAAACCTTGGCAGTAATTAAAATGTACACTGGAAAAGAAAGTAATTGTCAATTTGGTAAACAAAATAAATTAAATGACTAATTAAACAATAAAACATAATTTCAGCTCATTAATATTCATGAGGCTCATTAATTATGCATGAGGCGAGACAAAAAATCCACGTTTCTCATTCATCCGAGCAGTAAACAAACTTTATTGGGGTATTTTTGTTGCCAATTGGTGGCGCCATCACAACTTTTTATTGAGTTTTGTGAGAAGGAGTGCACTCCCCCATTTTGCGACAATCGGAAGTTGCGCATCGCTTCGCGAAGTATTACAACTTAATTAAAGTACTTCCAATGAAGGTACATTCCTAAAACCTCGGGAAAATGTTTATTAAGTAGTTTTCTAACAAGTTTGGTAATATCAGCCCCAAAAATAAAAATTTTGCGTTAGAAAAGTGAGCTTTTACTAGCCGTTTTGTTTCGCATACCGGACATTATCGGAAATGAATCACGATGCGCTTGACATGCCTACTAAAAGGGGCCCGCTCTATGGTCCCCCGTCTCATTGGTCCCCCCCCCCCCCCCCGTCTCATTGGTCCCCCCGTCTCATTGGCCCCCCCGTCTCATTGGTCCCCCCCCTCCGTCTCCCGTCTCATTGGGCCCCCGTCTCATTGGTCCCCCCATCTCATTGGTCCCCCCATCCCATTGGTCCCCCCCGTCTCATTGGTCCCCCCCCCTCCGTCTCCCGTCTCATTGGGCCCCCCACTTTGACTTTTTCTGTCATGACCCATAGACTTGATGGCCGGATACGGAACTCTTTCTGTCCGTTGAGACAAGTCGTCCGTTGAGACAAGTCGTCCGTTGAGACAAGTCGTCCGTTGAGACAAGTCGACTCGTAGATAAGGGAATTGGTTGTGGAAGGAACGGCATGGGGTGACTGGGTTGATAGGCCCGACAGCGCTGTCATTTTGGACGGGGCTGGGGTACACAGGCGGCCGGGATACACAGGCATGACAGGGGGCCGGGTAACGTGAATTGTCGTGCCGGTCTATATTTTGTGGCACGGGGCTGATGCGGGGCCGGGAAGGTTTTTTTTTGCGGGGTACTGGGTTGATGGGCCGGGGCCCGGACGGCACTGTCGTTTTGGACGGGGCTGGGGTAGGACTACACAGGGGGCCGGGATGGACACAGGCATGACAGGGGGCCGGGTAACGTGAATTGTCGTGGCAGTCTATATTTTGTGATGAAAGTGTGCGTTGGCCAATTTGTTTCGAGTATGCAACAAACCAGGGCAACAAACGTATTGTCAAACAAAGGCAGGGCTCGACCTTAGCGGTCGCCCGGTCGCCAAATGCGAGTGAAAACAGCGGCGGGCGAATCAAAACCCTACCCTTTGTAGTCCGCCAGGCGAGTCAAAAATAAAGTGTATTAAAAAGAAAGTTTCTGTTGTGTTATATTATGTACCAAATCTCCGTCTTCACGGCCAGTTTTGCCTTGCCCCATATTTACCTTGGCCGCCGTGCCCTTTTTGCAAAAACACAGCCACTACAATCCTTCATATTTTTATTTTCGATGTCATGCCAGCCCTTCATAAAATCTCGCTACACAATACGTGCAGCATATGCACATGCACACAAACTGAATCTGGTTCAGTTTCGTAGTATGCCGATACTTCAAGCATCAACACCCCCACCGCAAGATTAAATGTGTGTATTCGTACAATACACAAAGCAGCAGGAGTATGTACATGTACGGCAACGTTTACGCGCAGTCAACTGACTTTCTTTTTCTCAGTACTTGCACGTGCGTGCCTCACAATACGCATCGATGTTCTTGTACGAGGAACGCGCCCTGTAGGCGGCGCTATGAAGCACGCCTTCAGCGCGCTACATAAGGTAACTTCATGAACTTTGGTCACAACACGCGCGGCGCAATCGCGGTGTTCCGATTGTCAAAAGTTTCGATGAATAATTAGGCCAACAAAAATCGATAGAGAAAGAAGATTTCTGCACGTTAATTCACAGAACTTGATCTCTTTTGTCTGTGTATGCATTTTCCGTATTCATGAATTTATTTCGAGGTTGTAGCGCTCATACACCGCAGCGTGTTTCCCTGACATTTCCTGCCGCAACACGAGGTTCATCGCCCGCCACACAAAGTGCATCGCGCACGCTTACCACCGTACGATAAACGGACAGTGTTGGCCAGTTTCCCATCGTGGTTAGCGTTGTGCATAGTGATGTGTACGACCTAAATTCTCCATTATTTTATAGAATTATCGACCGTAAATATTTTTGACATTAATTAAGGCAAGTTTTTATCATTTATTGTGGCAATTTTTTGTTATAGCTTTCGTAGCGTAAACGGAAATAGTTTAGGCTGAAATTCACATATAATTGAATACCCATGTGATCGGAAGCAGTATGTTTTTGGCCTCGTAGTCTTACTCTAACTCTTAGTTAAATACGTTTTGAATGGAAAAATCAACAATGCCGCGACCTCCGTGCCCTTTCTGCAGATATAATTTGGCCTTGGTGCCCTCCTTACTGGCCTTGGTGCCCTCCTTACTGGCCTTGGTGCCCTCCTTACTGGCCTTGGTGCCCTCCATAATTTTGCTTTATTAAAGGCCAAAGTGGCCTTGCCCTAAAAATTACCAAATTCAAGGCCTGACACTGACACTGTATCAACTAAAAATGAGCAATGTAGTGTTAAAGTAGTTAATGCTTGTTTGCTGAAACGTATATATGATGCATTATAATTATTATAAGTTTGCTTGAGAAACTACTGTTAAACATGCGGCGAGTGAAAAAGCTTGCGGACTACCCAAAAGTCTGGTTGAGTAGTCCGGCCGGCGAGTGAAAAAAAAAGTTAAGGGCAAGCCCTGAAAGGTATAAGGGATTAGAATAACACTTTGAATAACAAACTACATTTTGTAATCCACAAATTTTACATCTAGCCTCTACACTGGCCATCATCAACTGAGATGTTTAAGAATACCGGCCTATCACCGCATCGGTGCGGCGATAAATACCGGTGCGGCTGCCCGCCCGCGGCTGTGCACCGTGCATGCCGCGTCGCTCTCGCGGGGCCTTGCACGCGCTGGTTCCCGGTGTCGCGCTCGCTGTGCATGCCATGTCACCGTACACCTGACCGGGTCCCCGTGCACGGTAATACCACACATTCTGAATCATTCTGGGCCACGCGCACACGCAAATACCCAAACATCGACGGGCAACCTGTGCTGAAAATACCATGCGCTCCGCTATCTACATTTAGTACAACGCATCGCACGGTCGAGTTGTCTCCATGTCAAAGTCGACTTGTCTCAACGAACGACTTGGTAAACGGTCGAGTTGTCTGAACGGTCGAGTTGTCTCGAGTCGAGTCGGCCAACGGTCGAGTTGTCCAACATCCAGTTACGCTACTAGTACACATGAACACAATAACTTAACGAGATGAGGCTAAAACATAACCGTAAGTGAGCAAAAATAGCATAAATTCAGGCACAATATACAAGTTCGATAATTGTAGGGACCACACGCGCACGACTGCGCATCCATGATTTACGCATAAGTCACAACCGCGCTTTAATTGGCTGCAGGCGCCGCGCGAATGCGCGGTCAAATTTATGCTGTTCGCAATGCATTCTGGGGCGATTTTCACTGCTTCCGATTGTTCCATCTTGGTTGTCAAACTTCACTCTATCGCCACGAAAAAGAGCAGAAGAATTTTGCCATACATTGCACCAAAATACACGGTTTCAAACAGTAAGTCAACTTCAGATTGATTTTTCAGGTATAGTGGGCCCACCCATCTCAAAGAATACCTCAAAAATGGAAAGTACGATGTCCAAATAAGTGGAAAAACTCCAGTTTCTGTTTCAAAACCGAAGCGCATTTCAGCGCATGGTGCTAAATTTTGGTGACCATATGCATTGTGCATCGGGACATCGATCGTCCGCGCAGTGTAAATATCCCAAGATGACCGCAGTAAAATTCCCAAGATTTCCCAAGGCAATGGAAAATAGTGTACACGTGCGTTCGCGCGAGTGCCGAAAGAACCTTTTGCGCATGCGCAATACTAGAGCTTGGGAGAAGTCCCCCGGTGTAGCACCGCGGGCGTACAAATGGTAGACGGCAAAGCGAAATCATGTCACATGATGGGTATCCTTTTTTGTGATTGGTGATAAGGCTCAATAGTGCAGTTTGGCTGTTCTTTTTTAATAAACTTTCCCCCTTTGGTTTTTTTTAATAAAGTTGTAATTCTGTTTTTTTAAAGTGAACAAAGAAACTGGCAGAAGCGGGATTCGAACCTGCGACCTCCGGGTTACCATACCGGCGCTCTACCAACTGAGCTATCTTGCCCTATGTTGGCGGTCTCCCAAATTGTCAGTATCCTTGTTTGGGTGGGCGCTAGTAAGAAGTCATAAACCCAGAATGCCATTATAGCCAGGGATCACACCCAATTTTACGATACGACCTGGGAAGCGACATTGTGGGGATCACTCCACCCGAACAAGGATACTGACAATTTGGGAGACCGCCAACATAGGGCGACCGCCAACATAGGGCAAGATAGCTCAGTTGGTAGAGCGCCGGTATGATAACCCGGAGGTCGCAGGTTCGAATCCCGCTACTGCCAGTTTTCTTTGTTCACTTTGAAAATGTATTCAAAATTTCCCTAGTCAGTTTCCCTTGTGGATTGTTTGATAAACTTTTTTTTTAAAGATTTTTCCTATTTGCTTCATGGTCTCTTCAGTGTCTGCAATGCAGCTTAAGCCATTCAAGTTGCAAATCGTTTATTCTGTCACCCTGCCTGTGTTAATTCCCCCCTTTCCGGATTTATTGTACAAATGTAATGGTTGGAAATTTCAATATCTCAAATACAATGTGGTATTGCCTCAGACTGACATTTTTAGATTATAAATAGAACTAGGACTCTATGTCTCTTCGCTGAACAGAACATAGGGCTTTTCTGCATTATTTTTTTATGATGTCACTGCGATTTTTGCTTGCTTGTGACAAGTCTGCCTACCCACCAGGCTTCATGACAATTGGACCTACCAATTTACATGTCTTACGAGAAATTAAGCCTTTGAGGACGTCATTATGGTGGTGCACATATTTTGCATTTTTTTGTTACATATGTAGGACCTAACAAACCTATTACAAAAAGAATTTCGATATTAGCATGTTCTGTTGATGAGATATGGCTTAAAGAAAATTTTAAGGTTCAACAACTTTAAAATTACTATAATTTCGTATGATGATGTCATCGTGACGTCACCTCAATTTTCATCAACAACAAATGCTTGCCTACCAACATACTACGTTTGAGCGTAATCGGACCTACGGTTCTCTAGATACGGGCCATTGAAAAATGCACATTTAAGATGACATCACATGACACGTGATGACGTCATCACCCCGTCACTCTTCGGCATACAATTTCAGCTTAGGGTCTATGTTTGTGTTAAGTCTGATTAAGATCTGAGGTTGTTTAGTGACCAAAGTGCCACTTACAAAATTCGAGTACAAAGTCTATGGGATTTTGGATAGAACTACAAATTCATAGAAAATCAGCCGATGACGTCTTCATGACGTCACTTCGGATTTTACATGCTAGTAGCACTATCTACCTACCTACCAATTTGTATGATGATCAGACCTACCCTTATATGTGTTTCCAAAAAGCACATTTTTGATGACGTCATGATGACGTCACACATTTGTTACATTTATGTGAAAGAATATAGCAGCTAACAAAGCTATTACAAAAAGAATTTTGAATTTAGCATGTTCTGTTGATGAGATATGGCTTTAAGAAACTTTGAAGTTCAAAAACTTTAATATTACTGTAAAATCGTATGATGACGTCATCATGACGTCACCTCAATTTTCATCTATAACACGAGCTACCATACCAACATACCTGGTTTGAAGGCAATCGGAAGTACCGTTCTCTAGATATGGGCCCTTAAAAAATGCACCTTTAAGATGACATCATCATGACGTCACGTTTCGGCATACATTTTCAGCTTAGGGTCTCTGTTTGTGTTAAGCCAGATTAAGATCTGATGTTGTTTAGTGACCAAAGTGGCTCTTACAAAATTCGTGTACAAAGTCTATGGGATTGGGGATAGAACAAATAAATTCATAGAAAATCAGCCGATGACGTCATCATGACGTCACCTCGGATTTTACATGCTAGTAGCACTATCTACCTGCCCACTAATTTTTACGACGATCGGACTGACCCTTATATGTGTTTCAAAAAAGCCCATTTTTGATGACGTCATGATGACGTCACACATTTTCCCATTGATGTAAAAGAATATAGGAGCTAACAAAGCTATTACAAAAAGAATTTTGAATTTAGCATGTTCTGTTGATGAGATATGGCTTTAAGAATCTTTAAGGTTCAAAAACTTTAAAATTATTATAAAATCGTATGATGACGTCATCATGACGTCACCTCAATTTTCATCTATAACACGTACTTGTCTACCACCATAGCAGGTTTGAATGCAATCGGACCTACGGTTCTCTAGATATGGGCCATTGAAAAATGCACCTTTAAGATGACGTCACATGCCAAGTGATGACGTCATCATGACGTCACTCTTCGGCATACATTTTCAGCTTAGGGTCTCTGTTTGTGTTAAGCCTGATTAAGATCTAAGGTTGTTTAGTGACCAAAGTGGCTCTTACAAAATTCGTGTACAAAGTCTATGGGATTTGGGATAGAACTAAAAAATTCATAGAAAATCAGCTGATGACGTCATCATGACGTCACCTCGGATTTTACATGCCAGTAGCACTATCTACCTGCCCACTAATTTTTATGACGATCGGACCTACCCTTATATGTGTTTCAAAAAAGCACATTTTTGATGACGTCATGATGACGTCACACAATTTCCCATTTATGCGAAAGAATATAGGAGCTAACAAAGCTATTACAAAAAGAATTTTGAATTTAGCCTGTTCTGTTGGTGAAATATGGCTTTAAGAATCTTTAAGGTTCAAAAACTTAACAATTATTATAAAATCGTATGATGACGTCATCTTGACGTCACCTCAATTTTCATCTATAACACGTACTTGTCTACCACCATAGCAGGTTTGAATGCAATCGGACCTACGGTTCTCTAGATATGGGCCATTGAAAAATGCACCTTTAAGATGACGTCACATGCCAAGTGATGACGTCATCATGACGTCACTCTTCGGCATACATTTTCAGCTTAGGGTCTCTGTTTGTGTTAAGCCTGATTAAGATCTAAGGTTGTTTAGTGACCAAAGTGGCTCTTACAAAATTCGTGTACAAAGTCTATGGGATTTGGGATAGAACTAAAAAATTCATAGAAAATCAGCTGATGACGTCATCATGACGTCACCTCGGATTTTACATGCCAGTAGCACTATCTACCTGCCCACTAATTTTTATGACGATCGGACCTACCCTTATATGTGTTTCAAAAAAGCACATTTTTGATGACGTCATGATGACGTCACACAATTTCCCATTTATGCGAAAGAATATAGGAGCTAACAAAGCTATTACAAAAAGAATTTTGAATTTAGCCTGTTCTGTTGGTGAAATATGGCTTTAAGAATCTTTAAGGTTCAAAAACTTAACAATTATTATAAAATCGTATGATGACGTCATCTTGACGTCACCTCAATTTACATCTATAACACGAGCTAGCCTACCAACATACCAGGATTGAAGGAAATCGGACCTACCGTTCTCTAGATATGGGCCCTTGAAAAACGCACCTTTAAGATGACGTCACGTGACACGTGATGACGTCATCATGACGTCACTCTTCGACACACAATGTCAGCCTAGGGTCTATGTTTGAGGTAAGTTTGGTTAAGATCTGAGGTTTTTTAAGACCTAAAGTGCCGCCGACAAAATTCGTGTACAAAGTCTATGGGCTTTTGGTCAGAACTAAAAGAAGAAGAAGAAGAAGAAGGAAGAAAAAAAAAATCAGAACAAAAACAAGGCCTTTTCCGACTGACTTTGTCAGAAAAGCCAATAAAACTTTTGGATTTTGAAATCAGACAAACTGGATTCAGTGAAAAGTGTGGATCGTAGTGACAGAGTACAGCGCATAAACCAATGTTAAACATTCAGGTAAATTTACCATGGAAGCAGGCTAACCTTTGTCATTTGAGGCCATTGTTTCTCATTTCTATGAATACTGACATGGGTCATTCCATGACATGTTTTGGTGTCCCTGTTACACCTGACCTGTGTAATTTCCCATCAAGTATCATTACAATTGACTTCACACTATTTTTGACTTGTTTGGCAGGTACTTTGCTTTACACAATCACTCTTGGAGATAGAAGGCATTAAAGAATGTGTCCTGAATTGCAAAATCTTATACATGTCACTATGTAACAGGGACACCAAAAATGTCACTTTTGGACACTAAATTTATGGAATGACCCACATGCAGATTGCTATGGCATCGACACAGTTCCCTGCAGTTTTGGTCAAAACATTTAGTTGAATGGATTTCCTCTTGGCCAAAGAATAAGGGAGGGAACTATTTTTAAAAGAAAAAAACGCTTACTGCACTCCTCAATTTATTTGGTCTTAACTTTATGCAGGATGAATGCCCTATGCATTAACACTGTAAGAATGGGAGCACCCTACATGGTCCTATATGTATTGCAAAAAATTGAAATTTCATTGCTCGTTTTACCGTCAATCGATTTTTGTGAAATGTCTCATTGGAAGGTTCAAAGTTATTTTCTCCTGACAAATTAGCAATTCAATTTGAAAATGTTGGGTACCATGCCGGAAAGCACGGTCACAGCATCTCAAAACTCTGTTTATTTGTTCTTGTTACAACAGGCAGGTCGTTCAAGACACCAGAGCGAAGACCACACCCCCTGATGTCTGGCTGTGTGTTCCCCATTGATGGATACCGAAAGGTTCTGGTGAGTCACGCTACCGATAATTTGTGATGATCCATTTTAGATTTCCTGGCCTAAAAATGCCCCCAAAATAGAGAACCGAAGTGACGACGCCAATGCAATGTTTGGAGCCAGAATACTTTTGTTATTTTGTGTCAATGTGTTTGCATGACTGGCTGTTAACAAAGGAACAGTGGAAATCTACATTTGTTTGGAGCAAGTTGTCGTGCCAACTGACCTCATGACCTCACTTCGGTACTCTATGAGCACTGCTCTTCGTGATAAGGGAATTTAGAGAACTGCAGCATCAGCAGTGCTTCGCCTTGCAAGTTGATTTCTTTCTTTAGTCGTAAAACAAATTCTATAATCTGTTATTGTGTCGCCTAAACGAATGTTTTGGGGGGCACTTACCAGTCATGAATTCTGTCCGTGTGCCCGTATGTTAACGTTTTAGGTTAAGTTTTTGCTCTCATTTGGTGTCATTTCGTTGAAGTCCAAATGGAACCAAATGTGGGTTATACATGTAACATGGGAACCTTCATATGTTAATGAGGTCACATAACAAGGTCAAAGGTCATATAAGGTCAAGTTGTAAGATGGGCTGAACATGTTAAATTGGCCTCATTTGAAAAGCTGATGTCCAATTTTAACCAAATGTAGGTTAAACATGTAACATGGGAACCTTCATATGTTAATGAGGTCAGAGGTCACAGGTCATCTGAGGTCAAGTTGTAAAATGGGCTTAAAATGTAAAATTGCTGTCATTTAAGAAGTTGCAAAAGGCGACGTGTGATCTGCGAATCACCTTGTTTCATGTAAAGTCACAAATCGTTTGTTTCCCTTGTAAACAGAAATCTTTTATGCATCAGGCAGTAATTAATTTTTGCCACTTAAAATGTGTACTTTTTTTATTTTTTTTATTATTATTTTTAAATTCAAGATAACTTTTCAGTTGCAACGCAGTCGCTTCTATTATTTTTTAAACTTGTGGCATAAGATAGGGAATGAAGTTGAAGCTCACTCTAAGAAATAGACAGCTGAATTTGTAGAACTATTCTGTAGAAGTCCTGGTGTTCAGAGGGGGAGAACCATTCTCAGTAGGGGATGGTACCAAGCCATTCACTCAGGTCGTAGAAGGGTCATACACTCACTCATAGTTTACTCTGGGAAATGGGTTGCTGTCAGGAAACCGCAGAAAAACTGCAGAAAAACCTGGGTACATGAGTTTAAAGAAGCACTTTCATGTACTTCTGTACTTTAATTTTCAAGCTAAGGAACAGACTTTCAAATGTGCACATACAGTCCGTGTGCTAGCAAGAGGTAGCAACAGCGAAGCCATTTTTCCAAACTTGTGGTTGATAAATAGCACATCATCACATCCTTCATCTAAAGCAGAGATGCAACTTGTTCCATTTTATTAAAAAAATCTGATTTTCTGAAGAAAAAAAAATTCACTTGAAATCTTGTTGGTGAAAATGGCATTGGCTATAGATACAAAATTCATGTCTGAAAGTATCAAATTCCTAAATGCTGCAATCCTTGTATTTGGATGAACAAATATATGTATAGGCTTGCAAGCCATTGAACTGTCAAAAGTTTATCCTATCGGATGTTGTTTGAGGAATGGTGGAGTTCCATGGTTGACGTTGCAACAATTGTAAACCTTTCAAAATTCTACAGATGTACGTGTACAAATGTATGTGATTGCACCACTGATCTCAGTGTAAATAAATGTATTGGCTGTGTCTGTTGAAACCGTCGTCTTCTATTTCACAATTTACAGTATACATGTATGTACGATGTGAGTGGTAATATGGTCGCTGCTGGCTTCAGTTGTTCGTACAGTGTGCATTGGTCAATGAGCTATGCAGATTTTGGCCATCCAAGTGTTTTGGTGACTTCAGTTTTAGTGAGCAGCTACTGCCTTTAGTCCCGTTTACAGTTACGATGTCAGAAACATTTTTTTTGTATCCTAACACCAAATACACTTCAGTTTGATTTAATGGTAACCATTTCTAAATTTCTTCTTTTCCTTGCAGGATGTCAGTCGAGGTCAGTCTGGGCCAGGTCTACTCTCATCGTGTCTTCACCAGTAGCAGATGGGGAACCAGAATGGGACCAACTCGACGGTAACCAACCGTTGGTGAGGTTCATCAATGTTCCATTGGTCATCCTTGTGAGCAGCGGAGCAAGAAATTCAGGAAGGCCGTCAAGTGGAGTGAGTTATTAGTATTACCAAGCCATTTCCTCTAATCTCAACAAAATCCAATGTCAGTGTGATTGCCGGATCTCACTTTTTTCTAGTCAAGTTGCAAGTCAAAGTTCCACGTCATAAGAAAGTCACAAGGTCAAGTCTTACATCAGTATATTGTTCACTTTAAATAAATAATGCAGTCAAAATAACATTGGTAAAAGACAAATACAATTTGGAAGGATTCTGAATTTATTGATTGTTTAATCACTTTGCTGTTGTCTCAATCTTGCATTTCACACTTCACGTTGTTCTTAAATCACAAGCAAACTGAGCTATCATTCACTGGGGTGTAGCCACGCCCCTCAAACAACCCCCTCAAACAAATGTAGTAATAAGTGTTTGGGATTTGTACTTGGGTTGTCCCATTTCACTGAAGACTACCTTTGCACAAATAAATGTATTCAGTGAAAACTAGTTAAATGTTAAAGATGATGTTGATTGCTTGTTGTAAAATGAAATGGCCAATTATTTGTGCCAAAACACACCCCAGTTTGATTTGATGGTAACCATTTCTTAATACATGTATCTCCTTTCAATGCTTGCAGGACACCAGTCGAGGTCGCTCTGTTCCAGGTCTACTCTCATCACTAGCACTGGAACAACTCGACTGCAGCATGCCATAGGAGGACGCCATGCAGGTTAGTTGGGGTTCATCAATGTTCCATTGGTCGTCTTTCTGACCAGTGAACAGCATGGACAAGTCACAACACATCAATAATTGGTCAAACAAACTTCATTTAACTTGTCTGAATTTATATATATTTATACTTGTAGTAATAACAATTCAATCTAATAATCTAGAAGCAACAGTAACAATCTAGTAGTAGTAACAATCTTGAAACAACAGTAATAATCTTGTTGGGAAAGAGTCCTATTAAAAAGACACTCAACCCACCCACGATCCCTAGCGAATCTTTTCCAATATTCTTTTCCTTGGTTCGTAACATGCATGGTTTCAGGCAAAATGTCTTTGATAAAAGGTAGCTTTGCTAACAGCATCAAACATGCCCAGTGACCTTCCACTATTTCCATATAACCTGCATACCTAATAATGCAGGGTGGGGCCTTTGATGGCATATCCCACTAGGCTTTCCCAGAGTAAAGTATGAGTGGAGTGCGACTCTGGTAGTAGAAGGTTCATACACTCACTCTGACTTTATGCCATTCTCAATAGGGGATGGTACATCTCCTACTGAGAATGGTTCTCCCCCTCTGCACACCAGGACTTCTACACAGTGAGCTCCGAGCCGGGTGTCCCCCACAAACTGGCTGCCTTGTGTTGCACGTCTTGGTCTTGTTCTCTGCATTACGCCAGTGGATGGCAGGTTCAGGGTAGATCAGTTGCAGAGCTTTGCCAAAACACACGGTTTCCTGTACAAAAATAAATAAAACATTCATAAATAGTTTTTGCAAACTACAACTATGTATAAAGTTATTTGTAAAATTGTTTAAACTCTCTAACACTGTACAATGTTGTTAATCAATAAAGAAACCGATTGATTGTGTAAAGCCCTGTTTCCACTGTTATTATTGTTGCTTTAGAATATTAGAAATCAACAAATGAGATGTCTTTGGAAACAAAAAGTAGCGTTGAAATGACAATTCACAACGCAGGTTCGAATCCCGCTCCTGCCAGTTTCTTTGTTCAAATTTACCTAGTCAGTTTCCCTTGTGGATTGTTTGACGAATTATAAGTTAAAAAGTCGTATCCTCATTGAGTGATCCCCACAATGTCGCTTCCCAGGTTGTATCGTAACATTGGGGGTGATCCCTGGCTATACGGCATTCTGGGTTTATGACTTTTGACTAACGCCCACCCGAACAAAGATACTGACAATTTGGGAGACCGCCAACATAGGGAAAGATAGCTCAGCATGGGCTGTTCAACCAGGAACTTTGTACAATATTCATAAAGTTTTGCATTTGGAAAAAGATATTGCAACCTAAAACATTCACTTGCTACCCATGCATTTCAATTTCACTGCAACGACAGTCTGCTTTTGACATTTTTGTAGGAGTTTGTTCATCGTTAACTGACTTTTGAAGGTAACTGACAGTCTGTTCCTCAACAGAAAGAAACAGAAGATCAGCAGTCAGCAACAGCAGCAGACAGCTGGACTCTGAGGAGCATGAACGCACCCAGCGTCCACAAAACCTTAAGATTAACAATTAACAAGTTTTCACTGAATTTGGCAATCACACTGTGAAAGTGCACTTTGTTGAGATTAGAGGAAATGGCTTAGTAACAACTCACCCCACTTGTCGGCCTTCCCTTGCTCCGCTGGTCACAACGGCAACCCTGTCGAGGTCCCAGTCTGGTTCCCCGTCTGGTGGTGGTGACGATTAGAGTAGACCTGGAACAGAGCGACCTCGACTGGTGTCCTGCAAGCAATGAAAAGAGATATTAAGAAATGGTTACCATTAAATCAAACTGGGGTGTGTTGTCGCATTCATCAAATAAAATTTGTTTCTGGCATAACCATAAATTATATAAACCAAGTAATCAATCATGTTTAGATTAATTTAATCTCTTTTTCACAAATGTATAACTCTGCATTTCGGTTTGATGCAATGCAGTACAAATCCAAAATCAGGAACATTTCAATCACTGTTTAGTCTACAAGTGAGTCAACCAATTTAACTTCAATATATGCGAAAAATAAATGTTTAAATGATGTACAGTGGAACGCGGCTATACCGAACACCATCCTTGGCTCCCAAATTTTGTGTGCAAAACTTACCGAATATTCTTGTTGGAAAAAAGGGCAACGGATTAAAAAAATATACCAGGGCTGTTTACAATTCCCAAACAGCCGCAGCTTTATGTTGAAGAGTGACAGGTGGTTATTACTTCAGTAAGCTTAGAAAGTACATGTAATTTACAATCAAAAGAGGGCGCACTTCAAATACAAAGCAAGAGGGCGCTATTAAAAAGAACGGATGGCATGTTGAAAAATGGGCATTGCGGCAGACCGGCGGCTGATATCGCTAAACTGAACGATCGCTATACTAAACAAAATCTGTGGATCCCATGACGTTCGTTATAGCGGCGTTCCAATGTACTTAGTAATTAGCATTCATATATGAGCCATTACATAGGAAAGATTTACTGACGAGAACTTGTAACAGATTTAATAATTTTCAATTTTGGAGTTGGATGCTCTTAGTTCCTACATGTACATTATAAATGTATATCAATTTTTGTGCATAGAACATAATAAAATACCATTTTTAAGAAAAATAGAGTTCGGTGTAGTAAGCGCTTTTCCTTCGTAATTCATTAGTAGGTGGAAATCCATTAACCCCAACAGTGCTTAATCCTGAAATTTGAATGATTTTGCATTCACCCTGGGGGTTAGGGTTAAAGGTAGTGTACACAATTGGTAATCCTCCCAATTTGTTTACTGAATTATTATGAAATACCTTACTAGACTGTAAGTTAATAGCAGTCTTAATCATCCTGGTGTGCTGTCGTTTTCAAGAAAATTCAAATTTCGGCCGACAATCGTTGGAAATAGTCTAGTTCCCTGACCTGATAATTCCCTGACGTCTATAAATTTCTCCGTTTTGTCTAAAGTATGGCCGGGGAACCAGACTACTAGAACAGATTTTTTTTCTCTCTACACAGACAACGGTTTTTCCAGCATCTATGCACACAAAACCTTAAACAGGTCAGTGTTGCAGTATTTGCGAGCACCCTATATAATACTAACCCCCAAATCCATTTATTTCTGAAAATTACAGCAAAAGCAATTGATGTATACTACCTTTAAATTTAAATTTTTAGTCGGATTACGGACATACAGTAGCAGCTTTGAAGATTTCAATTTCAGATTTTTTGTGAAAAATTTACTGACCGATAGGTTTAAATTTTAAAGACAAAAACTAGGCAGCACTTTCCTGTGAGCTATTTCTGAAATATTCTTTTAGATAATCTTTTGTGAATTTGTATACAAGTTTCCATTATTAGACTTGACTTCTATGTGTAACTTTGATTCTATTATATAGGGACAGAATGTTTCAAGTCAATCAATTCATTTTCAGTCATAACAAGTAATGTCTACATTATTCCTTGATTGGATTATAACAAATGCCGCCCGACGGTTGAAAACGAATGCCGTTTTTCTCTCGTTTTTTTTTGCCATCCAAGAACGCAAAACGGGTCAGTGGAACGATATTTCCTATAAAATACTAACCCCCAAATCCGCCTATTTCTGAAAATTGCAACAATGACCAATCATGTACACTGCATTAATTAATTAAAGACGCTGAAGAGAACATCAGCAAAAATTAAAAATCTACGTGCAATACGGCAAATATTGGCCACTGTGTTAGGTTGATGAGCTTCTTTGAAATCTTTTTCTGTCTGCCAAATGTTGTCAAGATATCAACAAATTGGAAATTTTTCTTCAAAGGGATTGTTTAAGTGTATGTACTTTTTTTTTGGGGGGGGGGGGGGGGGGTCATGAAAAAAATACTTATTTCTTTTTTGGGAATCTGCACTCTTGCAATCCTCTGAAAAAAAAATTCTTAGCTACTTTCGCACCTCTCCCATCCTTCGGGAACTAATTTATTATCATGATGCAACAAAGACATCAACATTTGGAAAATAATTTTTTGATAAAATACATGGGCCAATGTTTTCCTTGATGTTTCATTCAATAGTGAGTAACTTTTTTTATTGCTAGAAAAATAGCAAATTTTTAAAAATTTGATTTTTGGGGTGAAATTAAAAAAGATCATGGACAGTTCAGCTTTCCATTCCACTCAGGACCATTTGCACAGATTATTTGACTGGAAAGTAAGTATTCAAAATACGATGTGGTTAATCTACATGTACGTTTTGATATTCCCGAACAGCACAACTGAATGTAGTGGCCATTGGAATATAGAAAACATTGACACTCATGCCATGACAATGCTGACGTAGTTTACATGTACATGTAAATGACTTTCAGTTACTAGAGAACAAGAAAATCTTATCTTTGCATAGTTTAGTGCCTTATTTTCTTAATATCCCTAACTGGTATTGCCTGAGACTGAAGACTACTGTTACAATAAGCCAAATCGGAATTATAGTGCGTCTGATCTGTGCAGGAAGAAACCCCTAAAAAAAATGGACAAACAAACTTTCCAAGGTACAAAATGGAGGGTACAAGAGAAATTATTATTAAAAAAATTCACTCAAAACAACAATCTTTTTTAATAGACCTAAGTTCTGGCTCCACATTAACCCCTTGAGTATGGTTTTCATAGTGAGGCGCCAGGGTGCCATGTCGGCTTGTGCAGCCAAGCGAAACGAACACAATAATCCAACGATGGATTGAAAATGCAGAAAATGGCGTCTACATGTATAGACGTCATCCGTACGCAAGGGGTTAATTGATCTGTGAAGTTGTTTATTTTGGGGCAAACTGAAAATTTCAAAATGTCCAATTTGCTTACTAGTTTCCACACTGACGTGTCCACAAATCAAGCTGTGTTTATTCACAAGTGGCCAGAGACCAGCCCACTATGCACAACACGGCCGTATAATTTCTGATTTTGGCTTCTACTGTTTTCACACTTATAAATGTTGATGCTACATTTTGCCACGAGATACACACTGGCTTCATCAAGCGGCAGGATCATACAGTGCATGAATTAATTCTACAAGCTTCAGTTAAACTTACCATGACTTTATTATTAACTGGACTGGCTCCCCGTGTTAAATGCCATAGCTTCTATTTGTGATACTGAGAGACACAGATTGCTACCCAAGTCCCAATCTCCCCTGGCCATCGACTCCTTAGAGTAACAGGGTACACACACTCACTTCTCACTTCTGCAGTTTGTCTCTGAATTGTGCAAATCCTGAGGAACGTTGCTCATTTTGCTGGCATGTTTTAGGCCAGGAAATCTAAAATGGATTGATCACAAATTATACAGTAAGGGGACTCACCAGAACCTTTCGGCATCCATCGACGGGGAGCACACAGCCAGACATCAGGGGGTGTGGTCTTCACTCAGGTGTCTTGAATGGCTTGGCTTGCCTGTCACAACAAGAACAAATAAACAGAGTGTTTCAAGATGCTGTGTGCATGCTCTTTGCATGCTCTTTGGGCATGGTATTCCAGATATAAATTTTCAAAATTAATTGCCAATTTGATACGATTAGATAAGTTATGAACTTTTCCAATGAGACATTCAACACAAAAATAATTGAAGATAAGAAGCGCAGTTACACAAACAACCATGTAATGTATGTGTGCCCGAATATCTGTAACATGCACCCCGCCGGTCAGGCTACGCTGTGGTGTCGGAAATGTAATGCCTATCCGTAGCGTTATTGATAAAGCAATACAGACTTTCGAGCATGCACAGAACAAGCGACTCAATTTTCACTTAATACGTACCAATTCATTGTATCTATTTAGCTCCACATTCTCCAGAAATGTATAAATGAAATATATTTTGTGTAAAGATATCTTCATTGTGTTTTAATCTCTAAAACAACGGGCACATTTTGTATTAAAAAAATTCAAAATCTTACCACGATCCGCCATGATGCTCTGCTTTTTATCAACTGTTGGTGGCGCTATTTATCAGTGCGTTTTGGTGGCGTTTGTTTTTCATTGGTTTATCATTGGGTATTTGAGTATTTTATTATGGTGCGTAATTCTCGCCTATTTAAAAATCACCGACAAGAAACAACCGATCCAGTTCTTGGTTATGATCGCCAAAAACGCACCATTCAGTCCCACCCCGCCAGCACCACGAACAGGGCCAGGGAGACGAGGGTGGGGGATTCGTATCTGAGGGTCTTCCCCGTTTTTAAAAGGGAGGGGACAGATGTTTTGGGCTGACCATGGAGGTGTTTACTACCTCCATGGGCTGACTGATAGGCCCTATAGCTTAAAAATTAGAAAATCGACGTAATTTTCTTTTAATTAATGAATTTACAGGGTTGTTGGTCTGGAGACGAATTTTTGCTGGGTCTCGGTCTCGGTCTCGACACCCCGTAGGCCTAGTGGCGGTACGGCTCGCGACAATATTGCTGGTTTACGATCGGTCGCGGCCGAGTGCTCATGTGATTTGAAGGCTATAGCAAAGCATACTTAGCTGCTAAGCGGGATTCGAACCTGCGACATCCGAAATAGCGTACCCTATGTTGGCGGTCTCCCAAACTTTCAGTATCTTTGTTCGGAGGTGGGGAGGGGGGAGGGGGGGGGGGAGGGGGGCGCAATAGTCGGCAGTCACGATCATAAACCTAAATGCCGTATCACGGGGATCACTCAATGATGATGATACGACTGTTTAACTTACAATTCGTCAAACAAACCACATGGGGGTTATCGTTCATTTTCGTCCATCCAATAATTTCCAACATGTGCTGGGGATTCAGCCATTTCATTCATAGCAAAAGAAAAAAATATGATTTGAAATCTCTCCCGCTTTTAAGTGTGGAATGACCCCAAACACACCCCGCACTTATTGTTCTAATCATTTTTCTTGACAACTGCACTAATACAGATGCCTATAATAATCAGTAGCACGCAACTGTATACAGTTTTGGGAATAATCTTGATAACGGTTTTGAATTACTAAGGGGGGGGGGGGGTTTCCAATTTTGGGTTTAAAATGTCATTGTCTAGATTTGATGCAAATTAATTAATTTTAGAGATGACAATTTTCTGCTTTGCAAGTCATTATTCTTGATATTTTCCACGACACAGCAATAACTCCAGCAAAGAGGAGGCGCAGTTTGCAACTCAAAAATCTTTTCTATTTTATTCTTCTATTAACGCCAAACAGCGTAATTAGGCAAACAAAAATATACCGTGTGACCAACACGGCAATTAATAAAATCCAGCATAATGTACTCGCACTTATTACCCAAATATATTCACATATCCATTTTCAATCTCCCACAAATATGCCGAACACTATATGTAGGACGTTTGCGATGAGCGAGGTTCGTAATATGTACCACAATGATGCTGCGTTTATTAGCTTGCTTTTCAAATGCTCTTTTATTTGGCAGGTATAATTCACAACCGACACATAATTTAAAATCTGTGAAAATAAATTGTCCTTATTCTATACAAGCGTATAATTATATATAACACTGCTTCTACGAGTTAGTTTGTGCTGTCGCCTTCAGTATAACTTGCACGAGAACGCCTTATTTACAAGCCTAGATATAATGTTCAGGAAAACTACCATGCTAATACTAACGGCAAAGCTAGTTTGAAATCGCCATTTCGTCTGCACAGCTTCTGTTAGTCCAAACCTGACAAATCTCGCACGTCAAACGATACAGCGATCCACTGACCGAACCTAATTCTACGGTTTGAATTGCATTGTAATTGTTGCATGTATTTACAGAACGGAAGCCCATTCAATAGAAGTAAAGCTTTGTTGACATTTCAGTAAGGGATTTTTAAAGAAATATACGCAAAGTATATAACCAATTCCGACAATTTCGGCAGTTAATTTATAAGAGCAAAATTTACAATTCTGAGCATAATTTACAGTTAGAAAACTCAATCAAATTCTGATTTTTGATGCTCATTTGTAAGTATTAATTAGTTTTTTCGCGGGCTTGTTTTTTTGATAACTTTCTGAAGAAAGTGTAACCATTACGTGCAAAACAACTGAATATTTACATATACATCACAATGACATTAACTGTATATAAATATATTTAGCTTTGTAATCACATGTAATTATGAAATGTATAACGTCAAATGGAAATATTGATTAAATAAAGATTTCCAATTTTCAAGAATTCGATCATTTATAACCCCAGCGGTATTGAGCTGCACAATCATTTTAGCTGCTCGAATTTTCACACGGCATGAATAATTGGTTAGAGAAAATGTCCAGAGTACATGTTTAAAATGCCACAATAGGCTTTCCTCCTTAAAATGTAAAATTAAAGTATACAACATTCAATAATTGACATCATTTCATATAGTTTAACAATATAATTTGATATTCTCTGACATATTTATATCTAGAGCTTCTGTGCTAATTAAGTATATGATACTTAGTACTCAAAACATATTAAGAAAAGCCTTGAAAAGTTACTATAAGTATACAAGAGAACACACAAAAATATTTTTAAAGGGTAATTTTGAGCGTTGTTTTTATTTCCCCCATTCTGAACACAAACGGAATGTTTCAATTATCTCTCCAGTTGTTTGTTCTTTTGTGAATTTGCCGCACAGAATGTCAATAATACAAAAACTATTCTTTTCTTCAAAACTAACTTTCTATGTATCTAAGAGGCGCAGATTCCATCAGATTTGTTTATTCTGTTTGGAACGAAATATGTTTTGCAGTGTGTATAGTGTCATCCAATGCGGTGTTTGCACGGAGCCCCAAAATATGGCCATGGACGCCTGATACACAAGTTAAAGCCTGAAATTAGTCCAACATTTGACATGAAAAAGCTCAAAATAAGTGTTTTTTGGGGCCACACTAGCATCGCTGGTGAACACCTTACAACATTTAAAATGGCAAGGTGCCATTGACTCCCAAATGAGTATTTTCGGTTTCATGGACTATTTTCATATCAGGAAACCTGGCGAACCAACCACAGAATTTCACTTGTAGGTCATGACAGTAAAAACAATATCTGACCTTTTTTTTGGGGGGGGGGGGGGGGGGCTGCAAAGTCTATGTTTAAACAAATGTACATGTATACTTCTATTATTCTAAAACTGAAAACATACTACTGGTGCTGCTTAATAAAATAATGAAAATAAAAATCAATACTTCTAAAGAAAATAGTTTTCTGGTTTTTAGTTACACATGCACTGGCTGCAAAATTAATACATTGTACAGACAAATAAATAATTTTGTACACTAGAATTCTTTCTTTAAATTTCATAGGATCAACTATTCTTTCAGACAAACATTTTCCTTGTCACTTGTGCCAAAACAGACTGAGAAAGTGAACAAGCTCTGAGAAAGTAATTTTGGAGTTGCGCCCAGCCCCAGCCCCAGCCCCAGCCCCCAGCCCCCCAGCCAGCCCAGGCCAGCCCTGATCCCGAGGACAGACAGAGCACTGTCCGAAGTGTTGAGTTCATTCTCACCTCGGTTCTTTTCACAACCCCACTTCCTCCCAGAAGAGATTTCATTCGGCATTACAGGCAATTCCAAAATTTCTTTCTCATCGTATCCACCATGCAAAGTTTCAAATCGTATCAAACAAGCTTCGGTTTATGAGGGAAATTCGTTTCCACTTAAAAGACACATTTCCAGTGATGTAGTCGAGATCGTCAAAAAACCCTGCAAGACCAACACAAGACCATCACAAGACCTTCAGTCTTAATTCAAGTCTCAAGCTATTCAAATGAACTGTAATAAAAGCATTCCTTGGTCATGGTTTATGCCTGCTACTTGTGCCTGTAACAAGCTGGTCTTGTGCATGGTCTTGACTACATCACTGCACATTTCCCATAAAAAACCCCAAAAGGTTTCCAAATGACTAAACTTTCACAGAAACAAAATTTAAAATCCTACTCCTGAAACTATATTTCATCAGTTTGGTAAACACACTGTTGCACATTTCAAACCGGGTTGGCCATTGAGCCTAAAATAAACTCCAAATAAATGTTCAACGTTTATAGTTACGGGAAAAATAAGTCAGGGTATCAGATGATATTTAAATAACTTATCATTACGTCCAATTAGCCAGTTCGGTATCTCGATGAAGTAGTCCAGGTCAAAGGTTATTCAGGATAAAATTGCCGACATAATGTCACGCGATGTTATGCGAACGCCCATTCTGATTGAATTTAACACGTGCGCGTTGTGAGACCACCTTGCGCGTTCATACGTGTGCGTTAGTTATCCCAAATGACCCGTGACCCATGTCATTGTGCACATACGCAGCTGAAATACCGAACTGGCGAATTTATAGACAAGATTTTATTCCGTCCTTACTTTAACAATATTTACTCAGTGTTTCAAAGATCCTGTGTTAACAAAAATATTTTTGGCTTACTCAAGGAGGCCTTGACCTCCAGCGCCCCATCTCATATAGTTCTGCTTACCGTAAGTGAGAAATTGCTGCTAGCTACAGCAGAAAATACTGTACTTACGGTAAACACGATTCAGAATCGCGAACAAACTCCGAGTACAGAGAAACGCCACTTCATTCCTTTCAAGACACTCTTGAAAACTCACCTGTTTTAGGTCTTACAAACAATAATGATTAATTTTATGCCTCAACGCTCCACAGCAAACTTTAATTTTGGCGCTAAAATGACATTTGATTAATTGACACACCCTATAACTGAGAATACCGTGCTTAGTGGGTAAGCACAGAATTCCTTTGCTAAAATCCACGTGTCCGTATTTCATGTGTAGTACGGACTGCGTAAAAATGAAAGTACACGGAAAGCAATGGATTACGCAAAAAATGGATAGCGCAGTACGCAATGCAGAGACATGGAAGCGTCGCTATTATATTTTGTGCAGGTTTATTTTTTACGCATGACGCAATACGCACGGAATACGGACACATGAATTTTGTAGCACAGAATAGAACGATCCATTCAGCGACGCCCTTTGACGTATTGACCAATCACAGACAGGCGTGCCACATGTCCATCATTAGCCAACATCTCAATGGGCAGGCATATAGCTCAGTCTATTGCACAGAATTTAGCATTAAACACACTCTGCTTACTATAGTTCAGAACACGATCACCGAGCTTACCTGGCTCGGCAGGCCGATTTCAATCTGACACAGCAGCACGTGCCGCAAAATCAACGACAGAAGACAGGACTTTACATTTGGGTGATGGATCCAGTCTGTCTGGCCGTTATTAATGGCCTGCTGGTGTACCAATACGGGCGTGTAATACACACAATAGGCAAACAGTGGATTGAATATGTGCAGGAATGCGCACGTAGATGGCAACCGGCTAGGTGGTCTTTTTCAAACCGCGGCTATGACTGTCGTCCGCATTCAATGGGTTAACTTCCACCAGGAGGGACACATACGTGAGGCTCTACGGACAACGCGTGAAGCAACGCACATGCATACGCGACAGGTTTGCGCTCAATTCTGGATCCACTACAGCGTCCCTATGACAAAGAGGAATTCCAACAATTATTCTGTCTTCTGTCGTTGGACTTGTCAACTATCTCACACTATTTTTGTCTAAACCTTGCCGGCCTATACTACATCCACATCTTCAATGATACCACGCGACTGCATTTCTCTTTCTTCCTTTGCCTTCTGCTTCTCGATCTCCACGTAGCTTCCGTTGCTGAATTTGACGCCCAGCCCGCTGCCGGATTTCTTGGGGCTCTTGTCGAGCCGGGAGTGACTGAAGGGGGCCTGCTGTTTGAAGCGACGGCGGAGGTACACGGCGACGATGATCAAAACGACGAGTAGGAGAATGATGCTGATGACGATGAAGACCCACATCACACCGACGGTTTGCGGTTTGCCGTAAAGCGGGGCTGTCGAAAAGAACGATATAAATTTTTCAAGCATTGTATCACTAAAACGCTATGCCACGGGCCCGGAACTTCACATAGGCAACAGACTAACATTTTCCTTTTCCATCGAATCTTGAGGGTGAAATCTTGGGTTGAATACACAACCATTCAGCAAGCAGTCAGCTGCTTTTTTTTGCTTATGCTTGACTGAACAAAGAATGTGGTATTGGGGGACGATAAGCCAATAAACAATGCATTACTGAAACGTTAACACTTGAAAATCAGCACAAATGTCAGGGGTGAGATTGGCCAAAATTTAAAAAAATCCACGAGGACCCCAGATCAACATATATTTTGTATTTGCCTAAAGGCACCCCCTTAAGATATCCATTTTTATTGGTCTACGTATATCCACTTTTACAGGTAAAAACACCTTTAGGACAACACCTCAGGAATTCCAGATTGCAAAAGAGATTCTTTAAAAATTCTGAAATCCCGACAAAAAATCCTGAAATCAGGAAAAATCCTGACAAATCTCACCCCTGAGATGTGTTATTTACCAAACGAAAACCCTCAAAGTCCGAGCATTCCACAATTTTGTGCTGAAAAGCGGATGCGCCCCAGCAGACGTCACTTCGTACGGTGAGTTAGAATAGTATAGCTCTTCTCTCAAGTATAGGAAATATCTGCCAGGGGCGAGATTTGAGGAAAATGGAAAAATCCACGAAACATTCGGAGACATTTAATTTACCGAAAAATGCATAAAGAAAACTGCATACAAAATTTAAGGCCCCCAAAAAAAACTCTTCCTGAAATCCGGAAGATGTCTCACCAAAAATCCTGAAATCCGGAAAAATCCGGAAAATCTCACCCCCTGCTCTTTTCATAAGACCTTTTTCCTTACCGTTTACACTGACGTACGCCGAGCTCTCCACGCAGCCCTCCTTGTTGCATCCGATGCACATATACTCCCCGCTATCTGCCTGGGTAATGGATTTGATCTGGAGTCCGTCCTTCCGCACGATGGAGTGGTCGTCCACCTGGATCGCATCACCGTTTTTCTCCCAAGAGACGACGGGGTTGTGACTGCCGATGATTTCGCAGCGAAGGACGATCGTTTCACCAGTAGAAACTGTCTGGTTGGAAGGTCTTACTGTAAAGACCGGAGGACCTGTCAACAAAAATAATGGAATGGTGAAGATTATTTCGTTTCAATGGTTGGATCAATCTGGGTTTTTTTGGTTACAAAAAAATCTGTTGTAATCTCGTACTGTATCACGCTAGCAAACACCTTTCCTTTTTTTGGTTATAAACCTTTAAAAAATGATAGAAAAGAATTCTTCAGGTTAAAACATTAACATCCCCAAATTGACTCCGCAATGGAAATTAATTGTTTCTATTTTTAACAGCCTTACACAGGTAAAGGGCTACAACAGAGGTGGTGGGGTTGGCCACATGACTTGCCAGCCCTTACGGTTTTCCTGGGTCTAGATCGAAATAGAATACCAAAGTGATGACGTCAATGCAATGTTTGGAACCAGAATACTTTTGTTTTTTTGTGTCAATGAGTTTGCACGACTGGCTGTTAACAAAGGAACAGTCAAAATCTCCATTTGTTTGGAGCAAGTTGTCGTGCCAACTGATGTCAGACTTCGGTACTTTATAGAGGATAAATCTAACTTCCCCAAGCCTTACAAACTCCAACACCAGGTTGTGTTTAATTTTGATGTGTTCAAGACTGTAGTGCCTTGGCACCATTACTTTGCAAGGAGCTATATGATGCCCCAATTTGTCCAAAAGAATGTCATAGGTATACTGCACAGTGTTGGATTTTGACAGGTTGAGGACACTTCCTATTAAAAATGCCTTGGGGGTTAGGGTTAATAGATACTAGTAAATTTCTCTACATAATCAACTTACCATTAACAAAAACTTGTGCCGAGAGTGAGGTTGTCTCAACTGGGTTGGCCGCGATACAGTAATAGGTCCCCATGTCACTGGTGTCCACATTCACAACTTGCAAGTCACCAGTGGGCATTACCGTGAACCTGCCAAACAAACAAACAAACACAATCATGATGGCCATTTTAAAGAACTGACAATTTGGGAGACCGCCAACATCGGGCAAGATAGCTCAGTTGGTAGAGCGCCGGTGCAGTAACCCGGAGGTCGCAGGTTCGAATCCCGCTCCTGCCAGTTTCTTTGTTCACTTTGAAAATGCTTGTCAAATTTACCTGGTCAGTTTCCCTTGTGGATTGTTTGACGTATTATAAGTTAAAAAGTCATATCCTCATCGAGTGATCCCCACAATGTCGCTTCCCAGGTTGTATCGTAAAAATGGGCGTGATCCCTGGCTATACAGCATTCTGGGTTTATAACTTCTGACTAGCGCCCCCGATCAAAGAAAACTGAAAGCCAGTATGGTGTTCCAGAGGTCGCAGGTTCGAATCCTAAACATTTATATTGTCAACAAACCACAAGGGAACTTACTAGGTAATTTGACTGAATTTTTAAAAGCGAACAAAGAAAACTGGCAGGAGCGGGATTCGAACCCGCGACCTCCGGAATACTGTACCGGTGCTCTACCAACTGAGCTATCTTGCCCTATGTTGGCGGTCTCCCAAATTGTCAGTATCTTTGTTCGGGTGGGCGCTAGTCAGAAGTCATAAACCCAGAATGCCGTATAGCCAGGGATCACACCCAACTTTACGATACAACCTGGGAAGCGACATTGTGGGGATCACTCAATGAGGATACGACTTTAACTTTTGAACATACCTGTTTTCGAGGTGTGGGAGTTCATTTCCGTCTTTCTTCCACAGTATTCTGGGCTTGGGTTTCCCCTCGGCTTGACACTGTATGCTCAGTGATTCACCCTTCTCCACTGTGTAGACATCAATGGGTTTGACTGTAAACTGTGGGGGTTCTAAAACGGATCAAGAAAAAAGAACATGGTCCGTGGAACGTTACGCACAGCCACATGCAAGGTTAAATTCTGTGTTATAATACTGATTCTTGCTATCACGTTCCATTATAATGCAGTGTAGAAGGTTCAATTTTATTTTCTAGTTGTGGTTTTAATAGGGAACATCTCGAAAGTCGGAACACTTGGAATGTTCCCATGATAACACTGCCTGTTAGTAGCAGGGCGCGGTAGCGGGGCGCGGTAGCGGGGCGCGGTAGCGGGGCGCGGTAGCGGGGCGCGGTAGCGGGGCGCGGTAGCGGGGCGCGGTAGCGGGGCCCGGTAGCGGTAGATGAATCACAGTTGTACATATGCCAAATTCCTTGGAAATGCCTGGCACAAAATACTGCTTACCGAATTCTCCTGCTCAGGTAAAAGCAGCTGAGAACCGGTCAAAAGCAGCATACGGCACATGCAATTTTTAGCCCGTGACCTGTCTCTGCTAAGCGGAACTTCTCTGTGTTCGGCCAAGTTTTGTGCTTGGCAGCTCCCAGAAATTGGCCCATGGAGTGTCGTGCTCGGTTATAATTACCTACCTTGTACGGTCAGCCTGACAGTCGTATGAACTGTGCCCAGCTTGTTTTCTGCCAAGCACCGGTAACCGCCCTCATCGTCTCGAGTCACGTTGCTAATCACCAAAATGCCTTTCTCGGCGTGGCTGGTAAACCGGTCCCCGGTTAGCTGTTCTCCCTTGTAGCTCCAGCTGAGCGTTGAGGGCGGCAGACCCACGACATTGCAGCTGAGGACGGCGCTGTCGCCAAGAGCAACCGTAGCATCCCTCTTCTCCATGATCTTAGGGGGCTCTGTGATCGAAAAAATCCAACATGTTTTCACTGTGGTTAAAGCAGAATATATTATACGTAAAAGATACGTCAGCAGCGCGTTGGTGACATTACTCAATGGAGGAAAAGGCTCAACTTGACCATTAAAGGCTATATTTTGAGTCAGTGAGGGTACTAAAAAGAATAGATGCCCCTTCAGAGAACACAAGGGAGTGAACTTAAGTTTAGATATTTTTACAATTTAATACATTTTATTTTCCTGAAAGGTCATTCAATATGGCAATATACTTCAATCAATGTGAAATCACTACATACACAATTTCTGAAGTTGGGAAACAGAAATACAATCTAAGTGTAAAATTAGATGAGTGATGCTTGAGGTATGACCCTGGGCAATAGTTCCATGACCCTGTGCAATAGTTCCCTAACCCCATGTGATAGTTTCCTGATCCTGCGTGATAGTTCCATTGCATGTCGTTTGTTTTCTCCGCCCATGTGCGCCATCACCATGTATGTACTGGTAGAAAGCGAAACATCAGCTGGCATGTGATGGTGAATTGACCAATCAGAATGCAGGTCTTCTTCATAAATATGTATGAGGCATTGTAAAAATACTACTAATAATGGACCTACCTTCAACAGTCAGAATCGCAGAGGCCGAGTTGGTTCCCTGTGTGTTCTTCAAGACGCAAGTATAGTTCCCCGTGTCGCCCCTCCACGTAGTAGTCAGGTAGAGGGAGCCAAAGTTTAGGCCAATAATGCGGCCGCTGTCTAGCTCCACTTGGGGGAGGGGCTTACCATCCTTCAGCCAGTTCTGGGCCGTGACTGTTGGGGCGCTACCGTCCTTAGCTCGGCAGCCCAAAGTAACCGAAGAGCCGATCTGGGGATATTGGTCCTCTGGGGTTCTCTCAAACGCTGGTGGGGCGTTGGCTACCACTACAGCCAACAGCAAAACAAAAAAGAACATTTCTCTTTAACAAAGGACAGCCTGACAGATGTATCATTAGAGAGAGCAGCACACATTTTTTGATTTGAAGTTGTCTTTATTAATGATACACTTGCAAACTTTTTACTATAAGGAATCGCTACAAAATATCTAAATCTGCACTTCAGTTGTATTTCTTATTTCCAGGTAGGCAAAATGCATATAGTTCACCAACTGTGATCTTGATCTTCTGTTGATGGCCGAAGCATACTGAACAAAATGTTCCCTCTTTTGAGTCGGTCACTTTACATGGCATATCCACAAAGTTTTGTCGAGTTATATGCCTTTAGCTTGTTTCACACGAGCGGTGGTCACACATGTGATAACAACCCACCCCAGGACGCCTGTGATTTCATGACAGCCATTCACACGACAAAACATCGGCAGCCAACGTCCCTCGTTTTGCAGAGCTTTTGCTGGAAAAACTCTTGCGGGCTGTACTTCCTTACGGGCTAGTGCTAAGAAAGCAAGCGACCAACCTTAAAATATTTGATTTCGAAAGTGAATTTTTAAAAACCTGAACGGGTCTACACTTTCACACGGTATCCGTACGTATCAATGCAATTTCATCGAATGGGACCTGTGCAGTACTCGTACTCATACTCGTACTCGAGTACTTTTTTCGTACTCGTACTCATGAAAATGTAGTCGTAGTCGTACTCGTACTCATACTCACATGAAAAAATTCCATGTACTCGTACTTGTACTCGGGGTGAAGTACTCATACTCATACTCCTACTCCTACCTATGCAAAGGTACTCGTACTCGTACGCGTACTCGTGGAAATGTACTCGTCTACAACACTGGACCCGTGTTTCCAGCCCTCGTGTGAAACACTCATTTTATCCAATATGTTTTCCACATGGTATTTCCGCAAACCTTTTTATTCATTAGTGACTCCACCATGCAAAGCCTCAAATCTTACTCATGTTCCCCAAGAGTCACTCACTTGTGCATTCCGTTCCCGTGCCGATTTGTTTCTCTGGGCACTCCATACACACCGACCTCCCACCGTCCAGGTCAACGCAGATCACATCGTCACTGCACGTGTCTGGCCTACAAGCGCTGCTCATGACACTACGGCAGATGTTCTTAGGAGGACGGGGTTTTGCCGAACCGCCACAGCGGACAGCTGTTGGAGAACGAAACACCCGCAATCTTCACTTCTGCAACTTGCCGTCTTTTATCACGAGTTTCTAAAGCTGTCACACAACAGTGACAACTAAAAAATCATAAAGTCTATCCCAGACTTTCATCTTCTCTTGACAGGTTTCTTCAGGCTTTCGAGCTACAGTGGGATATGCGCTTTTTGAGGAATTCTTGGTTTCAGTACCAGAAATAAATAAATAAATGAATGAATAAATAAATAAATAAATAAATAAATAAATAAATAAATAAATAAATAAATAAATAAATAAATAAATAAATAAATAAATAAATAAATAAATAAATAAATAAATAAATAAATAAATAAATAAATAAATAAATACTTTTTTACTTTTCAAGGAGGAACTTTATTAAATCCTTGAGTCTCAATATATACAAGTATATACAAAAATAAAACGATAGTAAGGAGCAAAAATAACAGTAGTAAGCAAAGAGCTATGGATTGTGTATATATGACAACAAATACAGAAAAAACACTCGGTAAATAATACAGATAAGGCGCGTTACTTAGTATTATAACAAAATTTACAGACAAAAAACGTTATTTGTAATAAACAAAATTAATATGAGTAGTATCATTAAATAAGGGGTTGAGCAGGGCGGGGAGGGCGGGAAGGGGAGGGCGGGAAGGGGAGGGGGAACCGTCAGGCTCAGTGCGGGTAAAAACTGGGACCCGCTACCGGCGATCCCGGGGAGGCGGGTCACCGGTGCCGGCGGTGAGAAAAACTCACCGCGCCCCGCCTTGGTGCGTAAGGCTACCGACACCGTTGGTGACCCGCGGAGGGAAGGGGTGGGAGGGATGCGAGAAAAAATTATATTATATCATTATAAATACATTATATTAAATCATATTTTACATTATATTCCATTCATAATTATATTACAACAACCAAGTTAATTTATCGTTATTATAAGTAAACAGAACATTATTAATGGACCACTTGTCGAGAAAGAGGGGAATGGTGTCAGTGAGGCGATAATAGTGGAAATCTAAAAGAATTTTGTTTTTCAGACGATAGCTCCAGATGAGGAGGGGGTCAATGAAATTACACGTACGATAGAGCCAATAAATGATATTTTTAAGACTAATGATCAGGAAATTTCCCAGGCGGACGGTCTCCCGGTTGCGACCCCGGGCGTGCGGTATCAGAGTCCAGTATACATCAAAGTCGAGATGAAAGGCGGGAAGAAGACGGCTGAGAAGACTGTGAAGCAAGTTGAGGGCAGGCTGGATTGAACGGCAGGTGACGAACAGGTGAGTGATGGTACCTCTCTCGCCGCACCATCCGCAGTTTGAAGGAATGCTGGGGTTGAAATGACGGAGGACTGTAAGCGAAGGAAGAACGTTGTGTAACAGTTTGTACTGCACGTCCCCTTCTTTCTTGGAGGCGGGAGGTTCGTAGATGACTCTCCAGGGGACGTGCAGTGACGGCGGGAACCAGCCCATACCGTGCCACGGCGTGAGGATAGGTCGAAGGTCAGGGTTGAGGCGATAGTTGAAGATGTTGTAGATTGCTTTAGTAGACAGGTTACAAATGTCCTTGTCCTTTTCGACAAGGATGAGGCCGGGCGAAATAGGGCTAGAAGAGACGTCATGGAGAGAAGCAGGAGCGTGAAGAAAACCGGTGTCGTTGAAGAGTGCAGGAAAAGATGACGAGATGGATCGTTGCAGGCGAGAGAGGTGTTGACGGAGAAGACGGAGGGACGGAGGACGGAGGGTCTGAGACAAGAGAGGGAGATCTTCAGGAGAAAGCCACGAGGAGGAGTCGGGAGCGAAAAGGTGACGAACGAGTCTGACGCCGCCCGTCCAGAGCCGGGCACAGAAGGCCGCACCACCCGGGAAATTCTCGACAAGTGGGGGGTAGAGGAGGGGAAGGTTTAGGATGTGGTTGAGGGAGTCCGGAGGTGCCTCGATTCGAGCTCCGCTCGCCATCCAGGCACGCAATACCTCACCGTAAAAACAGGGGACGCTGGTGAAAAATTTGGGGTCGAGAACAGTGAAAAATAGTTGGTGGCCAAGATTAAGGCGTTTGTAAAGTCTAAAGTTATGATCCATGAGAGAAAAACAGGGGTGCGATTTAAGCTGGAGAAAGCGTCGGAGGAGGGTGAATTTGAAGGTGAGGCTGCGCGCCTGGAGACAAGCTAGACCAAGCCCACCGTCATTACAGGGTTGAAAAAGTACATGTTTTCTAAGTAAATGACGTTTATTGGACCAGACAAAGTCGACAAGCAGCTTTTGGAGTTCACCTAGGATATTATCAGGAGGGGTGAGGACGGCTAAGGAATGAAAGACTTTAGTGGCGGCCAACTGATTGGCCACCAACACTTTTCCTTTGAGAGAAAGGGTGGATGATAGAGGTCTCCATCGGGAGAGAGTTGTTGATAGTTTTTCTTTACAGTTATCCCAGTTTTGTTTTGTGTAATTGTTGTGGTTTCCCAGGTGAACTCCAAGAAAACGGAGGCCTTGATTGTTCCATTGGAAATTAAGCGGCTTGTCGACTCGTCCGGTCCATGATCCGGCCCATAAACCTTGAGATTTTTCATAATTTAGGGAAGCAGCAGAGGATTCGCTATACAGTCCGTACACATTTTGGATGGTTTGAAATCCTGCATTGGAGGTGACAAAGATGGAAACGTCGTCGGCATAGGCTGAAACCGAGCAGTAATTTTGAGTTTTTGGGAGTAAGACGCTTTGTCCATGAAGTTGTTTTCTAAGTGTGTGTAGGAAGGGTTCAATTGCAATGGTGTACAGCAGCCCCGAGAGCGGGCAGCCCTGGCGGATGCCTTTCTGGAAAGAGAAGGGGGCGGTCAAAGAACCGCACACCTTGATGTGGCTCTCGGCGCCGCTGTACAAAAGGTCAAGATAGGATAAGAAACGGTCCCCGAATCCCATGGCTCTCATTGTGGTAAAAAGATAGCCGTGGTCAACATTGTCAAAAGCTTTCCTCTGATCAAGGTTGACCACGGCTAGAGGTAGGTTATTAACATTACAGTAAAACAAAACATCACGAATAAGATTTAAATTATCATATATAGTGCGTCCAGGGACGCAATAACTCTGGTCACAATGAATGACGTTACTTATGTACTGTTTTAGACGATTAGCAAGAACTTTAGTGAAAATTTTATAATCAGTATTGAGAAGGGAGATGGGGCGCCAATTGGCTATTTCGAGGAGGTCTCCCTTTTTGGGGATAAGAGTAATAACAGCTTTGTGAAAGGAGAGGGGAAGTTGATCGGTAGTGACAGCAAAATCTATAAATTCGAAAAAATCGTTTTTGAGTAGAGGCCAGAAAGAAATATAGAATTCAGACGTCAGACCATCGTAACCAGGAGTTTTGTTTTTATTAAGCTGTTTAACAGCAGCATCTAACTCCTCTGGACGCAGAGGAGCATCGAGATCCTCGGCGTCCAGGGGGTCAAGGATAGGTAAATCAGATAAAAGGGACTGTAGGGCGCCCTCGTCAGTTGGGGTGTGACTATAAAGGTTTTTGTAGAAGTTTCGGCAGTGGGCTTTGATTTTATCGGGGTTTTCAGTGACAGTTCCATCAGAAAGACGGACACTGGACAGGGTTTTAGATTGGGAATGGGATTTTTCAAGATGGAAGAAGTAGGAGGAACTGGTATCGACTTCGTTGACGTGCTGAAAACGTGATCTGACGAGGGCGCCCCGGGCTTGATTTCGGAGGAGCAGGTTGAGTTCGTTACGCTGCTCCTCCAGGGCCCGTTGAGTGGCCGGGGTGATGTCTGGTGCAGACTGGAGATCTGCAATTTGGGAGTTTAGTTTTTGGAAAGTAGCGCGTTTTTCTTTGGCTATTTTGGAGCTGTAGTTTTGGGTGAGTTTTTTGATTTGGGCCTTGCCAAGATCCCACCACTTGCAGATGTTTCCAAAGTTATGTTTTTCTTTTTGCCAGTTGGACCAGAAGAGATGTATAATTTCGCGGTAATTTCGATCGTCTAAAAGAGTGTTATTAAAATGCCAGTAAGCACTGCCTTTATGTTGAGGGGACGGGGGACTGATACAAAGTTGGACTGCTGAATGATCAGAAAGAGAGCAGGGGATGACTTGGCAAGACCGGATAATGGAAGAAAGTTCTGGAGGGGCGTAAAAACGATCTAGTCGGACTCGGGAAATTTTATCGGCAGCAAATGGGTTTTTCCTCATCCATGTGAATTTTTTATCGTTGGGGTTCAGTCTGCGCCAGACATCACACAGACCAAAATCATTAATGACATTTTTTAGAGCCGCTGAGATTCGGGGACGATGCTCGGTCAGCCTATCGACGCGGTCCATAGAGGGATTAAGAGTACAATTAAAGTCACCTCCAACGATAATGGCGCCGTCACTGTGCTGGCCACAATGAGAGCGAAGGCTGTCAAGAATCTGCAAAGCAGTATTATTGGTTTGAGGGACAAGTATATTATAAACATTATATATGGTATTATGGTGTTTGATTTGGACAAAAAGAAGGTGGCCAGCGCCGATAACACTGGAGGTCAAGAGGTCAAGATTTTTTTTGATTAAGATGGTGACTCCCGAGCCAGGTGTGGTTCCGGGAGCACAAACGGGTATGTAATTTGGCCAATTATTCCAGCAGGGACAATTTTCAGTGAGGGTGTAAGTTTCCTGTAAAAGAATAAGGTCATGTTGGGGCGAGAGGTTACAAAAGAAACGTTGAAAAGCTAGATTGTTTGTAACACTTGAACAACCTCCAGTGTTAAGGGTAATCAGTGACAGCGTCATTAGCAGAATACAAAATGTGTACGGACAGAACATACTAGGTCTAAGCGTCAAGTTTCTTAATCAGTGTGCGAATCCTGTGCTGCGTGGTGTATTGCACCAGGGGACTGTTGCACAGGGGTTTGAGTTGGGAGACGAGGCCAGGGGTATCTTTGGTGAATTTCCTAGCGATTGTTTTGGGGTTTCTTTTAGACTTTACCGCCGCCAGGAATTTCACAAGTTGTGTAGTATTGAGAGGGCCGGGGAAGCTGGGAAATTGTGGTTCAGTTTGGCTGCTGTCCTCCAAGATCGAGGAGTCCATATCGGCTGAATCAACTGTGGAGGCCGGGGTGGCGGGGGCAGATGAGGGGGCAGAGGAGGGGGCGGAGGAGGGGGCGGAGGAGGGGGCGGAGGAGGGGGCGGAGGGGCGAGCAGGAGTCGGGGCAGGGGTGGGGGTCGGGGCAGGGGTGGGGGTCAGGGCAGGGGTGGGGGTGGGGGAAGGGGTGGGGGTGGGGGAAGGGGCAGGGGTGGGGGTGGGTGTAGGAGAGGCAGAGGTGGAGGCGGGGGAGGACACGGGCATAGGGGTGGGAGTAGGGTTATCGGGAGTGAGGATCGAGGGGGTACAGGCATCCAGAACCTGAGAAAAGAGTCGGGGTAGTAGGGGACTCGGCTTTCTTTTGGAGTTTTCGCTGGGGTTGAGGGGACTTCAGTGGGACGAGGTGGAGACTGTCATCTGTGGATTTGGGAGGGGAGAGTTTACGTTTGGTGAGGACAACATCGGAGAAGAGTCTGCCGATGGCGGGCGGGGTGCCCCAGATGAAACTGGAGGTATCCATCTGGGGGTCACCGGAGGGACAGCCTGGCGACCCACCGGCGGCGGCCCCAGCACCGGACCCCGACCCCGCAGGGCCCGCGGAGCCACCGGCGCCCGGCGCGGTCAAAACCGCAGCCGAGCCGCCGGTCTGGCCCACAGGCCCAGCAGGGGCGGGACCCGACGCCGAGGGGCCCCCGGGCGCCGAAGCACGGGGCTTCGGCACCGGAGGTGGGCCACCGGAGGGACCAGGACGGGAAGTGGCAGGGTTGCTGTAGGACCAGGATTGTTTCGGGGGGTGTCTAGGGTCGGACTTCTGGTGGACGAAGACGGGAGGGGGGTTAAGGGTGTTTACATTGTCTGTGTCGTCTTTGTGGGGTTTTTTGCAGGAGCGGCTGATGTGTCCGGATTCTCCGCAGTTGAAACAGCGAATGGACTCCGTCGATAGGAAGACTCGATAGTTAATGCCGGAATGGGTGAAGTTGATATGGTCAGGAAGGGTGATATTAGGTTTGAGGAGGACTTGGACCTGGCGACGGAATGACATTATGTGGGACAGTTGCTTGTTCTTGAAACCAAGGGGTATGGGCCGGATGTTAGACACTACTTTACAGAAACTGGATATATTATGAACTAACAAGGCATTGGGGATTTCAGGATACACATTACTAAGGGTGAGTTTGGTTGTGGGATGAACGAGTGGCATGAGTTCCAGGAAAGAGTCGCCGTGGGTCAGCCCTTGGGCAATGGCGTCGGCAACGTCTTCCCTGGAACCCATGTACACAGCAATACGGTTATTGGAAATACGACTAGCTGAAATTACTTCTTTATCGGGCATACATTCGTGAAAGGAGTGGAGGTATTTCTCAATGGGGACATTGTCTTGGGCTCTGAAAGCGATTCCATTGTTCCTGGTGACGCCCGCGAACGGTTCGTCACCAGGAACAATGGACTTGGGGTCAGCCACGGGCGTGCGTGGCCGACCCACGCCCGATGGTCCTGCTTGACTGGCCATGGTGGCCAGCCCGGCAAAGAACCAAACCAAAAAACGCAAGGAAACAGGCATAAAAATACGGAAAATACAGCAAATATACACGGTGAGCTTGGTCTAGGTGAATCTATATACAATATAATACAATACAATAATAAAGACAAGGACCATAACAGGTCATAAAGCTAGAAAAAGGCACTTACTCAGGAGCTCGAATCGCACACGTCCGCACACGGGATAAATAAATAAATAAATAAATAAATAAATAAATAAATAAATAAATAAATAAATATATAAATAAATAAATAAATAAGTGTAATAAATTTAACAGGGGTGAGATTGGCCAAAAATGAAAAAAATCCACAAATTCTGCAGTGTTTTTTATGTCGGTCACTGAGGAGAAATGTAGGGTCTACGTTTGTATTTGCCTATAAGACCAGAGTTGTAATTAAGTCAATCACAAGTCAGTCACAAGTCAGATCAAAAGGCAGTCCACAAGTCAATCACAAGTCAGCTCACAAGCTACATGGGATGAACAATAACAAAGGAATGCTTTTGTTATATAGTGTGTTTGATTAGCTTGTTACATGGCTTGAGACCAGAATTGTGAAGTGACTTGTGATGTGACTTGTGATGTGACTTGTGAAGTGACTTGTGAAGTGACTTGTGAAGTGACTTGTGAAGTGACTTGTGAAGTGACTTGTGATTGACTAGTGAAGTGACTTGTGATTGACTTGTGATTGACTTGTGATTGACTTGTGATTGACTTGTGATTGACTTGTGATTGACTTGTGATTGACTTGTGATTGACTTGTGATTGACTTGATTACAACTCTGCCCTAAAGGCACACCTTAAAAAATGTTTGTACTGGTCTACTATATGTGAAAACAGGTAAAAGCATCTTCGGGTAACACCTCAGGAATTCCAGATTTCAAAAGAAGTACTTTTAAAAAAATTTGAAATAGTACAAATCCCAACAAAGAATCCTGAAATCAGGACAAATTCTGGCAAATCTCATCTCTGCTTTAAAGGTTATAACACGGGCTAGGAACGAGCTACAGTAACCCACAGTATATCAAATTGAGGATTATAACCCATGCTTTCAGAACGTATTAATCATCCAGTTTGTTGTGTTTACCTGCATCCCCATTTCCCATGGCACTCCCAGTCAAACACTCGCCGACGCCCCAGCCTTCATGCCTACACTGACTCAGAGAGAACTCCCACCCTTTACAGTCCACCGAGTCCATCCAGATGGGTGTGTCAAGGGTCACGCCCCCATAGGCGGCGCTGGTCATCACGTTCAGGACATGGCCCAGACCAAGCTGTTGGCAAGCCACCTGCAAAATAAATTTAAAAAAAATAAAAAAAAATGCTTGAGATTTACTTGTGAATGTATGGTTGGCGAACACTGCAGAGAAGAAAGCGGAAAACTGTAAACTCCTTGGATGTGACTTCCTATTCAAAATGGACAGGAGATTAGGGAGCACTGCCTAACCCCATGGTCAGGCCAGGCCGTTGAAAAGCCTGGCCACACCCTGGGAACGCCCGGGCCTTCGGGCTTCTGTAATTCCCTGGTTGTACACAATAAACTGCCCACTAATAGCAAGACTAAAAAAGCCAGAAGGCCCGGGCGTGGTCAGGCTTTTCAACGGCCTGGCCCGTCTATGGGTCAGGCAGTGAACTTGGGAGTGTTGAAGTACGCAATATGTGACCGGCTCTACAGAAATGGGTATCATCTCGCAAAATTTGAAAAATAAGTTATACACATAGTTGAAATTGTCACATCCTAAGCTTTAATTTGGTGTAGGTTTGACCCCTGTGGCATTTTGAGTCCTCGAGATATTTTGACATTTGTATACTCATATTTTTCCAATTTAACGGAAGTCAAGGATGGTGTTCGGTATAGCCGAATGTTCGATTAAACGGTGTTGGGTATAGCGGTATTCCACTGTACTCCTAATATTTGTTGGTGGTACATACCTCTCCATCGACGAGATCCCACTCATCGGCACAGACAGTCCCCCATTTGCCACGGTAGTATATCTCCACCCTTCCCTCGTTGGCGGTGCCCCCAGCCAGACGGACTGGAGGGCTGGAGTCTTGCCGAGGCAGGACATTCTCCAAGATGGATGCCCGGTCACACTGACTGACACAAGACGAGCCTAAAATAGCATTAAACAAAAATTAAATCAGTAAAACAGTGCACACGGTACAAGGATAAGCTGAGAAAATATATTTTACAAACCAAGAAAATTTGAATTAATTATTTCTATTCAAAGTGGACAGGGGAATTAGGACGATTGTGATTTTGGTCGTCCAAAATTACATCGTATTTGATTCAAAATCACACCTGAAGCCTGTAAACTATTGTCGCACCTTGACAAAGAGTACAAATAGAAAAAGACCACCTGGCCAGCTGTTGTCTATACGTGCATTCCTGCTCGTACTCAATCCATTTATGTTTCAACTATATTGTTATTGAATGGGAGTGTAAATGAATAGATGGAGCTTTTTCAAACAAAGTTTTCATTGACACAAAAGGGGGCTCCAAGTGTGATGAATAGGACCACTCTATTCAGTGTGCTGCCTATTGTTTGTATTTACGCTTGGCTGCACAGCCCGTTCTTGGCATACCAGCACCCCATAAATAACAGCCGGTAAACTCACCATCCAGATAAAACCCGGCCTTGCAGGACTTGCACACATTGCCAACTTCCCCGTCAAAGCATTTGTCACACTCGTCGGCACACGGCTGGCACTGACGGCTGACGATGTGACCGTACTGTCCGGCCGGGCAATTCTCGATGCACGTGTTGTTCGCAAGGAACAGGGGTGCAACGCATGCCATGCAATGCGACGAGCTTCCCTCGCAGGTGTGACAGAGGCTATCACAGTGCTCGCATACCTTGGTGACGGAAGCATAGTACCTAAACAAGAGTGTATAAAACAAACTCATGATAAAGTGCGAGTACCGCATTTTGGTCAAATGCGGCCGCAACGTACAGTACATAGCAATTGAAAGTTCAAACTGCGAAGGGGACTGGGAAAGTTTATGAACAGAATTTGCATTCGCATAAATTTGCACTAGGCATTTCGCCCGCAACTTTTCGCCCCCGTGAATGCAAGTGAGAAATGATTTTCCCACTTTTGAGAAAAGGTGTGACAATGTTGACCCACTTGTGTGAAAAAGGCGTGGAAATGTTTCCCCATTGTGGGATTTTATTTGTTTCCATATTTTATGAAATGAAAATGAATTCCCTGGGAAGAGAAATTACCATTCCCAGGTCATTTAACTTTCAAATACAATGTACTGTACGGTCAAACTCAGTTGAAACTCGGGGTCAAATCATAGTTGCAATTTTCAGTGAAACGCAGAACTCTGCAACACACGGTCAAATGTAATTGCAATTTTTGGTCAAACGCAGTTGCAATGTAGATTATTTTCATCAAGTCGTCGCTGCGGGCAGCAAATAATTCTGACGTCATAGTACGAACTCCCCTATTGTTTCTAGTGCTAGATGCAAAAGCGAGTTCGGGGACTTGATAAAACTGCTGACAAAAGTAAACTAGAACAGAGAAAACATCTCTGTTCTAATTTACATACAAAATATGTGACCCGCTCTGCAAAAAGGGCACATAAGTCGTTGTATGCTTTTACGAGTTATGGGCCGTTCTATGTGAAGAGGGTGAACAATTCTTCAAACAAGTGATTTTGAAGGGAGGGAATTGTTTGCATCATTGATACCTATATTATTCTATTTCATAACCAGAATCTTTGATTTCAGTGAATAAAGTTGGAAAAAGAATGTGTTTTTGTCGAGTGCTTCCATCTATTGCTTTGCTTTTTGTTTTTTTAAATGGCTTGTTTCTCTTTAAGTCACTTCAAGAAATTCCTGAAAACAAACATGCAAATTTCCAAATATCTCGTGATTGCAAAATGTTAGAGACCTCGGACATATACCATATGAAAGCTTATAAAATGGCCTTTCTAGCTATATATAACACACTATTTTCAAATTTCGCAACATAAGTGCCCTTTTTGCAGAGCGGGTCACATATATGAATAACTGCTTGATGACCCACCCCTGGCCGCAACTCTCCAGGCAGTGCAGTGCAGACCCAGGTCCCGAACACTGCACGCCAGCATCCTCCCAGTGGCTGCAATCTACAACGCCCGAGCCCAGCTTGTTACTCCCACAATCCATCAGCGTTTCCTCATCGCCGTTACACCTCAACTCGTCCAGAACCACGCTCCCCGTGCCCTCGCCAAAGTGGGCGCTGGAGTATGCCTCGATGGCGAAACCCATCTGCATCTGTCTGCAGACGACGTTGGCGTCGTTGGTGTCAAAGTCGTCGTCGCAGACGGTGCCCCAGACTCCATTAAACATGACCTAAAAAGACGGACATCATTTTGCAGGATTTCTTTATGAGTTACACAAGTTTAAATACAAAAGTGCTTTATAAACCTTTAACAAAAATTTTCAGGGGGGGGGGGGACCCTTTCTGACATTCACGGTTAGGGCTGTGTATCCAAACCGGGTATCCGATCGCTAATTTCAGAAACAATGGAATCGAGTACCCATAACCAAAATAACATATTACTTAGTCATTTCTCACACAATGAAAAAGAAAGTTTCTGAATGTCAATAGTGGGGAATTATTAAAATGAAAACCAGGGTACATGGAAAAACAAAACGGATTAACGTTTATGACACTTGCTAAAAAATGTAATTTATACCGTAAAGCTATAGAGCTCACTGTACACACTTGCATCTTGTTGCATTGATGCATCAATGTGGTAGTATTAACGTGCAGATCTTTACTAACAATAATGAAAAGCAATTTTCGAGATTTAATTTTCGAGATTTAATTTTCATTTTCTGTATTGGATTTCTTTAACGGGTACCCAGGAACCCGTGCTTTTTTTCAATCGGGTACCCGATTCCCGTACTGCAGTGTAAACAAATTTCTTGGTTGAAGAATTATCCTCTATTTACATCTGGGCGTGGTAAGGTTGGCAATTCAAAATGTGGCCAACCCTACCCCCTCTGATCGTAACCCTTAATACCTAGAGTGGCTTTTAGCCTTGTATTGGGTGACTTCGATAAAACAAAAACAATTACCTCAACTCTACCGGCGAAACTGTTACTACCTCCAACAAGACGGATGTCTGCCGGACCCTTCTTGACGAACATGTTGCTCGCGCAGGCTGCGACGCAAGAACCCGACTGCAGATAGAGTGGCGAAGCGCAGCTCGTACACACTGTGGCGCTGCCCCGACAGCCCTGACAATCCCCACTGAAATAAAGAACAGTCGAGACGAAATGATGACATTTTCGTGGCACTGTGTGCGTGCGCCATCTTTTTGTGTGTAAAATTAGAATAGCGTCTAATATACTGAATTTATAAATTACTCTCCGGCATTCAAATTAGAATTCCCGAAACTAAATACACTGGGGTGGTTTATGGGGGAGATAAGTCGGTCTCACCGACAGTTAAAGTTGCTCCGCCTGGGTCTACAGCTCCGAAATTTGAAATAATTTCTCCGGAACCTGTTGAAGAATTATCCTCTATTTTAGATCTGGACCCAGGAAAACCGTAAGGGTGGTGGGGTTGGCAATTCAAAATGTCGCCAACCCTACCACCTCCGATCTTTTTAGGCTTGTATTGGGTGATTTGAATAAAAAAGACGTGTGAGTTTGGGAAACCTATGCATAGCAACTGCCAGCACTGGAATGGTGCTAGTCAGAAGTGTTAGAAGTTTTTGACTTTTGAACATCGTCAGACACTGATAATTTGGGAGACCACCAACATATATGTAGGGCAAGATAGCTCAGTTGGCAGAGCGCCAGTGTGGTATCCCGGAGGTCGCAGGTTCGAATCCCACTCCTGCCAGTTTGTTTTTGTTCACTTTGCAAATACAATGTAGTTATTATTTTCAATACAGAGTGATTGAATACTCGCTACCACAGAAAGTAAATTTGTTCACGTAAAGTTGGAAATTTCTCATTCTGGAAATTCGTGGCTTTGAAACAGGACAGCTACGTAAAATGAACAAACTGAGATTCTTGCACAAGTAAAACAAAGAACACGCCCGCAAACCTGCAAGGTTGGCAATTCTGGCTGCTGTCTCCGTAGTAACCCTCGGGGCATCTCTCGACACACGCGCTCTCCAGGGTGAGATACTGGTTGTCGGGGCAACTGGTGCAGACGTCGGCTGATCCGCTGCATGTCTTGCAGTTGTAGGAGCACTTGCCGCAGGTTTTGTCATCCGCGGCCACAAAGAAGCCATCGGAACAGTCCGATCGCTGAATACAAACATTGGACGTCACCGGGCCGGTGCATACAACACCTAATAGTATAAAAACAATGGAGAGATAATGATGAAGGCTCTTGGTTGTTCATGACTAGTGGTGATTCTTCAACACACCTAAGCGGGGATGCCAGTGGGTTTTTGCTTCAGGGCCGGAATTTGGCGGAGGGAAAATGGGGCTTAAAGTTTGACTGCACAGAATGCAGCAGGCTTTGCCAGTGAAACAAAGACTCCTATTACATTTTAATCCGAGGGAAAAAAAACTCTTTTATGTTTGATTCTAAGCATCACAAGTTGAATTTATTTTCCACAACAGATACAATCACTTTCAAAATAAGCATATCTTCTTGCCTCCATTCCATCATATTTTCTATTTCCATACAATCTTATAATGCAAACAGTTTCTCATGTACATGCAGCTACACGTTGACGAAATATGGCCATTTATCTTCAAGCGAACTTGAATCCTAGATCCTGATTGGTCTGTTTATAGCAACAACAGTGTGGCATTAACCCTTGTAGCACGGTCTATATTACTAATGAATGTTTCGCGCGTTTTACTGTTGCACGACAACTATGCACATGTGTCTTTATAGCAGAGTTGTAGTCACGTCGCGTCCCTGCAAGTCCTTTCGCAAGTTCTTTCGCAAGTCCAGTCAGAAGTCCTTTCATAAAGCCGGTCACAAGTAACTGGATGAACAATGACCGTAAAGGAATGCTTTTGTCAAAGCTCATTTAGATAGGCCATTTTTTTCTCAAAATGTCTCTTTGACTGAATTACGTCTTTTGTGATGTTGGGGAAAATAACCACGGACTACCCTGTTGACATCTGTGTCAAAACTCCGCTCGTATTTTCGCCCCAAATTAGGCACAATTAGGTTGATTTTAAGAGGTAAATCTGACCTGCGTCTTCCTCGTGGTCGCAGTTGTTGTTTCCCAGCCCGACATGCTCGCAGTTTAGGATCGACGTCTCATTCCCCTGGCATACCACGTTGTCTAGGACGATCTCTCCTGTGCCCTCACCGTGACTGTAAAAGGTGACCCAAAAAATAATTGACTGAAAAGTGACAATAGTCTTTTTTTTACACGAGGGTTGCAAACACGAGAGACCACGTGCATCATCTTATTTTTTTACGATGTACGAAAATGCAATGCAATGTTATGCCATGAAACATTGGCATTTACAAGTTATATATTTATGTTGTTTATTAAAACCTAACAAACTTTCATTTCACACCCAGATGTGTACGAGTAGATGGTAATGCGCAGCATTTTTCCTAACTAGTCTTTAAACCAGACACTTTATTCATGTACACGCTAGCACCCTGTGTAGGCAGACACACATGCGTTTTAAATGTTTCACGGACGTTTTGAAGAAGACTATTATTACGAAATGACATGCACGATCATCAGCTATTTCAACCCCATAAAATAAATGTGCTTTTTAGATCGATCAATTTAAGAGATCGTTTTTTTTAGTTCACTTTCGAAATCTAATATATTTAAAGTTGGTCGTCCTAGTCCATCAGGAAGTATAGCCCGCAACAATTTTCCTAGTTTTTGTAGTTGGATTTTATATACATTTTTTATTAAAGCAAATAGTCTAGTTCCCCGACCTGATTATTCCCTGACATCTATAAATTGCTGTGTTTTGTCTGAAGTAGGGTCAGGAACCAGACTACAAAAACAGTATTATTTTCTCTTTGTTTTCCCAGTATCTATGCACACAAAACTTTAAACAGGTCAGTGTTACAGTGGGCGTGTTTGTTTCACGCAGATCCGGAGCGCGATCAGTGATCCGGAGCGTCGAAAGCTGCTCCGGATCACGTTTTTAGTGATCCTGCTCACGAGGTGGGTTCGCAAGATCCAAAATGGCGACGTGCGAGACGGACAGAGAAAAGTGACGGTATTTTTTGGTAGATTTGAAGCATTTAACGAGCTATTGTGACAGTACTTACTCATAATTCTTTTACAGTGTATTTTTGTTATTAAAGCTATGTACGATTTATTTACTTTTCTGGAAAAACTAGATAGTTTATCATAAAAATAACCCTACAGAATCTGAAGCAGACGACATTGTCGTGTAATACAAATTCTCCCAGCATGCAACATATAGCGAGAGGGATTCGCGATCCTGTTTGTTTTCGTTCGGCTCTAGATCACCTCCCGATCTGTGTGAAACAAACAGGCCCAGTATTTGCTATCAAATACTAAACCCCAAATCCATTCATTTCTGAAAATTACAGCAAAAGCAAATCTTGTATGACCGGCAGACACAATTTGACAGATCTAGGACTATCCTGCTAATTACCTCGCTTGTCTAGTAGCTTGAAGAGCTCTCCCAAGACCCAGCTGGGCGCACACCACATTGGCATCCTCCATTCCCCACTGATCATCACAAACAGTCCCGTAGGCCCCCTCATGTAGGACCTCTACTCGCCCCTCCAGGGGCGATGCTCCACCCACAAGACGCACCTTGTCCGTCAGGACTAGCCTGTAACCATCGCACTCCGGGATGCAAGTGTGACCTAAACAAACCAAGCAAAACTCTTAATGTCATTTCGTTTGCCTTGAACTATCTTTGAAAGTGATTATAAAGTTACCATCACAACACAGGTAATTTTTTTCAATGAAAGTTATTTCTCTCTGACACCGAGGAGCGGTTCTAGACGGTAAAGTTTTGGGGAGCTGAGAATTTTTGGGGGTAGTAACCAGTTTTTGAGAACCGAAATTTCATCAAAATTTAATAAACATATAATTTTGGGGGGGAAAGTTGCGTAACTTCTTTGACTGTAATTGTTTAAAGTTTTATTGTAAACATTTATTTCATTTTCTTATTAGGAGGTTGAATGCTTTTTGGCACCCACCCCCTACGCCAGCCAGGGCTGAATGTACACTTGGTGGTGAACTAGTGTACTGTAAATTGCTCGAACTGAGAGCACTCTACAAACCTTCAAGGATAAGCTCGCCCTTGCAACTGGTGCAAAAGCCGGCCTGCGTGGCGCAGGTTGCACACGTGCCGTCGCACGGGTTGCAGACGTCCCTGGCACCGTTCGGATGGTACCCACTAGCACACTCCGAAACGCACTCTTTCTCTCCCAGGAGCAGGGTACCAGGCTGGCATTCCAGGCAGCGATAGGTGGGCTCGTTCACACAGCGTTTGCAGTCCGTCAGGCAGGGGGAACATTGGCCCGTTTGGGAGTCAGCATAGTAACCTTGTGGGCAAGTCGTAACACATTCCCGGATGCCTGGACCTAAAAAAAAAAAAAAAACTTGTTCATCAACACAAATGGATAAACTTCAGTAAAACCAGCAAACTTGTCCAAATGCGATATTGGTTGCAGACTCTGCATACCCCGTCACCATCCATGGAAGGGCCAAAATTTGGCTGTTTTCCAACAAGAGCTCATAAACTCCTGCTGGACACTCGAACCCTCTGGCTTAAAAGTCCTCTCCACACGGTCCACTCAGCCATGTGGTCACACCAATGACCAGGGGTCGTTGGCCTTATTCAAGTGACCATCCAGGAAGCTTCTATTGTTGGTCAACAAAACAAGCAACAACAAAACGTCTAGACAAAGTGGCCTTGATTAGCAGGACAACAATAGCCCCAGACAAACAGATGTATGAATGGATAATCCTATTAAATACAGGCTATGTATAATCATGCAACACATAACTGTTAACAGTTAACTTTCTGTAATACAAAATTACCTGTCTAGTTTTCACAAAGGCTCCCAAATTAGTTTTTTCTGTATCCCTAGCCAGGCATTAACCAGTTCACGGCAGGATTATTTTGACATTCACTGGACCCACGCACGGGATTATTTTTCACGAACCTCGATGCCAGCCGGGTTCAGGTGGAATCCGGCCTCACTCGCTGTGAGTGGATCGCTGACACAGATTACCGACCTCGATCGAGTTAGTGTTTATCAGTCATCCGTTCTGAATAACGCAAAACCTTTGCGTGTATACATGTCATCATCCGACCCGAACTGGTTAAATAGCGCTAGCACCCACTACGCTTTCTGGAATTAGCACCACGCTTGAATCCTGCGCCCTACGCTACCACTACGCTATAGGCCTAAATTTAAGAGCAAGAGTATATTTGAAACAATTTCAAATGAACTAAATTTTTTCGGATATAATCGTTAAAAAACTTCCGCCCAAAACAGTCAAGGGAAAGTGGCCAGGAATTGCCTCAGGTTGTACCACAGAGGATCTAGAATCCAATTTTTTTCTGGCCCCCTTAAGGGGACCCCGGACACCATGCCGTAAGGGCTTCACGCTCTGCCCCTACGCTTCAATTTCACCCTGGCTACAACACTGCCGGTGGCAACATGTACATGAGACACTGCGCCATATACGCATGACAGGCCAGAGGTCTTCAATTTTTCTTTGGCACATTACACGACTGGTGTTGAATGTCAGGAGAAAGTTTGATGACCCGAACTTTAACCATGGCAATAATGTCCGAGGAGGGGGTGTGTCCACTATGAATGGACTAAGCCAAAGATTCGGTCCATTAAAAACTTAAAGAGGATATTGGTGACTTGTAAAGACTGGGTCAGTAAACTTTTATTCCCATTCATAAATGCCTTCACGTAAACAAGGGAGAGAAAAAATCATATAGAAGAATTAAAATATTCACACCCGCTTTTTCTCCAATTTGAATTCACACGCAAGAGAGACAGTTTGAAAGCACATGCCTGATGTGCTGTCCGACCCATGAATTCTGCCTGTTGTGCGTATGCTTGAAACAATCTTCTTAATGCGTATTAGCTGAGAAAAACTGGTTCAAATGCAGACTGCAGTTAAAATGTACGTGTATACATATACAGTATACATTGTATGTACACCCCTCACCTTTTCAAGCCATTAAATTTGATCGAGTTCCCGAGTTGAATAAACAGGCACCCATGCAATAAACGAAAAGGTTACTAAACATGATGGACAAATAGATCATTTCTGTTCAATAAAACTTGACCTCCGGGTACTAGACGTTTCTGCCAACTAAACTCTTCAAGTCTTGGAAGGGATAGGTTATATCCAAACGATGATTTAAAATGTCTGCCAATGAGGTAAATCGCATATATGCTGCATGATAACAATTCATCTCCTACATATTGTATCTTAACATTTTTAATAATCTATAAACAAACAAACAAAAGAATCATAACAAAAAACCCGCATCTGGGCTGGTGCTTCTGCTTGTCACTTATCTTTATTAGACAGAGTACAGAAGCGCATTGTTAATTTGGTTGGAGAAGAGTTGGGCTCATCCTTATAATCACTCTCTCACGTACCGGAGATCTGTTGCTATTCTTAGTCTGTTCTACAGATATTTTCCTGGTAAATGTTCCACCGGCTTGTCCAGCTTGGTTCCTCCAGTTAGGGTGTTTGAGCGTGAAACGCGGCTTTCCACCCATTCTCACCTTTATACTCTAGCTGTAGTTAGATGTAGAACAAAAAGCTGTGCCGATAGCTTTTCCCCTCGTTCTGTATCTCTGTGGAATTCTTTGCCTGGTGCATGTTTCCCTTCATCTTACAATCTTTCCTGCTTCAAGAGGAATATTGATTCCTACCTCTTGTATCTTTGATATCTTTTTATATACCCGTACCTCAACTGGGTTTTAGTCTTGTTGCGGGAAACTTGCATTAAACAAAGAGGAGCATAATCTGTAAACTAAATACCACAGGCATGGTAAAAAAATATCCGCTGCTGCAACTACTGTACACAGCACACAGTTCATCTCTGACAGATTTAAATTTAAGAATGCGCAATGTTAGTAGTTAGCTACTAATTGCATGTTCAGACAATTTCACATTCATTAGTTTTGTTCAAGGTACACACCGGCCTCTTGGGCGATTTTTGGGCGATTTTAGGCGCTGAATTAGATTTCACCATGACTGGAAGGGTTTTCTTAATTAGAATATAAAGGTCCAAGCGCGACAACTTGACATTTTCCCGTTGTCGTGTAATTTAAAAAAAAAACGTTAGTCACGTGACTTTCTTGCACCAAATTTTGGTTTACGAAACTCACGTGATCATTAGAGCTAGTTTTACTTCCAGCCGTAAAACCTTTCAATAACTGAACCAAATTCCAGTTTAATTTAACCATAATGATCATGACTATTCTTCCAAACTGTACCTATTGTTTAATTGTTGATTATACTTCAATTTGGCGAAATTTTGACGAAAGACGTAACACTTTTTCCAAAGACCGGGCGACGAACCCATGTTTCACGAGACACGGCGTGGGGCCAGCGCGGCATAGCCCCCAGCGGCCGGCGGGGTGAAGACCCAGCACAGCTGCCGCATAAATCTATCAACGCTGCACTCTACTGCACTGTACATATCGGTACGGCGATCAGTACAGTAGTACTGGCGCCGGCTGTGTGTACTACTGGTCGGCGGCTTGCGTCGACACGTCGCAGAGCTGGTCAGCACTGCAGGCATGGGACCCCGTTGAAGGCATGCTCCTTGTCATTGACACATGCAAATTGCAGTTTTACTTCTAAATCTGTGAAACGTTGTTTAGTGGACGGTTGTTGCGGCTGGAAAAGCCTATACGTTAACCTTTGACCTATTTCGTTTTTTTGACCATTTCTCGTTAATGAAAAGACATTTTGGTAAATTGTTTTCACAACAACCTTTTAAATAGTATAATCCATGATTCTGAAGTGATTATTTGAGGCCGGTTGAGTCATTTCCAAGCCGTCACAAGTCACTGTTTTCCCCAAGGCAAGTGAATCACAAGTCATATTTCCATCGGTAAAATACAAGCAAGCTTTAATTTGATGTATTGTGGGTTTTTTTGTGGCTCATTCCTGGGCCCAGTTTTAACCTTTTGACGATGTTAGTTTTTGTTTTGAGAAAATGAAGCACGGATCATAAACTTTGAGCTTCATTTTCTCAAAACAAGGGGTCAAGACTCTGATAACCCTAAAAAATGTATCGGGGGCTAGGAATGAGATACCACAACACACAATATATCAAATTCAAGCTCTTTCAACCTGTACTTTCAGGAAATTCCATGATCTTGATTTTCAAAAGTTGCTAGTTGTGGTAACGGGTCACATGTGTATGCTGTACATACCTGTGCATCTCACAGCCACATCTTTCAAATGATTACAGTTGTTCCCGCCCCAATCACTATGCCGACATTCCTCCAGACTTGACTCAGCTCCTCGACAGAACACATCGTCCAGCCAGATCACGCCCTGTCCCGGCTGAATCTGGGATGCTGATCTCACAAGTAAGACCGACTCGGCCCGGCCTGCATGCAAAAAAAAAACATGGGAAAAAAATATAGTTTGATGCCGTCGGGGGAGTGCGTTCCTAAGTTGAATATTTGTTGTTCTTAGGAATGACGGCATCAACATGGAATTCAACGCGTTCATTCCACCACAAAAAACACCCCGCCATTAAATACCCAAGGGAAGGTGCTCGTCACCAAAAGCTCGGATAACTCCATTACGAGAGCAATATTTCTTTTCTTTTCATCTTACTATATAAAATAATATATGTATGCATATCAAAAGTCATAAACTTCTGAATAGTGTCCCCCCATCCCCCCAGAACAAAGACGCTGACAATTTGGGAGACCGCCAACATAGGGCAAGATAGCTCCTTGGTAGAGTGCCGGTACAGTATTCCGGAGGTCGCAGGTTCGAATCGCGCTCCTGCCAGTTTTCTTTGTTCTCTTTAAAAAAAAATATTTGGCCAGTTTTATACATTGATCATCTTTCAACACTCCCAATGCAATCTATCTCTGAGCCTGATAAAATAGCCATTTATCACAAGCACTGCTGCCATTTCAAGGTTGCTGATCAGAATGAAGCTAATCAATCATAAAGGGACAATAAACGTTCGTTCTAAAATTGATATTTACAGCTTGGAAATAAGTTAGGTCATTAAGCAAAGAGATACAAGTTTGGGGATTTTGCAGGTCAATGTGTGTCTTAAATTTAGGCCGAGAATTTAGCATCACATCCACATCCTCACTCAAAATTTGTAAAATCTGGAAAATAAAAATTAATTTTGTTTTCTGTCCATGGTCATAAATATTAATCATTTAGTAATTTTTTTGTTTGGGAAATTATTTGAGACGAAGTCTGGATAGCACGGCACCTGCATTGTTAACCCCTTGGCGTACGGATGACACGTACACGTGCGGATTGAAAATTACAACCTGGCCGGTTGACGTCTATATATACACGCCAATCTCTGCATTTTCAATCCATTATTGGGGTATTGTGTACGTTATGCTTGGCTGCACAAGCCTCTTGTTTCCGCTTCGCTTGGCTGCACAAGCCGGCCTGGCGCCCCCCCCCCCCCCCATATAATACCCGTTCGCAACGGGTTAATAAGTTCAGATGGACTGCGACTAAATAAGGCAGTCCAAGAAATATACAAAATGAATAATTTTCAATCATTGAGTTCAACCCAAAAGTATTTTTAAGTGCTGACCTAAATGAACATTAAATTACCACCCGCACAAAAAAACCCCAAATAACTTCCTCCTTGCTATTAAGTTTAGATGCAATTCCTGTTAATGTAAATGCCAGGCTGTGGTTATACCTGCATACAAAAACATATTCGTATGTAATAACTAAGAAATCTTTGAATAAACAGTCTGGAATGTTTTATACTGCTATGTGCCAAAATAAACCAAATTTCACGGAAACAAATTCCTCTTTTGTTACAATCAAAGACACCTACGCAATGTCCCAAGCAAATTAATTGCACGTCTATTAATATTCTCTATGGGGAGAATACGATGTCATTCAATTATGCAACGGACGGTTCCCACCTGTTGTAAGACCAAGTACATACCCGTCACCTTTTTAGCAGCTGTCCACAGGAAAATACATGTACATGTACGTGAATTCTATTGTTAGTAGGTGTCAATGGCCTCAACCATTGAACGCCGACATTAACGCCAAAAACACCAACACCATTCACAAATATTTCACCCTTGTACAAATGTACTACATTCTCATATGCATGAGCGACTGCCCAGACATTTATATACATGTATTACAGTATGTGCATGAAATATGATACTACAGCCGCCGCAAATTCAGTATTCAGAATCCTAGCTTATCAGCACATGGGAATTTTAAGATTAAAAAAGTGCACTACATACATGGACATGGACAGGAATTAAAAGATAATTAAGTTAGTCAAAAAACATAAACTAGTTATCTTTCTTTTTTTTTTAACAAAAAAAGGAGGAAAATGTGCTAACAAAAATAAGGAAATAATACAAAATATGTCTACACATAGTTAAACAGGAACTGTAATTACACAAAGTTGTTTTCTAAAAATACATGTACATGTATCCCATCCTAAAAAAATGGAACGAAAACCAGCCAGATAAGAATAGTGTTACAAACCCCGACATACATCCCCTCCAAGCCTGTTTAAAGAATTTTGTGTAATTAATGACTTGTGAGTTGAAGGCAAACTCCCACTCGACCTCACTGACTGGTGACTATAACGGAGGACCTAAATAGGAGTGTGGTCAGAATGTACAAATGTGCATAATGATCTACTTGTATCCACGTGTACAACACCCACTCATTACATCTTTAGGATTAAAATTGCAGATGAGAATGCGTATACCATCACATATACAAATCATACAAAAATTCATTTCCCGACGATCTATCAGTCAATACACTATTACACCGCATGATTTTCCTCAAAGCATGATGCAATCACCCACAGCAATTGCAAGTACCGTGAGAGAAAGCCGGCCTAAATATGATGCATCCGAGCGTAGGGAAGTGGCTATATGCATCATCCACCCCAATGTATAATATTAGACTTGCACAAAGCCATTTGTTTCTCCTTTTGGGTTAATCCAAGTCTATATTTTGGTTTAAAGCGATTATAGCTCCAAATTCCACTGATCCTCTGTTGTGTTGGTCTAGTAGCTATATGTGACCCGCTCTGCAAAAAGGGCACATAAGTCGCTGTATGTTTTTACGAGTTATGGGCCGTTCAATGTGAAGAGGGTGAAAAATTCTTCAAACAAGTGATTTTGAAGGGAGGGAATTTTTTTCATCTTTGATACCTGTATTATTCTATTTTATAACCAAAATCTTTCATTTCAGTGAATAAAGTTGGAAAAAGAATGTGTTTTTGTTGAGTGCTTCCATCTATTGCTTTGCTCTTTTTTTTTTTTTAAATGGCTTGTTTCTCCTTAAGTCATTTCAAGAAATTCCTGAAAACAAACATGCAAATTTCCAAATATCTCGTGATTGCAAAATGCTAGAGACCTCAGACATATACCATATGAAAGCTTATAAAATGGCCTTTCCAGCTATATATAAAACACTATTTTCAAATTTTGCAACATAAGTGCCCTTTTTGCAGAGCGGGTCATGTACTTTATAAAAGCTGGCTGCTCTGTCGTGCAGTTTATGACGAAGCATAAAAAGTGCAATTTGTCATAGGACGAACTCCCCTTTTGTGCCTAGGGCTAGACACAAAATGGGAGTTTGTTCTATGACGTCAAATTGTTTGCTGCCCGCAGCGACGCCTTTTAGACAAATGGCACCAGCGGGCTGTGCTGCGCTCGAGGGGACTTGATAAACATAACTCTCAAAAGTCACTTTTTTGGTATTTCATGCCAGAAATAATGTTTGATTTTAACAATACGCAATCTACATAAAAAATGAAAAAATGACGCAGACTTCTCTCACCACTAAACTTCCTCTTCAATGCTATTTCAAAAGAAAATCAGTATTTGTGCCATACCAATCTATCAATGTACACGTGCATTTAAAAGTCAATGCACGTGTCAGTTTTCTTTTCAAGATTTAAATTACCCTGAAAAATATATATTTTTTTGTCAATCATTATTTTTCTAACAATATAAGTAATTCACTTTGAATGAGATATTAATGGAAAAAATCCACTCACATTTAGTTTTGTCAAATTACTTTACAATTATGAATTATGGCCCAACAAGTCGGGCGTACCTGTTGTAGACACCCAACATACAAAAAGCTTTTTTTGGGTGAAAATTAAGAAAATAACTAAGTAAATATTTAGAAGGAAAAAAAATCAAAATTTGTTGGAGAACACGGACAGTGTACCTATCTTTAATATATCCCCGACTGAAAACTTTACATAACTCCCAGTCCAAACCGAGACAAATATTAAGACTGATGTGCGGTTAAAATTGTCCAAGTCCTTTAATGGAAGAGGAAGAGGGTGATTTTCGAAGGATGAAAGTCTTTGGCAAGATCCTGAAACATCTGCATGATGCAACCGCGGTAAAGAGAAGGCCGTAATGAAGACTAATGTAGCTCAGATGAAAATCGGCAAGACCGTAGTTGGCGAGTGCTTACCGAGATGCTTTAAATAGCAATGGATGATGCAACTCTGTCGAGATTCATCATCAGCTATTTGTACCATACGTAGCCGTGACACCCTCTACAAGAGTTAGTACACGAATGTGCACTTTGCAGGATTGTCGAATCTGGACTTGAACCAGATGTTAAACACTGAAGACGTGGACTTAAGTCCACTAGGAGTTAAAAAAGCTCTACAAACTAGCTCAACTCTCGACTGGATTAAAACGTAGACTTGATGCTGGATTCCAAAGTACTCTTTACTATCAACATGGTCTTGGAATAATCTCGCCAGTACTCGACTTGACCAAGTCCAGACTGGGGCCGGGAGCATAAGTCATGTCTGTCTGTTTATTCCAGTTTTTTTTACTTTAGTGGACTTTAAATGTAGTGTACACGATTGGTAATTCTCCAATTTGTTTTTACTGAATTATTACGAAATACCTTACTGGACTATAAGTTAATAGTAGTCTCAATCATCCTGTGAAATTATGGCACCAGGTGTCAAGAAAAGTGGAAATTTATATCGTCTTCCAACGATTTCCAGCTGAAAATCGTTGGAAACTGCCCTGTAGTCTTGAGTCAAGGCGCGCGGCTACCCGGACAAATGGCGCGCTGGACATGCTGGCATTCAGGGCGCGGCGCGTCACGTGTCCAGCTGGTAGCCACGCACGCCTTGACTAAAGGCTATCAAAAGATCATCCGCCTGACGGTTGAAAACGAGTGCCATTTTTCTCTCGGTTTTTTCGCCATCCAACAACGCAAAACTTTGAACAGGTCAATACTAACCCCCAAATCCGCCCATTTTTGAAAATTGCAACAATGACCAATCATGTACATGGCCTTTAAATTCACCAAATCAAGCCACTCTAAGGCGTTCAAGAAAACACAATTTTTTTACTGGGATAAACGAAGTCATAATCTGTGTGAAGATGGAATTTGCCTCGGGGATGATGTAAACTAGAGAGAGATAGTGTATGAACTATGAAGCGCTGTATGCTCAGTGCCTTCAGAGAGCCTGTGGGGAAAACAAACTTTACAGGCTTACACGGGCGGGACTCGAACCCACGACCTCCTGCTTACTAATGCAGATGTCCTAACCACTCAACCACCGAGCTTAGCGACGTCAGCAGGCTGACTAGAATCCAGCGGCACCACATATTCAGCGTGAGGATGGAATGTCAATGTTGGAAGTTTTAAAATAGATTTGGCATATCTTAAAAAGTTTGTCAAATTTGCAGCCGATATGATACAAAAGACACACGCACAATTTCAAATTTAAAAAAAAGTCTGGCGTGCATTTGCTTCCTGCCCGGAAAGAGTCAATTCAATTTCAATTTTCCTTACCAAGATTGAGTTGTCTGCAGGCCACGTTAGCATCATTCACTGACCAGTAGTCACTGCAGACTGACCCCCACTGACTGTCATGAAAGATCTGTGGAAAGGCAAAAGTACATTGTTGGTATGTAAAGTCGTCTCAATATTCTTTTTCGTCAAAGTCCATGTGCAAAAAATACGGTTAAGATGGAGTCACACGTCAAAAACATTTGACATGGCAGATACTTAGCTTGAATCCCGATTTAAGTCCTTTATGCTTTTACAAGTCTAATTCTTCGAGGGAACACAGCAAGATTTTAGATTTCAACTGATTCTAATCATTCCCAAAAATGGATCATACCATCACGAACAATTTTAAATATCTGAAAATGGCTATGCTACAAGCATCTCCCGAGACTTGTTGCAAAACTTGTACCATGCTAACCGCTTCGACAAGAAAATTAGGTTGAAGTTGAACGTCTCTCAAGATACAAACCTTTTTTGGGGTTGGTTCACTAATTCTTACCTCCAATCTGCCTTCTAACTGGTCTCTCCCTCCGACCAATCGTATCTGGTCGCTATCCGGCACTTTGCTTGGGTCCATGGGGGCAATTAGCATGGAGTTTGGGCAACTGTCTATGCACTGCCCATCGTTCAAGATCTGTCAAACAAAACACACAACCTTCTAAATTGATTTGGTTATGGGAAAATAAATATATTTAAAGGTTTACAGAAATCAAAGTATGAAAAAATGGTATGGACAGCCCCGGCAATGAGGTCTTCAACTTCATAAATTTCTACATAAAGCAGGGATGTAGTCAAGTCCCTGCAAGTCCCTGCAAGTCCCTGCAAGTCCCTGCAAGTCCCTGCAAGTCCCTGCAAGTCCCTGCAAGTCCCTGCAAGTCCCTGCAAGTCCCTGCAAGTCCCTGCAAGTCCCTGCAAGTCCCTGTAAGTCCACCACAAGCCCTCCAGTCCTAATTCCAATCACAAGCTATTCAAATGAGCTTTGACAAAGGCATTCCTTTGTCATTGTTCATCAAGTTACTTGTGACTGGCTTTATGAATGGACTTCCGACTGGGCTTGCGAAAGGACTTGTGAAAGGACTTGCAGGGACTCGACAACAGCTCCGACATAAAGGCCTTGGTACCAAACATTGACTAGTCTGGTCACAGACTCCTCTGTTTGGTTTTATGCAATAGCAACATGCACGATCCACTGATCAGAGGTTGAGGTCAAACTTGTATTATTTCGGTCATCAATTTTGTATCACCTCACATAAAGCTATAAAATATTACTAGTAGTAAACTGTAGTATGCAGTACTCTCGCCCATGCTTGTAGTCATTTTTAGTATTTGATACTTCACCCCAAATAAAGTACGTAGTAATATGTAGTAGTACTACTGTTTGTTGCTGGAGTTGGAGGCAAAATGTCTGAAGGCGGAAACACATCATGAACTACTGGGTTTCAGAGATGATACAATTTTTATCTTAGCAATCCAATTCATTGACACACATATAATTTTAATGTAGTACCCAGTATTAAAAACTTAACTGTATTACATTGAAGTAGTCATGATACACTCAATCATCAACGACAGGTGCAACAGAATACTTTATTATTTTGTAGTACACAAGTCTTCACCCCAAATTAATGCCTGGGGGTTATTCATATGTTGTTAATTGTAATGCTTCTTTTTGCTATCACATTACTGGCTCAGATGCAACCCAAGTTCCCCTTCCAACATTAATGGCTGCCAGAACTCCGGTATTCCTGCAAAATCATCGCTGGTTGTTTAATTAAGTTGTATGCCCTATGCGTAAAATAACCTCTCCATATATGCAAACTTAATGTGCCAATTCCGCGGCAACGGAATTACATTTCAGAGAAATTGTTGCTATATAATTTGACATGCTGTGTATTAATCTTATGGCCTGCCTGATCAAAATAAAATAACTGAAACTTCCTACATGTGGAAAGATTCAAGGCCAAAAATGTGTCGGTGATGGAATTCCGAATTTGTTTAACATTAACTTTTAAAAAGGATTCCATGAATTCTATAACACAAGGGCAACAGGTACACCCGTATCTTTTTTACCTATAGTTTCAACTTCATCCTGGCAGAACTTGTTTGGAGTATACTTTTATGGAGATCTCATACTTGACAATTTTTCCAAAAAAAGACGATGGTAACAGAATTACGAAAAATGGTAATGGAATTACACTCTGAAAGACGTGAACAAAAATTATATTGGAAAATGATAACAAAATAAAACAACTCTATAAATATTAAATTTTCGACCTTTTTTTTTTATTTGAAGTAAAATATTTCAGTGATATTGTGATTAAGTGTGTCAAAACAAACAACCAAATCACACAATTTTGTGACAAAATGGTTCAAAAAATTTGGCTAAAATTGTGGGTGGTTCTTTTTAGAGAAAATTATTAGTCAATTATTCACAATTTTACAGTAATACCACTTCAATCAAAGTATATCTCTTCCCCTTTAATTTGATACCAAATTTGTAAATGTGGTACATCTATTTACGAAAAAAAAATTAATATTTTCAATTTTTTGTAATTTGTCCACTCTCATACGGAATTTGCCCTAAGAGCCAAATATGAATATCAGTGGTGGGTGGGAATTTGTTCTCTGCTGATGAACTCATTGCAGCGTGGGAGGTGACACGAAACATATGTTACAGTAAAGTATTCTGCTTATTAGTCTGCTCTTGTGGTTTTGGCTGCCCAAAAAATATTCCATTTGTTTGAGGACTGCGCCATGTACCACCGCACGCTTTTTTCCTTCTTTTCGACCACAAATTGGCAACATTCAAAATCTTCGTGGAAATGAATTAAACTGCTGCGAAACTGCTAGCTGACTGATCGACCTGAAATATACAAACCAACAAATTTAGGTGGCCTAACTTTGTTGAATTATTCTTTGTATTTAGAACTTAATCAAAATGAATTACTTGAATTATGCTTTTGAAATGGAATTTGACTCTGGAAGCACACTCTATATGCCATAAAAGTGTGTGTACTGAAAAAAACAAAAAACTATGAGATATAAATGATTTCTTTCATAAATTGTGTCAGCTCTTAACATTATTTACAGCATTTAATAGTTATGGCAAAACTGACAGGCACACAAGTTTGTTGAGCCAATTTTATTAAACTGAAATGAATTTTCAACCCAGTCCTTAACCCTAACCCTGCTAAATCCAACAAAATCTAACAACAGCACATATACCCGTTGTATTTTGTTGGATTCAGCAGGGTATAGCAGCAAAACGCCAAGGCTGGTACGTATAGGTGGCACACTGCAGAATCCAACAAAATTTGCTGTTCATTTTTGTTGGAAATTGTTGGATTCACCGCAGGACCATATGAACTTGAAAAACATTGAGAGAGAATAGGGTTAATGGTTACAACAGAACCATCAATTAAAAAATGTGACTTTTTTGTGACAAAAAATTGTGACTTGAATCTAATTGAAGCCATTTTCAGATGAAATTATTTTGGTGAGCCTGGAGAGCTGGATTTATATTGTAGCATTAGATTGAGACAACGGCAGTTTCCGAGATTCAATTTTTGGAATTGGCTTTCTTAAACGGGTACCTGTGTACCCGTGCTTTTTTCCCCCAATCGGGTACCCGATTCCCGTACTACCCGTAAATGCACACCCCTTATAATTCAGTGACGACTTCCTACAAAATACTCAACTCGACAAAATTAGTACCCCACAATGAAAACAATGCCTACATGTATGCCAATCCCCAATGTGAAAATTATCGCCATTTCAGCTCTAGCATGATGACGAGACAAAATTTTCTGCCACTGGAATTAAAGGTAGAATTTGTGCAAAGTCACAACACTGGAGATGGCATGCACAAAAATGTGACAATGACTGGCATTTTATACATGTACGTGTATCGGCACGCACACAGTACATGTCTACTGATTGGCAAGTCTCTAAATCAATAACTATGGCATATTCTGGGGCTGTGACCCTCTGCAGTAAACACTAAGAAATGGAAGTGGTCCGTCTGTGTTTACCAATTGGGTGTGAATAGTTTGTCTGATTCTAAATGCCGGCTGTTGTAAATGCCAAGTCACACCTACATATACAAGTACGGTCATGAGCAGTAAGAGATTTTTTAGAAGTCATCAGACTATTTTTAGACCAGAATTGACTAATTTGGATCGGTAATGATCAGGATAATCTATTGTCAGCTGTTAGCAGGCGTCTGACATCTCCACACTGACATCAATTTATTCAATGTAAGAACGGTACGTACGAACAACAACAAATCTACGCTAACAACTGTGCGCTGTCGGCCATGCCTGTGTTTACCTAACTTCCCCTTTTCTGAGTATTTTGGCGAGGTTTGACGTATGCGTATGATATACATAAAACTGAAATATAACTGATGTGATGAGACCACACAGACAGCTGTACATCGATTTGGAATTCATTAGTGCAACGCACCCCCCACCCCCCCAAAAAAGGCTGTAAATTCAAAAGAATGCAAATTTTAAAGTGGATATTTCTAGGAAAAAAGTTAATTAATAATTTACAAATTCTTTTCACTTCGGGACTATCCATTTCTCTTTTGGTACTGATTAGGATCGGTATTTAAATATGTGTACCAGGTCGATTATATTTTTGCATTTTATCATAGTGGTCAAGTTTTTATGTTTTGTTACCAACAATTAAACTTGTATGTCGGGTATAACAATTTCTACATTTAAATAGAACACAAACGTTTTTACATTTGTTAAATCGTGGGTAATTTTAATGATTTTATTTTTCAATTTCCAATCTTTGTAAAGCACGTATAGTGAGTATCAAGTTTCTGCCAAATTGTGGTAGATTTGTCATGAATTAATTTTTTTTAAAACTTTGTTTTGGTTGTTTAAAATTTCTAATCTTTGTAAAGTGCTGCTAGCATTGCTTTTTAGACTTTTAAGACACAACACTTGTACTTCATCCTCAACTAAGCTCTTGGAAGTAAAGTTGCAGTACTCCTAGTGCACCCAAGCCATTTACCGTGTGCTTTTCACATGACAGTCTGTAACACTGTTATGAAAAATATTCAATGAAATTTCATTTTTCGGAGTTGTCGGACAAAAAGTAGGAAAAATAGGAATTTCCAGATAAAAAAGTAAAACAAAAAAAAGTAGGAGCAAGGCAAAAAAGAAGCAAGGTAAAAAAATTTAAAAAAGGAAAAAGTAGGAAAGTGGGAATACTTTGAAAGCCTGCATCCAGAGCCCTGAATCACAATTAAGGATTAAGCTGTTAAACCCGGAAGTCACAAGGAAAACCCGGAAGTCACAAGGAAAACCCGGAAGTCACAAGGAAAACCCGGAAGTCACAAGGAAAACCCAGAATGAGCTGGATTGAAGGAGTAAAGAAAATTGGTAATAAAACAGACATTGACAATGTATAGGCTACTCGTTTAGCCCAAGACAGGCACTAAGCCAGTTCGGGTATCTCAAAGGCCAAAGGTTATTCGGGATAGAATTGCTGACATAATGTCAGGCCATGTTACGCGAACGCCCATTCTGATTGAATTTAACACGTGCGCGTTGTGCGACCACCTTTTGCATTCACACGCGCGCATTAGGGTCACGCGGGTCATTCGGGATAAAATGTCATTGTGCACATGCGCAGTTGAAATACCAAACTTGCTTATATTGCAACTGGTTTCTTTACGGTGAAACCCATATAAGCCATTAAGATTAAAGTAAAGTAAAGTAAAGTAAAGTAAAGTAAAGTAAAGTAAAGTAAAGTAAAGTAAAGTAAAGTAAAGTAAAGTAAAGTAAAGTAAAGTAAAGTAAAGTAAAGTCACAATCTACCACCTGTCTAGGTTCTGATTTTGTTAAAAGTAGGATGTGACTGTGAAACGGCCACTGTCAAAATCACAATGTCGTAATCCAACTTTGAAGAGAAAAACACCGGGGTTCACACAGTGTCTGCTTTTTTTTACCTTAGGAGCTGTGCAGGTTGAGCATACGATGCTGTACTCCTGGTTGAAGTCGCAGGTCAAGCACTGCGCCGAGCAGGTCTGGCAGATGTAGGAGGCGGGGTTGCCATAGTAACCATGGTCACACTCTTGCTGGCAGAGGCCTGCCTGGCTGTACATATCAGGCCCACAGCTTTCTACGCAGGATGTATTCTGCAAACACAAATATTGCCATTTCATCACTGAATAGTGAATACTGGAAACTACATGTACAAAGTTATCAAACATTTATTTTTTGATCAACAAAGTGTAGACTGCAAGGTGCTACACCTGAAAACAATTCACAAACATTTTACCACGAAAAAACAAAGTATTTCAGAGTACCAAAGTGTGAAGTCAGTTGGCACACAAACTGGTTTTAAACAAACTTCTGTTCTACTTTTGAGCCGAGCATTGAAACAACTGATTTCTTTTGTTAACACAACATGAGTTTGAAATAAGTGTTCCCGAGGATCGCTTATATTGGCCTAATTAATTTGGTTCACGAAACCAAAATGAAAGGAATCCTTTTTATTTAATTAATTCTTTCTAGTAATGAAACCAAGGATTCCTCAAAAGCGCATATCGCACTGTAGCCCAAAGGTCTGAAGAAACCTGTTGGAAGACGACGAAGAAATTTCAGTTTTAGAGGTGGGAGGAAAACCCCAGAATGATATTCAGGGAAAACCCACGGAGTCAGGCAGGGATTGAAAACCCAATCCACATGTCGGCCCTGGTGGGATTCGAACCCAGGTCACAGTGGTGGAAGGCGAGGAAAGTACCACAAGGCCAACCTGATTTTAAGTGGATTTAAAATATATGAACAGATTATTGAAATCAGCACATTTTAACAAATATGCCACATTCAAAAACTTGTTGAAACTTTGATGGAGAAAATCAATACAAGTTGCAGAAAAACTGTGCGTACACTTAGTACTCACAGAGCACGACAGCGGGAAAAAGAAAATACAAAAAAAAAAAAATAAATAAATAAATAAACCAAAGCTTTGGAAAGCTTCAGAAGGGCTTCTTATAACATCCACAACTTCTTCAGTCAAGTATAGACACAAGTCTTGATTACGTGGACGACGGCCACAGTTTGAAAATGACAACCTGGCTGGTTGTCATCCGTATGCACATTCCTGCACGTACTCAATCCATTCATGTTTCAACTATATTGAGTGCAATGAACAGATGGAGCTTTTTCAAACAAAGCTTTTATTCACCCAAAAAGGGGAGGGGGGGGCTCCAAGTGCAATAAATAGGACTCTATTCAGTCTGGTGCTAATGTTTGCGTTTATGCTAATTGGCTGGACCCATTCTTGGCATACCAGCCCCCCCATCAATAACAGCCAGACACAAGTCCATAACTCCAGACACCAAGTTTAAACCAGCCAGCCAGACAGATAATCTTGTTCAAGTAAACCCTGACCCCAGAGACATGCTGGTAAATCTATATAAGGTAGTGTCCTTTAATGACACCTTGACAATGACTTAACCACAGTGTGGATTTAACCACAGTTATGTGCTGTATGTTGAGTGATCTTTCCGGAGTAAAAGAGATGGGGGGGGAGGTGTTTGCTGTGGAAAAAACCCCTTGAGAATGAGTTTAGGATTGGTACGTGTACGTACGCTTGTTCAGCTACATGTATCTGCTTTCCAACGATTGTCGGCCGGCAATCGTTGGAAAACGATACAAATTTCCACTTTTCTTGAAAACGACAGCACACCAGGTGCCATGATTTCACAGGATGATTGAGACTACTATCAACTTACAGTCTAGTAAGGTGTTTCGTAATAATTCAGTTTAAAATGTTTTTGGAGGATTACCAATCCTGTATACACTACCTTTAAAGTAACTAAAAAATATTCAGAAAGTGAGATACATGTACATACATGTATACATGTATGCATGTCAATGGGAGATATCTTGTGATTGGCTAGCGAGATTCTGTGCACTTTAGCTATGGGAGCTGCAAGACCACTTCTCAAACTTTTTTCCCCTTTAAAAAATCTTCCAAACCACAAAAAAAAAGAGAAATCTTTTAAATTACTCTTTTCTTTTTCTTTTTCATTTCATTTATTATTTCGCAGGTATACAAAACAAAAGAAAGAAAGAAAAAAATATTTCAAGAAAGAAAAACAAACAAACAAACAAACACCCCAAATTGTCGGTATACTAAGCTAGGAATCGAACTCGGTACACGTGATCCAAAATCTGATGCTTTACCTCTAAGCCATCCGAGCAGCTCCACCAAATTGGCTTATTTTGTTTTATTTAATGCTTACACTACACACTGGGGGGGGGGGGGGACTATATAAATTCACAAGCTAATATTAGCTAATATTAGGACTATCGGGCAGTGCAAAAACACGTTGAATTTCATCAAAACATTCTACACTCAATCGATATCGCACATCAAACTCATAAATCACAATTCCTTTAAAACGCCGCAAACTTAGTGCCAAGAATGAAATACCAAAGATTGCTGAGATTTGCCGCCGGTGAGAGTTCAAGAGTTCACCTCTCCCCATGAATGAGCGGACACTGTGGTGGTCTTATTGCAGCAGACGGACCAGTCATATGATAACCTACCACATGCAGGCAATGACTGAAGTATATCATACTTGAAGCTGACGAGGAACACAACTTGAGTTGACAAAGTTCACAGGAGTTGGAAGGGCTTGATTAAATTATGTCATAACAGGGCAGGGTGTGTGGAACATGTACTGCATTTTTCTGGTGTCCGAACACATGGCACTTTGCCAACGACAAAAATAAGAGGTGTAGACTGTTGCAGCTGAGCATGGAGTAAGGAAACCTCCATGAGCTGAGAGAGTATCTATTTGTGATGCGATCAAGCAAAATCAGTCGGCAATCCTTGTTTTGAGATATGGGCCAAAATAATGTTCGTAGGGGTGGACAAATCAAAATTGATTTTATTTTTTTATACAAAAACAGAAGGGGAAAAACATTCTTCTTTCACATGAAAATATTCTTTTAACGAAATTCATTTTTTTTTTACCCCATCCAGCTTTGATTATTGTCAAAAAGAACATCCCGTATTTTGCGCTTTGTTATTCCTATTTCGTATACTCTACCCCATTCACAAATGGTATCGTCGGAAAGGAAAATGAATGAATTTTCCAAATAAGGGCATGTCGTCATCATAAGTATCTGATTATTCATGTTAAACACAAAGAATCTTCCAAACAAACCTTCCCTGGTTGCTACGCAAGCTAATTTCAAAACCCGCGATTGGTCAATTGCGGTCACGTGGTGTCACAAGCCCGGATGTCATCGGCTGCAATATCATTGCCGAGTTCCGACTGATTTTGCTTTGATCGCATCACATTTGAGAGCACCCAGTATATGGATATGTTAAGCCACAATTCTTCTGGGGTTGTGGTGGGGTAGGAAACAGCACTATGAACAATGAGTTCAAAAATTGGTTTCCCAGTCGGAGTCCTTTGTTGTTTAACAAAACGTTCAGAGAAAAACTACGAGCACTATTTGGAACAAAACTGACAGTCTTGTTGACTTGACTTGCTGACTTGACTTGAATCGGACTCGAGTCGCAATTTTTTTGACTTGAGACTTGACTTGACAAAAAAATGACTTGGGACTTGACTTGACTTGAAAGAACATGACTTGGGACTCGACTTGATCTAATACATTTGACTTGCTGACATTAAAACTCAAACATACAGGTATCAGTTAAAAAAACAAGCCGATAGCGCATATATATAGCAAGCTGGGTGTCCAGTACGTATGCAGGGCCGCAGCGCTGGCCGACTGCATGGAGAATTGTCGAAATGGCACACCAGGTTGATTTTGTACAGTGCATGCGTGCTAGCCTATGCATTGTCATTTTTTCATTGGAATACTCAATTGACTCGAGACTAATTGGTACTTGACTTGAACAAAATTGACTTGGGACTTGACTTAACTTGGAAAAAATATTCTTGGGACTTGATGACTTGACTTGGGAAAATTTGACTTGTGACTTGACTTGACTTGACTTGAGACAAAATGATTTGGTTACAACACTGAAAACTGAATGCTCTCGAAACTGAGTTTTTATTAAATGCTAGTTCACCCCAAACAAAGCTAAAATCCACTCGAGGTACATAGCTAAACAAAAACAAAAAAAGACTCAAGGATACAAGAGGTAGGAATTAACATTCCTCTTGGAAGAGGAAAGATCGTAAATAGTTTCAGATAAAAAGTGGTTTTCCTGCAAACAAAAGCCCCTTTGAAATTTGTGGTCTGTCTTTCTGGAAAGCGAATACCAGCTTCATTTCTATTTCCCAAAAGAGCATTTCTAGTTACAATGTGTGTCAGTAAAAAGAAATGATTCATTTGATATGGGTGTGTATTACAACATCAATGAAACCATTTATACATTTTTTTTTTTATAGTTGGCTGTTGAGGTTTTTCTAAGTAGTATACAGTTCTCTTTTGGCAGGATTTTAGGTTCAGTGACTACCCATAGTATGGAGTAGATTAGTAACAACCTCCTGCGGTTTGGACCCTAGCCAAAATCACTGCATGAATGAATTCCACACAAGTAACCATGACCTATCAATTTCATTCACGCCCTAATATAATTTTCCAAAACTAATTTAAGTCTAATTGCAATCTTGCCATTTCAAAACTAAAAACCCTTTACACAACTTTCTGTTGGTCTTCATGTGTTTTGTGTAATTCTAGCTGAGCAAATTGTCTTTAGAAACATGATATATAAACGCCTACATAAATTTGTGAAAAAGAATATTCCAACTGCTACATGTAGATGGCTTTATCAAATCGTTGCATTCTTTTCTATAGTGAAATCACACAATACAAGGCTAAAAGCCACTCTAGGTATTTTGGTTACGATCAGGGGGTCGCAGGGTTTGCGACATTTTGAATTGCCAACCTTACCACCCAGGTTTTCCTGAGCCCAGATCTAAATAGAGGATAATTCTTCAACAGATTCCAGAGAATACATGTATGCCCATTTTCACACCTACGTGCACATGTATGGGCTCCGTGCACAACTACCCCCTCAGCGGAAAGAAAAGGCGAGTTCGGGGGTCATATCGACGCCATCTCACTTGACTTCAATTTAAGTGTCTGGTTCCCGCTGTGATATTCTTATTGAAAAAGCAATTATCGAGAGTTGGCAAACAGACAAAGCAATCCCACTGGTATATGAGTATCATCAAATGAACGAAGAGCGCAGTGCGTAATACCAGCGACGTACTCCCCATGGAAGTGCGGTTGCTATGTGAACAGCGCCCTCATTCGACGGCGCACGGAGCCCATAGACCCAGGCAGGGTAACTTCCACTGTTGGTAAGGCAAATGCTTCCTTGATAAAAACTGGATTACCAACCAGATTTCCATGTGTGGAATATTGCTTTTGACTGGCATTCAGCTGTTGTTTGCTTAGCATGAAAATTACATGGACTTTTGGCTGGTAACCTGTTTTTACTAAGCAAAAACATTTTCATGCTAAGCAAATTTTTGTGCTCAACAGCTCTATGAAATTGGTCCCAGGTCACCTCCCCCTCGCGTCTTCTCCAATATTTATGATATGCGGTGCACACTTATAACCCCTTCTGTTCTGCTGTGAATATTGGGATAATAATACGGGCTTGTAAAGCCAAGCAAATAACAGGCAAACAATGGATTGAGTACACACAGGAATGCGCGTATAGATGACAACCAGCCAGGTTGTCAAAAACCACGGCTATGTGGCCATCGTCTGTATTCAATGGGTTAAAGTGGATACCTTTTGGACTAAAAGCAGATTTGATCTAAAATACGCATCGGTACATGAATAGGAACATATGCACGTCAAACCGTCAAAATTCACTTAACCCTCCAGGTATTTTGGCTAGAAACCCTGCCAGACGCATCAGATTGCATACTTTGTCACATTGACTTGTGTGCAGAGTGCAGCAAGGTGAAGCTGTCACCACAGATGCATTGTGCTGCGTCTGGCAGGGTTAGGGTTAATGTCATTTTTTATTACAGGACTACAATCTGCCTGTTTTTGTTGGACTAACTTTGCCCAAACGCTGGGTAGTCGATGACATCTACATGTAGTCAGCTATCTGGAACCAGCCTACAGGGTGTGGTCACACTGGTTATCAATAGCAACATTTGTTGTGCTGAACTGTGACAATTAAAGCGGGGAGCAATGACCGATAGTTTGACTAGCCATAGTACTTGTTATTGTGCAGGTGTAAAGGCAGGCAGGATCATACTCGCTGTATATTCACTGCATACGCAGCTCGCTGTTCTATTTTTAGCAGTGTTCAGTGCGCAAAAGAACACGCAGAGCGTAAACAAAGTTTGTATATGTATGTGGATGCGCACATGCAGTCACAGCGAGTAATGGCGCCCCACTAGTTAGTCTTTGTATAACAGTATCCCACACGAGAAATTCTAAAGATTCAGGGAAAGTGGGCTACATACCTTGAGTACTTTCCCTTCTCGACACGAATCGCAGTTGTCACCCCGAGTTCCGTCCTTGCACGTCCCGCAGCGTGCGACATCGCAAAGCTCACAGCGATTGGTGGCAGTGTTGCCAAATTTTTCTGCTCCGCAAGAGTCCACGCACGTTGAACCCTGCGATGAAAAGGTCGACAATTCATAAGTCTATCTCTCTCTGGCTCTTCGCTCGAATAATAGTTTCCCCCCCCCCCCAGATTGCAGAGAAAGTGAAATTCAAGCTGGTTTAAAATATCTCTGTCCATAAAATCTTTGGTTTACTGACCCATTTCAAAGTTATGAGGAAAAGGTTATTTTGACATGATTCCCCGATAACAACAGTTTCAAAAACCTCAAATTTCAATATAATTTTTTCACACCCTAGGGAGTTAGGGTTGATCATAATTTGTCAACTTTCAAAGAATCTTAAGCACTAATATTAGGATAATATTTGTTTAAATGCACCACGACTATTGGCCAAATTTTGTGCCTAAATTTCCCGACACCACATTTTTAACATTTTGTATACATTTTAAGATACTAAAAAACCTCACATAATTCGCGAAGTTCTATTAAGGTAAATAGTACCAATGAGTTTGAAGCTCATCAACAAAGAAGCCGGTCAAAATTATCTGACTAACGTAGGGGACAATGTCAAAGTACGTTACACGACTCCACTATTTGTATGCAGCGAACACTAAAATTAATCAATGTATTTTACAACTTTACTGTACATGTACATGTTTACATTCACTGCAGGCTGAGATTTCACTCTATCTGCCAGTACAACCCTACGTTTACATTCCCGATAATCAAGTCATGCTATATTCCCAAAAGGTGTGCGCCTTTCTTGAAGTGCTGCCAGGTTGTCATGGCAACCCACGACGTCATGCTTCGGGTTACAGGCAAACGTCTTCAGTGACATGGGCAAATGGGCACAACCTCCACTGCGTTTTCCGTGAAATGTTTTCAAAAGGTTCCACCCAAATAGATACAAATTCAGTAACATGTTTACTGTTTATTAGTTACATCATCAGGAAGACTTTCCCATATTTTCTGATTGTAAAAAAAAAGAAGAAAAATCAGAAAATACATCCATCAACCTCAGAATAAACACCACATGTGTACACTACAATGTACAATGCTCTGTAATAGACTACAGAATTTACAGTATTTCTGGGTACTGTACATTCTAGGGCAAAGAAAAAAATGTTGATAATTACATCACTAAGGTTGCTATGGTTATTGATCAGTAATATTCAACTTCAAAGTTCAGTGGTGAGAGAAGTCTGCGTCATTGTTCATTTTTATGTAGATTGCGTATTGCAAAATCAAACAGCAAATTGCTTCTGCCATGAAATGCCCAAAAAAAAGTGACTATTTTTAACAAGTCCCCTCTAGCCCGCTGGTGCCATTTGTTTAAAAGTCGTCGCTGCGGGCAGCAAACAATTTGACAAACTCCCCTTTTGTGTCTAGCACTAGGCACAAAATTAAAGGGGCGTTCGTCCTGTGACGTCGATTTGTTTGCTGCCCGCAGCGACGACTTTTAGACAAATGGCACCAGCGGGCTAGTTGTGCTGCGCTAGAGGGGACTTGATAAAAAATGAAAAATGATACAGACTTCTCTCAGTAATCAACATCATCTTTAAAGTGTATAGCGTTGTACATTATCAATAGTATACATGTAGTATATAGTATAGCATAGTATAGTGCATTATATTTCCAAACACAGAAAGTACAATGACTGGTGTCTTTTGAATTTCACAGTATTCAATCAATACAATATAGAAACCACAACTACATGTATAGAGCTGTATAACGCAGATTCATTTTCGGGTTCCATGCTTGATCCAATGGGATTTCCCCCCCAAATGCCAAATGCATTCAAATGCCACACTTACTATCAATTGAAACACTTTCATTTCCATGCTATGCAAGGTGGAAAATCCCTTGGCTCCCACATCCCCCCCCCCCAACCCCCTTCATTTAATTTTGTAATGATAAGTTTCCGGAATACTCACACACACAAAATTGGTGCAATGTATTTCTTTCTATACCCACGTCTTGTTTCAAATCCTTGTTTGTCGAAATCGAAACCTTTTGATTGCTCATAAGAGTGATAATTGCATGTATACTGCGCATATCTTGTCTTTCCACTGAATGAAGATATGGAGATTGAGCTGGGAAAAACATGAATATTTCATCATGGGAATTTCAGATAATGACTTGTAATAATACAAATGTCCAAACAATTGAGAGAATATTGAAAATGTTTCTCTGAATTAAAAGCGTGAAGAGGTGTTGGTGATTGTGGAATAAATAACATTTAATTAGATGCAATCGCTTGCCTACTTTCGAAAGGTACAATTTGATGTTGGTCTGTTGGTCTAAAACCTGAGATTTTTTCTCCACCAACTACGGACGATTTATCCTATTTAAATCTGGAGCCAGGAAAACTGTAAGGGTGGGGTTGGCAACCCAAAGTGTGGGGTCATCCCTACCCCGATTGTACACTAGCCATTTTAAATATACCTGCAGTGGGTTTTAGCCCTGTATTGTAAAAAAACAAAAACAAAAAAATACATGTAGTATTAAAAAAAAATCTTTCTTTTTGTTTTTCTTTCTATTTATAGTTGTTTTCTTAATCCTAATTTCCTATATCATGTTTCCTACATGTAACCTGAATCCTCCAATATCCTCCGATTCCAAAATCCTCAAATGTTTGTTACTGGGGACCACTGCCCGAATCCTCCAAAATCCTCCAGTGGGTTTTGGATAAACACCCCAGTAACCTCAATCCTCAAAAATCATCGAACACCAGATTGGGCCTGATGACCTGGACCCTCCATTTTCCCGCAGAGGCAAAATCCTCGAAATCCTCTGATGTTTCAACTTCCAAAGACCCTCAATCCTCCAAATTCCTCCATTTTGGCAAAGAGGATTTCGGAGAATTTGGGAAGGTTGGGGTTAATGTATTACACTGTATGTGTTGATACTTGGGTTTTCTGTACTTGTGTTCACTATTATTATTTTCTTTTCATTTGTACATACAAAATTAAAAGTGCGTTTCCTATCTACATGTCATTCTTCAAATCCTGAAAGGTGGTGATAATGGTTAAAACATGCAGAATGCGGCACTTTTTGCTCGGGAGTTCAAAAGTTCAGCAGGATATTTTTGTTGCCTGGATTACCTCAACACAGAACCGAGCAAGACAAGGCCCGAACGAGACAGCCTGGCTGTCTTGCAAGCAAAGCGTGCATATCGACAGACTGGCATTATCCATTCAGTACCGAACACCCGTCTAGCCCCCGGATCAAAAGACTCACTTTAGCAGTGCTTGGCCCCTTGCCAAGCGAGGGAATGCATAATGGATTTGTCTCCCACGGGAAGTTGATCTGTCCCCGCTGTTAGTTTTTGAAATTATCACTGACGGGATACGTACTGTATACATTTCTACATGTGCGTAATTAAGTTGGTATACCAACTTAATTACGCACATGTAGAAATGTATACAGTATTCCAGCAATTAGGCTAATGGCATTGTTAGATGTACAGCTTTTTCCCACATTAATTAACTTCTCACTTTCCAAATTTGAAGAGTCACACAATAAAACCCTTTTTCCAACACCCGATCCACACATACTGATTTGGCTGATTTAAATCACAAACCCTGATTTATTTTGCTAAAATAATAAAGACTTTTACACTAAAAAGTAATTTAAATCAGTGATTAAAAAAAAGAAAATATCATTTAATTGAAATCGCAATTTAAATCTGTGATTTAAATCAACATGATTTATATCAGCCGACCCGAAAGTCTTTTCACATCAAGGTTGGCCAATTTAAATCAACGTGATTGAAATCAGCCAACCCTATGTAAACCGTGATTTTTGTACACAGCCCTGGATATTAGGGGCGTGGCAACCGTAATGCTTTTTTTTTATCCGATGGGATTTCCCTCCAAAAATGCCAAATGTATTCAAATGCGAACCATTTCATTTCCATCCCATGCAAGGTGGAAATCCCCCACCCGTTTTTTTCTCTAATTCTGTAATACATTTCTGAAATAATCACCAAACGTAATATCACTACTGCTAATTTCTTTCTATACGCACAATTTTGGATTCAAATCCTTGTTGGTAAAATCGAAACCATCTGATAGCTCACATGTAAGAGTGATCATACTGCGCATCACGTCTTTCCACTAAATGAAATAACTCAGATTGGGCTGGGGAAAACACGATGAATGTATAGTCATTTCAGGTAATATTAGGGGCGTGGCAATTGTAATGTTTTGCTACTGCAACATCCATTGTCCAGAAAGAGTTATGGGACGGGGCACGCCCCATAATTGTTTCTTTCAATTGGTGTATCACTAAAACACCAAACATCGATTTTATTCTTTTTCTTGTCAAATTAACATTAGAATCATTTATACCATTTTTTCATATTTCGATTTATTTCTAAATTTTAAAAATGTCTGGAGATTGCAGGTTTATATTAGTCCGTTCTCCTCAATTTTCGTAGTTGACTCTTAAAGAGTAATTTCCAACAATCTTGGAACAGAATGATAGCAATTTGAAATTTTGCAGCAGATTCCCTCAATATAGTGTTTCTTTTTATTCATCTGATTGAAGAAATTCTTCCTCCGACTCATAAACAAACTGCATTACCACAATTCCTCTCTTTGTTTCACCATTTCCTTATCATTAAACAAATTATCTCAATTAAAAATAAACAAAAAATACTGTATATACATGTACGTAAAGACTTTCTTTTTTGTAATCATGCAGATGTCATCAAATTATTGATTCAAAATTCCGGTCAACAGTTGAACTGTAAAGAGACAAATATTTTTTGAGTGTGGTACATGTATTCCCCCCCCCCCCCCCCTCCCCCCTCAATTCATCACAATCATGTTACGATGTGTTGACCAATTTCCGAGGTACATCAATAACTTCTCCAAAACAAAATCCAATTAAATGACATTTTGCACGGAGGATTTATTGGCAAATAAATTTCTCCCATGTCCTATCAACTGAGAGAGAGAGAGATATAAAGCGATAGGTCCATCTCCTTGGAACACTGCCAAGAACATACATCCCATAACCAGACACACAATGCACCATCAGCCACCTTGTATCTGGCCGACTGCCAAGAAATGCCAGACACCTCCAGCCTCTGTCCAGATCATGGAGAAGAGGAGGTCAACAAACTTACGCTGCAGGTTTTCAATGTGACGGAGTGCGTCATCAATGTTTTGCTTTCCCGACTTGGGGGGAACGCATTATGCAGAAAGGGGTTGAACAAATACCCATGAGAAGCGTGCTGATTCAGCAACACGGCCGAATTGACATTGGCAAGTGGAATGCACATTCATGTGATATATAAATCACAAACTAAGCATATTTTTGAAGAAAATTTGGTTTGTTAAAGTGACAAAAAAATGTCTGGAGATATTAAAGTCACGTCAATTTCTTTCAGATTCATCAATTAATCCCGAGATTATTAACTACAAAAGTTCTGACAAATTAATAAAATGAATCAAGAGCAACTGCACATGTATGCATAACAGGGAACGAAACAAGGATTTTTTTTCACTTCAGATTTTTAATATTAATTCACCTTTGACACAAACATGTGACCTGGCAGCAGAAAATGAGTAAAAAGCTGCCCTTTTGGCATTCTGAGTTAGAAGCAGAAACAATTTTTTTCACCAAAAAGTAGATTTGGAGATTTTAACATTTTTACATCATATCCCAAAGTTTAAAAAACTGAATTCAATCTCGAAATATTTTATTTTTTTTGAGGGGGGGGTGACTTTTTTTTTTTTTTTTAAGTTAAACCCAGGTTATACAATTGTAGCGTTCACTGCTGACTATCTCAGCTCCATTTTCTCAAAACATGATTCTAACAACTTCAAAATGTTATCAGCGGGGCCTAGAAATGAGCTATGACAACCCACAATACATTAAAAGCTTTACTGCATGTATTTTCAGGAAATTTTTAACTTTTGCCGTTTTCCACCCGTTTCCATGTCTCCAGATCACATGCAGTAAAAACATTTATCAATATTATGGCCTTACCACAATACATTTTATTTTAACTGGACTTCCGTGCAAAACTAAAGTAAGCTCAGAAACATAGTTTAACACAAAAATAAGCGGGAAACACTGCACAGATCCGCAGCCATCTGATACCACTTTCCCTACAAAGAACAGATTAAATATGCAAATATATGCAGGTCGGACAGGTCCTCCATTCATATGCCACCAATAGCATCAAAATGATGGGGAAGTCAGATCAAACTCGATAGATTCCCGTATCATTTTACCAAAGGCAGTCAAAAATCAATTTACGTCTGCAATGACAGTATATTCTACACATTCGCACATATATACAGCATGGTTGACTGGAAATTCATGAATTATGCACATATATCAGATCAGACTCCCCTAGGGCCCCAAACGACAGACTTTCAAATCAAGATGTGATAGACTTGTTCAAGTATATGTTGTAGCTCCCTGAAGCATAGTGATCACATCTCAACTCTGGTCTGAAGACAAACACGCTTCATGTTATCAAATCAAATTTCCATTTTTGAAAAATTTCACTTTCTGTTTTGTTGAGTTTTCTTTCTTATAATAGTTTCTGAGCAAAGTTCATTATCAAGCCCAAGGTAGAAGTTACCCCGCCTAAGTCTATAGGTTTGAAAATTGGGAAAATTTCTTTGATATCTATTGAAGATTTATCCTCCATTTTGATCTGGACCCAGGAAAACCGTAAGGGTGGTAGCATGGCAAGGGCTGGCAACCTAAAATGTGGCCAACCCCATCACCTCTGTTGTAGCTCTTTACCAAGAGTGGCTTTTAGCCTTGTATTGGAAGACTTCCATAAAAAAAGGTATAACTTTGCTATTTTTGCAGGTGAGAAAGGTCTAACAAAATGTATGCTTTGCCAAATATTTTCTGTGGATACCGTGATGTTTGTAAGAGTAGCATTCTACTCACGATGCTGAACTTTTCACACCCAGACTATTACAAATGTCCCACCAAAACGTTGTCACAGGTTCCCCAAAATATTCACATACCTGGAGAAACCTCGAGGGCTTGCAGCTCGTGCACTGGTCGGCCAAAACATCACAGGTGAGACACTCCGAGGAGCATGTGGCGCAGTCGTAGTTGCTTGACATTGGCAGGTAGTAGCCCACACCACATAAGTCCTCCACACATCGGCCTGTTGCTCCTGGTGTATTGATGAGGAGGGGATGTTTATTTATTTTTTGATGTATTTCTTATTTATACCTGACAGTGTTTAGCACTGGTCTTCCACAGCAGGGCTGGGATTTGAGGAAAATGAAATATCCACGAAACATTTGACGGCATTTGATGTGTATGGTGTTGCTGATAAATGCATAAGAAAGTTATATTTTGTACTGAAAAAATACAGTCAAAAATTGCAAAGAAATAGGGGCATTAGAATGAAAAGACGACTGTTTCAGGTTGCGGCTCATTTGGGAATGATAACAATTTATTGACCAAAACATCTTCCGGAGATACTGAAGACGTCTCACCAACATGAATGGATTGAGTATGCGCAGGAATGCGCATACAGAAGAAAACCAGCCAGGCTATGGCCGTCATCCGTATTCATAAGGTTAAGCTTTTTGTCAATTGGGGCGTTATGAAGGGCATCGCGTAGCCGGGCTTGGGTCTACCGGGATCTTTTGTACTGTAACCACGAGCACTTACCGGGATGGGAGAGGGAGGAGAACCGTGTGCCCCAAGCGGTGACTGCAGGTTGGTAACCCGGGATACAGAAACCATGGTAACGGGAGCATAGCAGGTACCCACAAGCAGCGGAGCATGCAAGAAACAGGAGGAGTTGGGAAGAGTCGGAAATGGAGAAGAGGGGTGGGAGGAACACATAATGATTTTAATTCGGGTTCTTTTTTGTACCATTTACAAATTAGAGATTTGACAGAGAAAAGGGATTTTGTTCCTATTAACTCTTTCCAGCTTTTTGGGGGTTTTCAAAATTCTGTTAAAAAATAAATAAATAAATAAGTTTTCCCCACCAAAACAAGCTGTATCTTGCTCTTTCACAAACTTCTTCAAGAGTAAAACGTGCACGTTTACAGGGGGCTGCAATCATTTCAATACGTCACCACAAGCAGACAACCGTAGCTAAATATAGAATACATCAAAACAGCTCAGAGACCGATGCCCCCTCTCGGAAGAACCCAAATAAATTTTTTTTTTTTTTAAATACATGTACGAAATGGGTAGAATACGATAGAACAATAGCGCCCTCTTGTGATAATCTGAATAGTGTAGGTCGTACATGTACGATTGATGGCACTTTTAGAGTACAAAACATAGATCAGACTATACGATAATGGCACTTTCGGAGTACATCGAGTAGATCGTACATGTACGACCTTGGCAATGAAAGAGTTAAGATAATCAAAAGATTCACAAACATTCAAATTTACACTTGGGCTATACATTTTGTGAATATGAAATGTGTTCATTATAGTGTAGCCTATCAACTACGAACAGACCATAAACCATAGATAACATCATTATTTCATGGCAAACCATACTTTTAGTCTGAACACAGTATGACGGGAGGTTAACCGAGATAAACATTTCTTCTTCTTGTAAAGGCTAACCCCTTGAGCACGTTTTTGTTACGGGAGACGTCGTCGGGGTGCCGCGGCGGCTCTGGCAGCCAAACGAAACGGCCACAATGTGTTTGTGCAGTCAAGCGTAACATACACAATAATCAAACAATGGATTGAAACTGCACAAATAGCGGCAAATGGCATCACTCGGCCTGGTGGCACTGGTTTTTCTGCGCCATATGGAGTCTTCCGTACGCAAAGGGTTAAAGATGTACTCTCCATGCTCTTTCAACAAAAATACTTGTAAATATTTTCCTTTATGTGTAACAAAAAAAAAATACTTAATTTCTATTTTTGGCACAGTCTGCAACCTTCCTCCACAAAAGACTTTTATATACATGAACTTTGTTTCCATGAATCTAATTCACAAAAATGGTAATTATTGTCGGACTGCAAGTGATTTGACTAGTCGATAAAAAAAGTAGTAGGTGGTCTCATTAAAAGTTAATTAGTGTAGTGCTAGAAAAATGGCAACTTTATTTTTTTTGGGGGGGGGGGGGTGAACCTCAAAGAGGATGGACAGCGTATATCTTTAACCCTAACCTTCCCAAATCCTCCAAAATCCTCTTTGCAAAATGGAGGAATTTGGAGGATTGAGGGCACTTGCAAGTTGATGCATCGTAGGATTTTGCAGGATTGAGGTTACTAGGGGTTTTTGCCCCTGCAGGAATATGGAGGATCCAGGTTATCAGGCTCAATGTGATACATGAGGATTTTGGAGGATTGAGGTTACTAGGGGTATGCAAAAAAAACCTGGAGGATTTTGGAGGATTCATGCTATGGTCCCCATAAGAGGATTTTGGAGTATTCAGGTTATATGGAGTTTTAACACTTTGAAATCAGAGGATGTTGGAGGATTCAGGTTACATGGGGGGAAAATGATGTAGGGAGTTAGGGTTAATTAAGGTAAACCTTAATTTCACAATTGTGACAAAGAAGAACTTGTAAAACATCAAAATGCAAGGTACATTAATAAAAATCTCGGCATTTCAAACTTGACGTAATGATGCATGGAAGTCATGAAATCAGAAATCTACTAATGTGGGGTCCTACAAAAATCAACGCGGTTTCTGTAATTTATCAAACGGCGCAATTCGTCATAGTGCGCCACCAAAAGTTTGTAATGGCAATTTGTCAGTGCGCATTTGAAAAGGTCGACACGATGTACGAGACGTGTCGACCTTTCAAACTCGCAGTAGGCCTATGGCCTCTCTGTTACAGATTTGTGGTGGGTTCGCACAAAAGTGCTGATGAATAATTTTTGTTTTACACATTCCTCTCTAAAAATAACATCTAGCTGAAAAGGTTGTATGCATTCAACTGCAAATTGAAGGCCAAAGAAATAACCCCAGAAATCAAGTAAGTGCAGTGTAATGCAGCTACTATACATGTAAATATTATTGCATTCAACAGCCCAAATGAATTCTATTATCCAACAATTGAATAACTTCACTGTGCACATTCTGAAGCTGCCATTTATGAATGGAATAGGGTTTACTGACCGGAAAGCTACTCGAGCGGTTTCTTGTTAACTAAATACACATTTATCAAGTAGAAAAACTTTATATGAAAAGAATTTGAAGTACAGGTAGTTATTCCGGTTTTGGTCACGAAAAGGAGAACTCGTCTGGAAAAAGCAGCAGACCTTGTATAGCTGTAGTGGCTATTCAAAAGTGCAAAAATTAATTTGCCATATATCATTTTTCCCAATGTACATTGTCCCAATGCTACTTTCCCAGTTGGCTTTAAGCCGACCTTGAATTAGACAGTTGGAGATTGTTGTCATTATGAACTGAACCTTAAATGTAGTGTACACGATTGGTAATCCCCCAATTTTATTTTTTACTGAATTATTATGAAATACCTTACTGGACTGTAAGTTACTTAATAGTAGTTTCAATCATACTGTTTAATGATGGCACCAGGTGTGCTGTCGTCAAGAAAAGTGGAAATTTATATCGTTTTCCCAATGATTTCCAGCTGGAAATCATTGGAAAACTGCCCTGTAGCCTTTAGTCAAGGCATGCGTGGCTACCTGGACGAGTGGCGCGCCCTGGACATGCTAGCATTTGGGGCGCGTCACGCGTCCAGGTAGCCACGCGCGCCTTGATTAAAGGCTATCATCCGCCTGACAGTTGAAAACGAGCACCGTTTTTCTCTCGCAAAACTTTGAACAGGTCAGTGGAACAATATTTCCTATAAAATACTAACCCCCAAATCCGCCCATTTCTAAAAATTGCAACAATGGCCAATCATGTACACTACATTTAACATATGCATGCATTATCCGATCAGAAATATGACAGTGCACTTTAACCACTTTGCCAATAATGGTGAGAGAATGGGGAACAAACATCGTTGCTTTTTTAAGAGTCATCATGCAGGTACAATTCAGTTGGGTATCTCAAAGGTCAAAGGTTATTTGGGATAAAATTGCTGACGTAATGTCATGCCACGTTACGCAAACGCCCATTCTCCGATTGAATTTAACACGTGCGCATTGTGCAATCACCTTTTGCGTTTACACGCGCGGGTTAGGTCACGCGGGCCATTCGGGATAAAATGACATTGTGCACATGCGCAGTTGAAATACTGAACTGGCATATTGTGAAAGCAGTTTATGAAAGCCGACAATCGTTGGAAATAGTCTAGTTACCCGACCTGATAATTCCCTGACGTCTAATAAATTGCTCTGTTTTGCCTATATAGTATTGTCAGGGAACCAGACTACTAGAACAGTATTTTTTTCTGTCTGTTTTTCCAGCATCTATGCACGCAAAACTTTAAACAGGTCAGTATTTGCTAGCATGCGATAAAATACTAACCCCCCAAATCCATTTATTTCTGAAAATTACAGCAAAAGCAAATGGTGTATACTACAAGTACCTTTAAACAGGACCATATGGCCTGTGTACTCCGGTGCCAGGCAGAAAAACTAATAAAACAATTGCATATTATTTGTTTCTTTTGATAAAGTTCACTCATCCATGGCAACACAGGACTGCATCAATGTTTGTTTTGTAGACAGCACCCCAGAGTCAGTGGGGGGGGGGGGGGGGGGGGGGGGGGGGGTGGCCTCCTCTGTTTACAAACACAGGCTGCGGCAGGAAGTGGTTGGGTTCATGGAAAGGTTACCGGCTCTTAGCCAGGCCCACCTGCTGCAAATACCACAACCGCAGCAACATGGCTGCTGGTACCCATTCTTTACCGGTGTACTAGCCATCCTTTCCATCCAGATGTTCCCTCATTGATCTCTAATTTTGTGGTTGCGTTCATAGTCAACACAGAAATTTGCCAATTGGTACAATGTCAATACTGTTTTTAATATTTTGCAGCATTTATAATTTGTATAAATTCATTTGACATTTTACCACTTTTTTTTTGGGGGGGGGGGGGGGTGGGAAGTTGAGGTTGCATTCATACTAAATACAGTCTCCAATTTGTTTCTTCTCTATTTTATTACAATGCTTTGTGGTATTTGTTATTTTTATTCATTTAGTGATGATTTACCATTTTTTGAGGTGACGTTGTTTTTTAAGTAGGGGGGAGGGGGTTACCAAATTACACTGTTCTACAGCCAAAACGATTAGGAAATAGAAAAGGAGTCGATCTTTACTCATTTTTAGGACCAAGTACAAAAATTGTGCTTAAAATTGGCTCCATTTTTGAAGATACGGAAACGGATGGGTAGCTATTATCTTCGACTTGGAAAAGGCAGAAGGTGAATAGACTGAAGCAGCGAAGGAAATGTAACCACTTTATCTGTACTCTTATTTTGCACTGTCTTCAGACTTGTTTTCATCAAACAAGGACTCCACTACAACCTTAGGATTCCAATTCTCAATTTGTCTACTTTAGTTTTTATATTTTTTTGTTAAAATTGAGACCCTTCTTTTTAGAACTTGTACCCAAGATACTACTGAACCCTCTTTCCTCACTAAAATCCCCCCAAATAAAAGGCGCTCATTTTTTTACTTGGTGGTACCAAAAATAGTGGTGGCTGGATACGGAACTCTTTCGTTTTAAAGGCTGATTTTTTTCCCATGAATTCTTTCAGTTTTCACACCATCATCATGTAGTTACCTGAAAACAGGCATGCAACTTGGATTTAACAAAAAACGAGGAAATTCCAATCTTTACAAGACTTTGTACAGTGTTTTTTTTTTTTTTCAATGGCAGTGTGAAGTGAAAAATGAGGAAATCAGCTGATCCGAGGAAAAGTTGCATGCCTGTGAAAAACGTGAGTGGTTGCACAGATCTCTATGAGGCAAAAATCAAAATAACGAAGAAAAAGAATGGTACATGATGACCTGCCAAGAACTTTCCTGTTTTTCAGACTTTCAGACGCCCAATCCCAAGTCTCTGTCAGATCTCCATACAAACGAGAAACACACGATAAACAGGTGGTTTATGAACGAACTGGATATTTGGGAACTTTGAGATTAAACTCACCAGCACTTTGCACTCCTTCACAGCGTACCCCAGCGTCCTCCGTGTGCCTACATTGGTTGTCCTTCCAAGGGCTCTGCAGGCAATGTATCAGCTCAGCCTCACTGCCACCACACTGGACGTGGTTCAGTAAAATAGGACCTATAACATAACAAACACACACCCTTTTCAAATACAGCCATGTGTATAGTGAATAATTTGGACCCAGCACCACACTTAAAAGGTATAATATAGCTTTGGCAATGATAACAACCAAGTTGATTAATTTCAGTATGAAGCTTACTTTTTAGGGGCCGTCTGGATTTTAAAATGTTACCAGTGGAAGATGAGGTTAAAAAACACCCAAAAATGTAAGACTATTAAAAACACTCTAAACATGTTCAGTTTTCTTGTTCAACATTTCTCTTTCATTTTTGTGTCTTTGAACAGCTGAAAAACCTACGGTTGTTGGATATTTAAGAAATAATGGCGGCCATCTTGAAAAAAAAATCCCCTCCTCCATCCTTAAAAAAAAAAAAAAAAAAAAATTGGGCGCTAAACATGTTTTTACATTAAAATCAAACATATTTAGAAAATATCTAAACAGAAAAAATAGATGGGAAAAAAAAAAATTAAGGCAGGAAACATAAATCAAATATTTCAGGTGACTTTATAAATGCTTGGATTTCTACAGCACTTTGTCATATCAGAAAGTTTATTCAACCACAATATCAGCTCAATGTTATTAGTCTAGACTACAGGTAATAAACAAGAAGACCCCATGTTTGTAATAAAGCTCATTAACCCTCCTATACTTATAACTATCACAGCCTATCAAAAACTCTTAACACCAACTCTCAAAGTTTGTGTGTGTTTCAATCTGTCATTTGATAGGTTTTGATCTGTACAGCAGCTGGGTCGATTTTGGCCCTGATGAGAACAGGAGGGTTAAAATTGTAATCATCCCCATCCCCCCATCCTAATGAGCTTTGTTGGCTGAATGCCAAAGGTTTTGTTACTTTCTTGGCTACACACCAAAAACTGTATTACTTTTTTTCCCTGCATTACATGTATATACTCCTTGCCATTTCCTATGTATTTTTTTCCTTTTAGACTAAGTTCTGTTTGGCACACCAGTCATGAAGTTAACATTTCGGAAAAGAAAAGTAAATGGCTTTCAATATAGATGGCACAATGCTGGATTACTGAATTTTTACCTATGCACTGACTAGCCCACCAGACACCAAGGAAGCAAGTTTTGGTAGCCTGGAGCGATTTTCACTAGAATTGGTACGCCAGGCTAGTACTATTTGGAGACCTGGATAAACTATTAAACAATTTATTTCATGGGGACTGATTATCCAAAATCTCAAGAAAAAATCTTTTATACACTCCCCCAACTAAATTTCTTTTTTTAGAGGTTACTTTTTTTTCAGAACAATTAATTTTGTTATACTCGAAATTGAATCTACAAAAATGGTTCGGCCTGATCTGCACCATATTTAAAATGGTCCGGTATCGATTACTAATTTACCTATAAACTTGAATACGAAAAATTCGTTCTACTTTTCAATGCTGAAAGAAAATCGTGACATTATAAACGGGTTTCTTAATTTTCCAAATGCGGAAAAGTTGAAATTCGTAATTTGTAATAGGCAATTCGTACTTTCGTAAGTCATGGTTTAAATTTGTAATAATTAGAAAAATTTGTAATAGTTGGGAGCTGTGTGCACCTTCTTGGATCTGTCCCCGACATGCAATATATAGATCTACAATATGAGACTGACCTGTGCCGGGGCCATAGACAGGAGCAGACACAGCAGCAACAGCAGACCCATAGCCGAGCTCTCGGCACACCACCTCAGCATCATTAACATCCCACCCATCGCCACAAACTGTCCCCCATTCTCCATCAATGTACACCTTAGAAAAAACAAAGGAAAATTATTAAGTTGTCTTCGGAAGTTTTAAAGAGATAATTAAATAATCAAATAATTGTTTGGGGGGGAATAAATTCTGAATTCTCAAAGTGAACAAAGAAAACTTGCAGGAGTGGGATTTGAACCAGCGACCTCTAGAATACCGCACTGGCACTTTACGAGCCACAGGTATCTTCCTCTATGATGTTCGTGGTCTCCTACATTGCCAGTGTCTTTGTTCGTTGGGGGCGCCATTCAGTAGTCATAAACCCATAATGCCGTGGATAATGTGGAGATTACTCAATGAGGATACGACTGTATAACAAACCATGAGGGTACCTGACAAGCTAATTATTAGGCAAAAAAAAAAACCAGTTCTGCTTCTGGTAACCCTACCTACCCTATTTTAACGGCCCCAACCCTAATTTTTTTTCCGGAAAAAGTAAACAAAAAATAATAAAAACCCATACATGCTGTAAATAATACATTTAAACCTTGACTACCCGTTGACATAATGATCAGCACAAATACAGTGCCCCCCCCCCATTTTTGTTTCCCTACCTATGTACCTACCCTATTTTCAAATGCCATGTAATCGGAAGCAGAACTATTATTTTTTTGCCTTATTACTATTATTATTTTGTTTATTTTTTTATGATAAAATAAAATAAATTAACTTTTGGGGTTCCAAAGTTTCCCAAAAAAATGTGCGATGGGTTTTTCATACATGTGTACATGTATGTAAAACCTAATTCAGTCTGCTTGCAACATTTCTGAAATTGACATCTTTGAAAATTATTACAGAATTTTTTGTCTATTTTATTAGCACATTTTAAAAGGTCTGCCACTCACTTCAAAACAAATACGAGAAATTGTAATCAATAACTCATCAAAATCTATTTGTTGCGTATATTTTCAGTATCTCAAAATAATGAAATGTTTCTCGATCCCGAATTCTTGTTTTGTTTTGTTTTATTTGTCAGTGTTTTGCAGGTTTTTGTTAATTTGATTTTTGGTTGTTTTTTTTAACATACTTGCAATCATCACACACTGCACAAAGGTTACATGATGAAGAATACTGCAGAATACTCTCTTTCCAAAATATAAAGAAGAATTTAGAAAGAGCACCCAGATCAATGTTGGGAGAGGCTCCGGAAAGATAAAAATGTATCTGGAAGTGGAACAGAAATTACCGACCCTCCTTGATAACAACTCTAAAACATTTGTACAATGTCAATGATCCATGGACAATTTATCAGAGTAATCAACATGTACATGTATGTGTGCCGTACATATATTATGTACACTGTGCACAGTAAGTTATCATGGTTATGGCCAATAATTATAATAAACAAACAATGTCTTCCCAGTTTGACAAACAACTTGTACTTTTTGTAGGCCTACTGAACGTTGTACGATTGTGTCATACAATTTTGAACACGAATGGACAGTTGTTTTAGGTTAAATTTGTCTATTCCTGACCCATCGTCTTGGTGGCCTGGGGTATCAAAGTAAAATCTTTTCACCGCGTTAATTGTTTGTGATGTCTTTAATACAAACAACAACTTACAAGTGACTATTCATTCACCGTTCCGTCATGTCCGTGGCGTTACGACTAACTTAGTTCGTCTTTGGTTTGCTTTTATTAAGTTCCCAAATCGGCTGATGACACCAAATAGTGCAGTAAGTGGCTAAAATGTTGTTGCTTACTAAGTTGCCTCAAACAACAAGTTTGGCACTCCACAAGTTTAATCGATACATTTCAGCAAAACACACTTTTAATCACAGATAAAAACACCGACGACGTTTTGTAGAACGGGCGCAGCCATCTTGTTTTGCAGATTCTGTTTGCATTTCATGCACACAAAAGACCCAACATGAAACAGCCGTCAGGATTTAAAAAAAGTTTTGTTGCACTTTCTATCGCGCGCGCTGCATGCACCAAAGGGAATTAGCTCACAATTAAAAGAATTATAATACTCAAAAAAGAAAACAATCTAAAGGGGTTCAATATATTTAACAGATAAAATTGAAATCAGTTACCTCCACTCGGCCTTCGTAAGTTGTAACTCCACCAACAAGCCTAATGGCTAGATTCTTGGCCAGTTTGGGGTCGCAAGACTCCACGCACTGCCTGCCGTCAAGGTAGAGGTGATCCTTACAACTAGAGCAGACTGAATTGGTGTTGCCGTCGTAGCAGTTGTTGCAATTCTCGTGACAGACCTCACAGGTCCGGCTGACAGTGTTCCCGTGGCGTCCAGTGCCGCAGTTCGTCATGCACTGGTCGTCCAGCAAGAATCTGGGAGATTCGCAGGACAGGCAGTGATCTTCCCGGTCGGTGCAGGTCAGACAATCTGGAGAGCAGAGCTCGCACTTGTTGGAACCGGGCACGCGGTAATACCCGTCCCGGCAAGATGGGACGCAGAGACGAGAGACATCCGGGCCAGAGCATCGTACGACTGTTGAGAGTTTTTATTTTGTAATGTTCATTTCAAATTGAATTTTGAACAAAGCCCATATGAAGTTGATTTTATTGAAGATACAGGATTATGAGATTTCGATGATTTCTCTTTTTGATTTAGAGTTTTTTTGTTTTTTTTATTGCTTTTTTTGAGGGGGGCATTTGTTTTTCAAAAAAGATGCCCCGAAAAAGATGCATCCGCCAAATAATTTAACCCCCCACCCCCCGATTTAGACTGAGTATCAGACGTTGCATGCATTGCATTGCATATCAACGTCTGATATATGCGGACATGCTAATTTATGCGACCCCGCGCGCCAGCCAATCGGAGAGGACTTTTCAAACTTGTGACGTCATTTCGATCAGAAATGTGGACGAAGGTACTGATTGGTTGATGGGTGTCAGCTGACCCAGTTTCTCTGTATTTATCACGGCGCGTACGTGCCCCGGCAGTTATAAAATAATTCAAATGCCGCCGCGCGTGTCGCGTGCTCCCCCAGCACGCGCACGCAGTACGCAATAGTAACGCACAGTACAACTGCAACATGATTCGAATTCCGTGCGTGCAGAAATGTTTACATTTCTCAAAGATATGCTTATCCTGGGCGCGTTACGTGTCCGGGTAGCAACGCCTTGATCAGCGGTTTCCCGAAGGTCCAAAAAACGAGCAGGCTGATTGGTCAAAATCTAGAGGTCATGAGGCGGTTGTCTTGCATAATTAATCGCCAGATCTGCACACATATTATAGACGCTCGTCGCGTTGCACGAGTGGCTATTCCATAGACTACCCCCGATTCGGCCTTGCTACAATGTTCCAATCGCATGAAACTGTTAACGTTTTTCCCCAATTCTATTTAAAGAATTATTTTCAGTTTACAAATACAGCAGTTTTTTTTTAAACGGCATATTGTTTTATCTGGTTTTTAACGATTTTAATATTGATCTGCAAAACCATTTATTTTCCCTCAGATGTGTCATCTAACCAACGTGCTCCTCAAAATCAGTGACTGGTGAATTAATCGATCGACATCAATGACTTATTGATTAGTTTATAGATGTTCTGAATCAATCAGCGATGGAGAAATATGGCTAATTTATATAACACAACAAGCAGTTCGGACATCGTCACAAACGGCATTTTTGTTTTCGTACCTGCGTCTTCGTTATGTGCACAATTGTGTCTTCCCCAGAACAGATGGGGGCAAAACTCCAACTTGGACTCCACACCGAGGCACTCGAGGTCATCAAGGTGAATGGGCATGCGCGATGATGCCAAGTCAAAATTCGTATCCGAGACGCTAAGAGCTTCAAGCGCAGAACCTGATGGACATTGCAATTAAGTTTGGAAATAAGACACGAGGCATGGACAAATAAGCAAAAAAGGAAACAGATTTTTATTTTTAGATGACCAAATTATAATAACGCCTTAACTGCTTGCTCCAGGCTTGCTTCAGCTTAACCGCAGTACTTTTTGGCACCATGCCTTGAGAGGCTCTTGGCCTATGTTTGGCGCGAACTTGCATTAAAAAAAGTACCTGACGAACAGTGCATGTTATTGGAAATACAGACACGATGCATAGACAATTAAGCTAAAAAAGAGATATATATTTTCGGATGGCCATATTTTGTAAAACAAACATACATGTAAGTCGTCCGAAAGCAGCAGGCAATTAAAGGGGTTCGAAATTTCTTATTTCAGTTCAAAATGGCGTGTTGATCGAGAACCGAGATTTGTTCGATAGAGACAAAAAAATATGACAAAATCCCATCAAAACTTACTGCGTGTATTCTACAAAAAATTTTCAGATCAAGGGATGATGTATATAAGGAAGAGAAGATAAATTGATGGGATTGAAAATGACGCCAGCGGCGATAAGAAGATTTGTCTGACACACTGCACGCAGTGAATGCGCCTAATTATACACTAGCACGCATTTGTCCAAGAATGATGGACAAGGCAAAGTGTATATACGGGATATTAGAATTTAGGATGTGCATATAGGGTACCCAAGTAGCCGACAACGAAAGCCAATCCCAAACATTAAATCTCGGCAATTGATGTTCATATTGTTCATAAAGGTCCGCACGTTAATACTACCACATCGGTGCATCAATGCAGTAAAGATGCAAGTGTGTACAGTGAGCTCTATAGCTTTACGGTGTAAATTGCATTTTTGCCACAGTGTCACAAACGGTAATGTGTTGTGTTTTTCCATGTGGTTTTCATTTTGAAAATTCCCCACTAATATAGCATTCAAAACCTTCTTTTTCATCGTCTGAGAATTTACTAAGTAACATGTTAATTCGATTACGGTATGGAGGAAGGAAACGGGTACTCGATTCCATAATCTGGCACCGGTTCCCGACATTAGCGGTCGGGTACTAGGTAGTTCGGAAGCACAGCTCTAATAGAATTACTAAGATATCTGATGGCAGGTTATACCTCAAATGCATGATGCAACAGTGAGAGTAGGTTGACAAATAACTTCCAGGTGCCTCGAATGTAGGCCTATTTTATGCTGAGCATCACGCGTGACAGGTTATCACCACACCGAACTTGGCCGAAGCTCCTTATACGCGCCTCAATACTGCAGCATGACCCATACATGAGGTGCGCCCACTTGAGGGGAAAGGGAAGGAGTATAAAATTTTAAAGGAGGTCGAAGGTCACTCACCAAGCTGGAGTTCGTTGCACACCACTTCAGCATCCAGTAAATCCCAATTATCATCACATATTGATCCCCACACCCCTTCGTGTAGGATCTCAACTCGGCCTTCAAACGCATTGCTACCTCCTCTTAGTCTAAGCCTGCTCCTGGCCGGTCCCTGGGACATCATGGTTCCACAATCCATTACGCAACTGGTTTTTGAACAAAACCAAATCATTTTTTTAGTTACCTCGCTATATTTCCAAGGTCTGAGTGTAAAAATTCTACCACGTGCCTAATGTGTAATATTTACGGAGAAATGAAGAAAACAACGAAGAATTGACATCCGGACATTCAGACTGGCGCCTATAGTGCAGCTGTATATATACGCAACCAAAGCGCCAAGGGAACCACTCTGAATTCCACCGCTCCGACTTTTCCAAACCAAACTGGCGTCCCGATATTATTTTCGACATCTAGAGAGGTTTCGTTAGCGTACGGTTAGTGAATACGCCGACGATTAGCTCTAAACGGTACACAACGTAAATTGGTAAACATTTTCGTTAGCTTTATCCGTTTCTTACTTACGTGTAGTGCGACCGCTATCCGTAAACAAGGTGATTACGTTTAGGATGAGCGAGGAAAACAAGCGTAAAATAAAAACTGATGAGGTCACGGGAACTAAACGTAGTCGTCTCTCTAACCGTGCACTAACGAAACCTCTCTAATGATTTTTAGACAAACGGCGTATTTTCAAGGGAAGGTCGTGTACAGTATTATAGTCTACTTTTGAATGATCTTTCAAACTACAGCCATTTTAGGACGGACGTTTTTGTAGCCCAATAGTGTGGTCCCCAAGGCAATGTGTCCCTTTCCTTTAACATAATATTCTTTGGTTCACAAAATTCCAGGCAATTCGGCTGATAGAATATGGAAACTACATAGGAGTATTCGCATTGATAGACGTGTCCTGAGACACTAAAAAAAAAAAAAAATAGAAAAATAGAGTAAAAAGCATATAGGCCTACTGTTGTTTGTATGACTTTTCAGAAATTGTGCCCATAACAGTTACTACTTGCGATATGTTGTTGTTTTTACAAGTTACACGCCATGTCGCTAGGGTTCCTAGTCATCGTTTTCCCCAAAACATTTCTATTATGTACACTTGTCGAGCAGATAACGTCCTATAAACTAAGGGCTGGGCAGCATGTTCAACAAATCTCAGGAAACTCGCCTGAAAAATATAAAAACTACATAACTATATACGACAAAATTCCTCGTTGCAATCATTTAAATATTCTTTTGTTTAACTCTCGGTTTTCAGTATATATGAATTTTTGGTTTTTGGTTTATTCGTGTAAATCTCATGAATGTAAATCATACAGTAGTTGTTGATTGATGTATTTAGTGCCAAGAGCGTCTTATTACTTGCCGGATACGGGCGCTATATAAATGTATATTATTATTATAGGGGTATATGCAAAAGCCAAAAAACAAACAAACAAAGTAGTGCTCTCGAGTTATAAAAAAGTATTTAGCATTTCGGTACTTTTTGCTATTTGAATGATGACTTTAACTATTATTGTGCCACAGTAAACTGCTTGCGATAATATTGTTGTTTTTACAACTCAAACGTTGTCTTGCTTCTCGTTTATATGAGTCCATGGTCATCTTTTTGTTTTTGTTTGCTTGTATATTGCCATTACGACAATAATACTGCCGGTGGCTTGTGTGTTTCAACAAAATGAGGTCGAATGCGCCAAAACAAGTGCTGTGGGTTTTCAGTTACTTAAATCAAATGGAGCTGGTGCGTGGTGTGGGCTGCAAGACTGAGCACTTCCTTTGAAAATCTTGTGATCTGGTGCGATCATAAGACATGCAATCAAGGACGAAGGCTTATTATAATGTCTTTCTTCTGACTTTGAATATGCCACGTGGGGACTACACATCGCGAACGGTCACACCATTTAAGTAGGCCGGAAGCGACGTCTGTTGAGTACCTTACTGCATCGTTTGTTTCAACCGTTGACTAAGACTAAATGAAATTCGCAACTTTAACTGATGGCTCATATAATTAAAAGTGGCTCATTTCTGATCGTTTGGCACAGTTCATTACGCGGTGTAATCATCTTAATTCCATCTGTCGGGGAAAATTGTGACGTCACGTCAGCCCTGACCGTCTTCGATGAACGAGCTGAGTATACTGAAGGCATGTTTATCCGAGATTTTCTTATGACATCACGATCACGAGGATACAGCCGTGGCTCCTTCGCTGACGTCACAGTCTCGCCTGTGTGGTCTTCACCCATAACAGTACGCATGTACACGATCAATAATTAATAAAACGCTGATTGTACCCGCAGCCGTTTATAGACGAGTTCGCCATTGATGTACACGTGCAGAGGAATATGTGTGGAAAAACACGCGTGATATCAGCAGTAGATAGCAAACTTGATACCCAAGTCCTCCCACGCAATGCCTTGCCCTTTTGGAAGGGATTAGAACGATGGCACTCTTGTTGTAATTGAGAAGACATTAGTGAAACGTTTGGATGGAAAACAAATTTTGCGGTTGGAGGGTTTGACAATCGTGGATAGCCTGCGGCTAATTGTAGCCTATTGAATTGTGACAGTATATATACAGAAGGCAGTATTACAACTATTTCTTTTAATAAGCCCGTTCGGTATTTCAACTGCGCATGTGCACAATGACATTTTATCCCGAATGACCGCGTGACCTAACGCGCGCGTGTGAACGCAAAAGGTGGTCGCACAACGCGCACTTGTTAAATTTAATCAGAATGGGCGTTCGCGTAACATGGCGTGACATTACGTCAGCAATTTTATCCCGAATAACCTTTGACCTTTGAGATACCGAACTGGCTTATTCTCAGTAACATTGTAAAACACTTTACATAACAATAACAATTTATAACAATCGCATAGACCTTTTTTCGCATCGTCATGGACCGCATAGTGCAGTGCAGTGATGCTAACGAAGTGTTTATTCAAATAAATCAGTCAAGTGTGCCGCATGCGAGCACGTGATTTAACTTTTCCAATACGATACATGTACTACGATCACTATATAGCGGTCCACACGACGTGGTTTTGTTTACATTTCACGATATCTGGTCACGTGGGTGAAAAAAAAAAAAAAAAAAGAGTTTAAAGAGAGAAGAAACGCGCTTCGCGCTTAATTAACCCTAAAAGATTCCTGGGCGGAATCCGCCGGCTCCTGTAGTTTTTTTTCTTCACGATAGTGTCTGAGTGCTTTTTTGTTAGCGGTTTTTTTTCTTCGGTTATCGTCTTAGGCACAATTTGAGACTAAATTTATAAAAACAAATTGGGGGTACCGTTCTCGCGCAATGCAACTTTTTTTCCGACGGTGGGTGAAAACAGTTGTGTGATGGCTTCAATGATCCGCATAACATGGTGGCGCGTGTATAATGCTTACTACAAACCCTCTTAATTAATTGGAATGAAATTTTACGCAGGTAATTATCAGAGGTATCCTCTTTTAATTTGCATTCTTAATTTCATAAAAATCCGTTAATGTTTGGCCGGGATCTGTGGGGGCGGAATCCGCCTCCCGGCTGTGACTGGCCCGAAAAACCCGGTTCTTTGGGGGTTAAGGTGCAATATTGTTTCGAGTCCAGACCTATGACGTCATGTTGGCATTTTGAAAGTAGACAACGAACTCAGAATGCCGTCCTGAAAAAATATGATCTTTGGGAATGCAATGTTCCCAGCGCGTTACGTTATACGTTTATAATGTCATTATCCCTCACAACAAATAGTGTCGTTTCCGTCCATTTTTGGCAATTCTGGAGCTCCGTAGACGAGTAGAAAATAAACGAAGTGGAGGGGACTATATGCATTTTGCAGACGTCACAGTATAGAGTACCAAAGTGATGACGTCAATGCAATGCTTGGAGCCAGAATACTTTGGTTATTTTGTGTCATTGTGCAGATAGATCTGCCATTGTGTTTGCATGACCGGCTAACCCCTTGCGTACGGATGGGCGCAAAAAACAGTGTCACCAGGCCGGATGACGCCACTGGCCGCTGTTCGTGCAGTTACAATCCATTGTTGGAATATTGTTTATGATACGCTTGACTGCACAAACACATTGTAGCGGTTCGATTTGGCTGCCAGAACCGCTGCGACACCCCGACGTCTCCCGTAAAATACCGTGCCCAAGGGGTTTTAACAAAGGAACAGTCGAAATCTCCATTTGTTTGGAGCCAGTTGTCGTGCCAACTGACGTCAGACTTGGGTACTCTATTTAATTCAATTAGTCATACCACCGTGACGACTGCTTTTCGCTGACACACTTTCGCACGCCGTCACGCACACCGACTGGTTTTTATGTTAATAACAATTGCCATCAAACAGTGTTTCGCCGTACTTAATTACACCATGTGAAGCTATTTTTGTATGGTAAAAGCTTTTGTGAAAATACACGTGTTGGTAATGTTAATATGAATGGGCACAAGTGCTAAACAGATGTTGTTTCTGATACACTTTGTTTCTGTTTTAGAAGTTTATTTTGACACCCCGGGAAATGTAGATTTCCGGAGAGGAGGGAGGGGGGAGGGGAACCGTTGACGAATATGTCCACCGCACATGTTTTGAAAGTGGATTGCTTGATACTTTGTGCATAACCCCTAAGCCCACATACACCCTCATCCCCCGGGGAGAACTTCACAGAACAAGAGAAGCACGGCGCAATTGACGTACATTACAAGAATATGAGCTACGTTCAGTAAACACAGAGGAGTCGAACCAAAAAATATATATATTCAATGAATAGGTACATCACCTCGTCAAAGGGAACAGATGAAGTGGCACTCGAGGCAAAGCTATACAAACTTTTAAAGTTCAACGCAGTGGCGCATTTAGGACCACGCCTTGCATTCCACAACGTGTTAACGTATATGGGCTTTATTCACTGCGGTTTATGAGTTTTCCATTCACCGATAAGTGGCAATATCAAAATACCAACTAAGGTGGATGAACGTATTCACTGCAAAACTATGGGATTAACACCATTATTATGCAGACCGTATATTAAACGAAAAGTTCAATGCCCCTCACCGGGGGCGTGTCGGTCACTGAAACCGGAGGGGGTCAAGTATAAAAACAAGACGAAAACATTGACCCACCGTGACACAAGGCCACGTTTCCAGCTAGGCTTTCTTCTCTCCCGCAGTACATTATGTTTTAGGCTTAAAAGAAAAAACAGCACACGTACTTGTTTCCGAGGAGAAACTTGGGTTCAGAGCAGCTAGTGCAGTTACCGGCGTTTCCGGTACAGGTAAAACACGATGCCCCGCACGGCTGGCAGGATTTGCTGGTTTTGTCGCCGTACAGACCCGGGCCGCAGTCAGCTACGCACCGGTGACCTTCCTCGGGGTACGAGGTTTTCTTGTAGGTTCCTGAGACGCACTGGGACGGTACACCGCTTGCTGAGATTTCTGGTGGGAAGAAAGAAAGCGGGTGTAATTTTAAATAAATGATAACATGAGGCATCAAACGTTTGTTTCACAGGTGCAGTTATTGATACGTGTTTTGAAGGCTATTTTTGGTGATTTGTCGAAAAGATTGCAAAATAGAACAACTAAACTGTCAAATAATCTCTTATTGCCATATTTGCAAAACAAAAGTTGGGAAAACACACTTTATTTCTGCCACGTTCTATATAAACTGGTCGCAATTTTAGTTTAATTCTGGACAGTCTTCATAAATTTCAATCGCACAGAGATAGCTTTTAGTTAAACTAAAGGAGTAGACGGAAAAGTTGAACTTGAAAAGAAATCTGAGAAGATACTCCCAATATTTTGTCATTCATAAAAATATTTTGAAAAGCTGAGGAGCACCGCTTGTGATTGCATTTTCAATTCTGTTTTCAAAAAAAAGGCAAAGGGTCGCCACGGTACGTCACTGAAAACAGGCAATATGTCTTTGCTGCGTACAAGTTATGAGAAATTTTTCAAAGTGAACAAAGAAACTGGCATGAGCGGGATTCGAACCTGCGACCTCCGGAATACCGTACCGGCGCTCTACCAACTGAGCTATCTTGCCCTATGTTGGCGGTCTCCCAAATTGTCAGCATCTTTGTTCGGGTGGGCGCCCAGTTTCTTTGTTCACTTTAAAAAATGTATTCAAATTTACCTAGTATTCAGTTTCCCTTGTGGATTGTTTGACGAATTATAAGTTAAAAAGTCGTATCCTCATTGAGTGATCCCCACAATGTCGCTTTCCAGGTTGTATCGTAAAATTGGGTGTGATCCCTGGCTACACGGCATTCTGGGTTTTGACTTCTGACTAGCGCCCACCCGAACAAAGATGCTGACAATTTGGGAGAGCGCCAACATAGGGCAAGATAGCTCAGTTGGTAGAGCGCCGGTACGGTATTCCGGAGGTCGCAGGTTCGAATCCCGCTCATGCCAGTTTCTTTGTTCACTTTGAAAAATGTATTCAAATTTACCTATTCAGTTTCCCTTGTGGATTGTTTGACAAGTTATGAGAACATTACTTTTGTGAATAAAATATACAGGTTAATTGAGAATTCCTTATTCAAATGGTGACGTATGCTAATTTCGTTTCTATTTTTTTAACAGAACAGGAGATAGTAGCAGTAATTGTATGGGTTGAAGGACAAAACATCTTCTTTTAATGATCCACAATTACGAAAGGTTTCTGCAAATGCACAGCTGTGATACGACCGCGGCTATTATAACGTTGACACAAGCAAGGACACAAAGCGTAATAATCGATAAGGAAATCTGACGTAGACGTATTGATTATTGTGGAATGCTGCTGACCGAATTGCACTAGATAATATATTTGGTCGAGATAAATACTAGCAAGAATCAATTTAATTAATTTCCTTAAAAAAAATACATCTTTGCTACTTTTCACATTGCTTACTCTCATATTCTTTTTTTTCCATTGGTGTATATGCCTATATAATTTTTTTATAGGAATAATAGACCGAAGTCGGGAATAATGTGTGCTTAAAGTCGTCTTCTGTGATTTAAAGGCAAACACTGGCCTGAAATCCCCCCCCCAAAAAAAAAAAATAATAATAATAATAATAATAATAAAAAAAAAAAATTATAATAATAATAATAATAAATAATACAAAAATATAAAAAATAAAAATTTGAACCGTTTACATGAATTTTAACAGAAAATTGCTTACCAAGGACAAAACATAACCAAACAATGATTCCGTGCAATTAACAAATGGTGCACGCAAATAAAAATAGCCAAAAGAAATTTAAAATGTTAGCTATTTTACGAAGTAAATTATTTGGACAGTGCATTGTTTGTTTCACTTTTTCTTTGAGATTGTTTACATTTAATATTAATAAACTGGTTCGCGTCACCGTTTTCTTCCATTGAGCGACTTCAAATCGCTATGGGAACCATCGTGGAGAACCTTCCAATGAGACTGCTCCCAGCACTGCAGTTACATCAAGCGCAAGTAACGGCTTTTGTTATTGGTCCTTGAAAAAAGGGACACAGCGTAACTATGTTTTCATAATAATACCGTACAGGGGTTTGTTTACAAACAATTATTTAAGTGCTTAGCGATAACCGCACAAGCATTTTTTTAAAGTCGGGTCCTGTGCAACGCATTTACTCTTGATAGTGGTTTTCCGTCGGATTTGTAATCCATGACGTTACATTTGCCAGGGAATACACAATGTTTAGTAAACAGTGAGCCCTCGGTAGTGACACATTCCTCCCGATAGAATGGACTGATCCAAAAGATGATGCAAGGCGCTTTTCGCTGTGGTTACGATCACGCGTACATATGGCGTATTGTTTTGCGCACGCTGCGGTTGCCGATCGCGCATTGGGCTAATCTTGATATGACTTTATGCGTTTGACGGGGAAATATTAATGAGAACGATTTATTAATAACTTTATGCGTGGGTGGGTGGTTGTCTCCTATACTAGACTGAACAGTAGACGTCTGCAAAATGTAATTAATATTCAAATGATTTGTTGTGACAGACGATTCAACTCGTCGACGGCAATTTATGGGAGGCGTATTAAGGAAATAAATCTTCATTTCAGACGCCCATTGACGTATCATCTATTATATTTATCATCTTTCCTTCTGCGTGAAGTACAATATTCATGTTACACAAATCAATGTTTATTTTACGTGGACTTCCGACATTGAAAAAATGAAGCAATTTTTTTATTTTCATGGTCTGGAATGACAGGGCCAGACTTATGACTGTTTTTTTTTTATTGAAATGAATACATTTAGATGCAATCAAATAGAAGCGTTGTCCCAAAGTGCAAAGTCTCGCAATTTCACGGTCACTTTTTACCACTTTATGTGAACGTCTTTTTATGTGACTAGTCTAGAAACGGACTATTTAGTCTGTCTTTACCTAAAGTAATCTGAAGATATATCAATCGCAAGTTGATGTCAAATTCTTCATAACAGACATAAATCTTCATAATTATCAACCTGCGATATTAAAAAAAATGTTGTTTCACGGAAACACTTTATTATAATTTTTCAGCTCAGTCAGGCCAGTCAGAAAACAAAATTAATTCATAAAATAGGACGCAGCGGTGTCGGAGGTATCTTTTCGCCAAATCTCCTTGGATTTAGAAGTCAACTTGCACACTCTGATGTTAACAATTAAAACTATATGAATGTCCTCACTCGTGTGCGGGAATCAGTGATTCGCATATTTTTTATAGCACATTATACACTGGATTCATGATATTCTACAGATATTCTATATTCTACATGATCTTTGACATGATATTCTACATGATATTCTACATGATATTCTACATGATATTCTACATGATATTCTACATGATATTCTACATAATCTGCATGATATTCTACATTTATTCTACAGCACTTACCTTTGGTTTGCGTTGTCCAAATCATAAATACGACTGGTAGTAATAAGCACCATTTGCTTAGTAACCTCTCCATAATGATACGTCTGGCTGCCGAATTTCAACCTCTTATTCTTTGGTGATTGCCGCCCACGTGTTACTCGAATTCCTCGTCAGTAAATCAGCACAATATGGAACCTACGGGTGGAAGGCGAGATACTATAAACAATTTTACAGCCATTTATTTCCACACATCTGCCAAGTAATAATTAGTATACATTCTCTGTCATGGTTCTAGGAATAGATGTTATGCGCGCCTCAGGCTATGCAACGCGGTATTCTTATTTTGAGAATATTCCACATTTCGATAAACAAATTATGAAAATAGAATAACACCGACGTTTGCTTTTGAAATATCCAATCGGCCTTTCACGTGAATGTAAAGTATATGGTACCGCCCAAACTAGAACCTTTAAAGAGTAAATGCGGCGGAAAGTGTTAGCTGTATATAGGCCTACTCCGTAGTAAACAGTAATTCCTCGGATGTGGTAGTAGTGCATATCGATTTGGCTAAGATGATAGAACTTACCAGCTTATTTGATGTGTCCGCTATTTGTAGTCAGACCATTTTGTTTACTATTATTTAGTTGCAGACCCCAGCACACATTTTCCGTTTGTGACACTGCAGAAGACAAGAAGATGTGCTGATGTATTTGAATGTTAAAATCTCATTCACTCTATGGCGGGTATGTCACACTGTACTAAAATGAATGTCTGTCGGCTTCTGGCGCGAAAAAAAAAATACTATTGTAGTAAAAAGCCGGTATACGCACTGTTTACATTATACATCGCGATCGCCAGCGGTTCATTCAGCAATCGTGGCCTGTTCCATTCGGAGTTCGAGGTAACGGATTTGTGAAGAACGACAACAATGAAACAAGCAGGTTTGTAAAACTAGCGAAATATATATGCTGGCGCAGGCGGATTATACTCAAGTATTGTGTAAATGTAATCACTGTTTGCCAATGAAAGTAAAATGTGCCATACTGAATGAAGATCACAGAGAGATTTTTGCCGTGAGTGTTGTTTTGCTTACCCTTTGGTCAGTGGATTAGCCCATACGGCGATTGCATCAGCTTTCGGCATGCGCATGTGCAATACTACCAATGAGCCCGTATTTCATAGTGACTGAAATTCACGCTACACCGGCTGTATGGAGGAATTAGGGAACCACCCTCAAATAAAAGGATGGCTCCCCAAGTACAACAATCAACTAGTATCAACAAGTATTGACGTCAATCAATGCAATGTTTGGAACCAGAATACATTCTAAACTGCGTGTGTTTGGAACCAGTTGCCGCGGCAACTGACGTCAGACTTCGGTACTCTATGGTGGGTGTGTTTCAGTGGAGGGTGAATTTCAGTCACTATGAAATACGGGCTCATTGCATGCCTAAGTGGGGATAATTAGGAGTGTGGCCGGTCACGTGAAAGGGTTTAACCAATAAAACGGAAAAGGAGTCCGATTATAATAGGAGTCTGATTTTCATATACCAACGGCTTTCCGCGGGCACAGTGATATGGGAACACATACCCCCAACCCTCCCAAAAAACCGAGGCCTGTGCCCCGCCCCTCCCGCCTCGGCTAGAGATAAAATTCGTGTCACAGAAAAATCAAGCCTATTGAATTTTCTCTATGAAAGACTCCCCCGAAAAAAGTGTACATCCTTGGAATTAAAATGTACCTTATATCAATGTTGCTGTCGAATCCGTATTCGTCTCGAATCGTCCTATACATTTTGGGAGATACAAATAATTAAATCAGTAAAATAAAAACCTTTTGTTTTAAAATATGATATATTTTTTTTAAAAATTGTACACGTTTAGGCCTACCATATTTCATAACACCCCATACATATAGAAGCTTTGTACAGGAAGATAAAAGTTAAAATGATCGTTGGACCGAATACGGCTATTTTCTCTCCTGATCAACAATGATTCTGCATTGCGGAGGTATAGAAATCAAAACTATTCAACATTTCGGGAAACCTCTCTTGTTGGATACAATCCAATATGTGGGAACTTGATATATTGACGCCATTTAATGAACCGGGATTCGAAGAAATACGGGACGTGGTCGAATCCGGGCAATAAAGCCAAGCCCTCCCGACCCCCCAAGAAACATTTAATCATGCCACCATAAGTTTCACGTGACCTTAAAATCACACATTGCTCTGAAATCTCACAATACTGCAACGAACGGTTTTCTTTTATTTTCCCCCCTTTCAAAGTTCCTCCACTGAGATACCGGTACAAGGATATCCCGAAATAATGTTGTGTCCGTGTTGGCAGATGTCCAGTTTATCACAGTGATATTGCATTTCATTCAGAATGACCTATACATAATAGTATCTCAAACTTTAGTTGCTCAAGTTTGGTCTGTCATTCTTATGTTTACAATTATTTTTGTTTACAAACAGCGTAGTTGTTTAGCTGTGAGGCGATATCCGTACGGAGTCCCCGAACGGGCATAAACGATTTTTTTTTGCAGCCATCCTCACCAAATAATATACTCACGGGCCCCGGTAGAGGGGGTGCGGTGTGTGACACCCAATTTGTTGATTTTGTTGGCAAATTCGTGTCGCTGTCGGCACAATGGTGTCTCGGGCGGCAAAGTGCACGGTGTACGATAGTACCGCAAGTTGGCCAAAGTGTCACCAATTTAATGGCGCCCTCAACGTCACTTACTGCGTCCCCAAACTTCCAACCGCTTTCAATATATTTTTTAGACAGCATTATTTTTCGGGCATTTCTTTTCGCTGTTTTTTGCTCACACCCCGTCAGCAAATCATTGATGATACCCCCCCCCCCCCCCCCCTCCCCCTTCCCGGCAATTCACAAAAGGTGGTTTACTCACCGTTGTTGCCTCGATATCCTTTTGTTCCCGCGAGAAGGTCTTCCCTCCAATTGTCCGTGCACGTGGACCGCAAAATCCAACGAGATTTGGCGAGAAGACACACTTTTGGGCCCACTGAATAGGAGCTACAACGATGTCCTGTTAATGAAGTCATTTTGGTCTTTGACTTGGCTAAGTCGAGAATCTAGAATATTGTCTGTGAAGGAAAAAGCAGGCATTTCAATTTACATTTTTATCGATTGTGAATGCGTGCGACTATATAATAATATGCGTATCCATGGTATGGGTCGGTGAGGGGAAAACGGGGCGCTATATTTTGAGAAAAAGTAGCCTCAGTTGTTTTTGTCAATTTTTCTTTTTAAAGTGCGGAGGAGTGGATGGGTAGCACAGACTGTGAAGTGGTGGCGGTTTCAAATTATTTTACTTCAATTCAAAATTATTTACTTGTAAACAACTGGCCGGGCACCCATTGGATTTGTCGGGGAGGGGGTACTCACCAATTTGAACTTGTCCAGAAGATTTCTTTTTTAATTCACCCGGGAAAAGAAAATGTAAAGAGGTTTAGAAGTTTTCCGGAAAGTTGGAGTGCCATGCAAAACATTTCCAGTGTTGGTGTATTTCTGTCTTTTCACAAACAAAATATTAAATATTATGGCAGATATCATTACGTGTAGACTAAAGCCTGGTTTCCATATAGTCGTTATAATCGCGACAGCGTCGCCGAAGAGTCCCCGATGCAACGCCGATCAATGGAAACGCTTCATCCGGGACTTTCTCAACATGGACGGCGACAGTCGGCAAAGATCAACCAAGTTCAACTTTGCCGACTGTCGCCGTCGCGTCGGAGAGTAGGCCCATTCAAATACACGTACTGGCATGCCGTGCATTCAACGATGTCTCTCACCGCTTGAGTGCCACAAATTTGACCCATTTTTATCCTTTGACCAAGAAATATGAGCATAAATGTAAGTAAAATAGCTGCCCGTAATTGAAATCTATCGAAATAAAAATATCAGTTCAGCTTTCAGAAAAAGTGTGAAGTACCAAAAAAACGCCATTTCAGTGAGACATTTTGAAGCATTCGGAAGCCATTTTGTTGAAAATGTTCAGCCGAATGACGTCCAGAACCGTCTCTGCCCGGACGTCTGCGACTTGCCATCTTGCGTGCTGTCGGCGTTCATTGCGATTATATGGAAACCAGGCTTAATTAGAAGCCATCTTTGGGTACCCAATCGAACGGTGTCATACGCGCGCACTCATTGCGCCTTTGACCAATAGGATTGCCAAAGTAAACACGTGCCTCAAATGTAAGCACGCGTATGACGCGCGCGCGAGCGCAGTACCGGCCGATGTGGGGTAGGCATACCCAAAGATGACTTCCAAATTTTGTTCGTCGGATTAAAGTCTATAGATTTCAGTGAAATAGTGGCATAATCTCAACAGTAAACAGGAAACATGCAATGGAGATCCAGATCAACTTGTCTTCATGCATATTAATTGTTTCATGCAATAATATGATCTAAATGCTTGTTTCAAGTTCACTGGAAATGAAGTGTGTTTTTTTTTCTTAAATTTTTTGAAAATCCTTTCATTATTGTATACAAGAGGGTGCTATTTTACTTGATAATGCAAGACACTTCTTGTTAAACGAATAGCACAGTACAAAAATACATCTTTCAAAACAACCCACTGACATTTAAAAAAATTATTTGTCCATTATAATGTTATCCAAACATTACAAGTTGTTTAACACAAAAGTAAGTTCAAAATGGAACCTGATCCAACAAAAGTAGAAAAGTTTGATTTCTTTTTTTTGCACAAAAAGCTTTTGTGCAGACACTGCTGTTGTGGCTTGGGTGATATCACACTTTGCCTCACGAATATGGAAATGTTTGAGTAGCATAAAAGCAAAAATGATGAAATGTCTCCCTATAATTGTTACAAGAAGGTGGAAAGTCATAGTGCCATTGCAACAAAGCTGTACTGCATTGTATTCAAATCATGAAAATCCAATTACATGATTCCTTTAACGGTGCGCCTCACGAGTCGTATTATAGCGCCCTCAAGGGGGGAATTTAACTGAGCTGCCCAGAAATGTTGCCACCACACTAAATAAACTCCCATTGACTTTAGTGTAAAATCCACTAACTTCACAGTGAAGAAATCCTTATACAGGAGTCTCTCAGTTATTAGGGCACTACTGAAAATTATAGTTTGAATCTTAATCTGTCAAATTCTTTCCAATTTTTGGTAGGGTAGCCGTTTGGAATTTTTGCTAATTGTCCCCAAAGAGTACCAACCCTAAAAATGTGGATTTTCCTAAACCGGCTAGCTGCCATTTTTCATACAGCATCCCTCCACTTGACAAGCCAAATAGGACCAATTTTAAAGCCGAAATTTATCAAGTCTGCACAAAAGTTGAAGCACAGAACCCCAAGGTTATGATAGCTGATCATATATTACACAATCTATCAATTGCATGACCCCCCCAAAATGTATTATTCAAAAAACGTTGTGGGTTTACAATTTATGGTAATCAGCTTATTTAGTGTGGTGCATGTTGTTGCCTATTATTTTTGTGAAATGGACCAAGATAGGAGGCCCCCCCCCCCCCATATAAAATATATAGCTGTGGATCAGTGGTTAGTTTATGTCTTGGATAACATTAATGGCGGGGATCTTTTTGCATGAATACCAACAAGCCCTCATATTATTCCAAAACTTTTTTATGGACGTTCGCCCCGAACAAGGTTAAAAAGTAGTATATGATTATACAACATTTGCTTTTGCTGTAATTGTCAGAAATAAATGGATTTGGAGGTTAGTATTTTATAGCGTGCTACCAAATACTGTACCACTGACCTGTTTAAAGTTTTGTGTGCATAGATGCAGGAAAAACAGAGAGAAAAAAATTCTGAGTCTGGTTCCCTGACCATATTAGACAAAACGGAGCAATTTATAGACGTCAGGTCGGGGAGCTAGACTATTTCTAACGATTGTCGGCCGACAATCGTTGGAAAACGATATAAATTTCAAATTTTCTTGAAAACGACAGCACACCAATGCCATCATTTCACAGGATGCTTGAGACTGCTGTTTACTTACAATCTAGTGCGGTATTTCGCAATAATTCAGTAGTTTTGTTTTTTTCGATGTTTGCAAAATGCTGTATACTGCCTTTAAAACCAAACCAAAACACAATTGATAACAACATAATCAGTTAAAAGAAGTGAAGGATGTACGGTCCATTAAAAGACTACCGAAAGGATTCCCATCTGGGTCAAGGATAACAGCGACGCGGTTTTACGGGGAAATCGCAATGCTGGACAGGAATCTATTTTTTCAGGAAATGAAAACCAAAAAAATAATAGAAATCTGGTTGGTTGGAAAAGTTTGTGTGTAAGTACTTCCTCAAATTGGGTGGGAGGGTAGCTATAGAAAGAGCGGGAATTAGAAGTAGCCATCATTATCGTGGAGGCAGTATTGTAGTCAAGTGCGACGAGTACCAAGTACTGCCAAGTACTGAGACAGTCGAGTGGTACTCGAGTTCGAGTATTTGGGCCGTTGAATTTGAGTCGTTGAATTTGAGTAGAAGAATCGGAGTCCCAAGTTTAAAGTGGGACATCCGAGCGCGAGTTTACAAAGCCGAGTACTCGTACTTGGATATAGCCGAGTATTCGTACCTGGAGATGAGTAACTTGGACAGCCGTGCACGAGTGACTTGGCTAGCCGAGTAAAAGTTTGAAAATCCGAGTATGAGTATTTGGATAGCCGAGAAATTACATCATCCCAAACGAAAATTCCATGCTCAATGCTCCATTCCTCTTCTCGCTTTGCCCCTCTTTTCTTCTTTTGTGGAATTTTCTACCAATAAGCTGTAAGTTGTGTTTTTACTGCCCACTGTATACCAATACTAAACTCGAACAAGGAAAACCGATACCTGAAAAGTCAAACCCAATCATAACGGAACCAAAACAGAAAAAACACCTCACTGTACATGCCTTCCGCGAAGAGGGCCTCGGGTGAGGAAACTGACCGAATTTCGATATCATTAGTGTTCTATTGATTGCATTTAGGGCGGGCAATTTTGTAAACCTTAAATAGACCTATATAGTTCCTAGAAAATGTGGGTTTTTTTTCTCTCAATTTTTCTTCGAAACGACTTTGAGCGTCGAAAAAAGGTTTTCCCGACTAGTTTCAACAACAATCGTGCAGTTTAACGCCTTCATCTATGAGCAAGTTCGAGTGCCTGGTATTTCGTATACAGTTAACATGTATTTCGTGTACAGGTTGCCATGGAAAATCGACTCGTGGTTGACAAATAGTCGCCGCTCGAAGTTGCTCTATGACACATCATTAGAACGCCCTCTACTGGATCAGGAATCGGCAGTAAATTCGTAATCTTGCATCCAAGAGCAAGTTCGGTTGGGCGACTAGAGTGACTAGACTTAACCTTAGTCAATCTAGATGTCACTCGAACGCTGCGTGGTTTGACTAGCTAGTCCAGCTGGATCAACCTGGCTCCGGACCATGGTTTCTCTAGTCACTCGCGAGTTACGTCACGGTTTCAAGATGGAGGATAGGTAAACTAGGCAAGTTTTGCAAACGTTTACGGTAAATTGTTAGTTTTGTCCAATGATAATAACTCTTTGCAATAAGATAATGAATTATTTATTGCACTAAATTTAAATAGAGAAAATAAGAGAAATACATAATAGAAAATAGAAATGACGTACCAACATTTGCTTCGTTAACAATATTAGCAGACGACATTCTTTACAGTTTGTTGTTGCTGCACAAACTAGATTTGACGTAGTTGATCGACAAGTGAAAACAGACAACGCATGCGTGATATAAATCGCAAAATTGACAAAAGGGACTAGATCAGCAGCACCCGAACTTGCTCCAAAATACAGTCATCAGTGATTGCGCCCTCTGACATCCAGAACGTCCCGCTGTTCATTCCTTACGACGAGGGCGCTATTACACCATACAACCGCGTTTGTTGCCATTCAGTGTTCATCGATGGCCACACATCATCTCACATAGCTACACATCAATGGCAATAACTAGTACCAGCCACAACTGTCCAAGATGACTAAGTCATCAGCGGCGGCGATTTCTCGTCAAGGTTGGGGGGGGGGGGGGGGGGGGGGGGGCGGAGGAAAAAGCGCACAAGCAACAATAATTGTTAGGCATTTTGTACTCGGTGTCTCCTGCGTATCCTGGGAAATTTTTGAAAATGTGTGCTGATCTTTTGTAGGCCTATTCTGGTGCATTTTGGTGCATGTAAAAGCCAATGACCCATAAAATGTATATGACCATGGGGAAATTATTGGGGGGGGGGGGGGGGGGGGGCACTGCCATAGCCGTCCCCTCCCCAAAAAATATTGGGGGGGGGGGATATGTCCCCCCGTCCCCCCGGGATCGCCGCCCATATAAGTCATACACCAAAATATAGCTTGATTTATCACCTTTCATTTTCTTTTCATCCCTAAAGTAGTGCTTAAGCCTATCCTGCATACATTTGAGAGAACAAAATCCCTTCCTTTTACAAATGGCTAAAATGGGCAACTCTCGAGCCCAATGGGAGACTTTTGAGACGCTGGTGGCAGCAGACATACCGGTCCTTTTTGCTAGTTCTCTGCAGCATGCGCGCATAGTTCTAAGCATGCGCATGCACGACTGGTGAGAACAATAGAATAGGACCGATATTCTGCTGTTGAACCATGGAGGAAGGATATAGCCTTCCTCCATGGTTGAACTAATGGGACACTGTATCTTTACACCTCCTCATCTACACGGGCCTGATAAAAATATTTAAAGATCACGCAGGCAGCTTTGAACCTATTTATAATCGCACACCTTTAGTAAGATTGTGTGGTCCACTCGACAGTTAACAGAGGTATACTATTATAAGAGTGTGATTGTTTGGACAATAACTCTGAAAAAAAAGAAGATATTAAATAGCATTTAGTCACACAAAACTTTAATAAACTGCCGGCTTAACTGTAGTAAGGTAACCGGTACATCTCTTGAAACAAGTCGCTCAAATGGAGTACCGAAGTCTGACGTCACTTGGCGCGACAACTGGCTCCAAACAAATGCAGATTTCGACTTTTCCTAACCCTTTCCTTACCACATTGTTTATTGGCTTATCTCCCCCCCCCCCCCCCCCCCCCCAGTACCACATTCTTTGTTCAGTCAAGCATAAAACCACTTACGCAGAAAAAGCAGCTGACTGCTTGTTGAGTGGTATTTTTAACCAAAGATTGCACCCTCAAGAATAGATTGAAAAGGAAAATGTTGGTTCAATGACAATTTCTTTTTCATATGGTGTACAAATAAAAGTCGTAACTGCTAAAATAGCAAAGTTACGGATGTTTTCTCTTCTGGCCCACTTTATCAAACAGGAAAGTTGTTTGTCACATAAAACCAATGGCACTCCATACACATAACTGTACAGGGAAACTTTGGATACAGTTCTCAAAATATTGTAATGGTGACACATGAATTTTGTATAGCACCATTGGAAAGATCCGAGCAAGCTCTTTCCGTTGGTATATAAATCATGTATGCACAGCGCAAAACACAAGCTGTTAGCACTAAAGTTCGTAGAAACATGGTAAATATAATTGTTGTTTGGATACTCTGGTGTGTGGTTTCCTTGTTAAGTAAACTCGACATTAGTAAGCAACCGGGTGCTGTGGCTTGTCAAGTAAACTGACATTGCTAAGGAAAGATTTAACAGCCAGTCATGCAAACACATTGACACAAAATAACAAAAGTATTCTGGTTCCAAACATTGCATTGACGTCATCACTTCAATACTCTATTGAATTCTGCGAATTATAGGTAGCCATGTGGGTCACACATGTTAATTAACGCAAGAAAAAATAACCACAGAAATTCTGGGATCGCACGGGTTGTTTATTGTGTGAGTAGAGCAACGCAGAAGAATCCCAAATATGATGCGTCTGTTATTAAGGTCGTCTGGTCAACTTGTCAAAATATTCGTCAGATATTGCTGATTATTGCAGCTATAGTCCGTGCTATGACTGAAAATATTCAGTGGATTTTCCCCTACTAACGAAAAATGGAAGGAAACTATATTTATGAACGAAACAAAAACGCTCAGTACACTCTGCGTAGTACGGAGCTCTAGAAGTGCCACCCGGCTTGTTGAGATCCTGACATATTCTATCTCGGGATGGCGATTACTGGCAAGATGACGACATCCTCTGATAATTTATCACCGGATGACGACATCCTGAAAGTAGGATGACGACATCCTGAGACAATTTATCACGGGACGACGACGTCCTCAAAGTGGGATGACGATTGTGGGATGACGACATTCTGATAGACGGAAGTCGACATCATTCTATCTTTTAAAACATAATGACAGCTTACACGATACTGTGTACGATAATGTCCGGAACTTATAAATTATATCAGGATACCGACTTCCTGCTACCAGATGTCGTCATCCCGTGATAAATTATCACAGGATGTCGTCATCTTGCCTGTAATATGTCGTGATCATATGGGTACATCATTGGCTGTAGAGCATGACGTAATAAGCAGGCAGACTAGTCAACAATGATTTATGGATGTTCCATGAGTGATAATATGGCGGATGCTGGCTATAGTTTTTCGTACAGCGCTCAACGACCAATAAACTATCCAGATTTGTATACATGGAGATCAGTGGGTCCGCCGTAGACACAAACAATGGGACTGCATACGCGGTAGAATTTTCTACCGAAAATGCGTCCAATGGGCCAAGAACTGATATAATTTTTGGTTTCTTCATGATTGTAACATGATTGTTTGGCTTGGTGAGAAACTCTTGAAATGCCTAAGGAAAAAGATACTAAAAAACTACATTTGCAGGGATTCAGAAGGCCGTGTTCATCACTATCCATTTGAATCTTCATATACACGAATTCCAGCACGCGTTCTACTTACGCCAATGCAGTCTTGGAGAAGCATTGTTGCAAGTATTGCCGCTACATCCGCCATCTTACCGTGCCCAAACAATACGTTTGACAACATGGGGCCAATTTCACGGAGCTCCTTAGCACAAAAATATGCTTAGCAACAAAAAGTCTTGCTTAGTTAAAACAGGTTACCAGCCAAAAGGTCATGGGATTTTCATGCTATTAAGCAAACAACAGCTGAATGCCAGCCACAAGCGATACACTTCACATCCAAATTTGGTTGGTAATCCTGTCTTTATATATACCATAGAGCATGTATATACCAAGGAAGACTTTTCATGCTGAGCAAATTTTTGTGCTTAGCATCGCCGTGGAATTGGCCCCAGATTATATATGTACGTCCCTAGATTGGCTTTATATGACGGCGAAGAAATTTAACATGTCAAAGTAGAATTCATTAAACTATGGCAGAGCAATCATCAACGCCCGTTTCTCAAACAAGACTTATTAAGAGTCGAATCCGAAAGTCTAATTTCCAGGGGATAATAAATCGAAAGTGTCATTTGTTTCTAATCGTCTGCGTTCCGGACGCAGAGAGCACTCACTAGCTTGCTTGGCCCAAGCTATTTGCGCCCGGCATGCCAATGATACCATCATTAAGACACTTAGTAAGTACCCCGGGTACCGGTACCTTAACAGGCTTTCTTCAGTCCTGTTGTTGTTCGTAAAGAGTTTGATGAAAATAGGACCGTTCACGCAGAACTATGCTATCTGGATATTTACGTGATTAACTTTTGCTTATTATTTTCTGCTCCGCACAGTAATTTGTTTTCTTCCAAAGCTACGGTAAATACGAACTAGTTTTCTCGGGCAAGTAAAATATTGTATCGCTTCTACCCGTAAATAGAGCGGTTATTTTGGCCACAAAATGCAAGGAGATTTGGCGCGTGTACTGCTGGGCTCATAGTATTCGCCCTGTGCACGGTTTCGCCATATTGAAACTAGAGCGAGGCTATACCCATACACTGCCTCTTTTGCGTCGTAGATGTGTACGGTATGCGTCATAAATCGTTAGATACAATCTTAATTCATGTTCATGCTGCAGAACTTGAGCAATTCTGCCGACGACACAATCTTCCGCATCATGTGTGTCTCGTGGGACGAAGGAAATAGGTGAAAACGTGTGAAAGTCTTGCATATACCTGCAAAATGTGTATAAACCTAAAAAAGCCGGGGGCGGAATCCTCCCCGGCTCTGTTTTTTTCGCGTGGAGCTTTTCTGAGTTTTTCGGCTATAGGCAGATTTTGACACCATGTTTATATACGTCCGAGGACAAGAGGAGAAAGAAAATACAAAGGAACTTTTCAGTCCTCGCAAGTCCGTCTTTTGTTGAAATCGGTCCTCGGAAGTAAAAATACGTGCTTAGTCTATGGGGTTGGGTTATATTAAAGGACAATAGGAACCACAAAGCATTGTCCTCTGAAGTATTGGGAAAGTATGTGTGTGTGTGGGGGGGGGGGGGGGGGGTACTGTACATTTCTGACGGTGGGTGAAAACTGCCGTGATCGCTTCAATTACCTTGTAAGCCTACGTTGAAACCATACTTCCACAGAACATTTTGCGGTGTGTATAATGCACCAAAACTACAACACCCTCTGATTAATTGGAATGAAATTTTGCACAGGTAATTGTCATAGATATCCTCATTTGCATACTTAATTTCATTACAAAAAACGTTACTGTTTGGTCGGGATCTGGGGCGCAATACGCCTCTCTCTGGCTGTGAGTGGCCAGAAAAACGGCTCTTTGAGGGTTGAAAGAGAAGTGAGTAAAAGAATAAACACGTATTGTCAGGAAAAATGCATCTGAACGTTTGTGTTCTCCAGAAATAGCACATTGAATTATCAAGCGGTCTGTGGTAATTTTTCGAAGGGCGTCCGTGATACTGAAGAAGAAAATAAATGGGTGCATTAAAAAATGATGCATTGGTTGGGTACGGCCGTACGGATGAGGCAATGGTGGGTAAAAGGGGAATTTATTGATGGGCGTGTCGTAACTAGTTCTTTGATTTACGAGTCCCGAAATTGGGTTGTAGGCCTATTCAGAACTGTCAGTGACTAATAGCAAAGGAGCGTCTGTTGATTTGATTAATGGATTGACTGTCTGGGATGGGATTTTCTTGAGAGTTCTTGTTCCTCTTTTGGTGATAAAAGCATTTGACAAACGTGGGGTCAAATTTGTGGATTTTTTTAATTTTATTTTTTTATTCTTTCTTGCAATGAAAGCGCATATCGCCCAGAATGATATTCTAGGAAACCGCAGGGAATCAGGAAGGAACTGCAATGAAAAAATATGGGGGGTTAAATTTACCCAATTGTTGGTGAAAACTGCAACTACCCAAAATAAACTCTCATCCGGTTGTGTTCAAATAGATTTACCCAAATTTTGGGTAGTTACAGTTTTCACCAACTTTTGGGTAAATTTAACCCCCATGGTTTTTCAGTGTGAAAACCCAATCCACAGGTTTATACAATTCGGCCCTGGTTTATACACTAGGCCAAACTGAATCCCCTTCAACATTAGGCAGTCCATCGGTTATCAAAGTAAGAGGACAAACCAGTAACGACAGGTGTGTTTGCCGTTAATCGAGGCAATGGCCAGGGGGCGGATCTAGCCTTTCATTTAGGGAGGGGTTGTACCCGCCTATACCGCTACAGTGTACAGTGTATGGACCAGCGGTACACCACTGGTAACAAGGATGTGGTTTAGCATTGCTTATCACAACTTTGCTCAGCAGCCCGGGGGGGGGGGAGGGGCTGCAACCCCTGCAACCCCCACCCCCTCTAGATCCGCCCCTGATGGGACTTCGCAGCTTTTAGTACCTTATGTCCCCGAGCCCCCAAAAAACAAGGCTCCGGATCTTCTCTGGCAGATAGGCGGACTATTCCTACGAACAGAAAAAACACCACACACGCAAGGTTGACGCGGGCCGATGACGAGCAAAAGTGCTACGACTGAAAGTACTAAATTAGTCAAGTTCTCCCCGCTTTGAAACGAGGATGTCCATTTTATTTCGCAGAATGACTGAAAGTCCGTTGGCTATTGTCACAGCAAACGTTTGAAGAGTGATACACAACACGCTGGGCAATGTCGTCGTGTCACGCGCCCGCGGGGCCGGGCCGGCACGGGGTAAACACACGCGCTTCTCGTGATCGATTCTCAATCGCTCGATAAAAAAAATACAATTTGGTAAAGGCCATTTTAACATTGTTAACGAGAAAGGGTCGTGCGCCGGAATGCTGTGTGTATGGATGTCTTTAGAGGTGGGCAATGCTAGAAGTCGATGTTAATTTCATTTGGGCGGGACGAAGTGAGTGATTTTGAGCAGTTGTGATTATTAGCTGGCAAGTGAATGGGGTGATGAACTCCAAACACGGTAGGGGAGGTACGATCGATGGTAAAGAAATGAATGGCGGGGTCAGTGGCCGGGGTCAGTGGCCGAGGCCAACCCGTGAGGCATTTCCCCATTGGCTTATCGCCAAACGTATATGTACGAAACAGCCAATGGACGACCGCGATAGAGACAGACAGGCAGGCAAACGAATGGCGGATTCAGAGTCTAGATCTTGAGGGGAAAATGCGTTTCAAACTGAAGTAACAAAAACGAACACCAAATAATTGTTACTATACAATCATAGTGACGTCACATGAGAGTTACAAACTGCAAGGCAGACCCGTGCATGCGGCACCTATACGTAGCCTGAGCCTAAACGTAGCCCGGGGAATGTAGCCTACTGTACCCTATAATGTAGGCTGACATCTAAATATTGCCCAAAACCAAATTCGTGTACACAGCACCTATAAGTTTAGACAAGACTTGATGTACCCTGAGCCATGTACCCAAATGTAGCCCGAGCGCTAAATGTTGCCCCAACCCTGTACCTCAATGTAGTCCAATACCTAAAAGTAGCTCCAACATGTACCTAATGAATGCCGAGCCTTAAATTTACACAAAAATGCTATACAAGTTTTGCGATTTATAAAATAATTGTTCCCAACACAGGAAGATCTAATTCATAAAGTCTACACTGCAAAAACTGTGGTGTTAATCTAACACCATGTGGTATTTATATTGGGCGAGTGGTCCAATATAAACAGCACATGGTGTTAATTTAACACCACCGTTTTTGCAGTGTATAGGGCCGACGCATAGACATTAACAATTTCACCTTCTGTGAAGAGTCGAGTTTTCCCAAAGACAGCAATATTCACCCCTTAAATAGAAATAAAACAGTGACATGTGAAGTTTGTATCTCATTTGAACTCTGGTGAAATTGTAAGACACAATCTCCCCTTTTCCTCACATAGAGCCCAGCCACAAATACGAAATTAGACACATGTTATAAAAACGGGGAAAGTGACAAAATTACACGCCAGCAAAAAAGTCAAGCAAGAACGTAGCCCACCGCCCCCCACACACAGACAGATGGGCTGACAACCTAAAGAGAAACGGGTATAGACAAGTGAGTTGTGATTTAGTAGACTGGCTCATGGAAATTTAATCCCAGAGCGGTACATTTAAACATCATGCCCCCACGTCCAATTTCAACTGCACAGGGCTCGTCTAGTAAACCTGAATTCTAAACAGTCCCAAGGGAAAAAGGCGAAATCGTAAATGAAGCTTCTTGTAGCAGAATGACACCATATTAGACGGACGACAGACGGTAGCGACATGTCGGATTGATTGCATTCTCACCCATTTTTCATCCAAATAATAAACCTCGCGACGGACGATTTTTGTGTGTACGTGTGTGCATGTGTGTTGCGTATATCTGGCAGAATTTTTAGGTGCGTGTCCAAGTGTTCAATCAAATATTCCCAACACTTAAAAGCACGAAAGATAAATTGGAACAGCGAGGCCCCCAAGCCTGTCTGGCCCGGGGTAGGAGCTGATCAAACACTCACGAACACGGTCAATAAATTTGGAGTGGATTTGTACAAAGGCTTGACAAATGTCATCGCCAGCGACTTTTGTTTTACCACGGCTTCTAAGTACACGTATTGGTTAACAGCTAATGTAACAGGCGACACGAATATCTGAGTCCGTACATATGGTGGGGTATCACCACGAGAGCGATTGGCGTCGGTAACGCGAGAAGCTATGGTGAGACTGCATTATGGTGGGTGGAAGTGCCAGAGATCTCTACTCTGAACAGATAGTCGGGATGCTGAGATATTTTATAGCAGGATGACGACATTTAACAAGAATATATAGACATCGTCAGGATACTTCCACATCCTGCCCAAGATAACTTACAAGGATCTCGACCTCCTTGAAGTACAATGACATGAAACCCGACTAAATTTTCATGGGACGTAGGCAGTAGGCTTTCATCTTCCCAAGACAATGTATTCCTGAAATTACTCATCACTAAAACGGAAAAATACACAGTAAAAGTGTGGTAGAGTACCTTGGTCCAATGATTACGGTGTGACTCATGTGGAGTGGTACGCGGGTTCGAATCCTGCCGGGTGATTCTGGTGCTCATGTGCTTTGGCAAGACACTTTACTGCAATTTTCTCTCCACCCGGGAGAGTGCCTGTGAGAGTAGAAGACTAGCCGATCTCGCGAACTTCTCATGGCCTGATGACCAGGGGTAAAAATTGTGAAGCGCTTTGAGACATTGTATAAAGGGCTATCGACACTACTGTTATTGTTATTAAAACGTGAATGCACCTCATTCAACTCTGTACTATTGTAGACCCACCCTCATATGCACTCTGTACCATTTCTGTGGAGGCAGGAGCTCCGATGTTTGAGGGCAACAAAGAGTCCCAACAAGTCATTGAGTCGTAAAATCCTCTTACTAAAGACAGCTGGGGTCAGTACAATGACCTGTGTGGGATGAAACAATAAGCCAGTTCGGTATTTCAACTGCGCATGTGCACAATGACAGTTATCCCGAATGTCCCGTGACCTAACGCACGTGTTAAATAAGCCAGTGCGGTATCTCAAAGGTCAAAGGTTATTCGGGGATTTAATAGGTACCGAAGTCTGACGTCAGTTGCCGCGGCAATGGTTCCAAACACATGCAGTTTAGAATGTATTCTGGTTCCAAACATTGCATTGATTGACGTCACCACTTCGGTACTCTATTGCTGACGTAATGTCACACCATGTTACGCGAGCGCCCATTCTGATTGAATATAACATGGCGCGTTGTGCGACCACCTTTTGCGTTCACACGCGCGCGTTAGGCCACGCGGGTCATTCGGGATAAAATGTCATTGTGCACATGCGCAGTTAAAAATACTACCGAACTGGCTTATTCAATCAGAATGGGCGTTTGCATAACATCGCGTGACATTACGTCAGCAATTTTATCCGAATAACCTTTGACCTTCGAGATACCGAACTGGCTTATTTCAGACAAATGATGAATAAATGTGAATAAATTAGTATCCTGATGAAAAAAAAACTATGTCGACAGTTTAGGTGTAATGTGTCATACTGAGGTGAAATATCTTAGGATGACACTTTCAAAGCTTTGTAAGTAAGGTGGCGATTAAAGGAGCTTTGAAGAAAATCTCACATTCCAAGATTTTGCTATGAAAAATTCAGTTACTGTTATTCGTAATTCGTAACTGAAAGGGGATTTTTCCTTCAAAATTGGTAGTTTGATGTCCGTTTTGGTATTCATGGTCATGCACCCGTCTTTGTCGCACTGGGTCTAAGCATGAAGGTCTAACCCCATCTTTAGGTTCCGCCTCAAACATTTCCACATCTTCATCTTCCCTTTCCCAAAAGCCCGAGCCCTTGAACTGACAACTGCGACGCAACCTTACCCGGTATAAGCATCGATCGCAAGAGGAAATCTAGCGGCGGAAGGAGCCGGCATTACGCCGACACCTCCTCCCTGGTGGCAATTTCACCGAGGTGCATTAAGTTATAGCGCCGAATCAAGTCTCGTACACGCGGCAGGTTGTGAAGTGCGTATGGAGGGCAGCCGGTCTGTATTTACTGAGATCCCACCTTATAGCTTATGGTGAATAAAAAGCCCTAGAATCCATTGGGTGGCGGGATGAGTGAATGGCTTTATCGACCAAAAGACTGGAGTGAGTGAAAGGGCGGGCCATTTGTGAGAAAATGACGGTGAAAAGAACGTGGCACCGTGGCGCTTGGGCTGAGAGACGTGTGGAATGAGTCGCCGGAACTGGAGCATCGAGTGGTGCAAATGAAGTGAAAGGCCCTCAACTCTCTAGCCTGCTTCGACGAATGGAGTTTGCTGTCAAGCCTCCCACAGGAAGATCCACTTAAGCTCTGTATCTGGTCCTCAATTCCCACTTCCAGTCAACTTGGCCACCGACTTTTTAGTCAAGTCTTTGCGACTTCACAAAGTCTGGCGCAGATTGGTTGATAGAATCTTGTTCCACAACGCTGACGGGCCGTACAAATCCAATTAAATACAACGACCCACAAAGTGCCGCTCTTGAAAAGTTAAGTGTGGAGCTAAACAAAAAAACGCGATGAAATCAGTTCATATGAAGATAAGATGCATTCTTCAATTTTTTTGTTCAAATGACGTGGGAGGGGATTAGTGGCGTTCCTGTGTGGGTGGGTATAGGATTTCTTCTCAGCTTGGACAGCTATTATTAAGTGGCTCCAGTTTCCCCCCGTATTTTTTTAATGGGGTAAGGGTGACAGCTGTGAAGTGATGGCACTTTCAAGTATTAAAAATGCTCCCCATTGGGCCAAATTGCCTCCTCCCTCTCCCGCTCGATACGCCACTGATCCATAGCAAGTTTTCGCAACTACACACGAGAGTTGTACCTTGAATTCATCAAGCAAAACAACTGTTTCCTTTCCCCTGGTATAAAAAAAAAAATCCTTCCGCCTAAAATTAACAGTTTGCTCAATTCCAAAATCACAGCCGAATAACGTCAATCGATGCCTGACTTTAATTTTCGCCCTCACGTTTGAACGACAGTTGCCGATTCCCGAGACCAAATAGACTGACTTCTGAAATGTAACATGGGTCCGGCGGCTATGCCCCCTTGAATCGGGAACAAAATATGTACGGGAAATTAAACGGAACGGTCGGCCGGTTATCAAAGCTACGGTATTCGTCGGTTGGCGCCTCCTAATTCTTCCTGCATCCCCATCGGATTTATCTGACAAAAATTCCATCAGCCTCTTCCTTGTTAATATACTCCCCCAGCCATGCCTGGCAGAAACATTCAGAGCCTCTTGGACCCGATTGTTTAGATGGAAATATTTTATAAACATCTGTGAAGACAATAATCCAAACATGTGGTGCAGGTCTAATTTTCCTTTTTAGGCCGCCCTTATTAGATTACTTGAGTACGATGAGCCAAACAGATTCTTCGAAACAAATTGGGTTAAAAACTCGTTCTCTTGTTCTTATGCGCGGAAGGACTATTAAACAACGTCAGAATACCCTCCAACCTTATGGAAAGTCACGATTGTATTGTGTACCAAACATCATTTTAAAACCTAATTAGGTCTAACTTCTTTCTTGGGCTTTACTCTGAAGCTTTCTTCTGGCGAGTGTTGCTAATGTGCTCCTATGACATAAAGTTGCACAAAAGTAAATCAACTGCTGTAGAGCCAAATGATATACGCCAAATTCCATAATTCAGGAAAAATACTTAGGACTCTCTGATGTGTTTGAGGCACCCATCAAATTAAGGCTTATTTCATCATTTTTCAGTTTCTGTTCAATTTTATGGGGATTAATCGATGACTTTTGGGAGAAATGTCCATCCAAAGATGATCCCCCTAAAAGTAGTTCCGTAGCTCATCGCCAGCTTGAAAGATGATGCCTACGCTCCATTGCAAAATAGAGCACTTTTAGGGCCCAATTTCATCCGAATTTCACAGTAATACAAGCAGGCAGTCCTGTGCACCGCTTCCAACCTTCTCTGTTACAAACCCTCAAGTTCATGGCCCACAAAATGCTCTAACAGTCAACAAAATATAACTTGGGTATAGGTATCACTTCAATGGGTAACTTAAAACATAAATCCTGCATGCATGAGCTTTCGTATAGTATACAATTACTTTATCATATAATTGTGTTCTACACAAGCGATGCACCAGCACATTTACGTCTCAGAAAATGCTTACATGTCCAGCGGCGGCGATTTCTCGTCAAGGTTGGGGAAGGTGAAAAAACACAGCCAACAAAAATTGCTAATTGTTTTGTACTCGGTGTCTCTTGTGTATCCTGAGAAATTGTTGAAAATGTGTGCTGATCTTTGTGTATAGGCTATTCTGGTGCATACTGGTGCATGTAAAAGCCAATGACCCATAAAATGTAAATGGGGGGTGGGGTAACTGCCACTGCCGTCCCCTCCCCAAAAAATATTGTCCCTGTCCCCCCGGGATCGCCGACCATGTTATTTTCATGACAGTTAATCTTTAATTTTATCGATTCTAATACGGGTGAAATTTAGCGTATAACTGTGCCTGACATTATTTCTAAAAGCGAGAAACAGACGGGCGCTGGCAAGGTTATTGGGCATGTCCGATTTTATGCCGTGTACACAGGACGTTTCAAGCAGAAGTGACAAGCAGGTTCTGTTGCTAGCTGGAGCATGAAAGAGGTACAGAAAATTAAAAGCGATCAGCCGGGTTCTTTAAAAGGTGTACAAAACGGAATCTATCACTAGCTGAAAGGTTTAAGGCCCTCTTAGGGTCAAAAGGAGAACCACATAATGTAGTGTGAGGTCTTTTTTGGATTTTCCAAAGCTGATGATTTCTCGGGAGAGAAAGGCTTAAAAGAATTCGAAGTAAAACGGATTCACAAACTTTATAAAACATATAGTTCTTACCCTCCAAAGTGTAGGAGTGTCATTTCTACATTGCATTATGTGTTTTACTGAAGCTATTTTCGTTTAGTTTACTTTAATAGTTTTTTATTTCTCTTTAACTTGTGTCCTTGTTCAGATGATGACGACAGCGACGACGACGACGACAATAACCGGCGTTTAGAACGTTTTTTTTTTGTTACACTAAATCACAGCGTTTACAATTATTATTATTATTATTACCCAGGCCCGCCCAACAATCATTCCTAAAACCTTCTTAGCTCCCTATACGGAGTAGGCTATACTGCAGTTTCGCTGCATTTAAAGGTAGTGTACATGATTGGTCATTGTTGCAATTTTCAGAAATGGGCGGATTTGGGGGTTAGTATTGAGGAAATATCGTTCAACTGACCTGTTCACACTTTTGCGTTGTTGGATGGCGAAAAAAACGAGAGAAAAACGGAGCTCGTTTTCAACCGTCGGGCGGATGATAGCCTTTAGTCAATGCGCGCGTGGCTACCTGGCCCGCGTGACGTGCCCCGAATGCCAGCATAGACTTCTTCGCAAATACAAATACCGCCTGGTTGAGACGTACGTCACAATGGTTAAAAGGGATTGTGGGAAGGAATGAGACTGCTTTTTCCTTCCCACAATGCCTTTTTACCATTGTGACGTCTCAACCAGGCGGTATTTGCGAAGTTGTCTATGTCAGGGGCGCGCCACTCGTCCGGGTAGCCACGCGCGCCTTGACTATAAAGGCTATACAGGGCAGTTTTCCAACGATTTCCAGGATTACCAATCGTATACACTACGTTTAAGGTTCAGTTCATTGACAACAATCTCAAACTGTCTTATTCAAGGTCGGCTTAAAGCCAGCTGGAAATCGTTGGAAAACGATATACATGTTCACTTTTCTTGACAACGACAGCACACCTGGTGCCATCATTTCCCAGGATGATTGAGACTACTATTAACTTACAGTCTAGTAAGGTATTTCGCAATAATTCAGTAAAAAATACAATTGGAGGATTACCAATCGTGTGTACTACATTTAAGCGCACATGAGCTAATCAAAATATACCCATTTACTCCTGGGTGGAGAAAAGCAATTTGTGACAAAGTTTCTTGCTCAAGGACGTACACAAGCACCATGACCCCTTGGCGGGGTTCGAAGCCAACGCACAATCTGTAGTTCTGCCAAGATCTTGAGTCTTGTGTACCAGACCATAATAGCATGAGGCCACGGCGTTCCACGTTCAGAAGCTGTCGGAATTACGCAGAACCAATCAACAGTATAACTACAGGAAAAATATACAATTTGGGGCCAAGGGCGTCACGAGGGGGCGGGGGGGGGGGGGGGGTGGGAAAGGGGGCACTTGGACATTTTTTTTTAAAAGGAGAATAACAATTAAAAAGAAGACGAGGTGTCATATTACTGTTAATTTAATGCACAATTTAACAAGAGCGTCCGGGGTGTCAATGTTGGTGGTGTGGGCAAATGTCCCCCACCCACCCTCGAAAAAAAGTGATAAATTGACAATATGCCAGAGAAAGTACACGGATTTTGTGATTTTTCCCCTTCTAGAAAAAATCCTGGCGACGCCCATGATTGGTGCCATTCTCGTTAAGTGATGCTAAGGCAATAATTGTTAAGAACTCCTTCCTCTATTCAAACTTCTCAAGTAACTTAAGAAGATGCCTTCAGGGATTATCTTAGAACTAAGTAGGCGTGGATCAAGATATAAAGTGTCTAGTGTCCCCCTAGGTTCTGACCATCAACCCTCAACATTTCAGGCCGACTTTAGGAGGAAAAATCTACTTATGTTCTTCATAGTGATCGCAACAGATACCGTTTTAGATTGCTTAAAAGCTGAGAACGCCCAAACGTCCGAGGGCTTTAACAGCAGGTCCATGTTACGAAATTTCAGCGACTTTCTTCCCTTGGGCAGGAATTCACCACCATGTCTCTAACCGAGTTGGATGAAGTGAAGGAAACGTTGGATTAAAGCTACAGAGAGCTAGAGAGCGATAACGAAGATACAAATCCACTTTAATGCAACCTAAAATACGGAAATGGTGCGTGATGATTCATGCCCGAGGCCCGAGGTCCGATTGTAAAACTGTTAGTCTTGCAGTCACGAATCCTTCACACAAGCCAGCCTACTTCTGCTGAAAGCCCGCCTTGCGATAGCCGCAACACATCAAAGACCCATCGCGCGCGCTCTATAGAGTACCACCCGAGGGAACCCATGATTCATCCGCGAAATCGCAGCTACGCTCCCCGTCAATCCACCGTCGTGTCTGCGTCATCGTCACCTCCCCTTCCCCCCTGCCTCTCGGTTTTATCTCATCATCGTGCGAGATGCCTATAGCTGGTGATGATACCCGGGCAACGGGAGACAGCTCCATGCGAGACTGATATGAAAGTCTGAGAGGAATATAATGAGACAGCCGGGGCGATAAATCCGGACCCTTGAGTGTGTTGTTTTTATCTCGAGTGTTGCCGTTGATGGGACCTCGTTAGGTCGTTAATAAATGGTAAATGTGAAAATAAGCCTGAAGTGTCTGCCCCGCCAGAACTAACTGCAGCTATTTCGAGAAAAAAATACAGACTTCAAGTTAGAAAAGTCTTAAAGGTATGATATAGCTTTGGTAATGATCAAAATAATATTGATTAGTTTCAATCTATAGCTTTTGTTTATAAAGATGTTACCAGTACCCAGAGTTGTATTCGAGTCCCTGCAAGTCCTTTCACAAGTCCCTGCAAGTCCTTTCACAAGTCCCTGCAAGTCCTTTCACAAGTCCCTGCAAGGCCTTTCACAAGTCCCTGCAAGTCCCTGCAAGTCCATCACAAGCCCTCCAGTCCTAATTCCATCACCAGCTATTCAAATGGCTTTGACAAAGGCATTCCTTTGTCATTGTTCATCCAGCTACTTGTGACCAACTTTATGAAAGGACTTCTGACTGGCCTTGCGAAAGGACTTGTGAAAGGACTTGCAGGGACTCGACTACAACTATGTCTATATATCGTGTTAAGGTCGATTCAGACAGTAGGGAGAATTCGGCAGGACCAAAACGCTAACAATAACAAATTATAAAGCGACTAGTATTTCTGTAACTTGTCTCTTACTTATCCCGGGTTGCATTGCACTATATTATGTCCAGAGGAGGACAGCAATGGAAATTTTACTTTTAGTAACGGGGAAAAACCCACTTTCTGTGAAAACCAACGCAATCAGGGAGAGACTTAAAGGCTAGATCAGCTTGACAGGAATCGAACCATTGATGTACAGGATGCAAAATATGTGCATTTACGTCAATAGAGGACATTTACACAGCGGATATATAACCAGGACTCGCAATACGTCGGTGGAGTTGAAGCCAGTGTCCGCCATCTTACCGTGCCGAAAACAATGCGTTTGACATCCCGTTCTTAACAGTAATGACTGTGTACTATGGGCACAGTAATATGGCGGCTGTTGGCTTCGGTAGTCATAGCCTACAGCTAGTAGTATAAAGACGCATTGCGAGTCCAGGGTTATTTATTTAAGCCCGTTAACGTGTTTAAAATTTGCAGTAAATGAAAATCTAGTTATGCTCGTTGTGGCTAGTACCAAAACGTTGATTTTCTGAAAATGTATATGCGTTATGATTTTTGACAAGTCAATTTACGGGTCTATTTTTTCTTATTTCTACAGACACTGTTAGTCTTTCGTGTAAACTATGACGTTGTATGAAATACAGGCAGGATCCGGCTAGGTCCGGATCCGACTTTCACAAACTGCGCGCCTGTGATTTACCCAAAAAGGTTCATACCCAAAAAGGTTCATACCCAAAAAGGTTCATACCCAAAAAGGTTCATACCCAAAAAGGTTCATACCCAAAAGGTTCATACTCAAAAAGGTGTCGTCCAGCGCCCTCTTTCGGTCAGTAATATGGCACCATGCATTCTGAATCAATCTCCAGCGCTCGCGAAATTGCAAAAGTCGAAATGCAGCTGCAAATCGATTCTTATGCAAATACCGACCTCACGCACATCAATGCTTGATGATAATTGTTTGAATACTACAAGCGATGAATCTGTATACCCTACAAAATAGGATGTTGTCCATCCTTAAAAGAACACAATGCTCGATTCGGAATCTCAAGATTAAATAAGACATGGAAGGAAACCGTGTATGGATTTAATACACTGCTTGATTTCGACAAAGGGAATTTAATTTCTTTCAAGAAAATTTGGGTTGCTTTTTAACACAAGCCTGGCGCATAGGTGGTAGTGTTTTGTTTATAATACCTGCCGCATACTGCCCGATGTCCCTGAGGTCGGAAATGTACTTCAAAGGTAGCGAGCCAAATGAAGATGTCTATGAGCAGACAAATAATGGAGTACACAGCGCGGGGGCTTGCAGCAAACATTCATCTTAATTCGACCAGCCGTCAGATGTGTTCTGGTTTTACGGGTCATCTTAAGCACTCGCTTTGACAAACTGCCCCGCGCCAGTGAATACTAAATCCGATTTCTCCATAACAACCGACTCCTGACAAATGCCTGGTTCTCCTATACAGAGGCCTATTTGTTTCCGAACGCTAGCTATCAATCGGAGTTTTGCAGAGGAAACACGGACGGAAATGTCAAACACATCCGAAAATTGGCGCTCAAATTGTTAGTGAAATTTGAAGTACACGAGCCCCAAGAATATCTCTTAAACAAGTTACCGTTGCTTGGAAAAGAAGATGCTTTGATTGCGCCATTGGAATTAATGGTAACGTCCCGACGGAAAGAAACATGACAGGTAAATGATTGAAGTCCCATGCCAAGCACGCGGAAATTGAATTTTCAAATTTATGGGACACGAGACAGCGGGAGTATCAAACGTAGCAAAACGTCAGTTTGTTGCTGTCGGACGAGGAGTTAAATTACTCCACGGATAATCGCAGTAACACGATCCGCAAATGCAATAACAACGGCCACATTTAACCTGACTGACATGATTTATCTGCACTTTACGACAACAGTCACATAACAAAAAATCGACGATCCTGTTTCCACAGATGTGTTATTTTTCAAGATTTTTTTTGGGAGGTGGTCTAATGAGTAACATTTCCTCAATCATAGAGCAAGTTCGATCAGGGACCAATGGTTAACTAGTGGTTGGTTCGTGACGTACGTAGCGCATGAGCACTGAAGTTGAAGTGCGAACGACTCTAGTCGAACTATTGTCATGTCAACGCAACCATGAGAAAATGGCGGTGGCTAGTTTTTTTTAAACGTTTTTGGAAGAATTCATAGATGAAAGCGACACGGACGATATTTGCTCAGTATATCAACAATGTCACAAGTGGTAACATGTGCATTATTTCAACAAGTTCAAAGAAAGACAAAGTAACAAAAAAAATGATCGTTCACTGTTGCTGAATATTTACTTACATCTTTCGGTTTTTTCGATTAGAAACGTCTATTGGTAACCAGCGACGCGACCAACCTCGGTAGGCTGGTCGCGAATCGTCGACTAGACTAGTCCAACCGTCGTCGACTAGCGTGCGTTCGATCAGAGTTAGTCGAACTATGGTTAACTATAGAGGAATTTCACATTTGCCCCTTCTGCGCACTTCCAGGTTGAAAGCGAGAATGTCAGTGGCAAACAAAACAACGCTTTTCAGCACATTCATTCATGCATGAATAAATCAGGCCATATAAGGCAGCGCATGCAGGCGCACGATCAGCATAAAGTTGTTTACTGTGACATTGAGATCCTCGTTTTCAAACGCGGAAGTGCGCAGATCGGCGCTAAACTCGTCGTTGTGGGATTCCTAGTCCTTGATCGAACTTGCTCATAGTGTTCATTAAGCGCCCTCTATCGGCACCACATAATTATTGGCAAGCGATATCTCATTGATATAGCAACTGACAAAAGGAACTTTGTCAACAAACTCATTCAGACATATTCAGAATAATGAGGACAAGAATTCTTTTAAAGACATATCTCCTAATTAAAAGCTTGAAGGTTGCGGGGTTAAGAGTGACCAGAAAGGGAAAACTCATTGGGGGGAACATATTGGATAATAGTTGGGACAATTTAAGGACACGCCCAAGGCAGACGACAGACAAAACGAAGAATTATACGGGGAATTATCTTTGGAATTGGAGTAATGAAAAAAGCAAATTAGTCAAGACTAATTTTGTGAAAACCGGAAATGAAAATGTCAATGAACAGAAGTTAAAAGCTGCAAATTATTGTGTTTCTGTTAAAAAACCCAAAAACATTCCATTCTTGATTTGATTAGTGTAATATAAGCAATGGCGTGATACTGAAAAAAACTGCCCCGTGTGAGGCGAAGTTCGTTTCTCAGGTAAGATACAGCCTCAATTGCTACTTTCATGTCCTCATCCATAAATTAATGCGACATACGACATGTACAGAGCTTTTCACATTTCGTCCTGGACCGCATAATGCAGAGAAGCTATTAATGAAGTGCTTATACAAGCGCGCTGCATGCGCGCACGTGGTTTAATCATTTTGTTTTACCTGCTCCATATTGTTACGATACTTGCTCCAAGGCGGTCCACAGCGGTAGTTTTCTTTAGATTTCACCCTATCTAGTCACGTGGCTTAAAAGGTTTATATGCTTATTTGGATGCGAGGCTCAGCGGTTGCATTAAAAAGTCCAACTGTATATTCATTTTGAATGAGAAATCGCACATGCACAGATTGAATGAGCGAACTTAGCATTTATGTCTATTTCTGCCCACGGCACTGCCTATATGGCGTTTACGTGTATTAGAATTTCCCATGCAAACAACAATTTTTTTTTTCCTTTTTAATTAATCTGGTCCGGGCCCTGCACAAAGGTAATTTGCAAAGCGACCTTATTCAGGAACAATCCACTCTTCTTAAAAATGCAATTCCAGTTGGAATGTCTGTCCAAGTATAGGCTGTTGTCGTTTTCAACAATTTCCCCCCTGGCTGTCTTGTCGAGAAAATTAGAACTCATGCCTCGGGAAAATGGGTGCATATATTAAATTTGCGTTAGACCGAATGTCCACCCCATCACCTATGCGCAACGTTCACTGATGCATCGCGTTTTTCCATCACATTGTATATAGGGGGCTGCCGGTTCACACCACTGGGAGAATAGGCCTAACTGTTGAGTGTAATTATTATGTAGTTGTTCGAGTATTTTCAAATCATCATAGCGACATGTTTAGCGGCACTAACAAGATTTTTTTTTAGATTTTGAAAGTGAACAAAGAAACTGGCAGAAGCGGGATTCGAACCCACGACGTCCGGAATACCGTACCGGCGCTCTACCAACTGAGCTATTTTGCCCTATGTTGGCGGTCTCCCAAATTATCAGCATCTTTGTTCGGTGGGCGCTAGTCAGAAGTCATAAACCCAGAATGCCGTATATAGCCAGGGATCACACCCAATTTTACGATACAACCTGGGAAGCGACATTGCGGGGATCACTCAATGAGGATACGACTTTTTAAATTATAATTCGTCAAAAATCCACAAGGGTTCGAATCCCGCTCCTGCCAGTTTTCTTTGAAAATGTATTCAAATTTACCTAGTCAGTTTCCCTTGTGAATTGTTTGACGAATTAAGATTTTGTTGAACTATCACTCTGTCATACCAACTGAGCTATCTTTATACCTGTTGTGGCAGTTGATTAATTCTCTCGTCGATTTCCCAAAATTTGGATGATGTTATGTTATCAAAATTCGTATCCTCACTGACCGATCCCCATATTGTCGCCTTCCTGGTTCTATAGACGAATTTCACGTTAGCAAGGCTCTCCGTGCTAATCAAACATGGTTATTCAACATGGTTATTCATGCATGCATGAATTATTCCAATCGCATGAGATTATCCCAATTGCACCGAAAAGAAGCCACCTTCAGCAATTGCAGCTTTAAAAGGCAAAAATATGAAACCCGAGAGTTAAAAATGAATGTTTTATTGGGCGTAAACGACATTATCCGTTTTCGTCTCAAAGTGAAGTTTGATTTTTCAACCTTTACAATTTCAGTCGCTTTCTGTCCACTTGCATCAAAGTTCTACAGGAAAAAAAAGTATGGAAATAACTTGTCGCGTTTTACATAATTTCAGTTTTAAAGAACGTTGTTATTTGATCCAATGGGCCCGTTATCAAACGGTCTTTTTTTTCATGCGGAAAAGAGCAGACCTAGAATTTAATAGTTCTCATGTATATGTCGTGACACACAATTTGCACAACCTACAAATAGCTACCGTATCGAGTCAATTCGACTCGTGCTCTAGTTTTTTTTTACTTTTTCTTTTTTGTCTCCGCTTTTCCCCCAACACCGTGGCGTCATGATTACTTCAGAATATTTCACAGCGTGGGTGATTTACTTTGACAATTTTGTGGGTCGTGTGATGGCAAATTTTCCGGTCAAACACGACGGGAGAAGTCGTGACTTGTCGTCTGCCGTTTGCTCCGGCATAATTTAGTTTTACACGCTCCATTTGCGTCACAGGGTTCAGGTGCATGCGGCCCATATATTAAATTGTCTGAACCACCCCCCCCCCCCCCCACCCCCCAACCTCTTTTCATGGGAAATAACACCTTTCCTTCGTAGGATAGGATATGCTATTGTTATAAGAATCTAATTGCTGAATGGTTTCTTTTCAATAACGACGGAGGAAGATAAGGCTGTATGTAGACGGAAATTTGATTGTTCCCAGCTGGCGGGAACATCAAAAGGCTGGTCTTTTATTTTGACAATCAATGTCAAAATGGAATACAGATTTCGTAAGTTATTTATAATGATACTGGGATATGCCAGGATAGAATATGCAGATTGTATGGTATCAATATTAAGTGTATACGAGCGGAGAGGGAAGCGTGGGCATCAAAACGACCGTCGTTGTTTTTGGTGAAATTTTGGAACGCATGCATTCGTCATGCCAGAAAGATGTGTCACTTCCATATTTCTCAAGGCTGATCTTTGTCTCCGGCTTGCCATGCTTTAAAGTCCCAAGATGTGGTGTTTTATTTGAACCCAGCCTGTTTATTTTTTCGAGTAGGCCTATTCAAGGCTTCAAAGCTAACGCTGTTAAAAACAAAATACTGAAGGGTACAAGTGCCCCAAACATTCCTTTTACTGGAATTTTGAACACAATTGGTGAAAGGAACGAAGTTTTCGCACAAGCATGGATCTCGTGTCTTAAAAAAAGTGAAATCTTGTTAACTTCCCCCCATTTGACCCGCTCTACAAAAAAAGGTATTATGTCGCAATATGTGAAAACACACAAAGGGGCTGTTCTATGTGAAGCAGGCGAAAAAATCTTCACATATGTGATTTTTTTGTTTTTGATGTATTGGCTTCTGTTAGGCCCCTATATCTATATTTTCAGAATTTATTTTCAGAAACATTTAATATTGATCAATAAAGATGAAAAAGTAAATGTTAATAAAAATTACTTCTATCCCATTTCTTTGCACTTTTTGTGTTTAAAGGCATACCGGTACGGTATATCTCTAAACGCACTTCCGTTAAATTGGAAATATACAATATCTCGAGAACACAAAATGCCACAGGGGTCAAACCTACACCAAATTACAGCTTAGGATGTGACAAATTCAACTATGTATATAACTCATTCTTCAAATTTTGAGACATAATACCCTTTTTTGCAAAGCCGGTCACCCCATCATCCAAATCATCGGTCCCCCTCCACCCCCACCCCCCCCCCAAAAAAAAAACACTCTGTCTGACAATCTCTGGTTTTGCTTCGTTACCGGTAGTATGCCATCAAAGAGCCGAGACCAACATTTTGTGAACATCGATAGTAGGATCAAAATGTTCCCCTTTAATCGACATGTTTGTGTCCAATATATCTGCCCCCTCCATTAAAATTTGATATCTTCCATTCTCTCCGATCAAACACCGGTGTGGCGTTTGGCTATAAGGGTCAACATATTCCCCGCTAGGAAGTTTCGCGCTTGGTTCCCAAGTGCTAGCCAATCGGCCGAGGCCGTCCAAACAAGCCGGATACGGAACGAGTACTCAGAGTCGATTCTAAGCAAACCCTGTCATCACTCACGAAGGGATGGGTCCACAAATGGGTCATCTCTTGAAATGATCATTCGCGACTGACCCATTGGCAGAGACGGGTTTTGCTGCACTATCGACATTTAGGTGAAATGACTCGGGGAAAACGTGTTCTAGTTTAATTCAGGGCTTTGTAAGTTTTAAATGGACGCCAATTTGCCTTTGTGATATGTGTAAATAATTGTATTAAAGATGTGATTGAAGATAAAAACACACGGCACCGGAAAAATAGAAGTTCTATTCGACGGTACGCATTGAATAGATAATTCCACGGTCACACTATTGGTGGCGCTACACCACAACTGTTATTCACACAAAATGGCGGACGATGTTCGCGAATCACCGTTTGTTCTCCTAACAGACGATGATATATAGGAACTCGTAGGCGATGCTGACGCTGCTAACACAAAGAAACAAATTAAATACGCAGTCAAACGATCAGATGAATTTGCAAGACACGCAGGAACAACAGGTGAGCTTTAACTGATTCGGAACTTGACAACTTTTTTGTCGCGGTTTTATGCGGGACTGAGAAGGGGAAAGGGCACGTTGTACACAAAGAAATCCATGCATGCAATCTGACGAGGATTTATTCAGGCGTTGTATAAAACAAATTTCATTCCGTGACAGATCGAATGTCAGTTAGAAGATGCAATGTTTGCGTCGGGGGATGATGTAAATTAGAACAGAGATGTTTTCTCTTTTGCCCTGTCCTGATCGAATGTTCCATTCCACTCGGCTTCGCCTCGTGGAATTGCACATTCAATTTGTCACCTCATGAAAATATTCTTACCGTTGCACTAACATTCATTATTTGTATACTATTCATGAGCGCCCTATCTAATAGAAAATTGATGGTGTAACGTGTTGGCTTTGATTCTTGTGTAATGTTTGTTCGCTATTTTGATAAATGTTCGTTTCAAATTTTGCATAAAACTGGCGAATTAGCACAGGCACAAACAGCAGAAATGGCACATTTCAGGGATATCGTTACAAGTATTGCAATGCATTTTTTTGAATAATTATTACAAGTAAATTGCAATTAGGTTTCTGTCTGTGTGATTTCCGAAAAAAAGAACGTTTCACTACTTTGAATAACATGTGCATTTTGGTGTGAATTTATCTTATCAATGGAACTCGGGAACGGTGTTGATTTAAGAAGAGGAACGCGGTTATACAACAAAAATGTTATGCTATTCAATGAAAGGAATCCAACGTGTATTACATGTAGGCCTACTTTGCTTCGTCTATTTCTTAGGACCTTTAAACAATGTCACCATCTACACGTATGTCTTTTATATCGTTTTCCCTGCAAATGAGTGTTTGATCTCTGTTCAAACAGTCTATGTTTTCCTCGATTATATTCAGATCTGTCATTGTCAGTCGCACAGAATGTCAACATTTGCCTTTATTATAGTGATTAATCTTGGGGCAACGTTTTAGATCATGCATGCACTGTAAAAACGCTGGGTGAAACATAATTTGGCAAGTGTTATTTACCCAACATTGGTATTAATTTACCACATTGTTGGTTATAGGCCTAATTCAGGTAAAAATGGGTAGTGATGGTTATTTGTTTGATTAGCCCATGTACGCTTAACGTACTCCTCAGGGAGCTGAAAAGGTTTCAGGAATGATTAATAGGCCCAATGAGCAGGGGTAATAATATACATGTACAGCGCCTTTGAGCACCATGGTCTTGGTGTATGTGTGCTTTACAAATGTCTATATTATTATATTATTATTATTATTATTACTACAAATTAATACTATTTGAACATTGCCTGTACGCTGTCTCTTTCTCTAAACACCTATGAACCCCTTGCACAGTTTGGTTGAAAGAGAGGCTCTGCAGGCAAGCCTCATAATAGCTTACCATCTTACGTAATATCAGCAACCTATATATATTAACGATGCTGCAGAGTTATTGCTTTGCATGTACACGTATACACTCTCAAAACTCCCGGGTTAGATTTGACTCAGATCCGGGTTCTATTTGGCCTGACCCTTTTCCGGGTCAAAATGATACTTCTCGGACTCATTTCCTGGTCAATTTGACCCGGAAAAGTGTCAGGCTAAACAGAATCCGGATCCGGATCAAATCTGACCAGGGAGTTTTTAAAGTGTAGCCCCGTTTTTTTTCATTTCAGTATGGCGAAACCATTTGTAAGTGGCACCTTCTGTTCAAATATGGTTGAAATATTTCGATTATGATACAAGACAAACATTTATTCCCGACGAAAAAAAAATGCAATCTCTCTTGAAGTTGAAAGACGGTTTTTGGATAGCCGTAACAATGCATTAAACCCTTGCCCTGCCGGGCACAAGGCCGTTAGCCAGCAAACCTTTGGACCCAATATTAAAACGGAGGAAATAAATTGATTTTGAATTTCAAGAAATACCCCTGCTTCCTGGTACGGATTCCGTGCGAACTCCCAGTGCCGATTCCCGAGCGATATATTGGCAAAAGGCACTCGTTCACGCGGATTTTTCTTTTTTTTATCATCAGTGACGCAAACCTTGCCATTAATGTTCGTGGGATATGGATGAAATGTACATTTTTTTCTATATTTAGTTTTCGTAGTTTTTCCTTCTACATAGCGACTCAAGATTTGAGAGGTGCACATCTACGTTACGCAGGCTACTATTTGATAATGGACAATTATTATTGGAAGCGAGATGACTGATGGGTCTGTGAACTATGTTATGGTTAAGGCCTGCACGCTAAAAACATTGTCCAATGGAAGACTTTGAGAGGCTGTGGCAGAAAACACATCGGTCCTTTTCCATCGATTTACGCCACTGCATGGCAAGATTTTGTGAAAAATTCACCGAGGAAACCGGGTACCCGAATTTTCAATTTGTTTATACTTAAATGTCAAAAAATACCCCCCTCCAAAAAAAATAATAAATAAATAAATAAATAAATAAATAATAATAATACTTTTTATTATTATTATAAAAATAATATTAAAATGCAGAGAGCCAGTACTCTGATCTGTAAAAGAAAATATTAATTAAAAATAAATGTACTGGTACCCTATCACCCCAAACGTGGCTATAATCTTGTTTATCTTACTTTTTCTATTTCCGCGCTGCCACACTGTAATTCCACACAAGTAAACAATCGAATAAAAGTCGATTATTCCAAAAGCTCAATTGTTAATACATTAACCTTTGTATCCACTGTAAAGTGGTATTGAAGAGCTAGAAATTCAAACAGTATTTCGATCCCTCTTAAAAAAATTTAACCCTCGACTATCCTCGGTGTGCTAATTAACACAATTTTGAAGTTCGATTTCTTCCGGCGAAGAAGGCTCGGCAAATATAGCTTCCAGTCCATTATTTACATTTTGCATCAAATGGCAAGGACTTTAGTATGAAACGAAAACCCCGCTGGGTGATTGCTTTAACCCCGAAATTTCCCCGGAGACAATAAACGCGTAATACGTTTCTCCAATCAGGGACCATATATGGGTTCTGACCTATCCCGCTGCTTAAAGCGGCATTCTCCGTCGCCCCGGTCGCGTCCCGTGAGATATACGGCTGGCGATGTGACGCCGCTTCCGTGAAATCAACTAATCATTTTTTGATGCCTGCAACTGGTTTTAGCCACCGAACCTCTCCTGTTTCTTACCGTGTAAAGTTCTAATTAGGTATTTCTGACTGATGAGGATGTGTAGGCCTACCGAGGCCTTTAAGAGAAAGCAATGCTCTTCGATGCTCGATTCGTCCACACAATCAGCCCATCGTGAACAACGTGAGGATTCTTACTCTCTGAAGAATTCAAATGACTGTCCCCAGACACTGTAGCCAATCAGGAGAGGGTCAATTGACTTTTTGACCTGCAATTGATAGGATCTCATACCCAAAGTACAGTCAAATGTAACCAAACCACATGGAACCGTCACGTCTTAAGCCCAAACAAACGCCATCAAACGAGGAAAACATGCAATGGAATATTTTTGCAATATGTGGCCATACACTCTTTAACGGTTGTTTCAATTCCCTGAAAAAAAGGGTTTGCATGTACAAACTTAAACTACCAAAAAGTAACTTATCACACCACATTAAGCAGCACCAGCGCATTCAAGATATAAATTTGTAAAAAACATGAACCGACACCCAAGGCAAAAAATGTACAGGTGGGTTACTCCCCATTTTTGTTCTCAGGATAATAAAAGCAACAAGTAGGTTTTATACCATCATTGGGAAGATCTAAAAAAAAAGTGCTTGGTTGGTATATGCAAAAGTATACGAACACCATTAAATACAATCACTTCTTTAAAACAAGTTGATAGAGTTTGTTTTTGCATTCAATAGGGGACCTTTAACAATAGAGAACAATAGGGTCCCCGATTGGGAAAGGTCCCCGTTTGAAAATCGTGTACAAAACCAATGAGGGCTCTTGCCAAAAAGTATGAACAATAGGAGGACAATAGCAGGTCCCCGATTGCAGGCGTTTACACACTTGTGTGTGTTGTAAGATGCTCTGTGTTTGGTTTCATTGTCGAGTAAACGGCAGGAAGGGTGGTGTCATGTTGCGTTTATACCTGGACATTTAAAGGAAAGTGGTAATATGTCTTCTCTTTTCCTTTGTTTTTTCTTTGGAATTCTAGTTGGCCTGAAGACTACAATTTTTGAACGAACTTTTCACGCGGTCTAGGTTTTTTTTTGAAACGCTGGCTTCGGCTTGGCTTCGGCTTCGTCTCCGATTTCTGAATATCTGAGAAGCAAACAAAATGTAAGTATTCTAATTTTTACTTTCATAATCAACCGAATGAATGTTCATGAAGCAGAACATGTACCAAAATTTAGAATATTTCCATTTGGTTTGCTTCTCGGTTATTCAGAAGTCGGAGACGAAGCCGGAGCCAAGCCGAAGCCAGCGTTTCGGAAAAAAACTATGATTTGGCACACGTCCCTAATACGTTTGTTTGTGAAGTTGCAACTCTTCATACACGATCGTATACATTTATACAAAAATGTGAGAGTCCATGTACAAGGGGTTTGTCATCGATCCTACGCCTCAAATGCTACACATGAAATGTTCTCACTTACATAATTTCAGATGTCTCAAGTACCATATTTATTGGGAGATATTGCCCTAGAGCCGCCCAATTTAGAGGCTACAAAGCGTTCTTCCTAAAATTACTATGATTGGATCTCTATATAAACTGGATAGCTCATTGGCCATTGAGCGCTGTACAATCAACTGAAGCCAGCACCCGCCATATTACCACTCCCAATTTACCACTGATAGCTATGTAAGGAGAACGACGATGAAAGGAGACCCTGCGGGACAAGGTTTGCAAACCTATTGTATATTGGGAGTGATAACATGGCGGACGGTGGCCTCAACGCGAACAGCCGATGCGCTATATCCAGTTTACATAGAGATCAGTGGGTTGGATAGATCCTCAGGAGTGGAATATAATAATGAACACGGCCATACCTTAAGAAATGTGCCATTTATCTGACAATCATTGACGGAAATCATTGATGCGACGCCAGTTTGGATCGGTCAAGTCCGCCCACTGGGAAATTGGAAATTTGGTGACCTTTGCATGCACCGCTTTGGTTGCATAACACAGCCTGAGTGGTGCCAGTCTGAATGTCAGATGTCCATGCTCTGACTTTGGTTATATATGCACATGCAGCATGTTTTAATTCTGCAGAGTACAAGTTGGATTGAAATCGCCAGAATCTGCCATCAGCATATATTGTCGTACCAAATAGACACAGCTTGATCGATGCGATACTCACTTGTTTTCTCCCGGCCACGACCCTCTGCAGCAAACAAACAAACAGAGAGAGTATTATGCAGTGTGAGACGGCAAAGATGGCCGCCCCAATTACGTTCGCATTCTGCAAATATACGAACGAGCAGAGCCGAGGCCGGGAACGTTGGTTGGTTTTTAATTGTGTTCGCCAGTTATAAATCAACACGTATACATACTGTTCAATCACATCAAACAAATTACATGCAATTGCTGAAGAATTTCAATGTGTTCTTGCCATCCTATGACGTCAGAAGAGGGTCAACACGGTCCTCATATTACTGAACAATCAATGCACAAATTCTATGAGGAAAATGTTTATCTTTTCACATTTCCACGTCGACCGTTTGTGAACATTAAAAGAATTATAATAAATTGCAGTTGAACTACATACACGCATAGTATAATAATATTTTTAAAAGTTCACTGTTCCCATAAAGTTGGAGTAACATTAAAGATAGTATATACATCATTTGCAAACATTAAAAAAACTACTGAATTATTACGAAATACCATACTAGACTGTAAGTAAATAGCATTCTCTAGCATCCTGTGAAATCATGGCACCTGGTGTGCTGCCGTTTGCAAGAAAAGTGGAAATTTATATCGTTTTCCAACGATTGTCGGCCGACAATCGTTGGAAATAGAGCTGATAATTCGCTCTGTGTTGGCTAAAGTATGGTCAGGAAACCAGACTACTAGAACAGAATTTCTTTTCCCTCTGTTTTCCCAGAATGCACGCTATAAAATACTAACTCCCAAATCCATTTATTTCTGAAAATCACGGCATATTCAAGGCAAATGTAACAAAATAAATGCGCGTAAAACCAACGAGCATGCGTATTACATTTCTACTCACGAAGTGGATGAGTCCATCTTAAAAGCTTAACACAAAGAGGTATCCCTCCCTTATCTTTTCTGATGACTACTTTTTATAAACATCAATCATAGGATACATCCATCATTCCATTAAACTATTTTCGGCATTTCTACAAAGATTGCACGGCATATACCGGTAGGTCAAGTGTGTGAGTCCGGCCACACCCAATACGACGCCTATGAGGTTCCGCCGGAATGAGAGCAGGAAACCCGGGATCCGCTCGGCTTCTCCGGAACAGATCCATGGTACCGACACCTACTCCATGTCAAAATGATACGGGTCAGTTATAAACTTCCAAATACCAAAGTGAATCTAGCGTGGTATTAGGCCTAAATCCAAGCAGTCAACTATATAAACTTGATGTAACACAGCTATCGATTATTATGCACTCCAGGAATTGTAAATAAAGGGGTGCGAAAATAATATTTAATATAGGCTTTCCCGGACGATTTTGCAAAATGTGCATTTGAATTTGTAAAACTTGAATTAAATTTCGCGCTGATTTTGAGAACGGCGTATATCCGGGTTTCATTTTCGCAAAAACTAGCATTCGATTTCGTTTTGTATCATTTAAATAAATGAATGCGCATAACGTTTCATTTAAACGATTACAAATACGTGATTAGGCTTTCGGTTTGACGTAAGTGATTATTAAGAATTTGCAATCTATTTCGCAGCAAATCGATTTGTCATTGTGACACGGCCTGAATTGAAAATTCGTTTTCATTTGTGAACATTCAAATTCGCAAATTCTGCATTCAATTTGAATAAAGTATACAGGCCTATGACCTTGATTGATTCATTAATATTAATCAATGTATTGTAGGCCTTGTGTGTGTGCTCCTTTTCATTTTTACGGAAAAGTAGCCACATTTTGATCTTATATCTTTAAAAAGGCAAAAATGAAAAACAACAGTTCAATATGAACGTGTTGGCGCGGTGGGTTTGGTATTACTTGAGCTAAAAGGCGCTTACGTGTGCTGAATTGGATATCATAATATATCAAGGAATGATCGTTGTCACATTCATGCAAATTTGCAAACGTATAATTGTTAAATTACAGTTGATTTCCATAAATGTGCTGGAAATAAATAAATATATTGAGTAACTATACAGTTACGGTAAATTGTTAAGTAATATATAATCTAGCAGTTTATCTGCGTACATAAAATCATATTAAGGTTTATGGTGAATTGCATATATTTATATAGCAGTGGGTGTAACACTTGTGTCTCATGGCACAGTCGTCAATTTATAAATACAATTTTAATTCAAGCTGATTTGAATTATAAGAACATAATGATTCTAATCATTTTTACCACAAATGGTTAAGTTGTACATTGGGATTGTGCACCTAAAAACCATTTCGATATTTAGAATACTTGTACCATGTGTACCTACGGTGCAATAATGATTTACCTTCCAGCAACCGCCATTGCGCACTCCAAGCACACGAGAATATCTTTGGCTATAAATCTCCCCTCTAAAATCGTGATAATTCCTTCGTGACTGACACATCACGAAACTTGAGCGAGCAGCGCTGGGACGCGTTGGGGCAAAATAGAATCAGTACACGACACATTTTACTTGATATCCGGAACTTCTATTTGATACAAAGCCTTAAAACTGGTTTGTTCTGTTGCCAGAGAAAGTACAACCCCAAAGTCAAACTGTCTTTTACATGGCATCAACATTCAACCCATAAAGTACTTCGAGCCATGCAAAGCGAATTCCAAATTGAAGTAGCTTGGAATAACCCGAGAGCGTGGCGATGTATACCGATGAGTGTTTTAGTTGATACCCCGAACACGACAAACATTTGCTGTGGAGGAGGTGAAAGCTGGAGAGACGTGACGGCCCAAGTCCCCCAGTGCTTTACACCCTCGCAAGTAACACAATATTTCCTGAAAGAATGAAGCTCAGATTGCTGGGGGCTTTACACCACTCATCCATTTCCTTTCCAACGCAAAATCCCCACCGTCATTTTTTTTCTCCCCCCTCTCTCCCCCTCTCTCTCTCTCTCTCTCTCTCTCTCAATATTTGGTATTTCTATCACGTCCGCGTGCGACGCTGTATAGTGAGATCTATTAGCCTATAATATCGGAACGGGACAACGGCTTGGCATACCTCGTGCTGCCGGGGACGCGTGACAATTTAACTGTAGAGGCGCGGGGGGCACTCCTTCACGGGACGTGATTAATAACTTGCGAGCGGCTCATCTATAGAGTAAGTTTGGTTGCTATCTTCATTTGTGACGTCATTCCGAAATTAACCACACGTGTCTGTTCAAAGATTTATTTCTTTCGTTTTAATTGTTTCTGGTGACGAAAGCAAGGACTCCTCAAAGTGTATATAGCACTAAATAGCTCGAAAGCCTGAAGAAACTTACAGGGAAGACGACGATGAAAAGTTCAGTTTTAGAGGTGGGAGGAAAACCCCAGAATGATATTCTGGGGAAACCCACGGAATCAGGCAGGGATTGAAAACCCAATCCACATGTCGGCCCTGGTGGGATTCGAACTCGGTTCACAGCGCGGCGGAGGAGGGCGAGGAAAGTACGACAAGCATATGTAACTTGAAACATTGTACTTTTAAGGAAATTCACATCACTTTCTTTATCACATACTGTTTCAGGTTTATAAAGGTGTCGATCTCTGCAGTGAATCTTTTATTAACCAGTCCAAATATTCAGTCTTTCCTGAGTGAAGTATCGAGAAGTTTCTTTATACTTAATTATAAAAGATGACGGAAAACACAAATAAGAATACAAAATGCTTTGAAACAACAATTTTAGTTTTCTGTATTATGTTTCGAACAGATTTCTGCGTACATTGTTTTAATTTACCCACAGTCTTTGATAAAACTACACAAGTGTTTCACATGACTCTCGTCGTGAATGATTGAGAAATGTGACCAGAACGTGCTAAATGAGTCAGATCTTCTTTTGCAATTGAGTCACATGTCCTTAAACATGTCATACAGTAGAAATCAGCAGGAACCGTACAACACGATGGGTACCAGGTACCAAATGTGACACAACCCAACAAAATGAGTCATAAGTCGCCAGAGCTACATGTACTTTTGAGCCCCAGCACCGATTTCACGAAACCGTGCGCAACTTACGCCATTGCGGAGGACTTGCGCTATAAAAATGTTGCGCAATGTTTTTTTTGTTTTATACATCGCGGACGAGGCTGAATGCCGCTTTTACGACGACTGTTTTAGTACAACAATAAAAAATACATGGAACAGTGGTAAAATTGAACTGTGGGGCGCCACTTTGAAACTGTTCACTTTAAAACTTCGTTCCGAAAAAAAATTGATGGCAACTTTCGGAAATATCTCACAGGTAAACCTGTAGCGGATGATCATTTCATTACTCTCTGAAATAATCTAGTGAATTTCATAAATGATTTTAACAACTAACGGCTCAACTATGCTCACGCTCAGCTAGCTTAGTCATCATTTCGGTGTTTTGTGCCAACAACTTAAGCCACCTAAAACGAGTGCGTAAGTTACGCCATAATTTGTGGCGCAAGTCAGCGACTTACGCACTGCGTAACTTTCGTGAAATCGATTTTTAAAATGTCACAGATGTTGCGCAAATTACGCAATAGATTGTGGCGTAAGTAGAGTTCGGTCGATTCACAACTCAGTGCGCCGTCAGCGGCAAGCCGGGAAAGGCCAATTTCACACTTTCGGGGTCGACATCGCTTCTATCGCGTTGTATAAGATGGTGACAGTACAGCAGTATGGATTTCGCGCGATGCGAGTGGATGAGTTAAAGCAATTTTTACTAATCGGGGAATACCTTGTGCGGGAAAAAAGAGAGAGGAGTTGATAGATTTAGCGGAGAAGGGGTGTAAGAAGTACGGTCGATGCATTGGCGATACCCACTTCCGGTTTTGCGATGTCGACTTTTTCCCATGATGCACTGCGTAATTTGGCCTCTCCCCGGTTGCCGCTGGCGGCGCACCGAGTTGTGAATCGACCGAATTGCACAAGGTTTCCTGAAATCGGCTGCAGGTCCTTAGATAGCGCAACTGTCCAGGGCCTTAGCTACACATTGTCCACTATTCATCAGGATGCCCAACTGAGTGATATATCAAAATAAAGAGACCACACGCCCTTTTAATCCTAGCAAAACAAATTTCAAAGTGAACAAACAAAACCAATTTCTTTTTTAATGTTCCTAAGGCTCATTTTGTAGGACCCAGTCACAACATATTTGGTGACTTTAAATGACTTTTGGATATCAAGAGAATTTAGTGGGTACCTTAGTTTGGCACACATACCGTAAAGCCAGTTCTGCGGCGATCATCAAAGGGTCTAGGCTTCGCATACGCCTGGCAGTGTCCATCTGCATGAGCGGGTTTTTCGGTAGCCCACTGCCTGAGATTGGATCTCTCGCCCGGTGAGCCACCGTCAGCTCCCCTCGCAATCTGGGCGAAGCCATGGCCACGGCCTGATTGAACCCTTCAAGTCGTTATTTGGTTTCCGGCGAACCGCTACGTCGGCAACCGGCGAAGAATCCCATGATTAAACGGCGAAGCCACGGAGAAAACTGGACAACCGGCAAATTGGAAGGTAATTGCGTTAGTATGCGCAGGAAATTTAGGCGGGAACTGCTGAATATGCCCACAAATTGGCGTTTATGCTTGAAGAACGCGGAGGGCGCAGCATTCGCGGCCAGTCAATGACTTATTGACTTTTGCCGCGCCAAACCAACATAAACGGTTTTTATTAATTCAGTTCGTCTGCCGGGAAGGACTGATTTCAAAATAGAACGCAAAGCAGCACATCGAAAGCAAGTATCAACTTAAATTAAACTCTGCAGTTTGTTGTGTCAAGTTTACACTATCTGTTTAAAATTGTGTCAGTTTTGCAGAGCTGCGGAAAACATGCTTACGTGCGTCTTAAAAACATGTTGACGTGCATGGACCGGGATAAAGCGCACGTCCTTGGTGTGAAAAAAGGCATCTCATGCAAAAATGATGGAGAAAACCGAAAAAGCAGGCCTCCACCAATTTAGATCCGGGTGACTCCCAGGGCCTATTCGAAAACCCGTTCTAGTGTTGAATGAACACGCTAAAGCCTATATTCACACATAATTATACGGTTTGGACGCCGGTTCATGCCGATTAACCGTAGACCTGTGAATCGGGATGAATCGGGATGAATCGGGGGCAAGAGGCAAACCTGGACACCTTCATACGGTTTATGACGGTTATCGTACGGTAACACTATGAATACCTACGACATGTGTACGATTTTGGGACGTTTTGAAGAAGATTTATCACAGAAACACAACGGTTTAGTACGGTTCTATTATACGCTAGCGTTACAAATACTCTACGGTATAGGCCTACTGCGGCTAATCACGGTTAATCACGTTTATTGACGTTTCACTTAAAATTGTACTAGGATTAATGACGATTTTTCAAGGTTCACCTATATAGCAAAACGTAGGATAATCTTAAGCCCCAGTCCCACTAGGACCTGCGATTTCCCGCGACCAGTTCAGTCGAGCGACAAGGCCGGTCGTGGGTAGTCGTGGATATTTCCTGCGATTTGAGCCTAGCAGTCACATTGTAAAGGTGGTCTCAGGTCGACCTGCGATTTGTTTGCGCCACGACGGAACCGTCGGCATCAAGCAGAAAAATAATGCTCAGGTCACAAAACTGAGAAATCGTATGATTCTCGTGGAACAAGCGGTATTTCGAAGCAAAATAATCGCAACCATGCTCATGTCACCCACGACGCGACGATCCACGACAATTCCACGGCAAAGACAGTCATGTGACTTATTTAACAATGAGGGAATAAATATGTGATTTGCCGGTTCGGGTCATTATCAGCGCCCATTCCCCTGATACGATCTTAAACGTACTTGCATATTCTCATTCATAAATACCTTTGAGTCAAAGTGTCGAAACAAGTCAAAAATTATAAATTATGATCAATTTTGTTAAACATTTTTACTTCATGTCTTTTCATGGCCCTCTAGCTATGATGTAGTGTGCCGCTCGCGAGGGGTAGTGAACAATCTCTATTTTATTATGACGATTGGCGAGCGCGTGGCGCGTACTGCGTACTGCGTGATTTGGTGCGGAGCGCTAGTGTCGTGTGCTGATTGGCTACACGATGAAAAAGGATGATCTTGATGCGCGCACGACGTCGTAAATTCAAACACAGGTCGACTGCGATTGATTCCGCCTGTCGGGAACACGTCGTAAAAGTTGAATTTTTTCTACTCCTGCGACTGGTGATTTTTGGATCGCTAACTGATGCCAATCATCTTAATATCGTCGCAGTTAAACTCAGGTAAAACAAAAATCGGCGACTGATGTCTTCCCGACGGTCGTGGTGCAGGCGTAGCTTGATCCTAAAAAGTCAGTCGCGGATTGTTCTGTTTCGTCGCAAGGTCGACATGAGGCCGCCTTAAGACCAGTCGTGCGACCTGTAGAAGACTTGTTGCCGACTGATAGCACCACTAATCGCACGACTGGCTACGACCACTCGTACGACTATTTGTACGACTTGTCGTGGAGTCGTACGACTTGTCGTGGAGTCGCACGACTAGTCTTGCTTAGTCGTGCAACTAGTCGTGCAATCAGGTCTACTCGCACGACAAGTCGTTCCAGTAGTCGTAGAAAGTCGTACGACTGTCGTACGACAGGAGAATCCTACGATCAGCCACGACAATGAAGGACCACCCAAGACTTGTCCAACGACCATCGCACGACCGTCGCACGACAACAAAATTAATGAAGACTAGGCTGCGACAAGATGCGACTACTTCAGTCGCAGCCAGGTTTTTTAACAAGATCAAAAACCTCTCTGCCACTGATTTCGGTCGTGCGAATATCCAAGACTATCCAAGACTACCCACGACCACCGTCGACCACCCAAGACTTGTGGCACGACTTTTCTAAGATTGCCTGCGATTTCCAGTCGCAGCCTGTCGTAAGTTGTCGTATCTCCTAGTGGGACTGGGGCTTTAGATATTCGTACTGAATCGTCATAAATTACAGCTACGGTTATCCACGGAAGGCCACGAATGGCCCAACGATGGCCCTAGGATTATGCACGAATGAGTTAAGATTTCGCTACGATGGCTCTACGTTTTGTTTAAACAGTAGCGGATCTACAAATGTTTTGAACCGACTCAAAACATTCGTAGGCCTTCCCGACTAACCACGATCCACCAACGTTAATAAAGATTAATAACGATTCCGTCACGTATGTCTCTACGCATTTTCCAGCTTCGTTAAATCGTGATGAACCGGCGGCCAAACCGTATAGGTGTGAACTAGGCTTAAAGCCCAGGTCACACTGTCACGATTTTAACGACGATAGCCCACGATTCACAAAATCCGGGTGATTCGTGGACATACTCGTAGCGGCATCTTGGTGAACCCTGATGAATCTTGATGAGTCATGATGAATTTTGGCTGGTCAGTAAACCTCCCGACAGTTTTGAAATGTTAAAAACTGTCGTGGCGGTGCTACGATTTTTTCCTTCCTTCAAAATCGTAAAGACATCGTCGATATTCGTAGTGTCATCTTAGAAGGACCGTGAGTATTCGTAGGAGGGTGCAATCGGGCCACTTTTCTCCCGATTCAACCCGATTAAAACTGCTACGACTAATCAGGGCTGTGGTCGCAAAAATCGTGACAGTGTGACCTAGGCTTAACAGAGTTTCGAATGACGAGAACCATCACGCGAAAGGTGTTCAAGAACAGGATTTTCACTCCCCACTTACCGTACTTATGGGGAGTAGATGAAGAACGTCAAGAACAAAGATGGCGGACTTAGGCCCTTCCAAAACTTGCGTGAATTTTTGTGAAATTGGCAGCACTCAATCAGTCCAGGAACAGTATAAATGATCTATAAGAAAAAGAATTGTACGTGATCATAGGAGTGGGATTGTATTCTAATGCTGTTCCAGGATTTCAATTATTTTCGTAAGATCGTGAATTTTACTTTCTTTTTTATTCGGAGTATTAATACGGCGGCTGCCATCTTAAATTATCGCCCAGATGCACTCTGTATACGGCATTTTGGCATACGTAATCGGCAACCAGAGAACACTGTTCGCGGGTTAGCCGAGAACGGGGTTTCGAATACACCTATATACAGTGTTTCAAACGTTGACGGTTGTGTGGAGCTTCTGAGAGGTATTAGTTGTAATTCGTAATGTGCTTAGCTTTTTGTGGCGTTCAAATTCAGTGACTGATGATGACAAAGTACAGGCACTCACCCGGTTTTGAACGGTTTAAAAAAAAAAACCGCCAATACCTCGGGCTACATTGAAGTACAGGGTTTGTACTACATTTAGGGCCGAGGCTACATTTAGGTACAGGGTTGGGGGTTAAAATTGGCGCTTTGGCTAAATTGAGATTTGGGGCAACATTTAAGGCTCGGGGTAGGCTATTCAGGCATGAAGGTGGTATTAATACATTCAGGACTGGGGCTATATTGAGGTAAATACAACTATACAGTCTTTTGTGTAAAAAAAAATCGGGATCTATATGTCCGTCTAACAGCATTTGAGAAAAGCGACAACATTCGCAAAATTTCAATTCATGACATTCTGCCTTTTAAAAGATCTCTTACAGACTGATCATTTTATAAGGTGGAAGTTTGCATAGCCCAAAGCATTGAATCGAACGTACTTTGCCGTAGGTTAAGCCACAATATCCATCCGCAGTTTATTGAATGCACTCTTTACCATACTGCACTGGATCCCAGCAACAACTCTATTTACTTTCCGTCTCGGCAGATTGTATTTCCAAAAAAAATCCATTCCTTTGAAAATCTCGGAAACTTTTCCCGTGCACGCACTGCTAGGACAACTGTGACCAGGGCCGTCACAAATCTGACATTCATTTACGTTCGAGGCGGGCGTATAGCTCTGACAAAATCCATGCACGGCATGGTTAATGATCAATAAACGGAGTCTTGGGACTTGCTACGGGCGAATGAAGTGATAATTCGAAGCAATTGATGGCGCGTGCCATTTTTCGACTCACAATTAGGCACATTCCCGCCCAGGTAATAGATGACCTCACCGGTTAGTCGTCTGGCAAACTTAAAATAGGCAAGTCAGGGTAGGATAGGGCGAGCGAACATTTTAAAGAAACAATTATGCTCTATACGGTTTTTATACCTCCATACATGCAGGACGGCTTCCTTCCATTTCACACTGCGAATTTCCGCTCCTTTATAGCAAGTAGAGATAATTGCAACATTTTGGTTGTTATGCTAATGAAATTTGCATATATTCAAGAGCTGAAACCTGATGCTATCAAACTCCATGGTTTTATATACAAATACATGAAAAAGTTTTGCATGTTCGACTTGATTTGCATGTTAAACGGCTTTTTTTTTTTACTCTATTTACTGATTGTAGTAGTGTTCTTCTGCTCTTTTGGTAAGTTCATTGTCTTATCAAACAAACTAGCGCCCTCTTGCGTAAACGGATGGAAGAATTTTCTAAGAATACTGAAAAACAAGCACTCTCTTTTCATTTCTAATGAGAACCAGCACAATTACATTCTGCATGCAAGTCTGCAACAAGGTAATGTGTGTGATAACACGCTGAAATGTTTATCCGTTGCATGTTTTCTTCACGTAGGACACGTACGAAAAATAACAATGTGAATTACACAATGATAAACAGGAATGATTTCATGAAAGAAAGTTTATTCATCAATTTATGGGTGATAATATACACTTTATTGATTATAAACGTCACATGTATTAATATGACAAGAAATAACAAGAAAACGTTTACGTTTCGCGATTATGATGACTACAGACCATAGATTTGTACATTGGATTCTACATTTTGAGCCACAGTGGCCAAATAATACTTTCCTGGTCTTCAACCTCGATGGCCCAGGTTCGAACGCCCACATGGTCTTTGGGGGCCGGGGCTTTCAAACCCCTGCCTCATTCTGTTGGATTCCCTGTATTTCTTTTTTCTTCGGTTTTCCTTCCACTTATAAACTGAAAATTGCTTTATCGTCTCATTTCTACATGTTTCTTCAGACTTTTGAACGACAGTGCCATGTGTGCGTTCTGATGGAATCTTTAGGGTTTTTTCCCCTGAAAGAATTTCAAAATAATTATATATTTTTTGTACATTCATTTTTTTGAATTGTAAAACCTTTTCGGATTATCCGATCATCCTGTCACACAATGAACAGCACATGCATTATATATTACATTTTTTAAAATCAAATTAAATCATGTTATTTCAGACGAAATATTGCTTTAAGTTGATTTTCTTTAACAAGAATTACTTTTTTTAATGAAAACTTTGTTAGCATGTTTGATGCCTTTAACACCAAACAAGGAAACGGTTTAAGCAACAGTTTGCAATTAAACATGCCCGACTGTCACTCTTGAAACACCGATGATTGAGATTGAGTTGTACTGGCAGATCACGAAAACACATCACATTTCGACAGACTTCAAAGTTGATTACAGGCCAAACGACGTACCAAATAAGATCCTTCGATGGAACTTATACAGTGGTGTTAAGTTAACACAATGTGATATCTACATGAGACAAATGGTTCAATATTGATACCAAGTGGTGTGAATTTAACACCGCCATTTTTACAGTGTACCGTACTAAACTGATAGAAAGATATTTCATTTCGAGGGAGATATTTAATAATATTTGTATTCAAGGCCTGGGGATTAAATAAACCAGCCAAAGCGAAATAAACACGAACAATTAATCTCAACAAATCCGCCGAGGTTGTTTTGTCAAAGTCCGTTCGTAAGTCCGTCTTGTTTTGGTTGAACCGGTGGACAAAGTCAGTTTTTAGACGATCTATTTCGATAAATAATCCTTTTCAAATCATTTGTTTAAATATCAGACAAATTCGGTATTTTGCTTCGTAGATGCACGTTGAGTAAGTTGTTTTCCAATACGGACTTTTATGTTACGCAAGCTTTATATGAATTGACGAATGCATGTAATTTACATGTGTTTTGTAATGATGATGATAACGAAACGCACTCCAATATGAATCCCTTTTGTGTTTCTATTGACATACGAACACCCTTCAGACGTCGACAAAAATAAATTTGGCTAACAATTCTCGATCAACTTCAAGTAACAAAGGTAGCGTGCGAATCGCAGGGTTATTTCTTCTCCTTGATGTAATAAGCCTTGTCGAATACCAAAAAAAAGATCCCCCGAGAATAAACCATAGATAAATTTCCCGCGAAATTACGTTCGCTTTCTCCCTGCAGAACTTGAACAATTCGGTCAGGCAATGTATAATTTATATGTTGGTGATAAAAACGGGCATCCTGTGATTCCTGTTATCCACTTTCTTCGGTAAATTTCCCCAAAGACCTTCGTCCTTCGTCGCAATGACGAAAACCCAATTTAGCTCAATGTCCGTGCTCGGACAGAACATATCAATTCAATTCGCCCATATAATATACGAACGAAAACTGTTTTTTTTAAACAAAACTCTACATCATATTTGTGTTTGCGTTTTATTAGGGGGCCGCCTGTTTGTTTCTATTTTTACCGAGTATTTTTAATGAGGTGGAAAAAAAAAATGTCAACCGAACCGTGGGAAAATAACAAACTTGCGAGTCAGAACTTCTAAAACTAATAAAACCACTGTAAACATGTTCAATTCTCGTGACCAGCATGTCTCCTTCATTTTTGTTTCTTTGAACAGTTGAAAAACCTACGGTTGCCAGAAATTTATAAAAAATGGCGGCCATCTTTAAACTTACACACATCTTTAAAAACGGTTTTTTATTTAACACAACGAGCCTGTCTTTCACATGTTGAGTTTTGTTTAGCAAGGCGCACCAAGAAAAATCTCTATAAGAAAAACACGGAAACACTTCAGCGGGGGATAGGTATTATAGCCTTCAAGTGGCATCAATATGCAATGAAACTCAATGCTAAAAACAACAGGAAATGGTCAAAGTTCGAGTTCAGATCTTCACCATTTTGTATTAAAGGATTCCCTTAATAAATGCACGTGCTCGTTTACATTCATCAAGCGTTAGCGACCTCAAAGCAAGTTGTACAGCAGGTTCTTCAAATTAAAAGAATTCGACGCGAGGAAGACCTGTATAATCTAGTCCCTTTCTTTGTATAATTCAGAGGACAAACACCATTTTGAGAGAATATTGACTAATTTGTATTCAGTGTTCGACGCCGAAGACCAAATGCGTTTGTGACCGTGTGCTATTAATTCCGTAGGAAATTTGATCCTGCACAGGTCGTACAAATAAAGTTGTGGCAAGGGTGTCACTCTGGGATTAATATTTAGAGCTGATAGTGTAATGTATATCAGTTCTCAGTAGGAAAGGTATTTATGTATTTTTTGGACGGCGATGCGGACGGTTAACACATCAATCTTTTATTGTGCATAAAGTATTGGAAAAGGTAGGTCAGTAGTAGAATGTCCGTCACGAAAGTGTGTCTCGGCTTCGTTAATGTCGGTCAATTGATTACATGCAGGTCTCGGTATTGCTGGCATAACATTGCTTAACGCGTAACAAAAAATAAGTTGAGGGTCCCTTCTATAGGAATCATTTCGTGCTGCTTCGCGCAAAAACAAATATATTACTTGGCACACGTTGCCCAGGAAAAATCTGCAGCAAATCAGTCCCAAACAGATTACGTCACCTGAAATGTTGGCTTATAATCTGTTATTGCTCATAGTAAAACTTAACACTGCTTAGCAGGTAGGACGTACCGGCTACGGGATTCCTAGTGATCGTTGGCTGAATGTTATGGCTCTGCTCAAAACCAAAATCAGCGCTTACAATCACCATTCAGTGCTTACAGTGCTACACGGAAATACTGCGCTAACCCTGGCCATTTCCGAAACCTTGGCTTTGGCTCGGCCTTGGCTTTGGCTTTATTTACAACTGTATACCCCTGCTTCAAAGGCCACAGATTTAGCGACATCTTAGGACCTAAACAAATAGGGGCAGACGAAACCAAAGCCGAAGCCAAATAATACAAATGGCCCCTGTAAGCTGCCAATCCTAAGATACATGATGTACGCACGCGCACAAACCAGAACACACATCCGCGTTTTTGCATCCCTGTGGAGACATGGCATTGTTCTCCCCTTTGTCCCTGTACTTAAGCAAACCCCCATAGACTTTGTACACAAAATTCCTTGTGGAGACAACCTAACCCATAGAATTGTCCTGTGGAGACCTATTCAGTCCCTTTGTCTCTATTGTTTTCATGTCTCCACAGGGTACGGTATATCTCTCCTCCATGCTTATCAATGAAATACACAAACTGTTAACGTATAATATTCTATTTACTACAATTAGCAGAAAGAAATCACGTCTGGTAAGCCAAGCCATGAGATTGGGCCTTGAATAAGAATTACAGCACTGTAAGTTCGGTCCCAGCTTGGGAATGTAATGCTTGTGTCCTTGAGCAAGACACTTTGTCATATAATGGTTCTCTTCACCCAGTAGTAAAAAGGATATACAGCTGTTTTAGGAATACCTATACAGGCATGACAAACGGGGATAATAATGTAAGCTTCAGAAGCGCCGTTGGTCAAAGGTCAACATCATATCACTACCCCAAATCAATTCTTCCGTTTGTGTGCGTTTAAAAATAAAGTGTGACGAAACCATACAAGAAAATACTGAACGGAATTCTCACGGAGACGTGTATCTAAGCAACTGATCTATTTCAACCTGTTTCATGCCTGCATATGCCTTTTAAATTTTAGATTACACGGCCAATAGACACTACACCACTACACCACTACACTACGGCTTAAATCTTTTATAATTTTCTCATAGGAATACGTTTTCCCAAACACGTTTTTTATCTTGCCACATAAAAAAAATAACATCTGTTTCCAACGTAGATGGATTATTTATCCTATAATGCTGCAGTGCAGTATGGACTGTCTATTTACACTGTATTCCAACGTTATCATTTCACACCATGTTCGTTTATTTAGCGGAAATTTACACCATCAGAATGCGTGCAGCAAGCGTCATTAATAAGAAAAAAACCACATAAACTCCGATGTACAATAACACGATACCTCTATGTACAAAAACATATGCATGTGCTGTGGCAAAACAAATAGGATGTCTGGCCTGTCAGAGCCGTAGATGGAGTTACGACAACTTCAGAATTTGGCACAAACATGGTTGTTGATTAAGTGTACAGTGGAGCGTGCGGCTAGTATACCAACTGTCCAACTAATGAAGAATCCGCCATGTTTGTGCCAACCTTTGGTATCCGTCATGTCGTAACCTCTGTATATCTACTGTTGCGGTGTCTGCATCTAACACTTTCCTTTCAACTGTCAGTTTTCATCCTTGTTTTTTTTTCTCAGATAAGTACACAATGTCGGTAGAAAACTGCTGAAAATCGATTACCCGCAATAACGGCGCCAATTTGACCCATGGCGTGTATGCAAAACCATGGGAAACCGTCCAATAAAAAGCTATGGATGGAAAACGATTCCGTACACTTTGGAACCACTGATCTCCACGTGTACAAATCTGGATCGCTCATTGGTCGTTGCGCGCAAACAAGTGTCGCTAGCAGCTGTTTATATATATATTGCTTACGCCATGTTTGTTGTTACGTACGTTCTGGCATCACGTTAAAGGTAAGTTTGGAACGCACCGGGAGCACAGGAACGTTCCGACTTTTGACATGCTCCCTAACTAAAATGACTCAAATGATAAAACAATCTCATTTGTGCCAATTTAAGTGCCCCACGGAACAGGTTCTATAGTTATCTCTTAATACACAAAACATGGAATTAGACAAATTTTCATCAGATTGCAGCCCGCAAAAGCATCCCAAAAACTGATTTCTCAAATGCGAGGCTGAAACTGTTTAAATTCAAATTCGTGGCCATTGCTTTGATGTACAGTTAATTCTATACCTTATCTTATTTCCTTTTTTTCTGCCAATTATCACCAATCACTTTATTCGTCACCACAACATAAATCTTTCAAATGCTATCGTTGTGAACATTATGTGTATTCTTTTTTTCTCTTTTATTATTATTCAGGTAACCACACTCTATAACAAATGTTCGATTGTGGATGCGCAAGAACTAACGAATTCTGGTACTTGAAGCACTTGAGACGACATAAATGAGGACTTTTGTCTGAAGTTTAAATCAACTCGAGTGCATTAAGTACCGTTTACGCATGTTATCGGCAAATTTAGATTTTAGAATGTATACAAGATCAAAGCGTAAAGATTTTTTTTGATGAGCAATACTGACATGTTGAAACTTCTGATATTTTACAAAGAATTTGACCTATTGCCGTTCATAAGCATTAGCCAATCATAGCGTCTGTTGAATATCACGTGGTATGCTATAAATCTTGAACAAGGAAACAAACTTCAAAACGCGTGCTTCTTGTTCGTTGAAACGTAATAGGGCCTACACGATCAACGCACGTCAACCCCATGTGAATCCACTATACAGGCCTGATGTGGCCCGTGAATTCACGCACGAAACAATGAGGAAAGTTGTCTTGGACAAATCCAAGACAATCTTCGGTTAGTGATGCGGGCAGAAAACGCTTTAAGAGCGCGTGTGTAGGCCTATCGCGCCCACGCGCGTGCTCCACGTGGGCGAAGTTGTCAGAGAACTCGCAATTAACAGCGGTAGGTCAATACAAGAAACGTCTATAGATAACGAACTTTCCAAAGGATTTGAAATAGCATGTTTCAAAGTGTTACCGGTAGCACTTTAAAACATATTCACGATGAGGCAGTGGAAAACAGAAGATACACTTGATATTATTTACAGTATGTTACATCTATATCTTTCTATTTATTACCACGATTTAAAAAAAAAAGGCAAATTTTTAGTCGGGTGCCGTGTCCACTTGCTGTTCTATTAATTCAATCATTTCAGTACAGCGGGCACCGGACGGTTGTTGTCATATGGTTGTTTTCACCGGCGAGCTGGCCGACTTGTAGGCATAGTCTACGGACCTCACCTCTCGCCCAAGCCTGGGCGTGGTCGACTGCTCGAGCACCGCAGTCTGCGTGCTCGAACCTTGGCCTTGTTTTCGATTCCTTTTTGTCCGGCAGGCATTGAAGAAAAGGAACGTGTAGGGGTTGGCCGCGCTGCTACACGGAGCAAACACGCTGAAGATGCTATACGCAACCACGTCCACACTATCATTGCCCGCAATGGCCCTGACGAGCTCTATGGTAAAGTACGGTAGGTTGCAGACTACGTAGGCGCCGATGATGACAAACGTCATCTTCAATGTTCTCCAACGCGTGGATTTTTTCCAGTTGCTCTGAAACAGGCTCTTGCCGTCGCTGTAAAGTTTGGCCACGATGCGCAGATAGGAAACGCTGATGATCACGAAGGGTACGATGAAGACGACAACGGCGATGTAGATGAGATAGACCTGACGGTGCGGGTCGTAGCCAATCGTGAAGATCGTCTTGCAGCGGCTCGTGCCGTTGAATTCTTCCTTGTGGAACACGTAGACCTGCGGTAGGGACAGCAGCAGGGCCAATGTGAACGCGACAGGGATGACCCTCATCTCTGAGAGCTGTTTGCGTAGCGGGAACATGACAGAGTGGTACCGGTCCACCGAGATTGCTACCACCATGTTGCTGGACGCCATCAGGGCCATGCTTTCCATCAGCATACGGAGTCGGCAGGCGGCGTCCGTGCTCTCCCACAAGTTGCCCTTCAGGGTCATTACAAGCGAGACGAGCAGGGGTATCATGGCCACACTCAGATCGGCCAAGGCCAGGAAAGTCATGTACACGTTTATCCGCGTACGCTCTCGTCGATGCACGAACAGCCAATTCAAAACCAATCCATTGCCGATCACGGTGACCACGAAGATAACAGATATGGCAATAGTCCGCAAGTTATCATCGTGTTTGTAAAGATCTTCTTTGTCCTTGTCTCCGCCCAACTCAAAATACGTTGGTGCAATGCTGGAGTTTTCCCCCTCCTCCATGTTATAATCTCCAAATTAACCCAAAAATGCCTAAAACAGGTGTGCGTTGAATGGTCGGTCTTTATGAAGTTGCTTTCATCTACCCTTGTGGAAGATCGTGTGGCTTGATAGCAGGTATCTCCTCTAGTCAAAGCATGTGAAGGTGACCAGCCACGTTTTTTCCGAATCAATGCCAGCACTTATCCCCGTGCGAATTTTTAACCAGCTCCGAGTAACATCGATCCGGGTATAAGCGCGTAGTCAGTGCAAGTCCCGATGAACGTGCGTGTCCTTTACTGAAGATGTGTGCCGGGCAAGCGACGAGCGAGTCACGAACTGTCCACTCGTCGAGTTGGTGATGGGGCATCGAGTCAGCGCTGATTGGTCGCACGTCATCGGCGCATGCTCAGTGTCCAGGTAAAGCAAACCAGTGGGATGAAGTCATCATGTGAGATAGACGCTCTCGCCTTGCTGTTAATTAAATGAAAACCGACAATAATTACTACATTTAATCAGGAACTAACAAGTTGAACGTAAAACAAGAAAAATTCATGTCAATAATATCACGGAAATGTCTCTGAAAATGCAGACGATGGAAAACACCAAAATAGACTGCAGTGCAGACTGCAGTGTTGACGACAAAGTGAAACTCTCAGAAAAAAAGACATCTAGGGGGCGTTCCACCAGCACGCGAACAACGCGAAAAACTTTCGCCAAGTTTGTGGGCAGATCCAATGGGAAATTGTTTGCGAAGTTGGCCAACGTTGGCAACGTTCGCTTGCGTGGAACGCACCCCTGTTTATTAGTACTCGTTCGGGAAAATGAATGTTCTCACTCGTCCATTAGCTTCTGCATCAACCCGCAGTTTAAAAACCAAAAATCACGGTGTGCCGTCGGCGTATAACGATTCTGTATTCGTAAAGCCTGCGGAACACTGTGATGCCGAAACCTTTGATATTTCTCACACGTTACATGAATGAATGAGTTGGGCAAGCAGTTTCCCCGCTACCTGCCCACCAAGTCTGTCTGATCCACTCTTCACAAAGACACCAGTCCAGGGGAATTGCCGGCAGCTGGCCTTCCCATCTCCCCCTTCCTCAAATTTTAAGAGTAATAATAAACGCGCGGCGTCCATCAAGTGTCTGCTAAGTGACAGGCCATTAACCATGCGCAGTCATGGACGGCACACACCACACATGTCCGATTCACGGAAACAGAGGCAGAGACGGCTCTCCGTGGCGCGCTGCATGTAGCAAAAATGGTCAGATAGATATCGACCGGGGAGCGATTTTTCCCCCGCCTTATCTCCTTTTTCCGCGCTGCTACTTTTGAGAGAGATGTCTGCGCGGTGCGGCGCACAGACTACTTCGCACCATGGCTTCCTGCGTACTTGAGCCACTCTGTGCGTAGCTAGCCAGCTAGCCAGCCGATCAATAGAGCTACGGGTAGCCGTGGAAGCCTGAACGCGGCTCCTTTGTCAGTCGCAGGCCGAGATTGTCGTGTTGATGTTTTTTTTGGCGGGGCTAGATTGAAGAGAACGGGCAAGCTCCCCAAAACACTCCGTACAACCTTCAAGGCTATAACACACAACACTTCAACTCTCAGCACAGTTTTCCGTACTTTGTCCATCCTATGCCACAGAATCACATCTCTAAAGGTGGAATGCACAGCTCATCGCAATTAGGATATAAACAACGACGAGTGTGTGCTACATTGCGCCGGAATAAAAGTTAATATTGAAATATACACTTGAGCGTTTGGAGGTAGGGCCTCAAAAACAAACACTGTTATGCCCAAGGAGTAATGTACACAGGGCTGGGAATATTTGCAGTGAAATCTGTCTGTGCGTTCGTTTTGGAATAATCTTATTTTTACTAACTTTTGAAACCATACACTCTAAAAAGAAATGCCTGTGTCCAGGTATATTTGGGCACATTTTGAAAGCACAAATGTTCCACTTTTGTATCAACTCAAGTGCCTCACATATAAAATGCGTCAGGTACCTTTTAGGCATGGATTCGGACAATATCTCAGAGTGTATAGATAATCAAAACAGGGTTCCCATAGTCATGGAAAATCCTGGAAAATCCTGGAATTTAAACCTATCATGGAAAGTCATGGAATTTTGTTATTTTACAAGAAATCGCGGAAAATTAATATTTCAATAAAAACAAAAGTGTATTGTAAATAGACTCCTAAGACGCAAAACAGTAGCTCAAGAATTAGTCAGGGAAACCCTATGTTTTTATTCCTGGAAAGTCATGGAATCGTCATGGAAAGATCAATGCAATTGAAGACTTCTGTTGGAACCCAGCAAAATACTGAAGTTGTGTGGTCTGCCAAAATATTCAAAACATAAGCCCTGTAAACATTGTAGTTTCAGACGCGGTTTTAACCTTCAGTGTGCTATGCGATCTCTGGCATCTCACCCGCTACGCGATCTCTGGCATCTCACCAGCTGTTTACATTGTGATTTTTTTCTCCAAATCTAACAACAGCGGTTGCCTCGAATTGAACCTCCAAACCTTTGAAATAATTGGGCAACTTGTCATCCGATACTATCATCGGAATTATCTCCGTTGGCAGACGAGGCAAACTCGTACTCTTACAATAGCATGTGACACTGAGCAGATCAGGTTGTCGATGCGTTCGCGAATTCGCTGACCATTCCAACCGCTATTTATCCCCACCCCCCCCCCCCCCCCCCCCCCCCAGCCCTGCACCGTATCGCTGGGAGTTATTTTGTCCTCAACCGCCCCCGTACATCCTCGATCCCCCCAAAAACAGATCATGTCATTCGTTACTGAGTCAATATTTTGAGTCTTAATACATCATCGGGTATATATAATGGGACGCCTCAAGGGGGCAATTTGTCATTCTTGCCGGACAGCGCATGCGTAACGAAGAGAGCAGCTCAATTTGTATAGAGAAATCCCACAACGACGAGTTTAGCGCCGATCTGCGCACTTCCGCGTTTGAAAACGAGGATCTCAATGTCACACTAAACAACTTTATGCTGATCGTGGGCCTGCACTGCCTTTTATGGCCTGATTAATTCATGCATGAATGAATGTGCTGAAAAACGTTGTTTTGTTTGCCACTGACATTCTCGCTTTCAACCCGGAAGTGCGCATAAGGGGCTAATGTGAAATTTCTCTATTTTCTTGTCTGATGCAAGAACTACAGTGACAATGTGTCAAAGCGTTTGTGTTCGGAAGACCGAAACGAAGATTACCAATCGTGGTCATGACCGTGCGTATATGAGGTTGGGAAACCAGACTAATATCGAGCTGTTAAATACACGATACTTCTTTTTATGTGAACAATATGATATAATTCCATCTTCACATGATATACACCATTACGGTATCAATATTGCAGTCGTAAACCGTATTCAGTTAGGTATGGCACACCTCGATAAACTGCGTCCTAGCTCATACATTCTTTTGTTATATCTCCGTCTTGGAATACTTTATTTTGATTGGCCTAGAACGATCACGTGTCCGGTCTATAAAAACGACTGGCACACTCCAAGCGTGATGTCACATACATCAGCCAGCTAGCTATTGAGCTGTATCATTGGTACCCACGCAATTTTCACCTACACACGTTGACGGCAGTAAACTATAATGGGAGCAGCGAACTGGCAGACGATCAGCTGTTTTGATCGCGGATTTGTTTGAGTTAATTTATACCAAGCAAGGCAAGTTGAACTGAAACAAACTGGGTTTGGCGATATAACAAAACAATTGTTGACTGCTGTGATGTGGGATATGACGTTTTTAACACCCTCGGGGGACACATAGCACCCTCGGCTTCGCCTCGGGTGCTATGCATCCCTCGGGTGTTAAAAACGTCATATCCCACATCACAGCAGTCAACAATAGTTAAATGTCTGCTTTTAAAAGTATGGACATGGTATATGTTTGAATATTGCCGATTGTCGTTGTTTTTTGTTATTTTGGAAGGAAAGGGTTTGTTGTAAACACTTCGTTTTGCCACTTGGCCTATCGAAATTACATACAGCGCAACACTAACATCAAGGTCGCATAACAGATAAGGTCTGAATAAAAACATTGGACGATTAAAAAAACCAGGGTATATTTAATCAGGACGACAGCTATTTAGCTGTTGGCTCGCAGTACCCAGCTGCACATTCCGAGCAAGGGCTTGGTTTTTATTAGCCGATTACTCTTCCAGTAAACAATAATTATATTAACCATTATTTTCAATTAGGCCTACGTCATAAAGTGACCGAAACGCATCAGGGGCCAATTTCATAAAGCTGTTAAGCACACAAATTTGCTTAGCATGCAAATGCTTCCTTGATAAAAACTAGATTACCAACCAGATTTCCATGTGTGGAATATTGCTTTTGACTGGCATTCAGCTGTTGTTTGCTTAGCATGAAAATTACATGGACTCTTGGCTGGTAACCTGTTTTTACTAAGCAAGACATTTTCAAGCTAAGCAAATTTTGTGTGCTTAACAGCTCTATGAAATTGGGCCCTGATATTTAGGTAGCTCTGAAGATTTCAAGCAAAACAATCCTGATCCTGATGTCAATTCAATATTGGGTTTTGCCCTTCACCGACGTATTTTACAAACTGTCATCCCGACGCAAATTCCATCTTATGAATAAGTTTGGCTGCAATACCCGCCGCTATATCAGATTCGAACCAACCAGCCAGCCGACTCCGACAAGCTCGGCGGTCGAGTGGTAAGACATCTGCACTAGAAAGCAGAAGGCCGTAGGTTCGAGTCCCACGCGAGTGATATTTTTTATTTATTTTTTTTCCAAATAATCTCTCGGGACAACAATAAGTATATAGTGTTTATGAAATACGTCGGTGAAGGGCAAAACCCAATATTCAATCTACGCAAAGTCCATCTTATGAAGAGTATCTCAAAAGAGATCCGTTGTACTTCGTATAATCCTGCCGGAATCCATTAATGGGTTAATGGGAACATTTCAGAGCAGCCGACCAACTGTTCCGGGATGCTTTTAAGCTCTAAAAAGCACCTATTGTGACGGTAACACACTGCTGCGTTGCCAAGCCAACCGAGATTGCAAATAATTTAAAATTGCATCCCACGCACATCCCGGCCAAAAATGATTAGATTTGAGGAAACGCGCCCGTAAAGGGGTCTCCATAACGAGGAGTCGTTCTGGCAATAAATACAAATGCATTTCTTTGATAAAAGGCTCAAAACTGCCTATGCAAATTCAATTTATCTCGAGCAAAGTGAGCTAGTTATTCAATATGCAGAGGAGCGTCCGCAAACTCCAAATGCATGTAGCAAAAAATCGACCAGGGAACGGGGCACGAGAAATTCGCCCGAAATATGATAATTGTTCGCCACAAGGTCAAAGAAATTGGAATTCCATGTGTGCAGAGTATACAATTTTGATGTATTGAAATAACAACGCCGTTGCGAATTTAATATAGGCCTGTTTAGACAAACGATGACTTATTTTTGGAGTATGGGCATTTATTAATGCGACGGTTACCACAGATGTGAATCAAAATGTTTAATAATACTTCTCAACGCGAACACTCCGATCAATTATAGGGGAACTTGGGGTAACTGGTCCATGAGATAACTGGTCCAATATCTAAGTTTCCGGGGTATTTCTAGCATACTGCTCTTTGTATACCAAAGTGAACTATTTTGACCTTTGACATGATCTACCACTTCACGTTTCTCAGAAGAATTGACAGTTTTGCTTAAAAAATGTGAATACTTGGGAATAATTGTAAAACTAATGAAAATGAGCTCTCTCATAAACTTTGTTCAATTAATTTTGTAATTAGATTAGTGTTAATTAGATTATTCAAATGGAATTAATAATGCGGTGCTTCCTCTATAGCGCTTTATACAAAATGTCTCAAATTTATTACACCTGCTCTTCACAATTATTACACCTGGTCATCAGAGAACTTGAGATCAGTTCTATGCAGCATTTCGAGATCAGCGCAATCCGTTCTCTACCCTGACAGGTAGAAATTGGAATTGCATGTGTGCAGAGTATACAATTTTGATGTATTGAAATAACAACGCCGTTGCGAATTTAATATAGGCCTGTTTGGACAATCCACGTTACAATTACAAACGATGACTTATTGTTGGTGTATGGGCATTTACCCTTATAGGTACCCATTTATATATATATTGGGTGGAGAGAGTAAATTGTGGTAAAGTGTCTTGCCCAAGCACACAAGCACCATAATCCCCCGGCGGGGTTCGAACCCACATACCATCGCACGTGAGTCAGACACAGTAACCATTGGACCACGGTGCCCCACCAACACTTGCCCATTAAAAGATGTGCCATCTGACCATAGCAATTGTGAAAACTACAAGTTTGTAACCTTACTCATAAAGACACAGTCAAAAGTTCAAAGGAGACAGGAGTTGCGTTTAATAATAAGCGGTACCATACTCCAAGCTAGACATTCTAAAAGTCCTCCAACCTTTGTATATGTAAAGTAAAATATCGCATCACCTTTTTCTGCACTTCTCCCTTTTCAATGTCAACACCCCGTTTCTCTCTGGAGTCTGGACATCAATGTATTGATTTATCTCATCAGTTATACACCATGAAACATATTACAATCCGGAAAAACATCTGCATGGCGCTACAAGTTGCATACGAAATGAGCCAAATTTATCGAACTTCATTTTTTAAGGCGCGCCACGTTTTACCAGCGCAGATCGCGGCCTGCACGTTCCTAAAATATTGGCGGTGGAAATAATGGTTTCCGTTCAGCCAGTTTTGCCTCCATGAAACGCATTGGTTTAAGCTAGAGCCCTGGTCGGGTTACGTTTTAAATATACCCGGTACAGTGAAGGAGCTCAGGCGCGATTTCCTGTGTCTTTCAGAGGGAGTGTATATAGGCCCTAGGCATGTACGTGGGGGAGGGTGAGTCGTTTTTGCATTCAAGAGAGGACCTTTAACAATACTAGAGGACAATAAGGTCCCCGTTTGAGAACGGTCCCCAGTTTTAAATCATGTACAAAACCAATGGGGTCCTTGAAGGTGTTTACACACTTGTCTGCACCCTTCCTCTAAAAAGTCGCAAAAGGTCATCACTTTGAAACCTTTTAACGGAAACGAAACATAAGGATGTCCCCAAAGTATACATTGATTTTTAAAGACCAACTAAAACGCCAATTTATTTTTGACTTTTTGGACTTATCTAATAGTTTATGCCTCCCCAAAATTAATGTAACAAGTTTCATGATTCTGAAAAAACAAAAGAAATGTTTTTGAGCCTTTTCCTTCTGAGCCACTTTGACTCGATTCAGAAAAGGCCGAGGTCAACTGCGTGCCGTATCGCGCGAGTGATGACGTATACGTGTAGAAACATATGACATCACTGTATTATACGACAATGTTTTACGTAGAGTCTGTACTTATTTTTTTGTCTAAGGCTAGTATTACTTGCTGTGCTTTTTGCACACGATTCAGGTGTAACACTACGGTAAACATATTTTAAAGTGTTGACATCTTTGTGAGACACATTTAGAATTGGGGTTGTAGGCTTGTTCTTGCTGAAAAGCTAGTTATGAGTCATACTTTCCTTTGTTTGCAGTCGGCTTTTATTGGGTACCTGCGCGGTGAGTTGTATGTGAGCTGATGCTATACTCTAGTCTGGCGACTTTGCTAATGCAGCCCTAAGGACCCGCACCTTCTCATACACAAAATGTCTGTTATAAGGTACCAGACTCAATCGCATGCAGCGCATGCGGTACCGTACGTGTACAATTAATGTTGAGTCAAGCGAGCGTGGACAGGGAGACGGCCGGGGCTCTGGCTACTAGAGCCGGCAACCGCAGGGAACGTCGTCGTGGTCTGGGGCGCGTAAGTCCGGGACAGGATTGGAATGCTCGGTGCCTTTAGAGTTGGAATGGCTCCAGCCTTCAAACGTAATTGTGCCTTCAAACCCAGCTGAGTTTTCATACTAACACTATCACTAGTAAATACAGTCTTTAGCGAAATGTTTTGCACATATTTTCGACCATTTCGACAGCCGAAAATCAGATATTGTATTGTCTACAAAGCGGACCCTGCACTGTCGCCTTTGAACTCCATCAGCACTGAGAATCGCAGGAAGGTTAGGTCAGGGTTTTTGTGCTGTTCCTCGTGCAACCCCGACCTACACACGATCGAGGCATAATGATTATCTCAGAACCATGCTCATACTGAAATAATGTCAAAATTAGACAAAATAGACAGGAAAACGGAGGAGTTAAGTCGACCAAAACTCTTCCAGCAGCATCAACTCCACGTACGTACATGCATAGTGTTTGGCTGTAGTATCAACCGACTCTACACGTGTACGTCACGGGGTCACGTACATACATTTACATACATGAGCTTTCGCGAAACAGGATAAATGGTTCAGAATAACAACCCTTTCTTTAAATAAAAAAATCCCTCTCGTCTGCAAAATAATCTCTATCAGGTAAAAGAGTATTGGCGTTTTAGTTGCTCTTTAACTGTCAATTTTCATATTTGCCTTAACGCCATCACGGCCGGGATTTTTCGGCTCTCTCGGGACCTGGGGACCTCAATGTGCCCCCCCTCCCCCCCCCCCCCCCCCGTAATTTGGTCGATTCACCCGAATTTGGAAGAGACTTAATATCGCCCGGTGATGTACATCATGACACCATTTGATTAAAGTACAGCGAAAACAAGGTCGTTTTTGCCCAATTTGTTTGGTCAAAACAGTATTTTTAGCTAATCCCATTCTCTCTTCAGCAATAGTATGAAGGAAACGCAAAGCATTGTGGGAAGCTTACCACGGCCATCTATACGTGCCAGTGTGCCGTTTAAAAGCGCCTGTGTTGAAAGTGGGTCACAGGTCACACAAATCCAACCAATGAGAACTCAAAGGATTTAACCATCACAATGCGCCCTTGGATGGAGCTGTGGGTACCAGTGAAATAAGACGGGGTTGTTCAGTGGCATTAGCAACTGGCGTGACAGAGTTGTGTGTAATTCATGTAATTGTTTGATATGGTTATGATTGTGAAAACAGCTAGTCCATAATGGTTTTGTCAATGATCATCAGTGACGTATTTGTATGTTCACTTTTCTTTTCTTGAGAAGTTAAAGAATAACCGATATTGCTTCAGGCCCATGTTTTGTAGCGTCAATATGCGGTCCTTGTATACGCCTGAAGTATTTGCCATTCATGTTTTGTGAAGTTGGCATGTGGGCAAGTGAGTAAATCAGACCTGCAGACTATGGCCGTTTCTATTTGGTTTTGAATTTATTACAAATTCAACTAGAGGAAGAACACTCTACAAACTTGCCGATTCCATGCGGAAGCGGTTACTACAGTACATTCAACCTGATATTCCCATCTTATATTTTTGTACTAAATTTTTCCCATTTGGCAGACGTAAACGTGTGACGTTATTCTTCCATTTGTTTCGCTTTCGTCCAGTGCTTCGCATTCAATTGTTCTTGATGCAAACCTTATTTCTTAGCTTGGATTCAACTAACGATGCGGATGGCCGTAATTGAGACAATAAAACAGAAACCACGACAAGGCTGTGTACCGAGTACACACGGCAAGTATAGTACTAAATTTAACTGGGGGATCTCTGCTGACCCAGATTTCGTGACATCGTCCGACACGTAAATCGTGTTGTCCATGTAACACAAACTTTGGTTGTTTAACGTAACCAAATCACAATATTTGCCTCGTGTCAACAAAGCAGCGTTCGAGCAGCCTCCACAATGCAATTAAAAGTTTCCAGTTGTTGAACAAATGATGGCATTTTAGTTCGCATTTACTCAGCAGGGGAAAAAGCTCGTCTGTTGCAAATATGGCAGATAATTATTGGTTTGTATCACACGATGCGCATTTTCACTTCAATCCCTTTCTTTTGTGGAGCGCTGTGGCCTCGTGGTCTAAGGTACCAGACTCAAGATCTTGGTAATACTACATAGTGTTGGTGCGAGACCAGCAGGGATCATGGTGCGAGACCAGCATGTTGCTTCTGTCCTTGAGCAAGACACTTTATCACAAGTTGCTTCTCTCCACCCAGGAATAAATGGGTACCTGTGAGGGCATTAATGGTCATGTGTTTGATTAGCCCATGGGTGCTTAACTTGCAGCCGACCCATAAACTTCCCAAAGGAGCTGAGAAGATTTCAGGAATGATTAATAAGCCCGATGAGCAGGTGTAATAATGTAATGGTTCTGTAACTATGAGGGTACCAGTAAAATGTATTCAAAAAATGTGTCTTAAACCACGGTATGGGTAAACATTATTATTTTCTTGTCTCCCGTGTTTAATGGTAGTTGCTTTATATTGGGACAATCTGCGTCGAAAAGTGAAAAAAAAAGGTCTAATTTGATTACCATTTCCCTATTGCCTTGCGCTGTCTTTATAAAAAAGTGGCATAGTGGACATGCGCTGCACAGTCCCCATTTGTTATTCCGATACGTTGGGATCACTAGTACAGCCCACACAGAAAACTACCTGCATATACATCGTACGTTTACGTTTTAATTTTAGATTCATGGAGTTGAAATCATGACTCGAAAAATATGTTGACTTGTAACGACATGAAGATTAAATTCTGATTAACTGTGGGCCTAAGCATAATGAATACTTAATTAATCTCTTGGCTCACGAGTCTTTATTGTCGTCTCAATGCCAATTGTCCTTGCAGGCTTGCTAATTAGTGTACTTACAGCAGCCATAGACGGTTGGCGTATTATTTGTAATTACACTGTAATGGCAGCGATGTTCCATGTTATTGGTTTATAATGAATCCCGAGACTATTTGGCTGTTGTTAAACTAAAATTTCCTTCGTCAACTTCAAACTGGGCCCTGGGGGAGAACAGTGCCAATGCACTGATCAGACAACCTATAGGATAAATATAAATATATAAATATATAACTAAATACATGATAATACGGGTAAAAGTCTCAACTGTTTACTATCCAAAAGAACTATTTTGATTTAATTTCTTTCGTCAAATTTGATAGTCCGGCGTAAAGGCGAAATCAAATAGACTTGTGCACAAACTTCTTTTTACTGTAACCTAACTCAAACTTTACCTATTTCGACCAAACAAGTTGAATCATGCTATTTGGACCCCAAAGAACAAAATAAAAACAATTCCGACTGTAAAATTCTCGCTAGAAAAGGTACCTGTGACGTTAAGGCGAAGTGCATTTTTCGCCCTAACTTACATTTTCCCCGCCTTACGGTGCACTTTTACACAACTTCGTTTCCCCTTTACGGTCGAATTAGAATATTTTTGTTGTCTTGGAAAGAAGAATATCGATAACCGATTTACGAACACAGCACTCTGGCTTCTTGAGTAGAACAAAAAAGTAGCTTGTGTATTTAAGATCTGCCCAGGTTCGAACGTCGATAGTGTTCGACTGAGGTTTGTGTGCACGAGGTTCTACCAAAACAAAAAGGGTTATTATTAGTGTTTCCTGGTCAAAATGTCGGCCTAATCAACTGGAAACTTCATCAGTGGCGCACTTTTGCGGTTCAGGTAAGTCACCCTTCAATTGACCTCAATTTACAGGTGGTGGTGTGTTGATGCGGCTATATCTGGAGCTATAACCTCACATGCCCCGTTACTATTTATGTGGAGGTAGGAGCTCTGATGTCTAAGGGGTAAAAGTTTCTCAACAAATCATCGAGTCGGAAAATGTTCTTACTGAAGACAGGTGAATTGAGTACAATGGCATGTGTGGTGGTGGGGGGGGGGGGGTGAAACAAGTGCAGACAAATCCTATTGTGATAGGCTTATCCAATACTATTAATTATTACTGTGGTGATTCCCCATGTTTTCTATAATCCAGGTAGTCCGAAACAGAGAGGGGTGGGCATATCAGACTGAAACTACAATAGGCTATATACAATGGTCCTATAGGTATTCCACGGCCGGTAATTTCTACCTTTGCTGCTTTCTGGTTAGTGCTTTGCCCCCCGCTCTAGAAAAAAAATCCTGGCTACGGTAGTGTGAACGGACATCCAAACAGAAAACGCTCGAGTGTTTCTCGGCTAGGACTCTAACAAAAACAACACGGTGACTTCTACGCAGAAGTTAAAATAACACTCTCCCGTTGCTGTCTAAATTCTACAAGTCTCTGCAGAGAGTCACGTTTTGTCTTCTGGACGACACACAAAGTTACCTGTTAAAGGTAATACAACAAAACAAAAACAAAGCTACCAAATTATTATGAAAGACCTTACTAGACAGTTAGTACATAATAGTGTCAAGCATCCTGAGAAATGATAACACCTGAAGTGCATCAATTTTCAATGATGGTCGGCCGACCATCGTTGAAAAAAAACACCTGACTTTTTTTCTTCAAATACTGACCCCAATTTACCACATTTAATTGGTCCACATTATGTTTGCAATCGGTTCACACATCCGTGAACGGGTGCAAGCCAGCTAGTCTGGTTCCCCGACCTGATAATTCCCTGACGTCTCTTAATTACTCCCGTTTTTGTCTGAAGTAAGTTCAGGGAACCAAAGCACAAAACTTTAAACAGGTCAGTTTTACAGTAGGCCTATTTACTGAAACATACTAACCCCCTAATCCATTCATTTCTGGAAATGACAGGAAAGCAAATGTATAAACAGACAAAGGCACGTACAGTTTCTGATAAATAGGCCACTGTTTGGACTACATCCGCCTACCTCGTTTCTACTCTGAGAGCTTTGATGCACCTGCTGGCCATAGTGTGCCAGAGGTTTGATCAAATCTGATGCATCTTCCCCGCGCCCATTGGCGTACTTTGAGGATTGTGGGTCGCGTGCAAGGGGATCTCTGATGAAAAGTGGATGGCATGTCAGCTTCTCCAATATAGCTCTCAGGCAGGCTATGGCCTCTGCATTACAGCAGGCAATTAGGGATGTTATCCGAGAAGTTGCGGGCCCGGCTACTTCCGCAAACTTCCCGATGCCAAACTCGTGTTTATCTGATGTATACTGGCGTCTTAATTCAACCGAGTATATACCCGCGGCCTATACCTCAGGCCGTAATATACGGACTCAGAAGGAGACACCCACATTTAAGACTTTAATTCACCAGTTAAATTGTCAGTGGGTTTACCCTAATGCCGTGAACTCTTCCGTGAGTTTACCACAAGCTTTATAGAAAAGGAAGTATAATGCCAAAATTACTATTCAACACTTATCTGAGTTTATTAAAAGTGTTCTCAAGTTCCATTGCCATTGGCGTATACTTTAAAACTGCAGCGCTTGACGGTGTTTGCTTTTTACCTCGTGTTGACCGCTTATTTTGCCGCCCTATGAGATTTCCTAATTTGATATGGTTGGACGGCAACGAAATGAACAACTGCCCCATTTTACATACTGTGAATGGCATGGGGCAATGATATTCCAGTAACTGCGATGTAATTCATTTCATTAAAACACGTCCATTTGGATTATCCACAGAAGTGTTTTGTCGCAATATATAGGTTTATAGGCTACAACATTGTATATCACTTTGTTTTCCATATTTGTAAAAAAAATATTAATTGTACCAAAATTACCAACAGAGTGAACTGTAAACCTATTTTAAGTCTTTTTGCTAAACAAAACACTGATTTGGGGAGATTTGGCCCGAAATGTGACTTTTTGGCAACAAGCTCTGATGAAAAGGAGTCATAACAATTATACGTCACCAGTTATCATTTGAAAATGAAACAGTAAACCCCCAAAAATATTGGAGAGTGTTAAAACTGTAGCCCCACCCCCACTGATGCCCCGCCCCCAAAGGGAGTAAAGAACTGATCTGAAAAATGGTAACATAAGTTTTCTTGTTATAGGACTCGGACAAAAGCATTATAATGGCTGTCAATTAATTTTAACATGCACTGCCTACGATGCCCCATTCACTCCATTGACCCCTACTATACACACTTTGCGGACGTAACTTCTCAAGAGATGTTAAGACCTGGCAACATAGAAGCAGTACATGTACTTCCATTTCAAGATCATTGCCTATATGAAAACCAAGAGGCCTGGGGGCGAGGAACGTAGTCAGATCTCATCGGAGCCAAACAAACACGGACAGCCAGCTCCTGTCAAAATAAAGGGCGCGCAAATCCCCCCCCCCCCCCCCCCCCGCGACTGACCCATCCAGCACCGCGTGTTGTCCCAGTTGGTCAAGTAGCGCGCGTCTCTATATCTTTATGGCCTGGATTTCCCCGTACATGACATGGTACTAGTTATTCCGTGCCGCCTTGCATGTTTAATTGGACTGCGCGTATGCTTTCTGCCCGCTGGGAATTTGTATACTGCTGTTTGAGTTTTGGCGGTTGGCGAAAGGACAGAAAAGGGTATACAGTGTGGAGATCAGAGCCCTTTTATACTGATTGCTTATAGCAATACTATTTTGTTTATTTTCGCATGCTGTTTGAATAGTTGTTATGCGCTCATGTTTAGTTTGGGGTTTTGCAAAAAGGTCACATGCAAACAATATTGACAAGTAATTCGCACACAAATCACAGACAACAATATAGACTAAGTCATCCCCGAATAACAACCGCTAATTACCACGCTGGTATGATTTTAATTTTGATGGATATGATTTTTGATGTGACTGCCTGTGGAAATTTCACAATTTTCAGAACACAATTTGTACGATTAAAAAACAAAACAGGGTAAGATCGTATAATTTGTATATCTGACTATTGTATTCAAGGACCTTTATCTTCCGGTGTTACAACCTATCGCTAGGAGACGAGTTCTACATGATGACGTGCAGTCGTGGAAACATAGGGCATTTCTCAAACTCTGGCTTGGGCTCGGGCTTCGGCTTGGCGTATTTTTATGTCCCCGGATTTGGAAAGATCTTGGATACTGTTTTTGCTACATGTATATCAAAGTATGATGTTTTAATCCGGAGCCCGAGGCTGTTGATATATTTACGTATTCAAGGCTTCAGATATAGGCAATGGGACTGAAGAATAGCTGGATACGAAGCCGAAGCCGAAGCCGAAGCCGAAGCCGAAGCCGAAGCCGAAGCCGAAGCCGAAACCAGGGTTTGAGAAACGATAACAATTAGCGAGCGCCTTCGTGTAATGACAGTGCCACGGACATTTGAATAGAAAAAAATCCCAAGGGAATTCCTGACAAATTGCACATTTGTGAATGAAATGCCAAACCATCAAAATAGCCACTGCCCGAGGATGCTTGGCTTAATTAGACCAGCTGAAAATATCATGTTCCTTTACGCTCCCTCGATCGTGAAATTCTGTGGCAACGTGAAGCTAAGATTAGCCAGCCTGCACCGGCTTCTGAAATTAACTCAATATCCAAGATTTCCTTGGAACGCCTCGATGAGACCCTTACCAGTCGCTTGGCATTCATCGGGAAACGAAGCAGAATATGGCATTGTACCCTGAAAGTTCTCACACCGGGAAGATGTGACTACTGGAAGACCCAGCAGCATCAGTCGCAATCGTCGTACTCAGTGTTGAGAAAGCACTCAACCCGAGTCTCCCGCAACATCTCGAGGAATAAAACGAAAACCAAGCCTCTTCACTTCCTGCTCTGTCTCGTCACGCACAGCCCATCTAGACCTAAAAACCCTAACAAAGCTTAACAGAAGACCAAAAACCGTGAAACCGATCCGTCGGCCTCTGATTTCATCGCTGTCGTGTTTAATAGCGATACAGTATATCCCACCATGTTCAAGGTTAGAAAATGATTTTGAATCGAAGAGGCTGAAACCGAATGCCGTCCCATTATTTTGTTTTGCTGGTCTCCGTCATGATCCCGCTTCCCTGCCGGCCACGGATCGAAACGTGAGCGTGCGAGTCGGGTTTCGGGAACGCTGCCAGTGGCGAAATATTTTTTGAAGGTTGGAAAATGCCTGAATTGCGGAGAAAACTACATTGTGACATCCAGAGTATGATGCATATATCAGGTATCATGCACTGCCACACAAATCCCAAACTCTACCTTAAATGGGGCGTATACTGCAGAATATGAGGTGGTGAATTAACAACATACTAAAAACACTACGGTGTTAGATTAACACCGCATGGTATATTTAGTGAAAATGTGGTTTAATATGGATACCAGTGTTATGTTAATTCAACACCATGGTTTCTGCAGTGTAAGGGGAGGAAATAGATGAAAACCGACCGACCGCACCGGACCGGACCAATCAACCAAACACGATCTCCAATTATACTTTACTCAAAATGCAGAATCTTTCGTCGGGATCACGGCTGCGTTCCACTCACGCGAACATTGCCGAACGTTCGCCAACGTTCGCCACATTTGTGTGCACATCCAATGGAAAATTCTTCGCGTAGTTGTTGGCGAACGTTCGCGTTGTTCGCGTGAATAGAACGCAGCCCTGATGTCGTGAAAGAGAACATTAAACTTTACAACACGACAGCTGTTCTAAATATTGGTTTAGCCTTAAGGTTTCTGATATTCTTGATAATTTACCAAATAAATAATCACTTCTTCAAAAATAATAATTCATAAATACCTAAGACAGTTTACTCGTTCCTATTGATCGAGAGCCCATCACGTGGGTGGTTTTAAACACTTTTTCCGGTGTCACTCGAAATTTAGAGTACTACGAAATCTGGTCCATTTGACTGGTTGAACACTCGAGCGACCAGTCACTCTCCTAATAACGCAAGCGCAATACTACCGATGCGTCCGTATTTAGAGTCCATAATTTCACACTACACCGGCACCTTCTGCACCACCTGGCGAGCGCGTCGCACGCGTCAATTTCCATATAAGGAAATGTTTAGCACTACCTGCGCGTGGCACGAACCATTAAATAGCTAAAGGGGTGTTTTACAAACGAATGTAAATTATTTTTATAATTTTCGGAGATTTTTGCTAAATTATACAAAAAGGTATTTTATGAATAGGAATCAATATGTGCTGGGCCGGTTTTAAACGTACGTTTCAAACCGCCTTGGGGCCATATATTTATTCCCCTATATATAGGCTTACTGGTGTTTGTCTTTATACTGATTTGATTTCCAGGACATTTATTTTCCGTCTTTTCAAATCATTTTCCAAATACAAAATACATAGAAAAGTGCACTTGGAGGCATGTTGATTGGAACCTAAAGTTATTTTAAGAAAACATGCCTTTGAACATATTATACACACACAAAACAATTCAGAAGATAGGCACGGAGAATCAAGCAAAGACAAGGGAAGACAAACAAACCCATCAGAACATGTACATGTATATACGCATTATAAACATGCGAAGAACGGCGGAGGGGATATTGTAAAATAAACAAAAACAAATACTTGCAACTGCGCAAACGGCCAGACATAATCGCTTCTCGTCTGCGCTCCCAAGTTAAACAACACTGCTTTTGAAATGACACGTTTCCGTCTCGATAGCACATCGGGCAAAATCAATTTAGGAATTTTAAGGCAAATCGAGAAGGAACACTTCGCGCCTAAAAGCCGTATCACACCTATATCTATGTACAAGAACTAATGCGGTCGATATTTCACTGCAGGCTTCGGTTCTCTTATAGCACCGCAACAAGTGCATCAACAAAATTATTTCGGCACACGCTGCCGATGAGTTCAAACGAATAGAATATATAAATAGCAAATTTTTTCTAAGCATTTTATGCTTTACAATTAAGAACATGCCAATGTTTACGCATGTCAGTGCGGTGTAGCATTAACACCGTGTTGTGTCATTATTGCACAAATCGTTCGATACGGATGGTGTTAATTTAACAGTTTTTGTAGTGTAGTGTTGGTGAAATCCTGGAAACAGTTTTTAACATTACCGACTGCTATGATGTAGATGATGCAGATATATTAATCTTTTGGCAATTTAACTATTATCTGCTAACCACAGATGCATGAAAGCAAGATGTGTTAAAACATCTATATTTGTATCCAATTTTTAAGGTCTTGAACAACTTAGTTATTTTGAGTTGCAGTAAAAAAGAACCGGGGAAAATATTACAAATATTGCAACGTTAAAAAAGTATAAAATAGCTTCTACATAAACCCCCGTCAAAAAGCGCAAATCGTCCATAATAATAACTTCGTTTCGTGTTTACAGCACTAAACCAATTTGTGTATGCCTACAGAAAAGGGGTGGCTACGGCTGGATGTTACACACATGTCTATAATGGTAGCGGCAGCAGCCACTTCCCATAGACTCGTGTGCAATTTCAAGCCGTAGCCAAGTAATATTCGGACACGGCCTATGGGGATGAAGGTTGATGGGTCCGTCTATTTGAAAATGTCAGTTGCTGGCACATATCACATAATGCATTATACAACAAATGATGCATGCAACAAAACATGGTGTATCATCTCATGCTCTATCCATTTGAAGCTTAAGGTTGCATGTATCCCTTTACACGGTAACTGTTGTTTGCTGGGAAATTCAAAACCAACAGTGGTGTCACCCGTCGGAGAGGAATCTTTGTTCATGAAACTGCCGTCTGCAAACGGATAGCAGGGCTTTGTTAAAGTTTAATGTGGACATAAAGGAAGATCTACACGGTGCTTGGAGCATATTTTCCGAAAGCGGATCGGCCGTAAGATGTGCCATTGTGCAAACACGTGCCACGCAATTCAATAGCCATTAATCATGTTGAAATTAAGGCTAACGAAAGTCCTTCTCCATATATCTGTTGCTATAGCAAAAACATGCACACGGGAGCATAAAAAATAGCCCCTTAATGGCGGTTTTATGTGTATCGACCTATTTTCTGAGCGCACATATTCTGCCTGAGGTACCGTGCATGTTATGTCTTTGTACACCGGATGAGCCCCCCTTTGTCCTCAAATTTGAAAAGGCAGTCACATGATGATAGAGTTACGGTAATATTAACTGTGGGATGAGTCTGTTCTCCCCCGCTGCTATACCAAACTCCCGGTCCGTGATCGAGGCGCGCACGGGTTATTTTTTTTTTACAGCCGGAATGGCTGGGATTTGAGCAAATCGAAATACGAAACCCCTTTCATTTCCGTGTTTGCCCATCTCTCAACTTGTCTGATTGCTATGTGGTAATCGAATGAGTTTATAGGTTGTTTTGACGGCCGTCAGCCAACCATGCGCACTGGAGTATGGCCAACATACCTCTGCGTTTCCCATTAGAACCATGGAATCAATGTCCAGTTCCACTTGTGTTCACACTTACATAGCCATGTCTTACAATACAAACATGATATCAATACTGGTTTCATACGGCATTTGCAAACATCAAAAAACAAAACTACTGAATGATTATGAAATACCTTACTTGACTGTAAGTTAATAGTCTCAAGCATGGTGTGATCTCCTTTTTGAAGACAAGTGCAATTCTTGTATCAATTTCCAGGAATGGTCGGCCAACCATCGTTGGAAATAGACTACCGGTAGTTCCCGGACCTGAAAGTTCCATGAGGTCTAGAAATTGCTCCGTTTTTTCCCTGTTTTCATATCATCTATGCACACAAAACTGGTCACACAGTCGTACTTTTCCCAATACTTCCGAGGACAATGCTTTGTGTTTCCTATTGTTCCTTTAATATAACCCAACCCCATAGACTAAGCACGTATTTTTACGTCCGAGGACCGATTTCAACAAAAGACCGACTTGCGAGGACAAGAAAGGTGTCTTTCTATTTTCTTTCTCTTGTCCTCGAACGTTACAGTACTTGCTATGAAATGCTACAACGGATTTGACCCGGATCCGGGTTCTATTTGACCTGACACTTTTCCGGGTCAAATTGACCCGGAAATGAGTCAAAGAAGCATCAGTTTGACCCGGAAAAGTGTCATTTTGACCCTGAAAAGTGTCATTTTGACCCGGAAAGTGTCACTTTGACCCGGAAAAGTGTCATTTTGACCCGAAAAGGGTCAGGCCAAATAGAACCCCGATTTGGGTCAAATCTGACCCAGGAGTTTTTAGAGTGTTCTACCTTTAAAACGTAGAAAGTGGTGGTTTGTATAATATATTTTGTAATCCTTCCAGCTTACTCATACAGACTAAAACTATTTCTGTTTCGTAATAGAAGGAACTCCTTAATTGTCAAGAGGGTACAATAATAGTACTAAGATCGTTCCTCGACAATAATCCGTTACAGTAAATGGATTATTTAATAAAATGAACTAAAACCAGGAACCTTCACAAAGCGCAGTGACACGCTATCGTTCTGCTATATCTAACGCTTTTCGCAAACACATTTAGCATGCTAAGGTAGTCATTCATCAGTACAATCTGGACGGATCTATGTTGATTGATTTTGATTGTATTTCGATAATAAGTGCCAGTTGTTTTTTTATCATTCTTGAATCTCCGGCTTAGCAAATAGCTACAACGGTTTCCAAATACATGTATACAGGCTGAAACATGGAAAGGTTATGTACACTGTAAAACATTTGCTCGTAATTTTACGGTAAATTTCCAGTAAAACGGGTTGCCAGCGAAAAACCGTAAAATTTACGGGAATTTCCCGTAAAATGTCTCTAGGGTTGAAGCAAAAACCGAGTGCGGCACAGTCAGTTTACAGGAATTTTTTTACAGCGTTGGTTGCCATTAATTAACAGAAATGAATGAAGTAGGAACCAGACTAAACGGAAGCAACTTATTATGCATTACTATGATAGAGTGTACAAATGCTACGATAATCTACTAAAGACTACAAAGTCAATGTTGTTGTGCTTTAGCTTTATATTCAGCGTATCCCCCATAACAAAGTCATGGTTTCCCATGAACAATTTTGATATTTGAATACGAAATTAAAGGAGATGTAATAAGATTCTTCACCTATGTTTGTAAAAAAAAAAATCAAAATTCTATTGGGAAATTGTTTAAATAAAACATATTATGGTCAAGAAAGTGTATTTTTGGACTAAACACGGCAATTTAACCTGACTTTTGTGATTGGAATGAGGAAATTACTGTAAATGGACTGCGCGCCGCATTTTACGGTCCGCCCTTTACGGGTTTTTCCCGTAAAATGCAGCGCGCAGTCCATTTACGGTTAGTCACCGTGATATTTACATGCTTTTCACTGTAAAAATACGGACATTTGTGGAGGGTGGGTTATCAGGGGCCGGTTTGTGTAATTATCTATGGGTAATTATTTTACAAGCCTTCAAAAACAAGTCGTCTTGCATCAATTTCCGCCGTCGACAGGGCGCGTGTAACACCTGCACGCTTGTTCCCACTGAATCGAATTGGATTTCTCACCAGGAGCGTTACAACCCAGTGGCATGATATCTGCAGCGGGTGGGGGGAAGCGTGTGATGTGGAGGAGGTGTCCCCGGGCTAGCTGCGCCAACTCCCCGGGGATCTGTCCTGGCAGACCCCCGGCTTCGGCCGTTCATCCTTTGTCCGGGATCGGGGTAGCTTTACGGCAGGCTAGCCACTGAACCAAAAAAGACTGCCACTTATGGGCCGAGTATAAATTAACTGGACCACAGAGCAACTGGACGTCAAGAACCTTTCATGATATGTTCTTGATGAACGACACTGTAACGGTGAACAGAGCACTTTAGGGATGGGAGGTAATATTAATGTTGGATACTTCCTGAGGCATGCCTGTGATTCTCCAACTAACCACAGACAATTCATTTAAGAAGCTTAACATATACAAGGTTTGGCATGATCCTAGATAAATAGGACAATTTCCCGTCATGGGTAAAATTATTCTCAAAACAATCTAAGCTTTCTATCGATATCACAGAAACTACTTTACAGTATTTACAAGTACATTCGGACACCTGATGAAGTGCCAGAATTGTATTCGAAAACCTCTTTAAAAAAACCAAGGGGTTTATTTCGGTTTCAACAATAGAAATACGCAATTTTATTGCAGCGGCCAAGTACTTCAAGTTGTATTTAAACACGGGAACCTCCTTGCAACACCCTTCTCTTTCAAATGAGATTCATTTCTGCTGGCAAAAAGAATCTCGTAGAACACATTCGCAGAGATCAGTCACTGTATTCAATATTTCCTTTCCGGTGCCCCTCCAATAAGCGTTCAATGCGAGAGTTGACCATCGTATATGGATTGTTGAGATACAAAAAGGCTCGGCAGGCTTAAAAGACTGCAGACTTCCAACAAGACACTCCAGCGGGCGGGAAATGTAAAGTGTTTTCCGCGAGGGCACTCGAGAAGCTCATATAGGAAGGCATGCGTAGCTAAGAGCCCGGAAAATCCCGCGAACCCTCGAAGGAGTGGTCTGATATGCACTTTGTATTATGCTGGCTTGCTCTATAAGCCTCCTGTACCGGGCAGAGTGGGTTCCCGCCCGACATTTTTCGTTTAACCCTTAGCCATTTGCACTCTAAATGCCGAGCTGTTAAGGGGATGTTCCCTTCATATCTAAAGACAAACCTTTCTTGTATACTTATAGCCTCAAAAACTGAGTGTTTACATTGAACCACTTTCCCATTAAACATGAAAGTAAAAACAAATGTAACTTGAGACTCTGCCTGATGGAGAGTACAACTAGAGAGAAATTGCGCAGACACACCAAGTGAAGTAACTATATACTCAACAAGAGTATAGTGTGGTTCTTTGAAGAACTGGAGTTAGGAAGTCGACATTTCGGTCAGTATATGCTCTGACTGACGAGTTCTTTTCAGAAACATTTTTAAAAATTTGGTTGGAGAAGAGTTGGACTCATCCTTACAATAACGCTCTCACTGGAGATCTGTTGCTACTCTTAGTCTCTGTTCTACAGATATTTTCATGGGCAAAGTTCCACCGGCTTGTCCAGCTTGGTTCCTCCGGTTAGGGTGTTTGTGCGTGAAGCGCGGCTTTCCGCCTGTTCCCACCAATATACTGTAGCTGTACACTGTAAAAACTCCCGGGTCAGATTTGACCCGGATCCGGGTTCTGTTTGGCCTGACTTTTCCGAGTCAGAGAAGTGTAATTTTGACCCTGAAAGTGTCATTTTGACCCTAAAAAGAGTCATTTTGACCCGGAAAAGGGTCAGGCCAAATAGATCCCGGATATGGGTCAAATCTGACCCGGGAGTTTTTAGAGTGTACCTGGATGTGTATAGAACGAAACGTTATGCCAGCAGCTTTTTCCCTCGTTTTGTACCTCTGTGAAATTCTTTGCCTGGCGAATATTATCCTACATTTTACGATCTTTACTGCTACAAGAGGAATCTTGATTCGTACCTCTTGCATCTTTTTCCTTTTGTAGCTCTGCACCTCGAGTCGCTTTTAGCTTTTTCTCGGGGCGAACTTGCATAAAAAGGCAAGTTTCCCAGCTAGCGGTGCATATCTGCCAAAAAAGAATTCTCAAGGAAATAATTGATTGCCACGACTGGGGCACGTACACCACGGTACCCCACGTTTTTTTGCACTAAACGAATCAGCATTTTTATGTCATAACTCAAAAATGTGTTCACGGTTTCTTTCATAATATTGTAAATGGAAAATGTAACAAGTGCGGTATCTATGGCAAGAATTCCTGCTACGCATTTCATTTCTACTGTAATACCAAGTCCACGAAACTAGATCCCGGCCGTCGGCAGATGAAATATTCTATCCTTGTTGTCCTATTTTAATGTTTAAGTTTGAGTCATTATTTATTTAATTTAACTTGTTTTTTCTCCTTTTTTATTACTGAATGAACAAGGGTTAATTATGTAGGTTTTTTATTATACTGTCGTTTTATAATATTTATTGTATTCGTATCAAGTTTTATTAATTCCTGTAATTGAATTTTGTATGTGTAATATATTGTGTATAATGACCCTTTCAGCTTTTGCTGCTGGTCATTTTGTTTATGCCAATAAAAAAAAATAAAAAAAAAAATAAAAAAATAAAAAATAAAAAAATAAAAATAAAAATAAAAAATAAAATACACATAACTCCATGCGACAGTTTTGGTGGAAGATGTGCAGCTTTGGAGAGGAAATGTATGCTATGATAGCTAAAACTGTACTTCAGGGAATGCCGAGCGCTGGCATCTAACCACAATGCCCAGGCTCTTTGCACGGTGACATTTAATTCTTGATCTAACTATTTGTGATATACTATCAGAAAATAGAACTGTGAGGCTTATTTTTATATCGCCCAGTCAATTCAATTCCGAAGTTGCAAGCAATACAAATCCAGCCCAAACATATTTTTAAAAGAAATAACGACGCATACATGTACAGTATATGATTTGTGCAAGCTTAAATCAGGTTAATGCATTCCACAACCCATTTCAAGCAGTAGGCTTTTACTAAATCGGGTCATCAACTGTATTTTACTGTGTATGGTATGATATAGCATTAGCAGAGTTGAGAAAGCATTCGCAGGCAGTGTCCACACTTTGTGTGATTCAACATATAAATGAAATAAACCTGTGACAATTTGAGCTCAAAGCATCATCCGAGTCACGGGGAAATAGCGCAAAACTGTTCTGTTGCAACAGTGATGGGTTTGTGCACTGTATTCTGATATTACGATTGTTGAAATTGAAATATGCCGCTGTGTTTTGGAGATCTTCAAAAACAAGTTTCTCGAAGCATGTTATTTTATTAATTTATTAATTTATTTATTTATTTATTTATTTATTTATTACATGTCTTTACCCAGGGTGTGCCCAAACAGTTTAAAACTGGTTTCCATTGGGGCCCTGCATATTATTAGTTAAAACTGAATATTTACACATTCATACAAAATATTTAAACAAATACAATAATGTTTACACAAATAAATCTATTTTCGGTTAACTTTTCAACTCTCCAGTAGAAGCCTATTGCTGATTTACGGGATGGGCGAAAAACCCGCGAAAAAACCTTTTAGGGTGAAAAACAAGGGGAAATTCCCATCCGGCTCCAAAGTATTTTGGCAACCAAGTTTATAACTCTTTTCAAAGTGAACAAAGAAACTGGCAGGAGCGGGATTCGAACCTGCGACCTCCGGGTTACCGTACCGGCGCTCTACCAACTGAGCTATTTTGCCCTATGTTAGCGGTCTCCAAAATTGTCAGTATCTTTGTTCGGGTGGGCGCTAGTCAGAAGTCATAAACCCAGAATGCCGTATAGCCAGGGATCACACCCAATTTTACGATACAACCTGCGATACAACCGAACAAAGATACTGACAATTTGGGAGACCGCCAACATAGGGCAAGATAGCTCAGTTGGTAGAGCGCCGGTACGGTAACCCGCAGGTCGCAGGTTCGAATCCCGCTCCTGCCAGTTTCTTTGTTCACCTTGAAAATGTATTCAAATTTACCTAGTAAGTTTATAACTCCGCAGATCAGCGTAAATGGCAGAAATATCACTGATAGATGGCTTTACGTAGCTCCGATTTAAATGTACTTAAGGAGTTTATGGTTCTCATTTGTTCAGGCAGATTAATCCATATACTGGCACCACTCACAGCGAAACTTGTCACGTAGCATTTCTTTTTGGCGAAAGGAACTTTCAGTGCCATTTGGGTCGATTGTCGTGTTTCACGAATCACTGTAAGTGGTGTGAACAGATTTGTCATGTACAAAGGAGTCATTTTGTTAAGGCTTTTGAAAACAAGGATAGCCTTTTTGGACTGAACTCTTTCATTAAAAGGAATCCAACTTAGTCTGGCAAACATATCAGCTGAGGAAACATTTCTCAGGATTGGTAAACTTTCAGATTCAAACGATCATTTTGAATTTTTTGTTATCATTACCCAGGCTACATCATATACCTTTTACATTGCCGTGCTTAGCTTGTGGAAGGTGCTTTAACTAGGTTTGTGCATCGGCAAAATTCGATCACTAAGCAGGCCAGGATAGCAAAGTTTAACTTTTAGAGCTACCGTACTCAGCACACAACGAACACGATCCTGGGGCAGACCCCCAATAAAGATGGTGGGATGACATAACTAACTCGGTTAGAGGACTTAGACAACAGCAGCAAAACAAAGAACATCCTCAAACTATCTGACAGAGGGCTACATCCTGCAGTGGATGGCAGACGCCAAGATACAAGGTACATAACTGCTTTCAGTACGTCAACATCAAGAGACGGCTCCATGAACTAAGGAACTCCCGACGACGGTCAGAGCACACTGACCGAAACGTCAATTGAATACCTCTGGTTCTAAAAAGCAACACTTCCCTTTAATTTAAGAGTTAGAAACTTTACATGGTGTATCCACAACACCTCTCTTCTTGTTCATCACATTTGTGACCCAACCCAACAAAATGAGTCCCAAGTCGCCAGAGTTCCTTTTGAGTTACAGGCCCTTTAAATGTAGTGTACAACATTTGCAAAAATCAAAAAAACAAAACTACTGATCTGTTACGAAATTTGGTACTAGACTGTAAGTAAATAGCAGTCTCAAGCATCCTGTGAAATCATGACACCTGGTGTGCTGTCGTTTTCAAGAAAAAAGGAAATTTATTATCATTTCGGGGAACCAGACTATTTCCAACGATTGTCGGCCGACAATCGTTGGAAATAGTCTGGTTCCCCGAAATGATAATTCCCCGACTCTATAAATTGGTCCGATTTGTCTAAAGTATGATCAGGGAACAAGACTATACTGCAGTATATGGAACAGATTTTTTTCTCTCTCTGTTTTCCCAGCATCTATGCAGACACAACTTTAAACAGGTCAGTGTTACAGTATTTGCTAGCAGGCTGTAAAAAAATGACTTAAAGACTCATTTTTGAGGATCCGGTCACACTAAAAATACAAGGTTCACTGTCTTGGATAGAACATGTGAACTAGGTTGAAAAGCGCAGACCTTTCGTGATCGCGTGATTTACTGAAGCCTCATAGCAGCGTACCTGGGCCCAATTTCATGGCTCTGCTTTCCGCGCTTACGATCACCAATTTGCGCTAGCGGAAAAATTCTGCGCCAACCCTGTAAGCACAGAATCCTTAGTTACGGGATGTACGCATGGTCAGGAGCCAGAATTCCCCGCTAACGCGTGAAATACGCTTGCCGTAAGCACAACATTTTCTGCTACAGTAAGCGGGGATTTTTCGCTAACGGCAAGCAGAGCCATGAAATTGGGCCCTGATCCATATTTCAAGTCGAGCGGGCAAAATCCAATCCACCAGGCGCAATTATAACGGCTTACACCTTCTAGCTCAACAGACGCCGTTCACGTGTGAAGGGGATACCTTCATTCTCCGCTCTGGGAGAGGGAGCAGATGTTTGGGGCATCCGTCATCATCGCAGATCCACTGAGAAAATGTGCAATAAGCCACAAAACTGTTGACGAAATGCGGGGAATGTCTGCAGGCTGGGATAACTCCACAAATGTCAAATGTACTCAATGTACTGTCAGACGTGATGAGCAGTGGACAGCAGAATGCAAAACTGAAAACACTATACAAGAACGTAGGAAGGATATTTGTACAAAATTTGCAACTGAAATAGCCAAGTCCAATACTTTTAAGGACTGGCTACCAAAACAAAGAGGTGATCAGATGGAATACAGTTTGAGAAACAGTAAACAAATTTCTCAAGTGATGTGTAAAACCAAGCGGGTATAAAAATAGTTCAATACCATACTTGGTTAAACTGTTGAATGAACATTAATACATGGAAATAGGTACTGGTGCAATACATGCAGTATGCTAATTTTTCATTCCAATCCTTTTTAAGTTTTGCTTTTGTTACTGTGACTTATGATGATGTTTCTTTCATAATTTCTGTTTTAACTTTTAGAATGCTATTATTTTTGGTCGGTCGGTCGGTCGGTGGGATCAATTTCCTTATACTTGTATTAATTGGTATTTGTTTAGATTTTTTTTACTAGATTGTTTCTGTGATTTTAATGATTTTATTTATTAACCTAGTTGTATGCTCTCTTAGTGTGGGAGAGTGGGGGCTTGCTCTCCGTGGGAGTGGGTCCCTTCTCGGGCCGCTCTGGGGGATTGAGTCTCTTGTGGGGACCGCTCGGGGAGGGTGGGGGCCGCTCGGGGGGGGGGGGGGTTCCGCTCTTTCGCAGGGCCATGTGAGGGACAACTTGTCCCTTATGTGGCTCCTCGGGGGAGTGAAGGTTTCGCTCTTTTCGAGTGGTTTTCGCTCTTTTCGAGTGGTTTTCACTCTTTTCGGGTGGTTTTCACTCTTTTCGGGTGGTTTTTGTGAGGGATTCGCTCTTTTGGGGTGGTTTGGGAGGGGATTCACTCTTTTGGGGGGTGGGTTTTTCACTCTTTCACATTGGGAGAGTATAGTAGATTTAAATAGTGTTTGTTTTGTAATTCTATGTTGTATTTTAAGTGGGTTTTTTTTTAAGTGTAAACAATGACACAATTTAGCCCTTGGCTACAAGATCAATTTGTTTTGAAATAAACCATCAATAAATAATAATAATAATAATAATAATGCATAGGCACTTGAGCCTAACAGCCAATATCCATGTCGGTTGGTCATCTACAAAGCCCACCACCCGAAGCAATAAATAATGTTTACAAAAAAAGATACTCTGCCACCGATCGAATGCTGTTCATATAACTATAGGCAACGTACCTTTTACCATGACATCCACTATATGATTTAGTGATAACCTTTAGGGCATAGCATAAGAAATCGTCACGATGAATGGTAGATCTTTAGGTTGGGGAAATGTATACCTGTTTTATAAGGTCTTATAGATACAGTAATTCCATAGATCTAGAGGGGCATGTGTCAAGAGTGTAAAGATAGCTGTTTAATCATTCGCGTCACACAGATACTACTTTGTACACTATTTGCGTCACTGTGTAGTTTTTAAATTTGAAAAACAAAAATAAGAAAGGCACGGCCCACAGTTGACTTGTGATCACAAGTCAATCACAAGTCAATCACAAGTCACTTCACAAGTCACTTCACAAGTCACTTCACAAGTCACTTCACAAGTCACTTCACAAGTCACTTCACAAGTCATGTGCACAAGCTATTTAAACACACTATATAACAAAAACATTCCTTTTTGTCATTGTTCATCCCGTGTAGCTTGTGAGCTGACTTGTGATTGACTTGTGATCTGCCTTTTGATCTGACTTGTGATTGAATTGATTGCAACTCTGGAAGCTACAGCATTTGTTTTCCCCTCATATCCCAGGGATTATGTTTATTATCATCTCAGTATCAGGGCTGCAGTCGAGTCCCTCACAAGTCCATCACACGTCTCTGCAAGTCCATCACAAACCCTCCAGTCCTAATTCCAATTACAAGCTATTCAAATGAGCTTTGACAAAGGCATTCCTAATGTGAACGGCTTTATGAAAGGACTTCCGACTAGACATCCGAAAGGAGTTGTAAAAGGACTTGCAGGACTTGACTACAACTCTGTGATCTAATTGCGAGTAAATACATGTACTTGTTTTCATTTTAAGTTTAAAAAAAGGTGAGTTTGCAATAGGGGCGATTCGAAATACAGTGCGCCACCAAGAGTTTGAAACCGAGAAGCTCACACTATAAAGCACAACAATTCGTGCCAGCACTGTATCAAAATTAATCACAGTGATCACAAGTACGTAATTCCGCAGTCAGCAGACCCGTGACATTGTGCCTATTGGTGTCTTGTTACGCCCCAGTCAACACTCACACAGTTTACGTAAAGACCTACGTTTTGCAAGTGCATGACGTCACTTACTTCTTTCTAAGAACTGAGGCGCATTGAATGATAAAGCGACATCCAATGTCCTCCAATGCTCTATTCACTTGTCAATATGGCGCTGGTGAATAGCTCGACTTGAAAACGGTAACACGACACTTCTTTTACTGGCCACTGAGTGGTACTTATATTGACCTTGTAAGGACATGCAATTTGCATCGCGTATCATTAGTAGGCACCGTCTAAGAACAATGTAGGTTTAGCTACAAGTACATATTCACCGGCATGAGTCTCCCTTTAAAGCTGAGAATGTAATGAGAACATTACTGTTCATCTGGATCCGGAACATGTCATTTGGATCCGGAAGTACAGGCAAACGAATGGAGCCCGCGCGCGGGCTGCATCACGCGCTGTTTATAGAGTCCCACGTATTTTGGAGCCGGAAGTATAACGCTATTATATTACGATGAGGTTTGGAGTGTTTGGATCACTGGTTAAACGAAACATGCCATGGATTACCAGTTCAACTTATTTTCACGTAAACTACCTTCCGTTACAAAAAAAACCACAAGCATGATCTAAATGCTTCTTTCCAATGGAAGTGAAAACAAAGTTTTGAAGAACTGGATACAAACTATAGCTTAACACAACACAAGACAAATGTAGAAAGATTTGATTATATCTGTACACAAAGCTACGGAGAAACTCCTATCGTCAATGACTTACAGACAGACGGCACATTTTCGGTCGTGTACATTATTATATTCTAGTTTTTGTTGATCTTTCCAAACATAAGCAGATTAAGAAAGAACTTTGTTTGCCCACCATCAAGGCAAATTTTTTTTTAAGTAGCGATTTATCTGTCCGTACATAAATTTAGACTATTTCGGGTAGTAAGTCAGTCTTATACAGAAGGCGTCGAAATCAAGTCTGAAGTATGAAATTAGATAATTTCAATCAGGAACATTACACAATTAAAATCCGAATCGGCCTATAACACGTTTATATTTAACTGTTGATTTTCATTTTTTGCCCTTTTAAAGATATAAGATCAAAATGTGGCTACTTTTCCGTAAAAATGAAAAGTCTTGGCTAAAAATCGATATCAGGCAATGTAGCCTCAAATTTGGCCCCAAATAGGACATGCATGCAAAACCACGAGTAACCTAACAATAGAAAAAGTATTTATGAAAAACGACAGTTAAATGTAAACGTGTTCTATAATTTCTTCGCATAACACCATCCCTACAGATTCTCCAAATTTCAAATATTAAATACTGAATACCCAAATCCTATGGCATTTGTTTTCTCACTGTCAATTTTGACCACGTATTCAGTAACTCCTTAAGGCACTGTGATTTCTACCTCTCCTCAAAGTTCAATGTTGTTACAAATGAAATCAACCCGCCAAACCTAAAGTCAATATGGCAGCACTACACGAAAAAAAAAAAAACAAGCTCTTCGTAAAAAGCAATGTCAGCCCACGACGTAATTGGCCACTGAATATGGGCTTGATTACACGCAGGAGGTAACGGCAACGTTAAATTAAGAATGTGCCTCAATGACAGTGACTTAGAGAATTTGACAGCGAGACGTCCGCGCTGATCATGGGCCCAGCAGCCCGGATGAGGAGTGCGGTAAACACACTTGGACGTGGAAGGGATCCCGGGGCGTGCAAGTCGTAATTGAGGCAGACGTGGTTACCGAGGTGAACGAGTCAAAGCAATCTGCAGGTTTATTAAAGGGGAACAGCCTTTAGAAGAGACGAGACCGCCACGACAAAAAGGCCTCTATTTGATGGTTGTGCAGCATCTGAAGATAAAAATCGAGACTCCCGTGAACAAATTGTAACCCTATACATTCGCTGGGGCTATAATAACGTGCAGGATGGGGCTCCATTTAGGGCTCAGGCTACATTTAGGTACTTGGCGGGGCTAAATTTAGGGCAGGGGTTACATTTAGGCAGCGGCGTAGCCGGGGCTCACTCCATAGGGGGAGAGTGTGGGGGGGGGCTGGAGTTACAGGGGGGACTCACAGTGTTTTTGTATTATAATAATAATAATAATAATAATAATAATAATAATAATAATAATAATAATAATAATAATAATAATAATAATAATAATAATAATAATAATAATAATAATAATAATAATATTATTTTCTGCGTTTGCGAAATTATTATTTAGGGCAGGGGTACATTTAGAGCTCGGTATAAATTTAGGTACATGACTACAAGTATGTGCCAAACGCACGTGTAAAGATCCACTACGTACCGGTATACTCAGACGATATGAGGATGGATAAATTGAATGACAGAAACCGGAGGTCCGCAATTTCGTGTCCGTCAACGTGCATGTTTACTCTAAACAACTGTCTCAGTCCATGTGCAAGAAGTATAACCAAATCTGGTAATTTTAGATGATTCAAATGAGCAAGATTTCTTATTCTTGAAACATCTCAAGTGCTTGAAAAGATCATCTTGCGCATTGAATGGTATATTTTGTTAGAGTTTAATAACTTATCGACCCACCGAACACCAAAATGGCATATGAAACCAATCAAACAGGTTACACAATCAGGCGCGGATCCGGGGGGGGGGGGGGGGTTTGGGGGTCGAAACCCCCCCCCCCCCCCCTGCTCGTTGCCAATTTTTTTTTCCTTCTTTTCTTTTGCTTTAGGGGCCTACGCCTTGGAAATACAGGTCTTATTTTGCCTATGGGTGAGAACAAAACAGAGGTTAAATGGCGCCACCAACGGTGAGAAAGTGTATCAGCTACCAACCCCCCCCCCCCCCCCCCCCCCCCCCCGCTTGTAAAACAAATTTGACAGGCGGAACATTTTGGGAGTCACTTTTCTGGGCAAATTTCAGAAAAACCCCCCCTGCAAAAATTCCTGGATCCGCCCCTGACAATAAAAAAAAGGAAAAGCAGAAGAATAAAGCAAGTGAACTAAAAGTGAGAAGTAAAGAAAGCCTCAAGGTCATGTCTTGTGAGCAGATTAATCATGTGTTTAAGAAACATGTTTTGAATGAAGCTGCCTCCGTTAATGGATCCATATACAGTGTACTATAGCTATTAGAAAGAATTTCAAGCCGTTTTCAAATTAGTTTCATGATCGCATCCATACAAGACCTCTCTACAATGACCTATCCTAGTCATATTGGCATTGATAACTCATAAAAGCTTCTTTTTTTGACGCTTCGTGTCTAGTGCAAAATCTTCAATAAATATTTCAGCTATCGCGTACTAGCTTTCACGAAACTTCAATGCATTCAATGTTATGATCAGGATTCTGAACCAACAAATCTGTCTTCACCCTGTTCTGTTAAAACATTTGTAAGACGGCGAATAATCGCAACAGCGCTCCACGCAGCTACCTATCCACCAATTCCATCTGTTAGTAACAGTACATGTGGGTCATTCCATAAACTTGGGGTCTAAAAGTGTGACATTTTTGGGTGTCCCTGTTACATAGTGACATGTATAAGATTTTGCATTTCAGGACACGTTCTTTAATGCCTTCTATCTCCAAGAGTAATTATATAAAGCAAAGTATCTGCCAAACAAGTAAGAAATAATGTGAAGTGAATTTTAATGATACTTGATGGGAAATTACACAGGTCAGGTGTAACAGGGACGCCAAAAAGAATATATGGAATAACCCATGTACAATAATACTGCCCCGCAGACATGAACATCAACTTTTCCAAATATTACGCCCATAAGGTAGTAGGATCTTCTAAATAATTTATAACAGACTTCCTGTGACACAAAAACGAAGGGTGAATTTCGTTCACATTGCCTTTAGCAGCGATCAGAAACGGTCCAAGTACATCGAGATGTTGTATACAAGCGGCCATGCAAAGCAGCTTCCGTTACCCTCATGAATAACATCCCCCTTAAGTATAGTACGAGGCGAAAGGCATGAATTACGGAACATACCTTCGGGCAACTTCTCAGAGTAGAATAATGTTCAATTCCAGTAAGGATCCAATTTTATATTAAACACCTTTATAAACAAAGGTGTTGCTACGCCAAAACCACCAATGTGCCTTTAGAATGCATTAAAGAACCATCGACTGAACGTACACCCCAAACCAATCAGTTCCAATGTTCTCCCCTCTGTTTAATTAATAACTACACTCGAAAAAACAAAAATGCTAAATACTGAGTGCTGAGCAAGTGCGTGCACATAACGAGCACAAGTTAGCACCTCACGTGTTAAATTTTACACAAAAAAGTGGAAGTGCTGCACGGTGAGTGCTGAAAATGAGTGCTGAATACCGAGGCTTCCTTGACTGCACATCGGGTGTAAAATTACGTAGCAATTGCACGACCAATCAGAAATGAGGAAATTTGTGTTTACAAAAGTCAGGTTAAATTCCAGTTTTTAGTCCAAAAATACACTTCCTTGACCATAATATGTTTTATTTAAACAATTCCACAATATAATTCTTTTTTTTTACGAACATAATAATCGAATAATTTTTACGAATTATATCATTACATCTCCCTTCGTATTCAAATATTGAAATTGTTCATGCGAAGCCATGACTTTTTTATGGTGGGATAGGCTGAATATAAAGCTAAAGCACGACATGATTCAGTTTGTAGCGTTTATATAGGTTGTCGTAGCAAGTGTACACTCTACCATAGAAATGTATAATATGTTGCTTCTGTTTAGTCTGGTTCCTACTTCATGTGTTTCCGTTAATTTGTAGTTAATTATTGTTAACCAAGCTTCCAGTATAACCTTTGCCGCTGTTCTCTAGTGCTTTATTTTGTATCCTATGAGTTGTTGAAAATAGCACCTGAAGTGCTTTAGTTTAGCTCTTTGTGGGTGCTATTATTATAGCACGCATGCTTGTGCTAAATCAGCACGGCGCGTGCAGTCACTATACGAGCACCTAGAAGTGCACAATTTTAGCTCTTCAAGTGCTAAATTAGCACTTCAGTTTTTAGAGTGTAGCAATACATGGTATGGAAATAGACCTATACTGAACATGGTTATGAAATGTAAAAGGAAATGTGACAAATACAGAAATAATTCGTCAAACAAACCACAAGGAAAACGGACTTTATTCAGAGTGAACAAAGAAAACTGGCAGGAGCGGGATTCTAACCTGCGACCTCCGGAATTATCAATTAAAAAGTCGTATCCTCATGGAGCGATCCCCACAATGTCGCTTTCCAGGTCATATCGTAAAAATGGGTCTGATCCCTGGTTACACGGCATTATGGGTTTATGACATCTGACTAGCTTCCACCCTAACAAAGATGCTGACAATTTGGGAGACCGCCAACAGAGGTCAAGATAGCTCAGTTGGTAGAGCGCCGGTACGGCGTTCCGGGGGTCGCAGGTTCAAATCCCGCTCCTGCCAGTTTTCTTTGTTCACTTTGGAAAAAAATAGAGAAACCTGTTTAGAAACAAGTAAACAAACAGTGATAGGCACTCACTAAAGAAAAATTCACTAAAGTTGATCATTTGGCTTCTATAAATGGACACAAAGAATGTATAGACGGTCCAATTGAACATTCCAGAGGACGCGATGGTGAGAATAAGTAGACGAATCAAGAGGGGGGTTTCAAGCACTGAGCTTAATTGTGATGCAGTGACAAGTGAATCTGTTTACGTCTACAGAATCTCAACTGAAAGTGTAAATAAATACTCTTCAGCGCACCAACTAACTGCAACAACAGTACAAAACACCGGCGTGGTTGTGGGAAATTAAAGCCGTGTTTCTCGCTCGGCTATTTTTTGACGGCTTACTCGCCCAGCCCAATTATGAAATAGCCGGGGAATTGCACAGCAGTTGTTATAACAAACACTGGGTATAGTCCCTACATCGCACATAATCTGATGTAACCCCGGTGGCATATGAAAATCAGACTCCTGTGAAAATCGGACTCTCTTCCCCTTTTATTGGTTAAACCCTTTCACGTGACCGGCCACTCTCCTAATTATCTTCACTTGAGCCCGTATTTCATAGTGACTGAAATTCACACGTGTCACACTAATTATCAAACCACAAGTCACTATATCGAGAGTTATGTTAGCAAGCATAGGCCTACTTTAAGTTCTGGTATACCAATTTCTTATCTGCCAAGACTTTTGTTTCCAATATTGCTGCTCATTAAAGCCATCTGGTTTGATTTCAAATGTGAAATGGGAAAACACAATACAATCTGTCCTACACCATTCTTTCCAAGCTAAGTATTGCCCTGAATGGAAATATGGATTGCTAATAACTACTTTAACTCCTTTCAATTTGTGTGATATATTATTCATTAATCTTTTCTGGGTCAACCATTCATAACATTATACTTCCCCGCCCACTTCCTTTGATTATTAACCCACCCACTCCAACCCTCTCACACCCACCCACATTTCTCTAATGGCAGACGCTTCCCATTCTTCCGCTTTGCGAAGAATTGTTTTATTAACTCGCCCTATTTACAACAAGCTCTGTTTTCTATATCTGACTGTTCTCCCCGATGTCCTCATTCGTACACAACTATATCGCCCACCTTTTTGAAGTACTATTTTTAAACAAAACATCCATTTCCTATTGATTCATTGTCTTCAACTGCAAACCTTTTTACCGCATTCTTTCACCTTTTCTCATTATACAGCAGCATTTCTGCCAACAAATTCCGCATTTTGACACGAATGACTGTCGTCTGAGTTGAATTATATAGTACTTGTCTCCCTGTGATATTGGTACTTCTTCCAAGCTCTTTAGTGAACCGTTCATGTGTAACTTGCTCTTGAAGTTCTAGCGCTAGTGCAATTACAACTGTCTCCCCAACGCTACTTGGGACCCTTTTGCTACTATATGATTACACGGTGATCGCAGTTAAGGGTCTGATCGGTCCCCGGATCAGGGGACGGCAGTCTCACTATAGTATGAGGATTGGCCATCAGGCAGAAAAGTTCATGCCACCTCATCACGTTATTGTTCATCCATGCCAATAACATCCCTTAAATAAGCCTGTAAAAAGCTGGCTGTCTGCCTATGTTCATCTCTATCCGAATCTGACCAAGGATTATGAGCAGGGTGAATGCAGATATCATAGGTATAGCCTTCCACACTTGTAACATAAGGTATGGTTTGTATATCACAAAGCTCTGAATGTATTCGGTTAACCCATTTATTACGGATGACTGCTACAGCCGTTGTTTGAAAAAAAAAAAAAACACCTGGCCGGTTGACGTCTATACCCGCATTCTTCCGCGTATTCATTCCATTGTTCGCCTTTGTGTGCGTTACGCTTGGCTGCACAAGTCAGTCTGGCGTACCGGCGCCCCATAATAAAATCCGGGCGCAAGGTTAACAAAAGGATGGTTATGTTGAATCCCCCAGTAATGGCTGCCCTGTCCGACCAGTACAAGCCAATAACAACAAAGACTGAGTCCATCTCAAGTCCCCCAAAAATTGCTTTGCATGTCTTTCAGTTGATGCAAGCTTGTCTGACGTGTGATTGACGTTGATTTGATGGCCTCAAGTCCATTTTAGCCAAGCACCAAAAATTCCTCAATGTAAAATATGTAATAAGGCGAGTACAGGCCAACACAAGTTGTCTACTCAAAAGATATACCGTCGGTGTCAGCTATAGTCTTTGTTGCGTCCTATGCTATTCAGTTGTGCAGCTCATGTTCCTTCGTGGTTAGTTTTCATACAACTAATTTCCCCACCTGTTTCCCTACAGCGACGAATGAAATACCTTTTCAGATTCCTTTTCCGAACCTCACTGCCTAGAACCATGTGAAGCATGTCCTTTGACAAATGCTTTAAATCGATGCACAGACACTAACATTTGTTTGATTACTTTTTTGTATTACCTTTAACTTTTAACTTTGGTATATAAACACGTTGAAATCAACGTTCTTAACTTGCTAAAAGGCATAATCTTTATTGGATTTTTAACTGTAATTAGTTCAGGTTTGAACCACCTCTTCCTCCAAAAGGACATTAATTACGTCCAATTACCTTGCCGGGGAATTTATAAACTTGCAGCCTTCCGGAATATAATGAGGAAATGTGGGACACTATTATTACACTTATCAAGGCTGGGCTAATTAGGTTCTTGGCAGAAATCATTAAGCACAACACCCGGGTCCCAACGTCAGGTTCGATCCAGCATGCATTATAAACGAATTCCAAATTGACGAAAATAGCACCGATCTGCGCACTTCCGGGTTTGTAAAGGAGGCTCTCAGTGCTAAGTAAACAGGTGTCTATGCTAAACGTGCGCTGAGCTGCCATTTATGGCGCGATTCTTTCATGCATGAATGAATTTGTTGAATAGCACTGTTTTTTGTTTAGCACTGACATCCTCGCTTTCAACCCGGAAGTGAGCAGACGGGGCTAATGTGAAATTCCTCTACAGGCCTTATGCGCAGTGGCCATCTTTGATTACCTTGGGTAGGCAATGTTCTTACGTTGTTACATAATTTAAATGACAGAAATTTACCTTGAAGATGGCCTCACACCTTTGCATTTGCTTCTCTCCACGTTGGAATATAAATGGGTACCGGTGAAGCTAAGAGAACTCTAGCTGGCGCTGATTTCGAACTTCTGCATAACTGATCTCATGGCCTGATGACCAGGGGTATACCGTAAGGATTGTAAAGTGCTTTGAGATTTTTGAATAAGCGCTACATTACGTACTAATGTTTCCAGATGTTGGATCGGGATATAGGTAGACACAACTTCTTAAACATCTTCTTAAAAGGAGATATTCGTGTCATTTCTATCAAAAAAGTTGCCCTCGCCCGCGAAACCAGGCAATCCAAACCACTGTAAAAATGACTCGCCAGTATTAATACCACTAAATCTTCCATCAAAATTGATTCACAACTCGACTTTACGCTAAGTACATTTTAAAAAAAATAACGGCAACCTTAGTCAATCGAAAGATTCGGGCACTGAAGAAGAGCAGAAATCGTACCTTTCCGTTAACGATTTTAAAGTGCATGCAAATATAATCTTTCAATCTAAATGGAACGCGCTTTTTTCGGACTCCTTCAATTTTCAACGCCAATGGTGAGATTAACGGATACATGTGCATGTTGACTCAAATGATAGCGTTCCAGCCTCGGCTGCATCCTTCATTATTTTCGACGTTCAGTAAATCCCTCGAAAAGAACCAGGTGCACGAGGAAGGAAACCCAAGAAAGAACAATATCAGCCAGAAAGTGGGACAGCTTTAAGTCTTTGTTTCTACTGGCCTGTCCAGAAAGCCCGGCTGTTTGTAAGGGAAGACTGCGCAAATAGCACTGGTTCACCATAATATCGGCACGTACGTGACCATGAGCTTATTAAATATTGCCGCGTGGTCGCGTGACGTAAATGTATGTGACAAGATGCCACGCAAAGTTTGAGTCGATTGCCGAAAGTTGAGACATTGGATGACTCGTCTGGACCAAGGCGTGCGTTGCATAAGTTAGCCCCCGCGCAGCTACATGTTGACCCAAATCATTACTGTCACTCCGAGTAGTTTCCGTTTATTTAACCGACATCTCATCAGCGTGACTTAAGACGCTGCGATAACCAGAGCTGTAGTCGAGTCCCTGCAAGTCCTTTTACAAGTCCTTAAAAAAAAAGTCTATTCATGAAGCCGATCACAAGTAACTGAATGAACAATGACAAAGGAATGCCTTTGTCAAAGCTCATTTGAATAGCTTGTGATTGGAATTGGGACTGGAGTGCTTGTGATGGACTTGCAGGGACTTGCAGGGACTTGTGATGGACTCGACTACAGCCCTGGCGATAACTCCTGCGTAATTCTGATATAGATGCATGCATCAAATAACCGTAGTTGTTCACTCAGAATGAGTCCCGACAGTTTTCAATTGTAATGTTAGGGTCACAAGTATTGAACGCTCAATAAACATCAGAAACACAGAACTAAAGATTTTCTGTTGTGAATCGGAAAATCAGGGGATCTCTTTTCAAAGATCCTCATCAACAATACCTGCGTAAAATGGTGCGTTACCTTTTTTTCCCTCTTTACTCACAAGTTAAATTCAATATGTTTATTATAATTTGATTCATTATTTAGTGTATACTGTAGGAGTTCACAAGAATGTACAGCCAGTCTTAGTTCTAAACTCATGGAAGGCTTGCATAACATTTTCAGTTGGGAAAAAGATCATAAACGACAACAAGATCATGTAGGCTACGACACATCTTTCGAGCACATACACAAAGCGACATGACACAGGAAGTATACGCGCACATTATGCCCCTCTGTACAAGCACATATTTGCCTCAGAATCATGAACGCGTGAGCACATCAAGTGGGCGAGGCATCTAAAATGACTGAGATACGAATCACAAACATACCTACTATACATGATGAAGGGAGTGAGGTCGCTTCATGTGCATTTAGTGAAATTGAGCATCACCTGGGGTACAGACATCACTGCAGTAGTTTAACCTGATATAGATAATGCCTCGTACAATTTCTGTGGAGTATAGGAGTTACAAACTAACACATCCACCCAGCCTCGTGCCGCATTCTCCCAAAGCCAGGGAGTATACAAAATAACTCCTGGTGTTCGCTCCCATGAAGGCATTGCGCTCGACCTGAATCATCTGTGGAAGGCTTCTTTATTACTTTCGACTCATCCTTTCGCCCCTAGCAAGGACAAGATATTGACCTGACACGAACAGCAATGAGCAAGTTCGGTTGGGCGACTAGAGTCGACTAGACTTAACCACGGTCAATGTACATGTCACCTGAACGCTGTGATGCGTGGTCTCAGACTAGATCAACCTAGCCACGGACCATGGTTTCTCTAGTCGAATTCGCGAGTTACGTCACGGTTTCAAGATGGAGGATAGGTAAACCCGGGCAGGCAAGTTTTGCAAACGTTTACGATAAATTGTTGGTGTTGTCCAATGATAATAACTCTTTGCAATAAGATAATTAATTATGTATTGCACTATAAAGTTAAGTAGAGAAAATACTAACAAAAAAGTGACGGACGTGCGATGCACGGCTATGATTGGTAAATCCAACAAAGGGCGTTTCGCCATTGAAAACGCCCAAACTGATACAATACAAACTGGACATCCGCACATCTTAATTATAAAATAAAAACAGTTAAAGGTAGTTATACATCATTTGCAAACATAAAAAAAAACTTCTGAATTATTTCGAAATACCATACTGTAGGCTAAGTAAATAGCAGTCTCAGGCATCCTGTGAAATCATGGCACCTGGTGTGCTATCGTTTTAAAGAAAAGTGGAAATTTATATCGTTTTTCTAATGATTGTCGGCCGGCAATCGTTGGAAATAGTCTAGTTCCCCGACCTGATAATTCCCCGACTCTATAAATTGTTTGCCTATTATGCTCAGAGAACCAGACCATTAGAATTGTTTTGTTTTGTGTTTTTTTCCTGTTTTCCCAGCATCTATGCACACATAACTTTACACAGGTCAGTGTTACAGTATTTGCTAGCACGCTATACATTTTCTAACCCCCAAATTAATTTATTTCTGAAAATTACAGCAACAGCAAATCGTGTATACTACCTTTAACTGTCTTTCAACACTTGACGCAGCATTGTTTCAAAATCGACATTAAAGTCAATACAGAGATCAAGAATAGTGCAGAATCCCGCTCCTGCCAGTTTTGAGTTTTCTTTGTTCACTTTGAAAATGTATTCAAATTTACTAAGTCGGTTTCCCTTGTGGTTTGTTTGACGGAGAATTTTTGGTTTAGTATTAAAAAAAACCGACTGCTTGCAACGTAAGCGTCGAAAATCAATTCACATATTGCCTTGCTCAATTTATGAGACCAAATGAATTCCTTTTCCGTACGGCGTGAATAAATGACGACAGTCCTTCGCACGAGTAATTACGCTGACATTTACATCCACGCTTTCTCCAGCTCAGACTGTCAGAGAACTATAGGTAGATAAAGCCGGAGCTTAATCAGCCACGGTGTGCAAACCTATACACACATCGTTTGATTAAAAAAAAAGATCTCATTTTGTCACCTTTAATGGATGTGTAGTGTTAATAAGCCCATGGAGGAAGTTAACACGAGTCTGCAGATAGACTTTATAAGTGTACTGGTTGTTTTGATATCCTGAACATGGGTGCAATGAGAATAAGATCATTTGTCAACACGGTTCTGTCAATGACATTGTGACAGAAGACTTTTTAATAAGGTCTAAAATCTAATTTGGTTTCCAGCTTTTAACATCTACAATCCTTCGAGTGGGGGAAATACTCAGAGAACTGGCTAGTTTGGTAAACATTCACAGAGAAAATGCGTGCGAGTTCAACAATTCACGACAACTCATGTGAACTGGCAATCATTCACAGCCAAGTTTATCCCAAACAAGTTTACATGACTGTTGGTCGTGCGTAAGCTCCTCGCCACTGGTAAATTCATTTGATAAAGATTTGGACTTTGTTGAACATTTTACTGAGTGCTGGTGCAAGACAATTCTCAGCGGTCACTTTGTGGAGTACGAAACAACTTTTAGAAAATTTTAGTCCGTGATCCTGTGTTGCGATCACGTGTCCGCAAGGTCACGGATTCAACGTCCGGGTTATCCTGATAGCGTTGACCGGAGTTCTCGGTCGAAAACATTCCGGGTACGAAATTGTGTGTGTTGTGATCAAAGTCTAAATAACTTTCAGTCAACACAAATCTAAACTAAAACGGCAACAGTTTATGATTATGAGTTTGTATTACTAATGAACTCTCTTATAGCCTTTGCGAGACTATTCTGCTATAGGATTGAAACGCCAAAGCTACCTGCTTTTATCATTGTATACTAAAAAATGCCATGTCCGTGTTTTGGGGCGTGTCGCCCCTTCCCCATCTCAATCCCTACCATCTTTCACCTTAATACCCAAACTCCCTTGTTCATTTGCGACCTCTCTTCTCCCATTGATGTTTGCCTCCCGCCACACTCCTGCGGTCTTTAATTCCTCTTTTGTGGTTCTCCACCCACCCCCACTTGCCTGTGTATCCCCCCACATGCAAAGCTTTCTGGATCCACACCTGCGTTCGGAATTGATTCAACCTATAGTAGGTGTGTGGAATCGTAATGTATTTTACCGGATTATTATGTCTAAAGGGCATGGGCGTAAATAACGGTGAAAATGTATAAACAAAAAGAACGGAAACAAACTGATAGTACAAAAACTTTAAAATGTACCGTTGTGTTGTCAGGCATAGGGATATAAGCCTACATAGGGTAACCAGACCTTTGTACTGTGATTATGATCAGCGCCCCCTAGTATCATAATTATCTCAAGTCGTCCCCCCCCCCCCCCCCACCCCCCGCTTTTCGAATTATAGTCGGCCGGGATTTTGGTCCACTCGCCAATCCCCCCACTCGCCGACACAGATTAACGCCACTGCAAAAAGGAGATTTAGAATGCTACAAAATATTATTGTAAGGGAAATGGCATTCTTCCTTTTTACGACAGTTTTAGCTTTGTACCCGAAAATCCCTCTTTGATTTGAATTAGTTTAGCCTGACACTGTCTCATTCGGGGCGCATTTCGGTTCAGGGGATGGTCTTTCAATTAAAATTGAATGTTCGGACAGTTATAAAAGTACCGGTACAATATTTTGGTGAAAAGCCACTGCGCCTCTTTATGACTAATTTTGCATTACACTTTTTAACAGGTACCGGTACGTCTGTGTACAAATGACTCTGAAACCACCGGATTACGCGTTGATTTAAAAGTCCATCCCCTGCCCCCGGATCCTACGAAATCAGTCTTAAGGCCATTTTTTGACTTGTTGGTTTTCTGCTTGCAATATAAAGAGCATACTTGGCTCCTCAGTTTGATATTTCACTCAGTTTGACATCCTGATGAATATGGACATTATGTGGGTGAAAACCTGGACAGTTCCAATTGATTTCCACTGTATAAGTCATATTTAAGGGTCTATAACTCAAAAGTAGCTCGGTGACTTAAGACTCATTTTGTTGGGTGGGTCACGTATGGCGTCATAGTTTCTGGTATTCCAGATACGTTCAACGAAAGAAAAATATCAACAACAAAAAAAGCCTGAAGGCATCATTAAACTTGGAGGTTGGGAGCACGGCGACTGCTATAATGCCGCCCTAGTGCTCATTAGGCCTACTGATGGAATCACGTTGAAAACATTCCCCACCATGGTGTGAAACACACATGCTTCCTGCATGGTGGCCCCGAAATGATTAATAGGCACCACCGGAATGATAAATCGAAGCATGTTTAAAGGTTTACACACTGACATGACCAAATGAAGCCGACGCACTATGGACCTACCCCTTACTGCACAGTTTATCACTGCTTATTTCACTAAATGATGCTGTATACCGGTAGTTTGATTGGTCTAAAACAAACACGTTCCTTACATGTGGGGTGGATGACAAGATAGCCTGGGTAGTCAACCTGACAAATGAGCCCATTTATCAGAGATATATGATTGAGATCGATGACCACTTTGTATATCATAACGCCGCGGTTGCAAAGGGACTTGGCGCCCGGGTTACACACTCAATGTACAATTACCACTTACTAATCAGAAGAGTTATGGTAGTCTGCACTTGAAAGCAGGAATGGTACATGACATTGGATGGGACAGGGCGGTGTGCTACAGACACGACATCAATCGCGACAATGTGCACGGTTCTACTGTTAATCGTCAATCACGGAATTTGATTACCATGGGCATCAGGCAACTTCCTTTCAGCCCTTACACAACCTATCACCCACGTGACCAGATAGCACTATAGATGTAAACAACGACACTACGCGTGGACCGCCTTGAGGTGATCACAGTATAGCTATATATAGTATGGCGAAAGTTAAACCACGCGGGACGCTTTACTGTTTCTTTGCCACCACTGCAAATCACTGTCCAATATAGACGGGTATTATACGTCACACGAAAAGGGTAATTCAGGCTGCCAAAGTAGGCCTATATATACGGCAGGCCATAGTGGGAACCTACGCAGGCCATAGCAAACCTACACGAGACGAGACAGATATTAGTAGGCCTATACTAAGGTTATATCAGGCATAAGCACGTTATATGCCTAGGACAGACCTTAGTGAACGTACATACAGGCCTTGGCAACTCAAGGGACACGGGCCTATGTCATTGAATGCTACACGCACCCGGCTTGGCAAACAAAATCTTTGATTACTGAAGGTAGATGGTCGAGCTACTAAGTTAACTTGTGGAATTAGTCGTTGCATTACACAGCATTAGTCCAGACATCCTGTGTTAAAACGCGGCTTTGGTATTGGCTGTTGGTTATCTGGTATTTGATGAATAAAAACGAGGAAATGGGGATATTTGCGCATTGTAATCGTCTAAAGTGCCTAAAGTAACAGGTTTTAGTTAACTTTGACCTCTTAGTTGCCTGTTGCGCATGGAGTCTGACTTTTTTGTGTACTCGGTCCGAAAGGACTTAATCTCAACCTGCTGAATTATGAAAGGAATGACCGCTAAGTTGTCTAAACAGTCATGTAGAACAGCTTGTTCAACTTTTGTTTCTAGTTTTCTTTCCTTCTTCTGTTTTTAAGGGAGAAGAAAAGAAAGAAAGCTTCTGGTTGTTGAGCAAAGTGTGTGACCAAGCATGTGCGCATGTGCACACATGTGCGTTTTCCTATACTTGTGAGGACCATGAATGGAACCCTTCTTTTGTTCCCTTTGTTTGTACTTTAACTTTTTCCGAACAGCTTCCATAAGGTTTGTACACGAAATTATCCCGAGGACTCGGCCCAAGTCCTCGGTGTCATTTTTATCCCTAATCCCCCATTGTCCCAAGTCCTCTCTCGTATAGCCTAACCCACTCACAAATGTGTAAATACCGGCAATCGCAAACCTCCTATTGTCCCTCTTTTGTTTGTACTTTTGTACGTTTATTTCACTGTATTTAAAGTAGAAAGCTATTGGCAATAGCTATAGACCTATGTTCTCGATGTGAACAAACTAGGACCTACACAACAAGGAATTGTGGTCTTTCAGGCTGGTGGTGAAGCCTTACCATGCAAGCAGTGTGGCCATGGTGTGCATTTTATCCGCTTCAGTCTAAATTTTCTTTTGCTGCCCGGAATAACTGGGTCATTTTTTAGAAGCTTGAATTTGTAATCCTACTTTCCTCTCCCCTGGTATCCAAAACCTGAATAGTGATCGACGAGTGAACATTGTATATCTGATGGAGAGAACAAAGCAAGCGCAGTCCTGATCTCGAGGAAGGGCTTCGGACAGAAATGAAATTTACATGTTAAATGTATTCGCGCAAAATGTCAACGACTTCAGCAGGTTGGAAGACAGGCCAAGGAGAGGTGATCCTCATGTTTTCCCCATATCTGATGCATAACAATTACGACAGGCGGGCCAGTTTGAAAAACTCAACAAAATTATATCAGACATTCAGCGATCGCTGACACTAAGACAAATTTGACCTCCTACCCCAAGGAGATTTGCTGGGATACGGTACTTCCGGGGGCGTCCTATTTCAGACAATTATTTTGTTTTCCGACTAGACTGTGCAGGGAAACCACAATAATGTGGTTTTGTGAATGAATTATAGAGAATTTTTTGTTAAGATTCCAAATGTATGACCCAAATAATAATGAAAAATCTGACCTGAACTTCCAATCAATCTATCATCATGCACGTTCCTATAAGTTAAAGATATACCCAGCACGATAGGGGCAGAGGGGTACCCCCCTTTTTGTCCCTATACCCTATACACTCTCCAGACTATTGTTACCTAACACATCCCCCCTAGACTTCTGAAAAGAATTCCTGAGATTCCGGGAACACAATGACCAACACAAAAGAGGGGGGGAGGGTTCGCTCTGCCCCATATCGTGCATCATATGGTTAAAGAAAGAGTCTGTGTTTAGTCAGTGTTTGGTACCAAGACGTCACATAAAAAGTGACACAAAGTGATTGTGAGGTCGCGAGGCTTTCCCCGTCTATTCAGTCATAATCGAACGACTGAAATAAAGAAAGTCAGAAATCAGTTGACCAAACTGGTTTAAAACTATAGCTAATCGAAATTCCAAACCCTGAATATTCTAGAAGAATACGCGTACGGTGGTGATTCTTTTTTGGTGAAAACAGCAGTTCAACATTGTTCTTATAGCCTTACAACACGAGAAGGAACTGTGTACGTGTATTTGATACAAAAGTGTACTCGACGAGCTGAAATATGAATTCGTACATATTTTTGTTGGGATATTATACCTGCAGCGTCTTTTTTCATAATTTCCTCTGGGAAATCCGACAAAATAATTAGCATTCTGTCCGAACGCATTACACCGACATGCTACCGTATTTGCATGATACACTCCTCGCATCCCTTTTCCATGAGAAACATGTTATAATCAGCTGTCCATTTGATATTTAAAACAAGGCTCACCATGATGGATGATATACAACACTTGGGCAAAGAATCGTGTAACTGGCAATGATCCAAAGCTTTGCAGACTCACATCTCGTTGTCATATCTTAATAGGATTGGGGAAAAAAGCATAATGGGATCTAGGAGGAAACGCGGCGAGTCAAAAGAGCTGGTCTAGCCTCTCTCGGGACCCGTCCAAGAAGATGAAGACATCGACTTAGAATTCTCGGCGCAGGGCAAGGGAAGGCAAACGGACGGGGCTAGGACGAGCGATCGCTGGAGATTTGCTTTTTGGGCAATTACTACCGGAAAATTGTTCTGTCTGTGTTGCATCTCTTCTTGGCTCTTAAGCTTCGTATTGACGCGAGGAATCAGATGGGGGAAGATAGCAACGGTCGTGTTGAGTTTGCCACGCCATGGATCGCCGCGATACCTCCCGGTAGTGGCCGCAAGCTGTGGCGGCATCCATTATACAAACCCCATCTCCGAGGTAGTGTGGGGAAGATCATCGCAACATTGCGATGACTCGGGCAGGTTTTAGCCAAAGCCCACAAGGTCTATCATAATTTTCTACTTCGCGGTGTTAAAAATTAGTTAAAGTTAGCTACATGTGATTAATGACTGTCTTAATTCCATATTAGCCATCGATGCCCAACAAAAACATCGTGTGTTTTTAATGTTTAAGCTTAGTGTTTTGTATCTAGGAACAACCAGGTTTAATACCTAGCTATGAAATTTAACTATGACTTTTCGTGTACATCTTCGAAAGTTGTCTACGCAATAGGTGCGAGATACGTTTGAAGTTTCTGGAACAGCACGCTTTCATGAAACAACATTATCCATGCTGAAATTTACCTATCACCGTTCACAAGAAGCATCAAATCTTGGCGTCTGTTTAATATCACGTGACATTCTAAATGTTAGGGCCCGTTTGTTAATGTTTCACGTAGATCCGGATCAGTGATCCGGATCAGTGATCCAACTGCTGGTTCGCTTCTTCCATTAAGGCTGGTTCATAGTCGGTCGCCGCGACTAAAAATTAACGCGCGATCCTCGCGCAGGGTTTATACTTGACGCGGAAGCACCAGCGACTAGTCGCTGAAAGACGCTGGCGACGTCGCTACAGAGTTCAAATAATTTAACTTTGACATGGTCGCTGACCTCACTTTGTTCAATGGGCCAACAGAATTGCCTGATGGGTAAAAAACGATGAATATGCAAATATGGCACACGGCATAAAAAATAAATATCACTATCAATAAGCATCGAAAACGTCCTATATTTTATTTATGCGTTTTAATATTTATAATCAGTCTTGTTCTTTGAAACGCATGACAGAAACGCACGTCCAGCGCAATGTGTTTCAACCACAGGAATGATGTGATCCCTGCAGAGAAAGAACTTACTTAAGTTTGAAACGTTGGGCCAGCTAATTTTGTTGATTTGTATATTTCAGGTCAATCAAGTCAGTTAGCAGTTTGCAGCAGTTAATTTTAAAAAATTGTTTTAAGAAAATGATATGGAATTCAACAACATGCATCTGATGCAACACCACATATATTTGACTGTTGACGATCAACAAATAAACAATTAAATCAGGTTTAGCCCTAAATAGAGAATGCGATTTAATTTAACCATGATTTTGTTTTCAAAATTTGCACACAGATATCCCGCAGTGTAAAGCAGCCTATGCGTGTACTAATAACATACCACATTGTGACTACCCGGTGAAGGCCTTTTTTTCTCTTATGAATCAGTAATACTTCTCAATGCACTGTTTCCCATTATACTAACTCGTCACTCCGATGCATTACCACCATATCTTTTGTGCCCCGAGTAGTCTTGTGGCGAAATGCAACATTGTGTTACCCAGCTAATGGATATTACGGAAGGGATCAGTGTATTGCGCATTATTAAAGATGATCGATGTCGGTTGCTGAGAGAAGTATGCCTGATGTTTTATGTAGATTGCGTATTGTCAAATAAAACAGCAAATTATTTCTGCCATGAAATAACAAAAAAAGTGACTTTTGAGAGCTATTTTTATCATAGCCCGCTGGTGCCACTTGTCTAAAATATCGACGCTGCGGGCAGCAAACAATTCTGACGAACTCCTCTTTTGTTCCTATAGTGCTAAACACAAAAAGGGGAGTTCGCCCTATGACATCAGAATTGTTTGCTGCCCGCAGCGACGACTTTTAGACAAATAGCACCAGCGGGCTTGGACTTGATAAAAATAGCTATCAAAAGTCACTCTTTAATTCTGTATCTATAGGCGTGATGTGGCGAAGAACGCAGCATTGCCGGTGTGGTGTGAATTTATACACTCCAAATACGGACTCATCGGTCGTGTTGCGTTTGCGTAATTAGGAGAGTGACTGGTCGCGCGAGTGTTCAACCAATAAGAGGAACCAGATTTAATAGGAGTCTAAATTTCGTGTGACACAGGAAAAAGTGTTTAAAACCGGTTGGTGACGGGCTCTCGACCAATAGGAACGGGTAAACTGTGCTAGGTATTCATGAAGGTAATTTTAAATAAAATACTTTGGATATATAACAGAAGTCAATCACAAGTCAAAACACAAGTCAAAACACAAGTCAAACCACAATTCAAATCAACAATCATAAACAATCACAGCTCGCAAGTTACAGGAGATGAACAATGACAAATGGATGCTTCTGTCGCAGTTCCTTTGAATAGTTTGTGACTCAATTACACTGCGACCAGTCTTTCGGTGCGACTTATGATTGACTTTTGACGACTTGATGACTTGTGATGACTTGATAACCACTCTGCTCCACAGCGTATTATTTATTTATTTTCGACATCAAACTTGCAACCCAACTCCTCCAGTCTATATACGCCCATATCTCAACAAAGAGGTTTTGCCTCGAGCAAAACCAGACTACCGTTATAGATCCATGAGGTCCTTTGTGACAATGGCATAAACTCTACCAAATCCCCGACCCCCACAAAAGATCTTTAAATAGCATACACAAACAGCGTTCATTTAAAGAATATAATAAATTGCTTCAAAATAATACACTACAGGATTTGTTTGCCAACTATACACAGGCCTACGCATCTTGCTATCTGTTACTTTCGTGTCACTTCTTAGAACCTATTTATAAAATATAAAAGGAATATAGCAAATATAGTTTGATATTGATTAAGGTGTTTTCCCACAAGGGAGCACGGATAGATATTTAAGAATGTCTCTGTCAGACTTCATCAAATTGTCATAACAAGCTATTGAATCCATTTTTGACACACAAAATGCTCTATACCAATAAATCTGTGAATGAGTATGAATCGGAATTATTATGCCTCTATCTGCAGCAAAGTTTCATAGTTTTTGGTAACTGACAAAAAAATAAAGGATGCGGTACCAACCTTCAAGTCATGCGACGATGTGAACAATGCCAAGAATCATCAAAGACAACTAACAATCGAGCTTGCCGCAAACACACTCGTTACATATACAGCCGTTCATGAATCGTCTCATGAAAAGACAACGCGCAAGAATACTGTATCACGCGATTCGCACCAAGTCCATGTTTGGTGTCGTAGTCCAAGAGAAACGTCCCCGGTGCAGAAATCACGAGTCGCCGGCTGCCCACCGTGGGTCTGTGCCGTACAGTGCAATAATGACTCTCGGTCATCCACGCAGGGTGTTTATAATGGCCACGTACAACGGCATCACGTGAAGGAGTTTGCGATACGCTGGTTCGTGAGTGGCTCAGAATAATGCGCGATGTGACTACAAGAGGCGGAGAATGACGGGTGTTTAAAACACCTGAGCCCTGCAGGGACGCATGTCTGCGAGGCAGCCTGGTTATTTGTATACCGTGTTGTTCATAAACACGGCTCTATAGACATTTTAGGAAATTCGTAGAAAAGACATGCGGGAAAAGTGACAGCCCGCCGGAGAATAGTTGCATTAGCTGGATTTGAACTTTGAGTGCAAATCAAAACAAAAAGGAAAGAGAATCTTTAAAATCTCATCCTCAAATTAAAAAAGAAATACATCTATTAAAGATGAGAAGTTGGAAATTTTAAAAGTATGCCAACATTTGTGCACACACACAAATGAGTTCTGGAAAGAAAGAAAGAATACAGTACTTTTATTGAAAATAAAACGATGTTTGAATAGGCCTATAGCAGCAATGTCACACTTGGTAACGAGTTTTGATTTTCTGTACAAAGTAAATCTGTTCATTACGATAGCTATATGTACTTTTGTATAAAAAGAAAGAATAAAAGCTTATAAACATACGTGGAACGATTATTTTCAGTAGTTTTGTTCAAGAATAATTATTGTAAGAAAAATACATTTTTGAATCAAACTTTATTACAATTATGTGGTTATTGTTTATATATTCGTTATATATTCTTTATAGTTTGTATATTATTTTTAAAAGTGCAAACTATGTTGCGCGTTTAAAAGTTGTCTTGAAAATGAGTCCTATTTAGCATTATAATTGTAAAAAGATATATATTGGAATTGATTAATATTGTAACATAAATACTCATTGTTTAAGTGCTTATCAAACTGCATGTGTTACCGGTATGTGTGTAGACATAAGTATTATATGAAATACCATACTTGACTTAAAATAGTCTCAAATATTCTGTGGAATCGTGGCGCATGGTGTGCTGTCCATTTTCAAGAAAAGTGGAATTTTTGTATCAATTTCCAGCGATGGTCGGCTGGCCATCGTTAGAACTAGTCTAGTTCCCTGATCTGATAATTCCCTGACGTCTATAAATTACTCCGTTTTGTCTGAAGTATAGGGTCATGGAACCAGACTACAAGAAAAGCCTTTTTTCCGTTTTCCCAGCAACTATCCACACAAAACTTTAAACAGGTCAGTGTTACAGTATCTGCTATAAGACACTAACCCCAAATCCATTCATTTCTGAGAATTACAGCAAAAGCAAATGGTGTATACTACCTTTAACGATGACGAATACGCATTCGCAGTACATACCATCAAGTGCAATGCACATACACTCGAAGTATGGCAGTGAGCACATACTTTAAGCTGTATGTACGCGGGGTTTTGTTTTTTGGTGCATCACACTGAGAATTTTTTTTTTCTCAAATGGAATAGGACACTTTTGAGACGCTGGTGGCAGCAGACATACCGGTCCTTTTTGCTAAGTCTAGTCTGAGCATGCGCGCGTAGCGGCGCGCGTAGCGGCGCGCGTAGCGGCGCGCGTAGCGGCGCGCGTAGCGGCGCGCGTAGCGGCGCGCGTAGCGGCGCGCGTAGCGGCGCGCGTAGCGGCGCGCGTAGCGGCGCGCGTAGCGGCGCGCGTAGCGGCGCGCGTAGCGGCGCGCGTAGCGGCGCGCGTAGCGGCGCGCGTAGCGGCGCGCGTAGCGGCGCGCGTAGCGGCATGCGCAGGTAGTTCTGAGCATGCGCGCGTAGTTCTGGGCATGCGCGCGTAGTTCTGGGCATGCGCGCGTAGTTCTGTGCATGCGCGCGTAGTTCTGGGCATGCGCGCGTAGTTCTGGGCATGCGCGCGTAGTTCTGGACATGCGCACGACTGGGAGAACAACTGAAAAGAAACGGTAAGTCTGTTGCTACCACGCGTGGCAGAAGTCTCTCATTGATTATTTGTTGGCACTAAAGAAGTTTCCAATGAGACAAATACAAAAAAATAAACGATAAATAACAGATGGAATACGATTAGGCTACAATTTTTACTAAATTTAGCCTAATCCCTAAATGTAGCCCCAACCCTGTACTGAAATGAAGCCTGAACCGAAACCATGTCCGGGGCTACAAGCAGGTGCGGACTGTATTTTGATCTCCGGATACATTTAGGTGCAGCGCAGACAGTATTCCTCCTATAGCTTTTGTTATCATACAATTCAATGCTACTCAATTATTCACAAATGTAAGGTGAATGGAACGTCAAAAGGTACAACATTTGCTTTTGCTGTAATTTTGAGAAATTTGTTGATTTTGGGGTTAGTCTTTTATAGCAAATATTGTCACACCGACCTGTTTAATAAAGTTTTGTGTTCGAAGGTGCTATAGAAAAGAAAAATGCTGTTCTTGTAGACTGGTTTCCCGACCCCTCTTCAGATGAAACAAAGCAATTTATAGACGCTGGGGAAGCGTGATTTTTTTCTTTCTAGGAAAGTTAGGGGCAATTATCATAAATGGGCGTTGTACTTGGCTGTGTGAGCTGTGAGACAGGTTCTCAGACTTGTTTTTCCTTGAAATACAATCCTCCACACCACAATTAGTACAAGAAAAGGAAATATAAATCGAGCAGAGGATTCGAACCCAGGCCTCTGTAGTTCAAAGCCTTATGCTCTACCAATATAGCCACAACAGTAGCTTGAACAAATATTTTTACTTCAATCTTATATAGTTGTCTGAATGATGCGTGCGATGCGTATTATATAAATTAACTTAATCATGAATATGCATGATGGTAATAGCGGTCTAGATACGCCTATTTATGATAATTGCCCCTAACCTTCCTAGGAAAGAAAATTATGCGCTGGGGAATTGTCAGATCAGGGAACTAGAATAGCTGACAAAATGTGGACTAACTCAATTTGGTAAATTGGGGGCAGATTTTTAGGGGAAAAAATCTGTTTTTTTCCAACGATGTCGGCCGACCATCGCTGGAGATTAACCCCAAAAAATCCACTTTTCTTGAAAATGATAGCACACCAGGTGCCATGATTTCACAGGATGCTCGAGACTGTTATTCACATCAGTCAATTAAGGTATTTCAAAATAATATGGAATTTGTTTTGTGTTTGCAAATGTAGTAGGCCTACATTACCTTCAAACCCTGAAAGGTGCTACATTTATGATTTCACGTAAATATTTTACGCACTGTACATACACGCATCTGCACCAAGGAGCGTAAAAACAACCAATCTGCGTGCATTTTATTGATTTCTGATATTAAAAATAGAAACGAATACCTTGTAACTGCATTTCCTTTTCTTCCCTCGCCACAGTTTGCTTGATATTGCTTTTTCACCACGTTGTCCGTAGACAGCCTTTTAGCTACTTGACTTTCCACAGAGAAATGCTGTGACCGTAAAATATTATCTTGTTGGTGTGTGCACTGTTCAAAACGTGCTTTATTGTTTACTCTGCATTTTGTTAAATCTCATTTTGCTCTCAAAGCAATGTAGTTTATAAGGCCTATACCATTTACGGCCAAGGCCAGTCAAAATTTGTCGCAATATCAAAACAAGGTAAAAGGTTTGAAAACGAGGACTATTATTGCTGCATTTACACGATCCCAACACAAAGACATTGGGAACGAAAGGGGTATTTTGTTCTGACAATACCGTCAAAACACGGTTCTGCTGTAAATGATTTACTAATTCAGCACTTGCTAATAGCTTAAATTTACTGAAGGTGTCTTCTGTTCTAGACGTGACGGTTGCACTGCAAAAACAGTGTTTAGCAATTAAACACTTTTCTAAGCACTTTTCTGCTGTCAGTTTGTAAACACGTTTACATACTAAACACGTTTAGCGTATTGACGGATAGTGTTTAGCCATAATTGAACATTGTTCGGGAATCGGACACGTTTGTAATTACAACTTGATAGCAAGATTGTGTTTAATTGGTAAACACAGTTTTTAGAGTGTGCATTTGTAAAACAAATTCTACTAGCGAACGGGGGCTATAATAACGCATTTTGACAATAAGCAGTAGGGCTACTGAGTTTACGTTAAACCCTACTGAAAAAAAAATATCCAGGCTTAGTAACCCACCTATTTAAAAATGCTGATTGTAAAATTGTACTTTTTCATTTAAAGCAATTGCCAATTATGGCAGCTGCTTTGTGTTGTGACTTTTGTTTCATATGTTCCCGATTCCAAGTGGCAATTTGGCCCCTATTATTTAAATTGATCATTCCCATGTCGACTGACACAGTGGTCCTTTCCACTTTGCGGCATAACTTACGGCTACCTTAAAATCGAACCACAGCCGTTCAAAGAATTCATACTTTAATTTCCCAAATCAGATTCTTTTTTGGTCACAACTTTTTTTAGATAGTGGCCGCACCTAATGTTCTGCATAAATACACAAACAAATGTAGTCTTAAATAATGACAAGCTTTCATGGCCGCCATCTAATGTAGCAACTGCGTTAAAATAGACCGTTTTCACCCACGTGACCAGCGTGAAATGCAAATGTAAAGAGCCTTGGAGTGATCATCGGTCTGTGTATCGTACTGAAACCACGTGTGCGCGCACACGGCACGCCTGATTGGTTTACATAAATAAGCGCTCATTACAGCAACGCTACAACCATGAGATCTATGACGACACGTGAAAAATGTCTATAGGCCTATAGGTGCATATATTCCGGCCGTGAAAGCATTTTGAGCGAGTCCAATGGCAGAGCGTTGCCTAATATTCATCTGAACTAGTCTTGAATATATCAGCTGCAGCTTGTCACAGCTATCGATCTAACGAAAACAAAATGTTATCTCTTTCTCTAAAATAATCCTTGGAATTATTCTGCAATAGTTGGATTATAAAGTACTTTATTATCATGTTTGAGGTCACACCGCACACGTTTGACACCAGCGAGTCAATATCCTGTTACGCTTATGTCGTGGACGAACTCCTAAGACATGGTCTTCTTTGAAAAATCAACACCTCGCCAGCATCACGAGTTTTTCGGATGATTTTGTACTTAAAAAACGAACAATTATGCTTTTATATTGTTCTGATATAGGAACATAATAACCAAAATAAAAACACGAACATTTTGAAGTATAGGCCGGGTATTAAATTCAGTTCAAATCAAAGCATTCATGCATACACCAAACCAGGAAAAACATGGGAAATACAAACATATCCAAGAAATTCATTTTTAAAAGTGATAAAGAGAGACAAGTGACATATGCACAAAAAATATACAACATTTGCAAACATTGAAAAACAAAACTACTGAATTATAATGAAATACCTTACTTGACTGTCAGTATATAGTAGTCTCAAGCATCCTATGAAATCACGGCACATGGTGTGCTGTCATTTTCAAGAAAAGTGGAATTTTTTTGTATCAATTTTCAGCGATGGTCGGCCGAATTTCGTCCGAAAAACTGTTCCCCGACCTGATAATTTCCTGACGTTTATAAACTGCTCCGTTTTGTCTGAAGTATAGGGTCAGGAAACCAGACTACAAGAACAGCATTTTTTTTGCTCTTTGTTTTCTCAGCATCTCTATGCACACTCAACTTTAAACAGGTGAGTGTTGCAGTAATTTCAATATACTATCCCCAAAATCCATTCGTTTCTGAAAATTACAGCAAAAGCAAATGTTGTATACTGCGTTTAAAAAACTGAAAATTTAGAACTGAATAAAGTATGCAATGAAAATTAAAAACTCAAATCAAGAACACATGATTACATGAAGAAGAAAAAGAGGAGTACTCCATGCTGAAAAAAAGGCATAAAGAAAATGATCAGTATTTTAAAGATGACGTTGATTGCTGAGAGAAGTCTGCGTCATTGTTTATTTTTATGTAGATTGCGTATTGTAAAATCAAACAGCAAATTATTTCTGCCATGCATGAAATACACAAAAAGTGACTTTTGAGAGCTATTTTTATCAAGTCCCCTCTAGCGCAGCACAGCCCACTGGTGCCATTTGTTTAAAAGTCGTCGAAGCGGGCAGCAAACAACGTCATAGGACGAACTCCCCTTTTGTGCCAAGTGCTAGACACAAAAGGGAAGCTCGTCCTATGACGTCAAATTGTTTGCTGCCCGCAGCGATGACTTTTAGACAAATGGCACCAGCGCGCTGGAGGGGGACTTGATAAAAATAGCTCCCAAAAGTCACTTTTTTGGTATTTCATGGCAGAAACAATTTGCTGTTTGAATTTACAAAACGCAAACTACATAAAAATGAACAATGACGCAGACTTCTGTCAGCACTAAATTTCCTCTTTAATAAAGGCATGGGAGTGACTGTGCAGAAAAGGCAAATTAGCTCGTGAACAAGGCGCGCTCGCCATAGCAGAAACCGAATCAAACTGGAAGGCGCAAACATTCCGCGCAGTGTATCGCATGCTCGGCTGCCATCACAGCATATTAAATTTACTGGCGCGAACTGGTTGCTGTAGCAACGAGGATGGTTCTGCGTGATAGAGAGCAGGATATGGGCCAAAACAACAAAGCCTCTGACAGATACTGCACGTTGGGAGTACTAAATAATGCTTCAGATCGAGGGCAACTTTTCACAATAAAGCCCCTTGTGTTTCGTATAATAATACCGCAACCTTCGATGACCGAATTTTAGTCGTTCATGACTCATATTCATTTATTTATTTATTAATTTATTTCGTACCTATCTTCTGTGGTTTGCTTTCTCTCCCTCAGGGCCAAGATTTGAATGTAAATGAAATAACACAGGAAATTTAGGTGTGGGAGGAAAACCACGAATAATAAGGTCCAAAGGTCCAAAGAAAAACCCACGCAATCTAGCAAGAATTGACAGATCAAATCAACATACACCCGGTATGATTCGAAGGCGGGCAACAGGGTTGGAAGCCGAGCTACGTGCCAATGCCAACGCCGACCTCTCCAATTCAGTGGCGTTTAGGAGCTAGATGTAAACTACTACAAATTCTGAAGTTGAACGCCAACTAGATATCCCACATTAATCAAACCGATATCACAAAACTATAGCATATTTTCTCTTCAAAATGATACATCACTCGCCCAGATCAGCTCACTGTTACTGAGCATGAGATGTTTACGCAAAACAAGTAAAGAACTTCCGTGTTCAAGTTTGTGTAGGACTGAGTGATGTTGACTGGTGGTATAGCGGATTAGTGAAAACCGTGTACAAAACCAATGAGGGTCCTTGCCAAAAAGTTAGGAGGAAAAATTATGAGGTTCCCGATTGCAGGCATTTACACACTTGTGTGGGTGGGTGCATGTATACATGTACACAAAACCAGTAAAAGTCTGGGTGTCCAAGTTTGTGTAGGATTGAGTGATGTTGATGTGTGATCAGTGTGTGTGAGCAGGTTAAGCTATACGATAGAGGACTTGGGACAATGGGGGGTTAGGGATAACAATGATCCCGAGGACCTTGACCGAGTCCTCGGGAGGTTTTTGTGTACAAACCTTATAGGCATGTTCGGAAAAAGCTAAAGTACAAATATAGGGAACAGAAGAAGGGTTCCGTTCATGGTCCTCATGAGTATACACGACTGCGTGTGTTCTCCCAAACAAACGTGGACGTATAACAAAGGGAACAATATCGTCCGCGATTCCAAAAATACGTCCGCGATTGAGATCGTGTACAAAACCTATGGGAGTCTTCCAAAAAAGGTAAAGTACAAACAAAAGAGGGAACATCTAGTCGTACTTCCCCAATACGTCCGAGGACAATGCTTTGTGTTTCCTATTGTTCCTTTAATATAACCAACCCCCATAGACTAAGCACGTATCCTTACATTCGAGGACCGATTTCAACAAAAGACTCTACGTTCGAGGACTGAAAGGTTTCTTTGTGTTTCCTTTCTTCTCTTGTCCTCGGAGATATATACAGTACACGTACAATAGGACGTCCGCGTTCGACGGTGGATACACACCTGTGTGTATATGAACAGATATTCCGTACCCTGTGGAGACATGAACACAATGCGCACAAAGGGACTGAATAGGTCTCCACAGGGCATTTGTATGGGTTAGGATGTCTCCACAAGGAATTTTGTGTACTGAGTCTATGGGGTTTGCTTAACTGCAGGGACAAAGGGGAGAACAATGCCATGTCTCCACAGGGCTGCAAAAAAAGGTGTGAATGTGTGTGTGTGTGTGTTCGTGTGTTCGCATTTTTGCATCCCTGTGGAGACATGGCATTGCTCTCCCCTTTGTCCCTGTACTTAAGCAAACCCTTGTAGACTTTGTACACAAAATTCCTTGTGGAGACAACCTAACCCATAGAATTGCCTAGTGGAGACCTATTCAGTCCCTTTGTTCCCATTGTGTTCATGTCTCCACATGGTACGGTATCTCTCTACACAACTCATGCTCAGTAACCCGTGACCCGAACTGGGACGAGTGACCAATCATTTCAAAGAGGAGATCTTAGGCTACATAATGATAATAATTGGTGGCATAAGTTTGATTAATTTGAGATATATTTGGTCTTCACAAATAAGCTACAGAGTTCGGGCTGCATTTACGGCACGGACTAAATTTAGGTACAGGGTTCGGGCTACATTTAGGTACAGGGTTCGGGCTACATTTAGGTACAGGGTTCGGGCTACATTTAGGGTTGGGGCTACATTTAGGGTTGGGGCTACATTTATGTACAGGGTTGGGGCTACATTAAGGTTTGGGTTACATTTAAGTACAGGGTTAGGGCCACATTTAGCGTTGGGGTACATTTAGGTTTGGGGCTACATTTAGGTACAGGGTCAGGGCTACATTTAGGGTTGGGGCCACATTTAGGGTTTGGGTTACATTTAGGGTTGGGGCTATATTTAGGTACAGGGTCGGGGCTACGTTTAGGGTTGGGGCTACATTTAGGGCTCGGGCTACATTTAGGGTTGGGGCTACATTTAGGTACAGGGGTGGGCTACACTTACAGCTCGGGCTACATTTTATAACAGAATTGGTGCTTCATTTGGGGCTCGGGCTACATTTAAGGCACGGAGTACGGGTACAGAGTTGGGTTACATGGCTCGGAATACATGTGTGTAACAAGACTAGAACATCAAATATACGACTGGGGCTATATTTACACAGAAATAGTAGTACATGAACACACACACCCACATGTGGGCCCGTCGCCCATTTTTTAAGTTCTGACGATTATCAAAGTCTTCGCTAGGGTATAATTGCTGTTTTTGCAGCTCAGCTCTGGATCCGCAATCAGCAAGGCTAGCTTGATTGAAATTCTAGGTCCATCACATTTTCCACTGTGGTGAGCCGAGCAATAAACGGCACTGAGGCATAAGAGAGGATTTGGTGTGGCTTGGATTGGGAAACTCGACAAAGCGTATAGTTTCGCAATTCTTCATCAAATGGGACTTTCTTTCCAGCAGTTAAGCTGGGTTCCAAAGCCGGTGAGAAAATTGAAGTTGTGCTGAACTTTCAAAGGCAGAACCTCGGGAATACCAGTTGGAGTTATTATAACAAGAAAAAAATCACAGTAACAAAAATCACAATCTGTTGTATATCGGACTTCGCAAATCCACCTTCATATTCTAAATTCATTACGGCACATCCCTTGTGGTTTGTTTCACGATATTACATTATCGTCTTAGATATTTTATATGCGGCAGCCCCTGATGTGCGCTCCTATATCCCACGGCAAAATTACCCTAAATTCAGTCAGTTCTACCAGTTTCTTGGTAAGGTACTGGCAAAGCCGGTTTTCAACCTTTGAAGACATTTTCTTCAATTTAGCTAGCTGATTATTTACTTCATGCACCTTTGGTATAAACGTATTTATTGTTTGCCTAACCATGCACGTTTCGAACTATGACTAACGATGCTGACGTGAGGCGGGAAGTTTACTGATGAAATTAGACGGCGAAACAAATGCACGTGTTAGAAATGCACTCGTTTAAAATTAAAGCTGCCTAGTAATTTTGAGGAACTTTAATAGAATAGTACCGGTAATTCGTCAAACAATCCACAAGGGAAACTGACTAGGTAAATTTTATTAGAATAGTGATAGAAACAGTGTCAAAGGCGCTTTACTTTTTAAATCATCTACTAATGGTACTGCAAAAAGAATAGCTACAAACACGTATGGTCATTTAAACTGGAAACAATTGGGATATCTGTAGTTTTCTTAACACTGACATATACGATTTCAAGTAAACGGTCACACAATCGATGTTTCTTTTATCTCACTGGGCTTCGACATAGGGTTTGGACTTCAAGCTATTCAATCATTTCCATACTTTACAGACGTAAAGCGAATAATAATAATAATAATAATAATAATAATAAAAATAAAGAAACTAGAGGTTAAGCGTCTGTTGAGGTCAACAGACGCATGGCTTTTCCTGTTTGTTTTTTTATCAGCATTAAAGTTGTTAAGGGTTTTGTTTTCGCTGAGTTTTCTAAGATCTGAGATTATTTCATGATCTAGATTTCTTACTTGAAAGTTGACCTTTAAGTTTATATTACTTGACCTATGATGACATTATAAGGCTAGTACTTATACATGGTGTTGGCCTGTGTCGAGATTGGAGTCAATCTGATCAATGACAGTAATATATAATAATATGTTAAATATTAAAAAATTCATAGAAAATCAGTTGATGACGTTATCATGATGGCACCTCAATTTTCATCTATAACACGAGATACACTAGCAACATACCAGGTTTGAAGGCAATCGGACGTACCGTTCTCTAGATATGGGCCCTTGAAAAATGCACCTTTAAGATGACGTCACATGACACGTGATGACGTCATCATGACGTCACGTTTCGGCATACATTTTCAGCTTAGGGTCTCTGTTTGTGTTAAGCCTGATTAAGATCTGATGTTGTTTAGTGACCAAAGTGTCCCGTACAAAATTCGTGTACAAAGTCTATGGGATTTGGGATAGAACTAAAATAATCATAGAAAATCAGCCGATGACGTCATCATGACGTCACCTCGGATTTAACATGCTAGTATCACTATCTACCTGCACACTAATTTTTATGACGATCGTCCCTACCCTTATATGTGTTTCAAAAAAGCATATTTTTGATGACGTCATGATGACGTCACACATTTTTCACATTTATGTGAAAGAATATAGGAGCTAACAAAGCTATTACAAAAAGAATTTTGAATTTAGCGTGTTCTGTTGATGAGATATGGCTTTAGGAAACTTTGAAGTTCAAAAACTTTAATATTACTGTAAAATCGTATGATGACGTCATCATGACGTCACCTCAATTTTCATCTATAACACGAGCTACCATACCAACATACCTGGTTTGAAGGCAATCGGACCTACCGTTCTCTAGATATGGGCCCTTGAAAAATGCACCTTTAAGATGACGTCACATGACACGTGATGACGTCATCATGACGTCACGTTTTGGTATACATTTTCAGCTTAGGGTCTCTGTTTGTGTTAAGCCTGATTAAGATCTGATGTTGTTTAGTGACCAAATTGTCCCGTACAAAATTCGTGTACAAAGTCTATGGGATTTGGGATAGAACTAAAAATTCATAGAAAATCAGCCGATGACGTCATCATGACGTCACCTCGGATTTAACATGCTAGTATCACTATCTACCTGCACACTAATTTTTATGACGATCGTCCCTACCCTTATATGTGTTTCAAAAAAGCATATTTTTGATGACGTCGTGATGACGTCACACATTTTTCACATTTATGTGAAAGAATATAGGAGCTAACAAAGCTATTACAAAAAGAATTTTGAATTTAGCGTGTTCTGTTGATGAGATATGGCTTTAGGAAACTTTGAAGTTCAAAAACTTTAATATTACTGTAAAATCGTATGATGACGTTATCATGACGTCACCCCAATTTTCATCTATAACACGAGCTACCATACCAACATACCTGGTTTGAAGGCAATCGGACGTACCGTTCTCTAGATATGGGCCCTTGAAAAATGCACCTTTAAGATGACGTCACATGACACGTGATGACGTCATCATGACGTCACGTTTTGGTATACATTTTCAGCTTAGGGTCTCTGTTTGTGTTAAGCCTGATTAAGATCTGATGTTGTTTAGTGACCAAATTGTCCCGTACAAAATTCGTGTACAAAGTCTATGGGATTTGGGATAGAACTAAAATAATCATAGAATATAAATCATATGATGGTCATCATGACATCACTTCAATAACACATCACCTCAATGTGTGCTCTTGGCCTGTGTATAGATTGGAGTCAATCTGATCAATGACAATGTAAAATTTTGAGAGTATGTACAATGAAATTAGAAACATTAAAAAAAATCATAGAAAAACAGCCGATGACGTCATCATAAGATTACTTCGGATTTCACATGCTAGCGACAACATCTACCAACCCACCAATTGTTATGATTATTGGATATATGTACCCTTATGTTTTTTAAAAGCACATTTTGATGACGTCATGATGACGTCATGATGACGTCACACTTTTTCACATTTATGTGAAAGAATATAGGAGCTAACAAAGCTATTACAAAAAGAATTTTGAATTTAGCATGTTCTGTTGGTGAGATATGGCTTGAAGAAACTTTGAAGTTCAAAAACTTAACAATTACTATAAAATCGTATGATGACGTCATCTTCGCGTCACATCAATTTCCATCTGTAACACATGCTGGCCTATCTAGATACCACGTATCAACTTAATCGGACTTGTACTTCCATAGATATATGGCTTCGAAAAATGCCCCTTTAAGATGACGTCACGTGACATGTGATGACCATCATTAAAAGTCAAGTCAGGGTTCCCACAGAAATCTGAAAACCAAATTCCATGACCTTTCCATGACTTTCCAAGACTAAATTTCCATGACATTTAATATTATTTTGCAGAGAAAAGTTGTTTGGTATTATGGTACTGATAAACCCCTGATATGGGGCTAACCATTTGTTAGCTTTTGAAAATAAGTGTTAATTAATAATGCCCTCCTCCCATTACAGCCATCCGATCCACCCACTTTAATAAAAAAAGAAGAAGATAAGATGATATATTATAAGATGTACACAATGGCTGTGGCACTAACAGCTTCCATCAGCAAAGAAGACAGAAAAGGATAGAAAGAAGAAAGATAGTAAATGGCTAAATCACATACAGCAGACACATGGAGCTAGCACGTTAGTAGAGAGATTCACGCGAACCGGCATTGGCGACGCTATTTGCAATGCCCAATTTTCTGTCAGTGCTGCCACTGGCTTTAATTTGTTTTTATTTAGTTTTGATCATTTAATTTTCTATAATAATTGGTGTTTGTTTATTGTTACTATTTTAAATGACTCATAACATTATTTTTATATTTATAACAAATTGATCTGAAATATATTAGGCTCAAATTTTCAATTATAAAATTAGCAATTTAGCAATAATGGTCACAACTTTTAACTGAAATTGTCCTCCAAAATGACAAAAAAATTAAATCAACAAAAATCCACAATAGGGTTAACCTAACATGACTACTATTGGCCCTCATTCTATTTCTAATTCTATTTACTCTTTTCAGTAATATAATATTTAAAAGAATTGTTTGTCTTAAAATCTCTGTGGTATTATAAGTTACAGCATCATCACCATACTGCACATTTCTCATCCAAGTTGATAACAGGACCCCCCCCCCCTGCACACAATCATGGTGGAATAAAACTATTTAATGCGGCTACCATTAAATATCAACATGTATGTACTGTCTGCTTTGTTTTCTTTTAAAATTTATTTTCTTATAGTCTAAACAGATTGCATACAAACCATTACCCTAATAATCTCCTAGGGTGTGTGAAAAATCATCTACTGAGAATTGAGGACTTTTATGGTTAAGATATCATTTACATGATTAGGTTTAATATTCAGCTACCATCTCTAATCTTGTTTTCAATTATATCATGTTTATGTGCCCACATTACATTGAGCTTACGTGTATTGAGTTAAACCTACATGGATGTGGTTCATTCCATGAAGTTGGGTACATAAAGTGTGACATTTTGCAAAAAAGGGCAATGTTTAAACCCTAAAATATACATTTTTCTACCTTTATCAGTTTTCCCTGATCTGGATACGTTGTTCATGCACACTTGCAATTAGTAGTTTCACAAGTCCAATAAAGGATTCTTTGGATTGTTTTTTCACACTCGATGAAGATATGTCAAAATGTGTGACATTCCTCCAAATTTGGTGTCCTGTTACACGTGAAACCAGTACCTTAAAATGTCATTATATTCTCTCTGCTTTTATTAATTTGTCTAATTGTTACTAATTTTATAAACTTATAAGTAGGTCTTATTAGGGTATGAAACTTGCGACTCTTCTAAGAAAGCTGGTAGATATAGGCTTATGGGTCATTCCGTAAATGAAAAATATATGGTGTTCGTGTTACATGTGAAACAAAAACACATTTTCTGACATATTTCCATTGATTTGCCTTGAACATGTCTGCATTTTATGAACTAGTTAAGGATATACATCTCTAATGAAAAGATATGAAAATCAGACCTCTTCAGTAAATATGAGGCATAAAATATGATTTTGTGTGGATTTTCCATGTAACATGGACACTGGTGTCAATGTTACATGTGAAACCCATCGCTTATTTGTACCATATCACTGTAAATTTCAATTGCAAAAGTCTGACTTCCATTTGTTCAATATTGCTGTCTGTAAGTACACAAAAGGTGGTTTATTAAAGAAAGTGTTGAATAAAGTTCTTAAGATATGGCAAAAGTTAGGTACTGCAGCTCAATTCTGTTTGATCCACTGCCATCTTCACTGACAAATGTACATGCTGTCATCAAATCTGAAATAAGGAACAATAAAGATTGTCCCCTGTGTATTTCTATATTTTATTCATGTGTTGTGTTTTGGTTTTTTTATCTGGGGTTCAGGGTGAGCTGGTTGGGTTTATAATTTGTACAGATACGTGCATGCCCCCAGGCCCAACTTGCAGACTAGGCTGTGTATAATAATAATAATTAACTTCTCTGAGACAAGTAGGGGCATATCTCACTCCCCGAAAACAACTTTTTAAAGTTGCGTTGAAAATGCATATGCAACATGGCAAAGCATTGCTAAAATATTGCAGTATTATACGTGACAATGTTTGTATTTTAGACATCAAACTCTTCAGTTTATTCAGTTGGTGGGGGTTTGAAAGTAAAATCTCTCTTCATAATCGTGTCATCATATGGCACAACCTTTAGTTGGAGGCTTTTGTTGGGGAATGTTCACTGCTAAATAGAGGAAAACAGTTTGTGTTCACTATAGGCCTACATAGCCTAATTATTCTTGGCAGTGTCTGGTCAGAAATTAATGTACATGTACTACAAGTGTTTACATACATGTACATATGTAAATTTCTGTCTCATTTTCCACAAATCTTTAGGAAATAAATCTTGAAATAAGTTGTGCCACATACTTAGACAAACAGGGTTGGTTATTTCCCACGATTTCTGTGTTTCTGACCCATGCTGGTAGGGGTATTAAAGTAAAATCTCTCCACAGAATTTTGTAATTTTGTTGGGGAATTTTCACTACAGTGTTCACATACATGTACAGTAAATGTGTGTCTCATTTTCCACAGATATTTTGGAGATAAATCTTGAAGTAATAGGTTGTGGCACATATTTAGACAAGCAGGGTTGGTTAATTTCCAAGATTTCGCTGTTTCTGACTAGCTGGTTGGGTTTATAATTTGTACAGATGTACTACATGTAGGCCCTATACTTGCAGACTGGGTTGTAACTTTTCTGAGACAAGACTAGTATAGGGGCATAACTCACTCCCCAACAACAACTTTTTCAAGTTGTGTTGAAAATGTCTGTCCAACATGTCAAAGCATTTATCTGCAATCATTCATGTTCAGAATTGTGTAATCACATCAATTTGAGGCTTTTGTTGGAGAATTTGCACTGCTAAATAGAGGAAAAACATGTTAATTTGTTTTGACTTTAGGCCTACATGTATTATTATTGGCAGTGTATGGTCACAAATTTCTTTGCACACAATCATGGTGGAATAAAACTATTTAATGCGGCTACCATTAAATATCAACATGTAGGTATGTACTGTCTGCTTTGTTCTCTTTTAAAATTTATTGGAACATAAAGATTGTCCCCTGTGTATTTCTATATTTTATTCATGTGTTGTGTTTTGGGTTTTTTATCTGGGGTTCAGGGTGAGCTGGTTGGGTTTATAATTTGTACAGATACATGCATGCCCCCAGGCCCAACTTGCAGACTAGGCTGTGTATAATAATAATAATTAACTTCTCTGAGACAAGTAGGGGCATATCTCACTCCCCGAAAACAACTTTTTAAAGTTGCGTTGAAAATGCATATGCAACATGGCAAAGCATTGCCAAAATATTGCAGTATTATACGTGACAATGTTTGTATTTTAGACATCAAACTCTTCAGTTTATTCATTTGGTGGGGGTTTGAAAGTCAAATCTCTCTTCATAATCGTGTCATCATATGGCACAACCTTTAGTTGGAGGCTTTTGTTGGGGAATTTTCACTGCTAAATAGAGGAAAACAGTTTGTGTTCACTATACATAGCCTAATTATTCTTGGCAGTGTCTGGTCAGAAATTAATGTACATGTACTACAGTGTTTACATACATGTACATGTACATATGCAAATTTCTGTCTCATTTTCCACAAATCTTTAGGAAATAAATCTTGAAATAAGTTGTGTCACATACTTAGACAAACAGGGTTGGTTATTTCCCACGATTTCTGTGTTTCTGACCCATGCTGGTAGGGGTATTAAAGTAAAATCTCTCCACAGAATTTTGTAATTTTGTTGGGGAATTTTCACTACAGTGTTCACATACATGTACAGTAAATGTGTGTCTCATTTTCCACAGATATTTTGGAGATAAATCTTGAAGTAATAGGTTGTGGCACATATTTAGACAAGCAGGGTTGGTTAATTTCCAAGATTTCGCTGTTTCTGACTAGCTGGTTGGGTTTATAATTTGTACAGATGTACTACATGTAGGCCCTATACTTGCAGACTGGGTTGTAACTTTTCTGAGACAAGACTAGTATAGGGGCATAACTCACTCCCCAACAACAACTTGTTCAAGTTGTGTTGAAAATGTCTGTCCAACATGTCAAAGCATTTATCTGCAATTATTCATGTTCAGAATTGTGTAATCACATAAATTTGAGGCTTTTGTTGGAGAATTTGCACTGCTAAATAGAGGAAAAACATGTTAATTTGTTTTGACTTTAGGCCTACATGTATTATTGGCAGTGTATGGTCACAAATTTCTTTTAGTAATGTACATGTAGAGTGTTCATATATATATTTTGTATTATGTAAATTTCTATCTCATATTTCACAAATATTTAGGAGATAAATCTTTAAAAATAACGCGTAGTGCCACATATTTAGACAAGCAGGGTTGGTTTATTTTCCAAGATTTCGCTGCTTCTGAACCATGCTGGTGCGGAATATTAAAGTAAAATCTCGCAATTTTCGACATGCTTACCTGAATATCTGGACCACCAAATTGAAACATGTTGCTGTCCTACTGAACTTCCTCCATGATTGGACCCTCTATCGCCTTTTTAAACGTTCGGACATGATCTGCCCATATAGTAGCGTCTAAGGTCGTCTGCAGTGATCGTGTGGTTTTTCTGAATATGTATCTGAAGTCTCAACAAAAGCATCCGGTTTCACCCTTACAACAGCATCCAAAATGATAGATACGTCACTTGAGATACAAGTAGAGTTCGAGGATTAAGGTGCAGACACTAAGGTTCAAATACGAGCCAGACGAAAAGTCGAATTTCACGTCCAACTCCAAGAGGCACCCGTTGAGCCCCGAGGCGCGCACAGTGCCGCTGGCCGATATACGCAAACATGTATCCATGTCATGTTTAAGAATCCGCTACTATAATATATGCACAGCTCGTTTGTGCATGCTCCGGGTTGCACGAAAAATGTTTTTTCGGGTTTAACTTGATCGTATTCTCATTTTGAGGGGATCAGTCGCTGCATGAATGACTACTCTGCATTTTGGGTGAGTGTTTGGTTGATATATTCAGGGAAACGGAAGATGTCGGCGCTCCAAACAAAAACCGCTGTGAACCCAATGTAAGTCCTTCCAGCTCTAAACGGCGAATCTCGCATGTACGGATAGATTTTGTTGTTGTTGCAGACTATACGTGTGTGGAAATTTGGCATCTGCAGCGTATGTACGTACTTTGTTAGGCTTGATTCTGCATGATTAGGAAGTTAGCGAAACGTTACGCACGGTTTCGGATACCTATTTCCACAGCTACCTGTGATTAGCGACTTGAAAAAGACTATAAATCAACCCTTTTTATAAACAGCATGTACATTTAAGCCATGGTTATCAGCCCGTCCCAGAATTCCTTTGTGTTATATTGAATTTGGTCTAAATTTTGAAATGGCTGTCATTTCTTACTTGAGTGAGCCACGATCATGAAATTTTGGAATTGGGTACAGGAAAATTCAATATATACATTTTTGTAATCGGATTGACCCTTGCATGCGTTAACAAAAAAACACATTTTTGATGACGTCATCATGACGTCACACAATTTTCGCAATTTAGGGCATATCTTTGAGACATACCAAAGCTATAAGAAAAAGAATTTTGAAAATATCTTGTTTTGTTCGCTAGATATATTTAAAAGAATGTTACGATTTTAAAAATTCAAAAATTCATAAAAAATCACTTGATGACGTCATCATGACGTCACTCTTCGACGCAATATGTCAGCTTAGGGTCTATGTTTGAGGTAAGTTTGGTTAAGATCTGAGGTTTTTTAAGACCTAAAGTGCCGCCGAGAAAATTCGTGTACAAAGTCTATGGGATTTTGGTCGGAACTAAAAGAAAAAGAAGAAGAAGAAGAAAAAAAAAAATCAGAACAAAAACAAGGCCTTTTCCGACTGGAAGTGTCGGAAAAGCCAATAATGCATATAGTGGGATTATAAATGCATTGAATAAAGGATGATGTACTGTATAAATGCAAAATTCAGAGACACATGCCTGTAATACAATAAACAAGTAAACCCAAAGTGTAATTCCCAAAGAAGCTTTAAACGCGAGTTCTACAACCAAACAATTTACGTACATTTCGAATCTGAGAACCGAGATATTCCTCATTGACATCTTCAGTTGAAAAAAACATTAAATTCAATTGAAGCCGGCTATGCGAAAAATGCTTTTTTTTCTACTCCCGTCTAATTGTTCACCGGTAAAAAGCTTTTTGCCGCGCAGCACCGGTCATGTGACTTGCGCAGGCGCTGCAAAGTCCACACTCCGGTCGCCAAATTTCACGCTGCTGGCGTGAGATCGAGAGTCCGGCCGTCATGTGGGTGGACCCCGTAGACCAGGTTAAACACCCCACTGATTACCATCAACCTTCGTTGACGTCATTATCGAGAACTGGCTTATCTTTTGGGGTCAGCGGATATAGAGTTCATGATTGAGATCGCTTAACACCCAGGAGCTGTCAAGAAATGAAGCCGACGTAAAAGGTGATAATGGTGATGGAATCGGTGTAGAGTATGCGGAATATATAGATTGAACCACAGATACATGTATTACCAAGTTGAACCCGCTTACGGACTTTCAAATTAGTCCCGAGAGGACACAAAATTAAGACCTCCGGCAAAAACAGTGTGGTTCCTGTGACAACCCCACGGGACAAACCTCGTTGGGTCTTCAGGGAACACGATTAAGATTCAGGTCAGCGACAACATGCATTACATGTATCTAAACAAAATGTCCAGATGATTTCATCGCATTTATGCTTCGGGCTTGTTTGGGAAGAACTTTGATCGAGAGGCCTTTATACGGGGATCGGAGGGTTCGCATAATGCTGCCTGATGGATGGGCGTACGTGCGAACAAACAGGATTCTTACATCTCTGTCTACGATTTCTGCCGGAGGCAAAAAAGTACCGTTCGATACAAGCCGGTTGGAAACAGACAACGGGCATGGAAAGTGGAAGTCCTTTGCAAAAATGGTATTTGCTTCGAACACAGTTTACAATATATACGATGCGTTTGGAGATACACTAAGGCAAAAAAAGAAAAATAGTTCTGCTTTCGGTTACCCTACATACCCTATGATAACGGCCCCGACCCCAATTTACGTTCAGAAAAAAACATAAATGCTGTAAATACTACCTTGTTTAAACCTTGACTACGTAGACACCTACATGTGATCAGCACACACACACAAAATGCAAAAAAAAAAGAAATACCTACCCTATTTTCAAATCCCATGTAATTGGAAGAACTATTTTTTGGCCCAAGTGGAATGACCAACTCAGAAGGCAAATCTATATTCGAATCCGCAACCCATTTCCTGCCAGACAAGTGATAACCCAATGCATCATTCTAATATGCCGAGTTTACACTTTTGTTTTCATAGACATGGGCAAGTGCACTAAAAACCTGGGATGTCATTTTATTTTGTGATAATAAACGGTGCTACAAAGTTCATTTTAAGTGCGCCGCCGGCCAATTTTGTCTTTCGACACGGAACAACTGCGGTGTGCACTTTTGCCACTGCTCGAAATCTTTCCAAGTTATTGAAATTTGGATCCATCTTGACAACATGAAAACCGCAAATCTTGAAATATTCTTTAAAAACTTACAATAAATTTGTTCTTGTGCATACTTTTGCCTTGAATCATGTTTCATGTTTTTTTGCATCGGGTTCATCGTGTCCAATTTTAGAAGTATGCACTGTCGGAGCCGGTTTTAAGAATGATTTTTTAAGATAAATTTCGGAGACATCATTGATCATTGTATTGTGCCTCGTTGGCGTTTGTAAGTAGTGTTTGTATTTTTATCTTGTTCATGTAAATGTTTATCATCATTTGTATTGTAATCCTTTTCGGTTTTCATGATTTTGGTATGAATTTTTACCCTCAGAGCAATTTAACAATAATTATGGCACGGTATAAATTGTGTATTTTAGTGTTGTTTATTATTATTCCCACCCAACCAAATCATATGTCGAAATGAGACTATAATAACGGGGCTGGTAACTGAGAAGTCGTACAATAATTTACATACAAATATATAAATTATACATTAAGTTTCTACAAATTGTAGAAAGTCCATGTAGGTGTGTAGCTGTTGATTGTTTTGTGAACCGTTTATATAGAACTGGACTAATGGATTATTGAAGCTTAATCCTTACCTGACCTTGTCCAAGAGATCTTGTTCATTGGAGTGTGTCCAAGTCCTGCCGACAAAGTGGCATGCTTGCCGATGGTCTCATCGGCTGAAGACCTTCATATCACTTACCTGGTTAGCAGTCTTGACATCCTTAGCCTTCACTAATCAGCTTGGCGTCCGATGGCCGAAACTTTGAGTGATCGTGACGCGACCCAGAAGCTTTGGTGGGAGCAGCAAGCATACGGTTCAGGGACATCGCTCCCAATGAGACCGCTTATCCAGCTCCGGCATTCATATCGCACGTCTTGATTTCAAACACTATTGAAATCCACAAAACATTATTACTAACAACACATTTCCAGCCCAAGATACTTCCTTTGAGCTCTGTCAATTAGCACACAGACCAAGACCTTACACAGTTAAGCGAATGTTAGTCAGTTCAAATCAAAATCCACTCCCGGTACCTTCACTGATCTCTATGTAAACTGGATAGCGCATCGGCTGGTCGCGTTGAGGCCACCGTCCGCCATGTTATCACTCCCAATACAATAGGTTTCAAACCTTGTCCCCGGGGTCTCCTTTCATCCTCGTTCTCCTTACATAGCTATCAGTGGTAAATTGGGAGTGGTAATATGGCGGGTGCTGGCTTCAGTTGCTTGTACAGCGCGCAATGGCCAATGAGCTATCCAGTTTTATATATAGAGATCAGTGGGTACCTTTAATCAACACTTCATTTACTAATTGACCGTGTAAGTTTCGCGCATATAGGTCACGATTGAACTTCCGGGCACCTCCGAGCCGCCGGCTATAGGACTTTTAAGTGTGGTTGATTTTGTTTTCTATAATACTTTGATTTTACGAAGATCTGAACCATGAAACGGCCATAAATATGGATGATAAATTCAAAATTAATTTTACAATATATGAAAACATGCATGACTGTCTAAATTATTGAAGAAAGTAGGAAAAAAGGTTTGACCTGAGCGTTAGGTTGCAACGTGATTGGCTCATTGTCGGGAAGAGAAAGCCCGGCCCCCAAAACCACTGTACTGCATCCTCTGGCACTGCGGACGTAAGTAACGTACGTACATAAATTATGAGACGACCGCCTTATACTGCATATGGTCTACGCTATTAAGACTGGCACGTGAACCAGAACAATGGCGAATGACGTACATTATGACGTACTAGACTTTTTCGTTCGCCTTTTCTCTAATTTGATAGATCGTTCACATTTTGTAAATTGAAATGAAAAATAATATTTTGCTTAAAGTTTTTATCTACCTATCAGTACAAACAACAGCATCAAAACAAATTATTTCAAGAAAACTACTCGCTTTACACGTTGAAGCTCCTATTCGAGGTGCCCGGAAGTTCGGTTTCTCGTAAACTCTCGTACGTTCTCGAGGTCAACTTACACGCTCTATAAACTTGTGCTGGCACAGTAACTTCAGATCATGTTTCACCATTTCATTTGACGTGACATTTGAACCGCCTATAGCCTATATTGTCTCATGTGCAGTCATGCATGCAAACTAATCCAGTAAAAATGTCACCAAAAGAAGCAGGAAGAGTTACTCTAAAAGTACATGAAAATATCTTATCTATATTGCTACAGAATAAAACTATGGCCAATTTTAAAAGTGTATAGTTTTTTTTAACTCACACTGTATAGCAGGCGGAGCCGCGGAGGTATGTTCGATGCAAGACGTTTATTGAATTCCTGCATAATTAATCTTGGCGAGGTCGTTGAATTGCAAGATTTCGTTCAGAAAGTATTTCTAGGCACGGAGACCTTCATCAGCTTTCATGCTTTGCTTTGTGCGTTTGGAGTGTATCACTGATCTCTAAAATAGCACCGATCTGCGCACTTCCGGGTTTGTAAACGAGGCTGTCAGTGCTAAGTAAACAGCTGGATATGCTAAACGAGCGCTGCGCTGCCATTTATGGCACGATTCTTTCATGCATGAATGAATTTGTTGAATAGCACTGTTTTTGTTTAGCGCTGACATAATCTTCGTTCCTCTATTATCACGTCGAATTTGAAAGTGACAAATATTTTAACGGGGCCTTTCGCAGTATATGTATATAGTTTCAGGGGTGTTAAAATTCCCCAGAATGTAATCTGAAAAATTCTGAATACAAGTTCTTGTCAAAGTTCTACCGCAAACAAAATGCAAACCAGCCGTTTAATGTTCGCCTGTGCACAAAAGTAAACAGAGGTCCGGAAGTGTGTTTGCCGATGTTGGAAATTTTAAAAAAGCCATCGGAACCAATACTCTGTAGTTTATGTAGTCCGTTTTGACATGATTGATAACTCAGTGATTGTACCTTGGTCGCACTTTGATGTAGCCGATTTCAATTATGTTCGTCCTGCCGGAATGTGTTGAAATGCAAATACAGAGAGCGAGTTTTTAGATTATTACGGGAAAGATTGCAACATTTCCTTCGTCTCATACCTTTTGAACAGCCGCGCAGACCAACCAATGAATGCAATATACAGTGGATGGGCATTTAACGGAATTCCGTTTAACGGACACTACAGACGAGAACATCGGCTTTTAAATACCTTTTGCACACGAAATCGGACCCTTTGTTTTCAATTAACGACAATGATTTTAAAATGCAATACACGAACACGGGTGACTCCAATAGTACGCCACGAAGAGATCGTATAACGGACAAGCCACCGTATACAGGTCGATCGACAAGGCGTGTCGGCGTTTTCTAATGCGCACGGCGTACAATAAATAGCCTCCCGTTATAAACCCACACAAACGCACACACACCGTCGAACGTGGACGTCCTATTGTTCCCTCTTTTGTTTGTACTCAAAAAGACTCCCATATGTTTTGTACACGATCTCAATCGCGGACGTACGCTGGGAATCGCGGACGATATTGTTCTCTTTTGTTCTCCGGAATTGTTCGTCCGCATTGTGAATAGGCCTACCCCAACACGTTCTTAACGCACACATGCGGATCGCCCCTATTACTGGTGTGTGAAAACCCAAAGAAATGTGGCAATTATCAACACAGGTCGATAGCAACAGATGAAAACAAATCATGGAAACAGCAATTCAAACAAAATCCGATCAGGGTGAGACGAACTGAAGAAACGCATTTTGATTTTTGAGTGGGATTTGAACCTGCGACCTCTGAATTACCGTACCGGCGCTCTACAAACTGAGCTATCTTGCCCAATGTTAGCGGTTGTCAGTGGCTTTGTTCAAGGGGCGATAGTCAGAAGTCATAAAAACATAAACGCGTACATCCAGCCTGGATAATCCAGGGATCCTCTCCCTATAGGCGGTACTATAGAAAGCGATAATGCGGTGATAACGACTTTCAATCTTGGCTGCCTTCATTGAGAAATCACTGGCCCACGCGTTGATGCTTGGAATAAATGCCAGTATGTTAAAAAGCCAGTCTTTTTGGAAAGCTGTTTATTATACAATAAATGCGACGAATCAAAGGGACATTTCTTGGCTTTAAAGTTTCAAAAACAAGGATTGGAACAGGCCATGACTGATAATGCTGACCGACTCCTGCCTTCAAACAGGTGGAAATCCAGGGTTTTTTTCTCAGAAATCTCAATCTGAAAATCTACAAGCTAAAACCAATTTTGTACTGACCAAATTTTCATCTCAAGATAACGTGCTTTGTTTCAGGCGCAATCAATATTGTCCAGATTTATTGGTAACTTGATTTCACGCACTTCCGTCGATAGCTTCGTTTGAAATCTTAATAACTAAGCTGAGGCGCATTCGATAAAGGAATTCGAGAGGACTTTTACCAAAAACGAAAAACCTCAAATATCAGGATTTGATAAGTTCAAGCCCTTGTTCATCACACAGCGCAATATTTCGGCTGCATGTTCCAGCACACGCAAACTTAATTTACGAGGCGGCCCTTCCCGAAACGGCGGCAATGTTTTGCAACGAAACTCAAGAAATCTGCAAAGAATTTTCCAATGAAAACCCAGACGTCCGCCTGCTAGATGTTTCATGTTGCTCACTTGAGCAAGACGATGAACTTTTGTTTCAGGGGCTCTTATGAGAATTATTCAAAGTTGGTTAAAATCATGTCCAACGCGTCTGTCAGGTTTTCGCATTTCACTTCTGTTAACTTTGATAACTGAGAGACATACCCGACGTACAGAATTTTGAACGGTCTTAAAATTATTGTTTCCCTTGATTTAGCTACGAATGTTCAAAAGAGGTCAATTTCAGGTGGGTAACTTGAGAAGCCGCTTAAGATTCCTGGTTCAGGAAAGTTTCAGCTAAACAAATTTCAGTACATCCTATATAAAATGAAATACGGTACTACAACTGTCCTTAGCCGCTGTTGTATTGGTGTATTTTTGTGAGGCATTACTCAAAATCTGAAAATTTCTGAAACTCCAATACCCAATTTCATAATAAAATTATGGTTCCTTAACGGAAATAGCAGAAAAGTCGTGCTTACTATAACCAGCGGCGTAGCCATGGCTCTCTCCATAGTGTGGCGAGTAGGGGGGCTGGATGTTACACTGGATGTCACAGTATTTTTCTTAATAATATAATTTTTTCCCGTTTTCGAAATCTTCAGTGGGGGGACGACTGGGGAGGGGACGACTTTTTTTATGGGGGAGTGCTCCCCCACCCAAACCCCAGGGGGACGCCGTTGACTATAACAGAACAAAATGTTGCTAGCTTAAAGTGCCATTCACAGTCAAGTCGTGCTAGCGCTTGCGCGTGCATGCATGAAGATTTCTGGTTGTGTCACTACTTTTCAGCAAATTCTGCTTCTGAAGTAAGCGAGCGTTTCCCTGGGCTTATTGCTTACGGTGTCTCTGAAATTGACGGAGTTTCCGTCAGCAGTGAATCGTGTGCTTGGCATCCATGTGAAATTGCGCCCTGACGCATGAGGCAGAGATAATTCAGCAAGTGAAAGAATGATGCGCGACAATGATCAGAGTCTCAAAAAAACAGATGCGTATACCTCGTGTATGTCATGCTCATTTGGCAACTTGAACAACGACAGACATGGTTTTGAATAATTCTCAGTAAGTTCAATACCATATTTCGGATTTGAAATTACGTTCAACACGAACAGACATCCTTTCAGATGTTTGGTTTATCTTCCACTGTCCAGATCTTTACAAACAAATATTAAAATGGCCGTATTATTTTCAAAGACTTGATTTATAACTGACTGGGAAAAAAAGAGCGCGCACAATGCATTGTACTTTAAGAGTTAAAAAATATTGGCATGTAAGATCACGATTCTTAAAAAAATATGCATCTTCGAGATGCCCATTTGTCACTCTGCTTCTCTCGCACCGTGAGGACGAACTCATTTTCCTGAAAAATATCTGCCACATCCCGAGGACTTGTAGCCAAAGTCGCGCCTTTTTTCGTAAAACATTTCCGTGTCCAATGACCCGAAAGTGACTGTACTTTTTTTCCCGCGCGGAGCAGTTTCCAGCATACCCGAGCGCGACACAATCGAAGCTGGCGGTATTTGGTCAGACCTTCCGGCTGTCCCCCCCTGGGACGCCAGACTCCCCTTGGGACGCCAGACTCCTTGTTCTACCCGGTCCGAAAATTAATTTTCCGCGGCAGAAAACTAGCGGGCACCGTTTAGATTAGTTTGTTTTCTGATTAAAACCTATTGCCGTATCTTGCGACATGGCCAGGGGACAGTCTGCAGGTTAATGCAGTCAGAGAGATGCGCCGCGTCAGGCTCGGTTGCGACTAGAAAAACTTCCCAGGACGTTCAACCGGCAATCCATAAGGTCTAGAACAGCTCTATGTCTACCACAGATCTGAAACTGTGGTTCACAACGGATCAGACTTTTGATCGGGCTGGTTGTCTGTACCATGACAAATTGCCTTAAACGATTTCAGCCGAGATACCTGCGCAAGAACAAATTGTCTATAATGTGGTGCTTAAGGCACGCAGGACGATACAAATTAGGAAATTTACTCATTCTGAGGTATCGCAAATACATCAAAAATATGCTTACCCGTAATAATCCCAGACCTGAATTATACTTCCACTTCCAAGCTGCCGTTGCAACTTGTCCATCTATTCATATCAGCCGGTGTATACTATCCCCGGTGGAGGACATGATATTAATTGCGAATCGTTCCACGAGTGGAAGCCTTTTTCATCACTGGCAAAAGTCATGTCGTTTTTCATCACAATACCTGGCGAGATAAGTGCGATAACAATGAGCTTTAACAATGAACGACCAATCTAAACATCATCTGGATTCGAACCCATAAACCTCCAATCATGAGCTACAATTGCTGCATTTTAACATATGTGCATTTTAAAGGTCTGTTTTTTTACTTTCACCAAACTGCTTTATTGTAATACCCACTTTCTCGCAAAATCGGCGCTCGTAAGTGGAGTCTCAAACATTGCCTGCTTTTTTATGTGCCGTGTGAAAAGGATTTATCATAATGTAATCTATCTGAACAACGCATCTCTCCATTATGGTGATGGTGCTGATGATGATGGGGTATAACTGAATGGTGATAACGACGCAAGTGGTGATAATTGCAATAATGGGGAGGGTGCTGTATTGTTACTGTTCATGTCGGCGTGGTGACGACAGGGGTGTGTTGATGAGGATTTGGATGACAGATGGCAAGTAACATTTGTTTGTACTAACTTGTGGTACAATTTGTAACGACGCTTTGAATGGGTTGAATTTATTTCGTATTTTGGTAATGCATTTTTCCCCTGACGGCGTCAAACCAACCAGCCTGCAATATCCTGCCGAATACAAAAATCGTGACAAAGCCTAAACTTTGGACAACTTGCGGCAGCACAGCTGCCAGCTTAGCACGGAATGAGAAAAAGCGGTTCTCGCACACGCGCATAAAGCGTGCCCTGCAATGCTCCTGCCAAACTATTATTACCCGTCTGTTTGCTCAGCACTCCAATCTTCCCCAAGAGCCGACGGTATTTGATCTTCGGAAATAAAATACTCCTGGATATTCCCCAAAAAACAGACTATTTCAGAAAATGGTGGGCCGGGGGTAAGAAACTCGCACATGTCGTTTGACAAGGAAAAAGAAACGCCGTCTCGTGTGACGTTTGACAAGGAAAAAGAAACGCCGTCTCGTGTGAGCTTTCATCCTGCCCCAACGTGACGTGAGTAAATCCGCCTTAATTTTCACAAGAGGTCATAGTGAAACTGCACGGTGGAGAGTGTAATTAGAGAGAAATGTTTTACAGATACACCCTGTGAAGTAACTAACACAAAATATTAATAAACTGTATTTCTTAGAACAATCAAATGTATGCACTCGACGTTTCGGTCAGTATGCTTTGACCGTCATCACACTTCACCGGTCCGCATTGGTTCCCTCTTTTATCTATTCAAGGACTGCGCACTCTACAGTCCAGGCCTTCCCCTGATGACGATCAGAGCGTACTGAACGAAACGTCGTTTATACCTTTGGCTCTTCTAAGAACCACATTACTCTTTTTGAGTTACTTACCAAGTACGCGATGCATCCAAAAAATTATCTAGTTTAGGCTTCAGAGCACTGATCTGTATATAAACTGGATAGCTCATTGACTGTTGCGCGCAGTACGGGTAACTGAAGCCAGCAGCTGTCATATTAATATTCCCATTTTACCACTGATCTTTATGTAAGGAGAACGAGGGTGAAAGTAGACCCCGGGGACAAGATTGACAAGCCCATTGTATTGGGAGTGTTAACATGGCGGTCGGTGGCTTCAACTTGAACAGCCGATGCGCTATCCAGTTTAACGTACAGAGATTAGTGCTTCAGAGTGTTCACTGGCTAAATACACATTGATGGAACTACAGCGGACATAATCCACGAGAAGATTTTCCCATATGAAGCACGATATGGGGGGAAAAGGGGACCCCCTCTTTTGTGTTGGTCATTGTGTTCCCGGAATCTCAGGAATTCCTTTCAGAAATCTAGGGAGATGTGTTAGTAACAATAGTCTGGAGTTGCTTAGGGTATAGGGACAGGAGAGGGGGGTACCCTTTTCCCCCATATCGTGCTGGATATCGATTCACCGCTGATGAGGACTGGGTCCTGAGTTTTGAAAACCTCTTTAACGGGAACATGGATGCAAATGTAGGCCTGTATGAAAACTCCACACAAACGCAGACACGCAGAATACAAACAGTGTCGCGGATGTAAGTGACTATAAAACGAAGGTATGGCAGATTAAAGCTGTCTAACAGGAGAGTCCGACAACTATACACGCTGCTGATATGCGCGATACAGAGTATCTCCCCAACTTGTGGCTGAAGATTTTGAATACCACATGCACCGATGTGATACAAAACTTGACCGTTAGTGAGCCCATTATATATTTTTGTAAGATACGCATTTACGTGATAATTAAATTTTGAACATTACAAAGGACAGCAACGGTCTAAAAGTGACTTATTCCAAAGACGCAGCATATGTATTATCCAAATAGGTAATTTAAATGACGACATGATATGCATAAACAGCTAGCCTCAGTATGATAGAAATTAGGAACTTGGGAAAATAGCATCACCCGGGAACATTAAAGGAATTTAGGAAAGCATCTTAACCCCCAGAATAAACTACACTATGCTTTCACCCATACAATGGCTATAACCTACTTTATAGTCGGAAGGAAATCAATTCCGATTGTCGTCTGTCGGACATTACAATCTCAAGATTATTTCACAATTATGAGGCTTTTTTAGGGGTTGGGGGGGAAGCTCGCGTTTTTCCTCACAAGGCCACGGAATTCCATGGCCATTAGGAATAATGTATAAATCCTACGGAAGCGACTTTGAGCCTCAGCCTCGTCGAAACGCCCCCGCGTTCCGTAATTGTTAGCTCAGCAGCCTGGGCCGTTTGTTGAGATGTTCAGCCACGCTAGTGCAGCAACAAACTAGGCGGGTGAAGCAATAATCATGAATAATTCAGTACTTTGATGAGAAAGATATGTTTATTCATTATAATAGAACTAAACTTCACAGCATTGTTATTATTTAGTCAATCATTTTAAAGAACGGCTGTTGTTGAGCTGCTACAGACTAGTCTAGTGGATAGTGGGATGGGCTATGGATCAAAAGGTACCTACTTTGAATCCACCTGTACCCATTTTTCTTTACTGTGATATCTTGGGATACTTTTAATTTACGGGGGAAAAGAGACAGAGAACCTAAGTGCTAGCTGTGCAGAGATCAATGCAAACACTGAGTTATTCATGAAAATTGCTTCACCCGCCTACGGAAAAAAAATCGCCTGCAGGCCCACCGTGCATTTAGCTGCTTTGGTGGCCGTTTTTGCCGGTATTTCACCCTGAAAACATAAATTGATAAAATGAATAATTGATGAATTACAAACTGACCAACAGTTTGCAATTACTCAAAGCACTGCAACAAAGGTATGAGAAACATAACATGGGAATAACGCTGTCATGTCATGCATTCACGCCACTGAAATCCTACCGCATAGCCCCTTCAAGGCTTTTGTAAAAACATCGTTCCCATTATTCTAATTTTAAACAGGCCTTGGTGCATTCGTTTGACATTTCCACTTTTGCATTTGTGTTCGGCAGCCATATATGAAAGCCGCTGTGGTTAAATGCATTCTATAGTCAAAAAAGCTATACTCAAATTTTAGAATTAGACGATTTTGTAATAAGTTGTTTGCTCTCTCTCTCAACCCCCCCCCCCCCCCCCCCCCCTTCTCTTTCTCTGATTTTACACTTTCGAGTTTATTTCGGTGTGCTTCAAGTAACAGTATAATCAATATTAAAAATGTACAAATTAAAGTGCTCCAAATTGTCCCAACAATTTGACGGCATGAATTTGGCCAATCTTTTATCCATTGCAAGTTCTGTTCTTAACAATCGTTTCATTCAATGTTCATTAAATTAGAATACATGGTTTTGCCCTTCAAATATCCCAAAAAACCTCAAATATAAATTCAGACGTACAGTCTCCTCGCACATTGAGCTTGGGGCACTGTATAATGTCCAGCTTGTCAAGGGAAAAAAAATAGCGTTGATGTAACAAAAGTAATCAAAACTGACAAAATGATTACATTGTCGAAAATGTCTCTGACATGATCGGCCAATCATAAACACAAAGAAATGATGTGAAGAACGTCGTGGTTTTTACATTAAAACAAACCTAATACAGAGAGAAATTGCGTTGACGAAGCATGTGGACATCATGTGTGATGACTTAATGATGTCATTTGTATCTCACCTGACATTTGGAAAATAGCAGCGTGGGTTTAAAGTATTGTACGGATGGCACTTCTAGAGCTCCGTAGTATTGCATCCGTATTAGCGGGAATTTCACTTTGTATTCATTGAACACAATTAATATGTAGTTTAATAAAATGTGACCCTATGTGGCACATTCAGAAACGTATCCCAATTTTGACTTTTTGAGATTAATATGCCCCCCCCCCAAAAAAAAGGAATTAATGGGCTTTCCGATGATGCCAAATATATTCTGTACCTAATTCTAATCTGAATATACAAGACGACACCGCACTGCAACCGCATGGAGAATAGTTGGAAATGTTTGGAGAAAAATCGCTTTCAAAAACGCCTACATGATCATACAAAGTCACATTTTATCAACGTCATCTGTCTTTTTCTTTAAAGAAAAAAGGCACTTTATTGATACTGAAGCTTTCCGAAAAAAAATAATATCATATTTTATGCCGCCAAGAATTTCAATTTACCTATTACGTGACTTCAAGAGATGATTACCCCAAAACTGGTGTTGGAGAACATTCCTCATTACGCTCCAGAGGGTCACAGATAATATGCAGTGTTATTATACAAAATGAATACCTGACTGAAAGAAGGGCCCAAGTCCACCAGTTTTGGCCAAATTTAGTTAGTCACAGGAAGCTATAGTGCTAACATCATGGTCTATCATGTGTGTGACTTTTTTTCTCTTTTTTTCAAAATCTTCTCAAGTGGCCCTTCTTTCAATCAAGTATTCAAATAGCAATTGAGGATAACAACCCGTTTGTCATCAGCAGTTCGAGTGTTTTTAGGACATTATTTGCCGTCACGGGACTGGTACCAAACTGAACTCATTGGAGACATATACAATCAACCTTTTCGACATTCTCAATACATTGTGGGTATGGAGGCCAAACAAACCATGTAATTTATACACAACTCTATGGCACTGTGAACCAGTCCAAATATTAATTGATTTTATGCTAAATATCTGTCATGAGTGGAGAGATACATATCTTTGCATGGAACGTAATGAAAATAACCAGAAAAATCCATTTTAAATGTCAATAAAAATAAAGAAATAATTGGGAAATCCCCCTCATGATACCAGTTACTGATGAATGCAACTCTCTGGAATTCGAACAGCTAATAATGTCACATTATTAGCCAACCGAGAGGGTTTTTGTCGAGAGGTTTTTTGTCGAGAGGGTTTTTGCAACCATGACAACCAACATATGACTAATGCGACCAATAACGTCCGTTCTAATGTGCTTGCTCTTCTAATACCAGTAGTTAAAAGTAGGAGTATCGGTCTACACATTTGCTCCTCTTGAACATGGCTGATTTTTTTCTAAACCAAGTGCATTGTTACTTTAATCTCATGCAATCTAAATCTTATAAGATTATAGCATTGTAGGCCGCTCGTATTTTGTATGACCAGCTCCGGGACTGTGCACACACTGTTGTTGAGTTTATATAATCATTACCAGCTAGGTATAAGAAAAACGACTTTATTGACTTGGAATAATAGCCACATATTGACCTGAATATTAGTTTGTTCGTCAAGTCAAGATTACTGTAACATGCTGCTAATCTGGAGAACTGGAAAACTTTGGAGAGTTTCTCAGTCTTTGTAACTATTAACCAAAGCCCAAATGTTACTGTAGGCCTATTCACATAATCCGGAAAGTAGAGTTGACGTTGTAAGAGGGCTGTTTTTGTTTTCATCGCGGTCGGCAGTCGCGCTGCTCTAACTCTCCCGCCAAAACCGATGCATGAACTCGGCCAATTGCACCAGGAAAATGGGCAGGCGACATCCGTAACGAACGGTGGGAGATTTTTTGCACGATTGCAGATCTCAGGTATACATCGTCCCCAGGTATAGGTGTCACATTACGTGAAGGGAATGAAACGTACCCGCAATATCACATTAGTGCGGATAAGCGCGGCTTAATTGGGCGATCGCATACGAGGGGCGGTGAAACAAAACGTATATGGACGGACCACGGGGAGAAAAGGGTGCTATGGGTAAGGATAATTGTCACGATCGGTTACACGGAGCTCGTGTGCATTTTCCAGCCCGAGCGATTAGCCGCTTCCGTTCCATTGAACTTCGTAAAGTTGATGCATTCATAATTCGCAACATAAATATTTTTGCAAGGGTCCATGACGTTCGGCGCTGCGATCGGCGCGAAGGCGATTCTTGATGTCACGTTAAGTAAACAAAATGATTGAATTATAACAATCTTGGTCGAATTTCACAAAAGAATATTTTAAAGGGGGATATATGGAGTCAGATGCTGGAATTAAGTCCTTAAAGGAACCATGCTTCTCAAATTGACCGGATCACATTTTATTTCATAAATATATTCATTTATATGTATTAAATGTGAATTAAAAGCCAAACTGGTTTAAGCGAAGTTTTAGTGTGATTATTTGCCGCTCAAAAATTGACCCCCCTTTTTGAAATTTGTTGAGACTCAAATTGAGGGCGCTGTTCGTGACGTAGACCGAGGCACCGAAATTCATGGATCGACTCGATAGTCTGGACCCGGCCCGTATACACACACTAGGTCTACACGTGCAATATCGTAAGTTGCAACAACAACTAACAATACATCGAACTTACCCTGATTTTCTCCCTTTTAGCAAAGGCTCCTCGGGGAATGGGCCGTTTAACTGCTTTCGCCTTTATCTTACTCACATCTGGGAACTTTGTTGGGATGGCAGTGGACTTGAGCATATTTTTAATGGTCATCCCAAAGGATTTGAAAATACCAGTATCGAAATACGACGGCTCAAAGTGGTCGCTACATAACGCTGAAAAGCTGCTCTTGTCACCTTCACTTTCGCCGTCCGAATTCTCCGATATTTCGCTTCAGTTGGAAATAAATGAAGGCTTACTCCACCCGTCGTTGTTTTGCTGCACCCAGCAGCCACACACCTTGTCGGCATGGCCGAAAAACCACTATATTTTGCTTAGATTTTGGACGAAGAATTTTCGCCGTACAATGTACACACAATGCATACCCGTGATGAATGGGTAATGTGCCTCGATCTACGTCACACACTTATGTTAATGAGGGTCCCACTCAGGGGGCGGAGTAGCTTGGACAAACATTTTCAAAAATTGTTTTCTCATATTTAATCTGGGAAATAATTGTCTCTGGACACAAAATATCATTGTCAAGATAATACTTTATTGTTTTAAGCAGGAATAATGCAATATAAATCCTATATCATGTTTCCTTTAATCAATATATTTTCGTCAATTCAAGATTTTGTAGCTGAGAAAATTCTCCCTGCGTTGTCATGGTAACGTACATTATTCGTGCTACATGGATTTTTTTAAAATTTATATACACAAAGGGGAAAGGAAAAGACGCTAACTTGATAAAAAGTGACATAGCTTAATGAACAGATAACAATGTTTCAACAAAAAACTAGGATTTGCAATCCTCCTACAAGCGTCAATTAAAATTAAAGGGTCAAGTTAGGACTTACTGCTAATTAAGCAGCGGCGCTGACATGTGGGGAGTGTGTGGTCTAGTGGTTAGGATTTGTGACTCATGATCAGAGGGTCAGGGGTTCGAATCCAACTACTGGCCATTATGTTGTGTTCTTGGGCAAGCCACTTCATCCCCACTTGCCTCTCTCCACCCAGGAGTATAAATGGGTACCGGCATTAAGCTGGGGAGTAACCTGCGATGGACTAGCATCCCGTCCAGGGGGGGAATAGAAATATTCCCATTCGTTTCATGCTACAGAAACCGGAGATAAACGCCGGCCTGATGGTCCACATTAATTGACTCGTGTCTGGCTGTTTTTACTGCTGACATCGTTGGGGACATCGAATGCTTATAGTCAGCTCTTACGGGTTCTTATCCTCATTTTTAAAGGAAAGCTGAGAGGTGAAAGGGGAACCAGACTGGCCAGCGTAAGAACCAGCTACGAGTTTCTCGATGCTCAAGTCTAACTGAGCTATAGTCAACCGGCCTTCAACAAGTTTTCCCGGCTCAGACAAGATTTAATTGCCAGCCTTTCCAGGTTTGGTTTATGCATGATCAACATCGTCACCCAATGCTCCTAACTTGGACAATCATTCAAGAATTCCTCGAAAGGGAGAGAGAACAAAAAAGAGAGACGGTACATTTTATATGTGAACGACCATAAATACCGAATAAATATTTCCCCTCAAACAGAAATAAATTGCTTTCGGCTCAAGAGACCGCCTAGTGTTGACTTTAAACATTTACACTTCCCCTCCGTGCTTACCAACTGACATTGGGGAGTGAGAAAGTGATTGTTTGCACAGCTAAACGGGACTAGTTCGGCTTTAATTTCCTTATGGGGCCACATTTCACCAGCATTTAACCACAATATAAATATGTGATTGAAATTGAAGCTATTTGAAAATGTATGAATAATAATTCAATGGAAACATAACACAAGCACTGAGCGCCATCAGACTTTGGGGCCATAGCGAAGGCAGCTAGACATAAAAAAAAGCAAGTATTCTGGACTTCCCGTGCTTTTCATCCACTTTTTTTTCTTTTCTGTTTTGTATCACAGTTTGTATTTTCTTTGCTGAAGTCAAATAAATAATAATAATAATAAAAATAATAATAATAACAATAATAATCAAATGAGAGCTCAAATAAGGTAGCCATCACCAGCTCCATTGATGGACAGTGCTGTGTATTAGAGGGGACAATAGACACTTTAATTACAGAATTTTCTCGATTGTTATGATTTCATGATCCTAGAATACCAAATTCTAGTAACCTTTTGTTCATGAAATCCTACCTTTAAGGTGTGTGGCTAAACTTAATTAACGATCCATAATATAAAAAAATATAGAAAGGGAAAAAGACGAAGTGTGGCTGGCGTGAAGTGTCCGAGGTTCCTGGTATGGCTGTTGTTTATATACCTTTGGCTGAATGCAGGAGAGTTAATCAAGGTAGCGAGAACAGCAAGCTACGCATGAATTGTTTCTGCTGGCGGCACTATGAATCCATCATCCGTGTCTGTAATTGATTGCTGCTCGCGAAAAAACAAACCAATTTACACTTGCCCCTAGAAAGCAACGCAGATAACTACCGACTGCCATATTGCACCCTTCCGGCAAAAGAAAACATCAAGGCCGCATTCTCCTAAACTGTGATACCGTGTACTTAGGCGCAATAAAAAAAGACACTTGACGCACTACGATTCATTTTCGAAAAACGATCGTCATGTCCGAAAAGCGACAGCAAGAATTAATTGATGACGTTTAAGTATCCTCGTATAGAACATATGCCGGTTCTATACCTGGTTGAAAGAAGGGCCCAAATCCACTTGAAAAGATTTTGAGAAAATTACCCAAAAAGTCACACACATGATAGCCCATGGTGTTAGCAGTAAGTTCCTGTGTCTAACGCAGTTTCGCCAAAAATGGTGGACTTGGGCACTTCTTTCAATCAGGTATTCAATTCGTTCTGTCCAGATTCGGATATGTGCACATATAGGATATAGTTAGTAACGTAGCCCGTTAGTGCCAGGTCACAGGTGCCTGCACTCTTTCACAGCCTGGCATTTATATTTTACGCTGGTGCAGCTGTCTTTCGTAGCAGCCCATGGATGGCGCCGTTGTCGCCGGACACCGTCGTCGTCGTTGTTATGTATTATTTTACAGCGTTGATCTACTTCGAGTGTATCTATATCTCTTTCATGGTAGCTCTTTTCTCTTTTAGTAATTAACTCGTGACGGCGACTTCATGACTCACTGCAGCCTCTTAAAGAGCAACTAAAACGCCATTTCTTTTTGACTTTTTGGACTTTTCCGACAGATTAAATACTCTTTTAACTGATGGAGATTAGTTTGCAGACGAGAGGGATTTTTTTATTTAAAAACAAAGGGTTGTTATTCTGAACCATTTATCCCGTTTCGCGGAAGCTCATTATGTATGTAAATGAATGTACGTGACCCCGTGACGTACACGTGTAGAGTCGGTTGATACTACAGCCAAACACTATGCATGTACGTACGTGGAGTTGATGCTGCTGGAAGAGTTTTGGTCGACATAACTCCTCCGTTTTCCCATCTATTTTGTCTAATTTAGATAGTATTTCAGTATTAGCATGGTTCTGAGATAATCATCATGCCTCGATCGTGTGTAGTGGGGGGTTGCACGAGGAACAGCGACAAAAACCCTGACATAACCTTCCTGCGATTCCCAGTGCTGAATGGAGTTCAAAGGCGACAGTGCAGGGTCCGCTATGTAGACAATACAATATCTGATTTTCGGCTGTCGAAATGGTCGAAAATATGTGCAGAACATTTCGCCAAAGACTATATTGATGATAGTGTTAGTATGAAAACTCAGCTTGGTTTGAAGGCACAATTCCGTTTGAAGGCTGGAGCCATTCCAACTCTAAAGGCACCGAGCATTCCAATCCTGTCCCGGACTCACGCGCTCCAGACCACGACGACGTTCCCTGCGGTTGCCGGCTCGAGCAGCCAGAGCCCCGGCCGTCTCCCTGTCCACGCTCGCTTGACTCAACATGCATTGTACACGCACGGTACCTTATAACAGAAATTGTGTGTATGAGAAGGTGCGGGTCCTTAGGGCTGCATTAGCAAAGTCGCCAGACTAGAGTATAGCATCAGCTTACACAACTCACCGCGCAGGTCCCAATAATAGCCGACTGCAAAACAAAGAAAGTATAACTCATAACTAGCTTTTCAGCAAGAACAAGCCTACAACCCAAATTCTAAATGTGTCTCACAAAGATGTCAACACTTTAAAATATGTTTACCGTAGTGTTACACCTGAATCATGTGCAAAAAGCACAGCAAGTAATACTAGCCTCAGACAAAAAAATACGTACAGACTCTACGTAAAACATTGTCGTATAATACAGTGACGTCATATGTTTCTACACGTATATGTCATCAATCGCGCGATACGGCACGCAGTTGACCTAGGCCTTTTATGAATCGAGTCAAAGTGGCTCAGAAGGAAAAGGCTCAACAATTTGTTGTATTTTTTTTCAGAATCATGAAACTTGTTACATTAATTTTTGGGAGGCATAAACTATCATATAAGTCCAAAAAGTCAATTTTTGGGGGCGTTTTAGTTGGTCTTTAAATAAGTCGCGACCTCCGGTTATCATACTTAAAAAGATACAAGCTATACAAAGATAAACAGCTACCATAATAGATGGATGTATTCAACGTCAAAGCGAAACGCAACGCCGTCAAAAGAAACTGGGCTAACTGTTGGCAGCAATGATAATGCTACGAAAGATGCACCCCCGTGAAAGAAGAATACAAGGTGAAAGATAAATAGATACCTGGTACTAACGGACGGGACAAGAGAATGACATAAGTCGACAATAAGTCCTCGATTGGCAAGTCTACCAAACCAACGGGAGGGGTTGCGAAAAAGTTAAGGTTCAAACAAAATTAGTCTTAAACTGTGCTGACATGTGTGGGGGGCACCCTTGCTCGACTACACGCCACACGCTTGAAATCATTTAGGAACGGTGATCCCGAAAGTAATTTTTTGTTTCCTGAAATGTTCTGGTCTGTTTGGAGCGGTTTGAGGTATTAAAGCTGTGCCAACTATACCCTGTAGATGGGAGCAGCAGTATGTGCTTAATAATACTGGAAATATCAACTGAATTAAACCTCATATACTAATTTTGTCTCAGAATCATTACCACTAAGTCTGAGGCTCGAGTACATGAGGTGCCTAGAATTCATTGCTAACATGAGTCACATACCGGTACAGTACATCACGTGCATGATGCAACAGTGCCAGTAGGTTGACAGTGACCAATCACATCCCGTGCCTCAAGTGCACTTCGTAATTGTTAGTATTGCCTGATAGGTACATTTTGTATATACATCACAACACCTAAGCACCTCACACGTTTTAGAACGGCCCATACCAGTGCATGATCTGCGCAGTAACCGTTGCACTAACATTTCTAGGTGACAATTCTACATTTCCTGAGGCAAGCATTCCATTCTCATGGGACACATACATTCTGCAAAATGATACCAGAATTTCTAGGCAGATTCAATTTTTTCATTTAGAGGGAAAGGTTATACGGCCCAGGGATGGAATTTGCAGTTTTTCTTTTAAGCTCCCTCCATGAAAATCGCGTCAAACCCAAATTGGCGCAGTGTTGGCTATCGATCCATACACGCAGGCATACAATCTGATCCCACCATATGAGGAAATTATACCTTGATTTGTCTGCGTATTTTCCGCCGCGCCCTGAGCAAATTAATAAGTCTAAATCCTGCTTTGGGAGGCTATTATGTAAATATGCACCGATATGGGACTACAGCCATATCAGTAAGGGAATTTGAAATACCTAGTTTCGCAACGGGCTCAACCAAGTGAACGAAAATGAAAACACATCAGCGACAGGGATCAGCATTTGGCTAAAATGCTCACAAAATCTGTATAATGATGATTGGAAAATGAACGCGGGAAAAAGGAAATACCTCAACAGAAATGTGGGAGTCAACGAGAATTATGTGAAAACCCATAAGCCTAAGCCGGACTGAAAACGAACTATACGCAGAGGTTACGAAGGTGGTCGTAGCGGCGTAGCTCGGGGGCTCCCCCACCCCCGTGCCTCCCCACCCCATTTCTGGTTTTATAAGGTCACGGTTGTGGAATTTGGTTTGGGAAGGATTGTGTGCGGTGATTGTGACCCTGGGTGTGTTACTGGGTGGTTTGTTTTCAAGGCTGAACGGTTAAACGGTTGAGTGAACATTGGATTGCCAAATTTGGAAAAGAAAAAATTATTTAGTTCATGGCACAGCATTCACAATGCCTACGTTGGTATAATATCGCAACAACTCAACAAACCGACTTTACTTATTATCTCAAAGCTTGGTTTAAAATAGTGCTTTAAGTAGAAAAAAAAATATTTGTGGTTTGGGAGTATAACAAGATCATTAAGCCTTAGTTTCTAGGATTAATCATGATGCGGTTCATTAACGTTATAGTGAGCTGTCAACGTTAATGCCTGTACGTTGTACGTTTTCCGTAAGTGGTTACAAAGTCCAGAGGGCATTTAGGCACTTTCAAAAGTCCACTTAATTTTACCCCACAGCCCATATTTTATCTGAATCACACTGCATGACGAATTGTTAGGAGTTTTCTTCGCTCTAAGACTAGGAGTCGTGTTTGCCTCAAATTCACTTATCTCTGATCTAGAAAAAAAATCATCAGTTGTCAGCCTATTAATACGCACAATATTGAACTTCAATAAGTTTCACAGAAGCCAAGGATTACTTAACAATCATTTCAAAACAAGTTTCGAGTTTCCATTTTCAGAGAAGATAGGGATCATTTCCTAATCATATCAATGATGTGCTCCTCGACTTCCCTGGAAAAAAAATGGAGATTGCCTTGTTTGTTTCACACCAGAGGGGGGATTGACCGCAAAGCTCGATTGGAGAATATCGCTCTAATGAAATCTTGCCTCCACTCAAGAGCAATCCCACCCTTGATTTCACCAAGGCTTCGAGAGGGCTTGGGTGACTCGAGAGGAGAGAGCAGCGGGGAAAGACGATAGCTCCTGCCGGGTGTCATCGCCTGAGCTCCCGCCTACCTGGTCGAGGAAATCCCGCCCGGGGGACTTTCCGGAGACGAAACAAATTACTTGATAAATTCTCAGGATGTCCTAAGGAAAGCAATTTCGCCAAAAGCAAAGAACTAACATGGTTTGTCCAGGGAAAGTATAACTGCTCTTTAAATGAGCCAATATCCAAATTAGGATGGTCCCTGTTCAATTTGGGCAATGGAATGGCTTTGAACCGCTCAGGAAATGCAATTTAAGGTCTTCAAAATTGTCCTTGTAAATCAATACCACTTGTGCGTATTTCATCTTCAATGTTATTGGAAAGCTTTGAGTAGTACCATCTGAAATAACGGTGACACTGTGGTTGCATGGGCAGAATAATCTATACACGGGTGTTTCTAGAAGGAAGATATTGAAGAGGGACACAAACTGAAACGAAGCCAACTCTGAAACCTGATTTTCAAATTTACATCTTATGGTGAAATATTCGCAGAAAATCCTGGTAAATCCGTTTCCATAACGGCAACATCATGGGAAGGGGCCTTCAAAATGGGGGGGGGGGGGGCTGTGGGTACCCAGTCCCACCCCTCCAATCTCCAAACAGTCCCCTGGGTACCTCCTGCGACTGTGGAACCAAATAAACCTCTAAAACTGACTTTTAATGAAGATGTCATTGAAAATGCTAAATCGGGAAAGGGGTGTTCTTGGGATAGGGGCCACGTATACAGCACCTCCTCCACGAGATTGAGTTCAGATTTCATCAGTCGTCGCGAAGTCAAATATAGGACGATTTCAAAAAATTAGCTGGCCTGACGTTTCGAACTTAAGCAAGTTCTTTCTCAAAGGCAAATGACAGAGTACAAGAAACAAACATGTAGGGAACACACATGCATGAGGGGGTGGGTGGAGAAACACAAAAGAGGGATGCAAGGGAGCATGGCAGTGGGTAAACATCAAAGAGAGAGGTTTGGGTAAGGATGAATGAGGGGAGGGATTAGGATGAAGGTTGAAGCTGGGGAATTGGACAAAGGAATGTGGTTAGTGGCAAAGATAAACAGGAAATGGTAAGACAACCCCATTTGGCCAAGAGACCCCAAGAGGGTTTGCCAGGAGGATAATCTGTAAACAAATGACAATGGGGGAAAAATTAAAAGTTAATCATTCCCTTCCTGGATGTTTAGACCATGTGGTTGAATAGTCCGAAGACGTTTCATCCAAACTTTCTCTCGGCTGAGGCGAACTGAGTCCTTGCGGTGGAAAAGTGATTCTATGCCCTGTAGAATCATATCAGAAATGGAATGGTTAGGCAAGTTGAAGTGATGACCAACAGGGGTGTCAATTTTCTTGGTGTTTACAGTCGATCGATGGCCATAGAAACGCTTCTTGAGCGTGTTCTTGGTCTCCCCGACATACTGGATACCACAAACCCTGCAAGAAATGAGATATATGACATTAGAGGTGTTGCAAGTAATGTTGCCATTGGTTCTGTGAGTAGTTCCAGATGAATGGCCAGAAAAGGAGTCAGACTCCTGCATGTGAGTCTGGCAAACAACACACCTGGAATCGCACTTAAAAGTACCATGCTGTATGGGAGGGGATGCAGCCAAGGTGGGGACCTCGGCTCGAACAATCAGGTCTCGTAGATTGCGGGGGCGCCTATAAGCCAATATTGGGTTGTCAGGGGCGGCACGGGCAAGGCGATCTGAAGTATGAAGGATATGATGGTTGTCATTAGTTATTTTACGAAGGGGAGGGAGACTAGGATGAAAGGTGGTGACCAAGGGAATCTTGGGGTCGGCATTAGTGCTAGGTGTCTTTTTCTTGAGCGCAAAATCTCTGGTGATAGATTTGGCTCTGGCGATAGCACGTTGAACTTGGCGGGAGCTGTGGCCCCTGGCAACCAAGTTACTCTTCAGTACCTGTACATGATGGGAAAAGTCAGAATTATTAGAACAAATCCTTCTGAGTCTAAGTGCCTGGCTGAATGCTATGCCTGTCTTGCAATGCCTGGGGTGACAGCTGGAGGAGTGGAGGTACTGGTGGGTGTCTGTGGGTTTAGAATACAGATCAGTGGTTACCGAGTTGTCTTCCTTGCGGATGGTGACATCCAGGAAGTTGGTCTGATGCACTGAATACTCTGATGTAAACTTGATGGTCCTGTGGAAGGAATTAATGTGATTAATGAAAGTCTCCAGACTGTCCTGATCACTGGTCCAGATGAAAAATACATCGTCAATATATCTCCACCATACCCAGGGGCGACATGGTGCTGAGGCAAGCATGCGCTCTTCGAGGTCGCCCATGAAGAGGCATGCAAAGGAGGGGGCCATGCGAGTGCCCATGGCTGTACCGTGTACCTGTAGATAGTGTTTGCCTAGGAAGGAAAAATTGTTCTTGGTTAGTACAAGTCTCATGAGGGTGCCAATATCACTGATGGGTGGGGTTGTGTGTCCTGCCTTGGCCAGGGACGAGGAACAAGCACGAATACCCTCCTCGTGGGGGATGTTGGTGTACAGGGATGAAACGTCAAAAGTCCCAATGATGGCTGTGCTGGGAATCTTGTTCTTGATTCCATCCAGCTTGCGCAGAAAGTCTGGGGTGTCATGGATGTATGATGGCATCTGTGGAACGAGGGGTTTGAGAAAACTGTCAATAAACAGGGAGATACGTTCCGTAGGTGAACCATTACCAGAGACAATGGGCCTACCGGGGTTGCCAGCCTTGTGAATCTTTGGAAGGAGATAAAATCTGGCAGTCCTACAGTCAGAGGGAGAGAGAAATTTATGAGCTTTCTTAGACAGCTGGTCACGTGATCGCATATCGTCCAGCACCTGTTGTATCTCTTGAGAGAATGTACCTGTGGGGTCAGAGTCAAGGCAGATGTAGTTAGTATGATTGTTCAACTGGCGGTGGGCCTCGTCAATGTACTGATGACGATCCATGATGACCACAGCTGAACCTTTGTCGGCCGGCTTGATGATGATATCAGTACGGGAGCGCAAGGCATTCAACGCCAAGCGCTCCTCTCTGCGGAGATTGTCATGAGTTCTGTGGACAAAGTTATCAGGGTTAGTGACTTGAGAACTGACAACTTGAACATAAGTCTCGAGGGCTGGTACACGATTCTTGGGGGGTACCCAGGTACTTTTGACACGGAACGGTTCTGGGTCACATCGGTCAGAATCAAGGAAAAACTCTCGGAGACGGATCCTACGGTAGTATTCCGTGAGATCTTGGCTGAGCTCTACCTGGTTCACAGTGTGGGGAGTAGGACAAAAATTAAGACCCTTTGAGAGAAGTTTATGTTCAGCGTCAGATATGGATGATGAAGAAAGGTTAACTACAGTATTGGAAGGGGGTGGTGGTGTAGACTGGGGCCTGGGGCGTCTAAAGCGTCTCTGTCTGCGTTGATGTTGCTTGGTAAGCAAGCCACCAATCTTCTTGTTTCTCCTGTTAAGCAGAACAGAGTCAAGGTTAGATACGCTCTTATCAATCTCATCATGGAATTTACTGTATCTGGTGTCAGAACAACTGGATCTAAGTTCCGAGTCGAGGTGGGCAATATTCTGATGGAGGTTCTGAAGTGTAGTTTGACACTGTTGAGAGAGGACATTGATGAGTTTAATGGAGGTACCATGTAGAATTTGGTTCCATCTCCTTTGAAGAGGCGGTGAGAGGGTACCCAAGCAGGGAGAGGTAGATAATTGCAAACCTGTAGGGATAAATCGAGAGAGGGAGAAAAAATTGTAGTTATCTTGATGGTAAGAATAGCGTAAGGCCTTCTCCCTAGCCTTTCTGAGTTGCTGGAAAGTACAAACCGAGTTGTCCATACCTGTGGAAAAGGAGAAAATAATGTGGTTAGTACACAATACAGATGGTGCTGCTCATGTCTGTAGAGGGGATAAAATGATGTGGTTATTACAACATAAAAAACACTTGAACAAGAAGACAAAACAAGATATACAAGTCAGAAAGGAGGATCACCACGAAGGGATACTGCAACAGAAAGGTATTAATATGAAAATGAATAAAACTGCTGCAAACTGCTGACTGACTGAATGGACCTGAAATATACAAATCAAAAAATTAGGACGATTTCGTTTATAAATATTATCCCAGTTTCGAGAAAAACTTACAATATCGGGAATGAAATGTAATATATATTCATACTGACAGAGCACACAAAGAGCTATGAGAAATAATGACCGCAATAAAGCCACGGCCAAGCATATTAGCATTATCATGCCAACAATCCGCAAAATTTGGTCAAATTCCAAACATTTAGTAGGTGAAATTGTGACATAGCGCCCGAGTCAAATCGTAACCCCTTTTCGGGTCAAAACTAATTTCTGCAACTGGGTCAAGGACTAACCTATAATTCAAGCGTCAAGGCTCAATCTCAAAACTAGCATATACACGAAAATTGTCAATGCCATGTCAATGTGTGAATCGATCTTTCAGCTCATAAGGTTCGGCATACCTTGCTTACTGAAAATAACATCTAGTCGCATCAAAAGGTTTTAAAACTGACATTTGCTTGTCAGATACTATACGATGCAACAGTTTCCAACATTTTTTAACCAACATTCACATCGTTTGGTACGGTACTTTTTGACAATTGTAGTTTTTTTTATTCCATAGCCGTAATTTAGCCACAACAAAAGACAGTTACCGTAAGTGGTATAAACACAGTGAAAGAGCTTGCTGGCTTCACGAGTAAAACTTTCTGAAAATCGTGACGTGGCAACAGAAGTATGCAAGCGTACGTAAGCGTTACCACAACTTGGGCTCACTTTCAGCTAATATTGCTGAGCATATTTTCCAGCTAAGCAAAAAATGAATTGAGAATCAGTAAAAAAGCAGTATGCATCAAGGGTAACTTAGCATATCAAATTGGCTCTTATAAGATTAGAACAAAATGTGGTATAAAGTTACAGTTTTTACTGCTAACTGTTGCCCCTGTTGCCCACTCGAACTTCGTAAAACTTTGGTCACACTTTTCATCCCTCTTATAGCCTTTGGGTCGAAAGTTTCAATGTGCGACAACACCGGGGGGGGGGGGGAGCTAGAGGAGTACCTCATTGGGAAGATTTTGACGAGACTCCCAAACGATAACAAATTTGCTACAGATTCAGCTTCAGATGTTGAGAAAAGTCCCATTAATTTAACTCAAGTTCTAATAACGTTTGGGTAACACGATATATCATACCTCCCGATCGTTAGCAAAACCATATTAGGTCGATTAATACCTGGGCTTGTAAATTTCTGAAAAGTTCCATCTTGATGAATGAAATTCCTGAGAGAGATATCATTGACGTATGCTTGTGTGGCGTGGATTGAACAAAACAAAGTGACTCGCATGAAAATTCAATTAAATTCCAGCGTGCATGGCTATCGTCCGGTGAAACTGCTCCCGCGCGACATATTCTGGTAATTTTGGTGGACAACCTAATTTACGACAGCGCCAATTCCGCCAAATAGAAGCAGAATGAAATCAATTATGACGTCACATACGACTCTTAGAGTTGGCAAATTAGATGGCTGGCGTAATTTCGTGTAGCTTCAGTTGACCGATGATCATCTTCGGCTAGCAAACTTAATCGCGATCACGGAAATAGAAATTTATTGTTCGGTAATTTGTGTAAATTGCATTGCCTCAACCGTATTTTCCCCTCACAAGTGACTGCATGTAAAATTCATAAAGGTTTTACTGGGTTGCATATATAGAATTTATTCTTGAGAAACAGATTTCACCCTGCTACGGGCACGCGTGATTTCTGATTTTAAACTAGATTACAGGCTGATACAAAGCACAGAAACTTGGGTATATCTGTTGCACTGAAACTTTCACGAGTTAGTTCAAAAATCTTTCTTTTGAACAGTATTTTTGTAAACATGATATGCAAATCCTTTTGGCACTTAAATAGGCATGCCTGGCAGTATAAAGACGAAACAGTAAAATAATGTTATTGGTGTTTCTGTAATGGGAACCGCTTTCGAATAAAAACCACATAAATAACCGGAGTATTAGAAGCAGAGTTGCACATTGTCGCACAAGTTGCAAATTGGCTAAGTGCCGTATGAATTCAGTCCTCAGTGTATTGAGGAAAAAAGAATCCCCGTTCTACAACCAGAACTAAATGACCAATTAAACACGAGGTTTGGCAAATGGCTGTACTGCAAGTTAATAATGCCCCGAGATCCTAACTAGATCACTGTGCCCCAAGGCATGGTAATTAAAACACCACTGGCCTAGTTATTGACAAGGAACTTGGTTAATTTAACCTAAACTAGGTCATTAATCCGAAATTCGATCGATAATTGCGTCTCGTCTACTACAAGATCAAATCAAGTTCTCTGCCTGTAAGTATTTCTAAAACCACTTGGGACTGAGGTTCTATTGCGAGGTACGCCTAGAAATTCAGTTATATACTGATATTACAGGTTCTAACAGCACTAACGATGATACACTGCACTTCACTCTTACACCTGTAAAGAGTAAATTTTTCTTTAATGTTATTTCGCCTTCGCGTTCATTGGCGAATTTTGCGTATTCGGCCTGATTTTGATCCTACCCACGGTGATTATTCATCAAGCATTAAAACCCTAACTCCCCAGGTGGTGTGAAAAATCGTATTGAAGTTGGAGCATTCAGGACGTTTGCGTTTTAATAGCGCGATATATACTTGAGCTGCGTGGAGGGACCCGAAGGACACGTCGCAGCGCGGTTTTTCCGAGATGACATTGTTTACTATCTCCGAGACTACAGCGAAGGCCGAGTTTTGTTCGCAAAAATTTGTTCCCAGGAATCGACAGTCATCATGCCGCCCTATAGTATGAGCCGCGTGGGGGTCGGTCGTTTACCCATAGTTTACCTACAGTTCCTATCAAATGTTTACAGACACCGCAGTCCCGCAAACAAATTCACACTTCATCCTAAAGCTGTTATCCCAATTCAAATATAATACATGTACATAATTGAGAAAGAACTTTTGAAACACCAAGGAACAATTTGTCTTCAAAATTCTTTAAAAGAATGTACGAAATTTGTCTTAGGCCTATATGGTTCTATCCTTTGAAAAGTTGACTTACTACATATTATAACACTTTAAAAAGTGACACAACTCCATGCGGCCCCTCTGCATTATCCCAAGGATGTATCCAAGAACACGCGAGGCACATCAAATGCATTCATGAACCAAATTACTTAGGGTCTACATGTAGATATCAATCACATAATTTATTGTACCTCATGTGCACGATGCAATAATGTTGAGAAGAGACTTGCAAATCACCCCCGGTGCCTCCAATACATTTAGAAGGTTGGCCCATCCATCGCTATATCATATAACTCAATTACCCAAAGCAATCTATTGGCTTCAGCATACGTCCGCACACGTTTTACAATGCATACAGTGTACATTGTTCAGTATCATAATATAATACATTATGTATTATATCAACATCAAACAGACTTTGCAATCAGCAACTTCACAGCCCGCGTAACTAGCCTTCAGAAGATTTGTATCAATTCACCTGTGCGAGTGATTACACGTTGTCTGGAGAATTTCTCATGCATTACTGAAATTATGATTTAATTCCAACAATAAAATGAAGGTCTTCCCGTGTGACTGTCAATCACTTTGTGCTGCATTCGCGAGTTAAAGCAACAAAAAAAAGAAAAATAGAGCTAATTGTGTTTGTTATGACAAACACGGTGTTTGGGCGGGTTCATGTAGAAGAGTTGTTACTTCATGTATTTTATTAATTGTTTGCTGTTTATTTGAAATAACAATCAGATTTGTTCCTCTTGTTGTTTAACAATGGTGCTTAAAATATGTTATCATTGTTTTACATGATGACCACAAAAGTAAAGGTCAACTCCAATTTCAAATTATATAAGGCACTTCCTGTTTGAACTGGAAGGAAATGATAAAACCTGGATTATTCTATCAATTCCCACTAAAGTCAAGTTCAGGTCTCTCACGGTTGATTTTATTTTGATTTTCAAATCTTTGATTGCTTGTAATCTGATACTTGATGACGTCATCGTGACGTCATTTATCAGCAAGCTCGAGAGCTAACTGTGCTATCTGAACAAAAATCTGGATTATATCTCTCGCCGTTGATTTTTCAGCAATTTATTTTAGGTTTAAGGGTCTTTTCATTGTAACTTCCGGTCTGGTGACGTCATCAATCTTTCTCCCCCACAACTTGTTCTGAGCACGAATCTGATTATATATATAAAAGTGATTTCAGCAAACTTCGCCACACACATATCAACTGATTGTTTAGTTTTAAAAATGTTTCAACCTGCCGCTAGAGGGCGCTCTAATATTTTATGACATCACCGGTAATGTTTGTGTGAAGTACAACCTAGCCGCAGACTAACATCCTTGAAAGCAAGTTCACATCTTTTCCCACTTTCAAATTTAATATAAGGCACTTCCAGTTTGAACCGGAAGGGTCACATGATTTTGCACGTAATATAAAAAATGAAGACCCTGGATTATTCTATCAATTCCCGTAAAAAGCAAAATCAGATCTCTCACGGTTGATTTTATATTGATTTTCAAATTTTAAATCTAACAAAATTTGATTGCTTGTAATCTGATACTTGATGACGTCATCGTAATGTCATTATCAGAAAGCTTGAGAGCTATGTCAACTCTGCTAACTGAAGCAAAAATCTGGATTATATCTCTCGCCGTTGATTTTTCAGCAATTTTTAAAGGTTTCAAAGTCTTTTCATTGTCACTTCCGGTCTGGTGACGTCATTAATCTTTCTCCCCCTCAACTTGTTCTTAGCACGAAGCTGATTATATACATCAATTATAAAGTGATTTCAACAAACTTCGTTACACACAAAACTGATTATTTATTTTAAACATTTTTCAACCTGCCGCTAGAGGGCGCTCTAACATTTTATGACATCACCATTAATTTGTTTGTGAAGTACAACCTTGCCAGAGACTAAAATCGTTGAAAGCAAGTTCACACCTTTTTCCACTTTCAAATTATAAGGCACTTCCGGTTTCGACCGGAAGAAAGGGTCATGTGATTTTGCAGATACGATAAAAAATGAAGACCTATATTTATTCTACCGATTGCCGTAAAAAGCAAGATCAGGTCTCTCGCGGTTGATTTTATATTGATTTTCAAAGATTAAAAATAGAAATGTTTAATTGCTTGTCATTTGATACATGACGTCATCATGACGTCATTACAGAGTGTGAAGCTGATCCTTGAAGAAATGTTATCAAACTTTTGGTGGGAAATGTTCTTACATGGCAAATCACTTGATGTATTGACTCTAGTCTGGTTCCCAGACCAAAATATTCTGACTATTTCTGATGAACATTAGGTCCGGTAGCCGCCAATGTCACGTGACGAAAACTGGCAGAATTCTGCCAGCTTCCGACAACGTCCGAGGTTTTCCGGACTTGTTTTCGATAACATTCGGCTCTTAACGTTGATGTTTGCAATTAACAAAATGTCTGTCTGGCCCATTATACAGATCCTGGAATTTGAATTCTCAATTATATATAAAAACTGAAAAATCAATGCTACACTCTTGCAGTATTTTGCCGACTGGATTTTGCAAGAATATTAAATTTGAATGATGCCACTGACGTCACTCATACTAACACTGCACATTATGATCTATTTTAAACCGTGGTAGCTACCTGACCTAAGAGATAGACGTCAGGGAATCTTCAGGTCAGGGAACCAGACTATATTGCCTCCTGTCCTTGGTATCACAATTTTGTAATTAGTAGTGTGGAAAAACCAATTGGCTTATCTTCATTGTTGAAATGGAAATAGGTTAAACTGAGTTTTTAAGTTTTCAGATTTTCTCGAAGATGAAAGCATATCAAATGGAAATATTTCTCAGTAGGATTGGTATTGGTAAGCATCCTTGAAAACCAAAAGCTACCAGATTGAAAGTAAGACATTTTATTTCTGATCATTACCAAAGCTATATAATACCTTTAAATAATTTTATTTAGTCAAGGGCACGGAAATACATACATGTACCTGCAACTTGCAAGGCTTTCCAATGGACTTTCATGTGGTGTCACATTCTTGAAGGGGCATGGACTACATGTAGGTCACCATCAACAAGGCCAACCACTTTTTCCTGTTTGAGTATACCATGGGTAAAGAAATGGGAAAATTTTTACTTTAATACAATGTTGGAAAGTTGGGCAAACGGATTACCCAACGTTGGTACAACAGTCAACTTGTTCAACCTTTGGGAAATTTTTCCTAAAGATTTTACTTTAATACCCCAACCAAAATTGGTAAGGAACAGAAAATCTTGGAAAATAACCATCCATTTGTGTTCAGAATTGCATAAACACTTGGCACAACCTTTAATTTTGAGAATTTGGTTGGGAATTTTTAGTGCAATATAGGGGAAGAAAGTTTGTGTTTTCTGTGATAGATGTTTTTGGCACCATTATAGTCACTCAAAGTGTTCACATACATGTTGATTTCTGCCATATATTTTCCAGATTTTGTGCCACATGTTTGGACAGTTATTATCTTTACTGATTTTGGTAGGGGGTATTAAAGTAAAATCTTTCCCTAAAGTGGGGTTAAAATGATAATGCCCAACACTTTTTACAAAACATTTTGGGAAAAATTACCCAAAGGTTGAACATGTTGACGATTGTACCAACGTTGGGTAATCTGTTTGCCCAACTTTCTAACAGTGTACCCCCCCCCCCCTCCTCCACCAAAATCAGTCAGGAACAGCAAATTTTGGAAACTAACCACCCATCTGTGTTCTGAATTATAAACACTCGGCACAACCTTTAAATTTGATAATTTAGTTGGGAATTTTTCGGGCAATAAGGAAAAGAATGTTTGTGTATTCTGTTTTAGATGTTCTTGGCACAGTTTATGGTCACTCAAAGTGTTCACATACGTGTACATGTTAATTTGTGCCTCATTTTTACAGATTCTGCTGACATAAATCTTTGAAATAACAGGTTGTGCCAAATATTTATCAAGGAGAATTAATTATTTTCCAAGATTTTGCTGTTCCTGACCGATTTTGGTGGGGGTATTAATGTAAAATCTTTCCAAGAAATGTAATAAAAAAATTGATGTAATAAAAAAACCTTCTTAACCCATGACAATGCTAGGATACTAGAGGGGCTGTTTAGTGTTCTATGTACACAGATCTCCGTAGCATGCAAAAACATGGTTACCAATTAAATGTTCAACTTCAAGTGATGTAAATCAGTTGTGAGTGACAAGCTGTTGCTTGAAACATGGAGTTTTGTCTGTTAACCTGTTCTTACTTAGTAATAGTAGGTATGACTTTTGGTGCTAAATAGATGGTGCTAAATTGGCCTATGCAAAAGTGCTAGAGATACTGCAATTTTTTTCAAATTATCACCCCGAAATGCTGATAGTGAAGAAGACATTTTTAAAAAGCGTATACCATTTACTAGCAAATGTCATATTTATATTGAAAAGTTACCTGAAAAATGCCGAGATCTCAGGTCTATTTGTGCTGTTGTGTACATTCTGCTAGTACAGCCAGGTATGTGTACAGCAGCCACAATGTCTATCGGTGTGCGGTGCCCTGACGTGGTTATGGGGAATACAACACTCAACAGTGACGTGTACGAAGAAAAGCACTGACATGTTCTCATTCGAATTTCTATTTTTTCTAACAGACTTCATCGCGCGCAAATACCGCCTGGTTGAGACGTCACAGTGGTCAAAATGCATTGTGGGAAGGAAAAAGGCACAAACATTGCTCTGTTTTTCCTTTCCACAATGCATTTTGACAATTGTGGCGTCTCAGGCGGTAATTGCGATTTTGCCTTAATAATTCATCGTCAGCGAACAACTTACTAACGTTAGGTCGCAAGCATAATTACAATCCAAAGTTCACTCAAAATCAATTCGATCAATTGTCATTGTAAGCCTACTCCATCCATTCATAAATACCTTTTTGTATAATTCAGCAGAAATCCCCGAAATTTGTCGTAAACATCGCCGTTCCGCCATGTTTGTGTTTTTTTCCCTACCTTGTTTCTGTCTCTTCTTTATCAGTATTAAGATAATGCAAATAACCCGAACCAGACTAAGCAGCAAATTGTTATTGCCATTGGTGATCCAGTGGGGGAAAAGAACCAAAACACAGTCTTAAGATACAAACCACAATTCTGTTCTAGATTTGCAACTGGATTTAACTTTATAATTTTGAACTTTAAAAACAACTTATTTTTATAATCTGTTTAGTTGCACTAATTTGGCACTTCAAACAGCAGTTTATTTTACGCAAGTGCAGGCATATGCGCGCTCGGCATTAGGCCAAAAAAGGTAAGCACTTATCCAGAACCACCAAAATGACATCGTCGCGCGCATCGCACCTTGTTGTGCCTATTCATTTAGGCCTTGTGCCTAATTAATAAGGCTAGTGCATTTTCAGTAATACATGACGATGTCATTTTGTTGGTTCTGGATAAGTCATTACCCCCAAAAAACGTGTATTGTCCTTAAATGGGAAAAATCGGGATGGAGGGTCGGTCGGTCGATTTTTTTACCATCCATGAAAACATCAAAACAGTACTACATGTCGTGTAACTCGGAAATCGGGAGGCAAAAAAGTAAGCTTATTTAAAAGTGAGATGGCGAAATGCACGATGTCGTAGCTGTATTTAAAGACAATGATTTTAATAAAACTTGTTCATTTAATGCGGGAAAGGGTGAGATTTTGAAAATTCCTCAATTTAAACTAAAAAACGCTACCCGACTTTTGTGACTTTTAGGGTCGGTCGCGGAGGGCAACACAATTATTATTATTATTTTTGGCCTAATACATTATGACCTAATATTCCGACAAGCGGCTAACGGTATCCAATAGAGCAATAATGCGTTTGTTTTGGACTTGGAGTTGGGGTGAGTCGGGGCTGTGCTGGGCTCGGCTGGGCCGGATTTCTATGAGGTGTCATTTTGCAACCTCGTGACCACCTAGCACGGTTCCCGACGGTCGATCATGACGTTGTCACTCCACGAGGACAGCTCGCATGTCGACGAACAGCTTGGATTCAAAAGTCGACAGGACCGAGACAAATACTTTCAAAAAGTGAGGTATACAAGAGAATGAGTGGCGTATCAGCACTCAATAAAAACACATAATACCACAAAAGTAAGTTGAGAATATGTATGATAATATGTCGTTCGAACTGGAAAGAAACCAGCACATGAGAATGAGGCGGTCGCACGGATTGAAAGCACTAGTTTAGGCCTATGCCAAATCCAAAATCTAGCAATAAACTTTGCAGTATGAACGACTCTTTATTGTTTGTCCTAGTCTTTATATCAATCTTTTTTTTCTTTGAAATTTTCGTCGGAAGTGGTCGTTGGAAAACATTAATTATAAAACCTATCTTTAATATTTTTTATATTTTTCCACAATCGTACGATTGTAATACGTGAGCCTTTCTATTGCCACTAAACTCACCCCATCCCATGCCCGGATCGCACCAAGTTATAGTCTCACGTTCTCTTCAACTGCGAGCTTATTTACGGTCAGTGACCTTTCCAGTTGAAGCGTCTCTGTTCTCATGGGATATATCCTTGGTGGTAAACAAAAACAAAATCGCTTAGTTTCAATCTGAAAGCTTGCTGTGTATAAAAATGGTGCCAGTACTGTAATCCTCCTGAGGAATATTTGTTATCTTTGAGAAAAAATTTCTGAAGACCTCCTAAACGCTATTTTAACAATCGAAATAATCGCGTATGAACGTGCACAAAATGACTATTAAAACAGAACTGGTTTCACTATTTTTCGTGACTCGGATGACGGATTGAGCTCAGACTTTCACAGGTTTGTTGTTTCATGTCTGGTGAATCACACAAATGAAGACCGGGAAGTGTTTTAGCAATGCTATATCACAAATATCATCAAGTTTAATAAATTAAAAACAATGAAGTGTCCTTTCTCTCGTTCCTCTTCCACCCAAACATCGTTCAGAGAACCTGCTAAGCGAAAATCAACTGCGAACCAGTGACAAGCAATACACATCACATGCAATTTTGACTGGTGCCCTATTTTTGCAAAGCAAAACATTTCTAGGCTCAGTAAAAATGTGCATGCGCTTATAGGAGCTCCGTGAAATCGTGGGCCCCGGGGGTTTCACATGTCTACTTACGCAAGCAAATCTCCTGCTCCAGAAGTGATAACTGCAACCGGTCTCTGGGGGAGTACAGGGTCCCTTCTTCGGGCCCCCAGCGCCCCTCTGATGTTATCCGACGTGTAGAAGGTGGAACGAGCTAGCCTCAGGGCGGGAAAGATCGCTTCCTACCGCATTGCCAAAGACAGATAGATTTCAAATGATTATTTGATGATAATGAAAAACTAATAGGATCGCTTTCTACTCGGGTGGTTATCGCTGAAAAATAAATAGTTGATGCGCCTTAAGGCAGTATGGAAGGTGATCACTAATAATGGGGGTAATAAATAATTGCGCCTGATGTGTAGTGAAGGATTACCCTTGCAAAGACAGGTTGCCCGGGGCACTTGGAGAAGCGATGTGGTGTTGTAGTCTCAAGTGCTTTCACAAAAGAATCTGAGAATGGAACGTGAAAGGCATCTTTTGCCATTAAATATGCAGTAAAAACAATTTCAAGCTCTTGTATTTTCAACAATATAATTTCAAACAGCTTCTTAATCAATCAAGCTAAGCCCGGTATGGAACCAGTCCACTCAGATCAGAACCGGTATTCCGTACTTTCATGGCGCTGTCAAGTTTGGGTTTTAACAAAAGAAACCAATTTTGAGAGCATGGCCTTTCAAACGATTGAGATTTTCCGACAATTTTTTTTTAATAGATTCTTCGAGATATTTTCAATAAAATACCAAACAGGGCACCCCTTAGATTCATCGTGCATATTTCTCGCCAAGGTAGGGGGCGGAGGGGACGGGGCCCATAGAATGTATATGACAAGGGAATATTATTGGGGGACACTGCCATAGCCGTCCTCTACCCAAAAAATATTGGGGGGACGTGTCCCCCCCCCCCCCCCCCCCAACCCGGGATCGCCGCCCATGGTTTACAGAAGTAAAAGCGAGAAACTATCAGGCGAACATTTTTGGCTAGATACTTCGTTTGCATGCAAATGATGTGGGCCCCAATTGTCATTCAAAATTCCCTTTTTCTTTGAGTATAATTTTGGTGTGAGTTCCAAAAACAATCCCTTTGGAAGACTTTGACAGCAGTTACTTAATAAGAAAATGAAAGATTTGAGGTTGTCGGGCTCCTGTTCTCGTCTAATCTCATCAAATCACGTCGCAAAGGTCCTGTTGTCGAATCTCAGTCTATAATGCGGAATGTGTGCACCATTCGCGTGACCATGGTGATGATTTCTTTTTATAATAAAAATATGCACCTGGTGTGTATTAATTTTGATACAATTCATTTGTGCGGTTATGTTGTTTTGGCCTTGGTTCATGTTAACCTCATAATTATATACTTTCCTGAGGCAGTGTTAATTGAATAGGATCTAAAGGCCACATCGGTGTTTTTTCTGTTTTCTGACTCTATATGCCTAATTCATTTAATTAAACTGGAGTTGACACACGGGATTGTATGGAGACATCGTTTTCCCTCTATGCATGCCCTGCACAAGCCGCACATTGCTAGATTGGCTACACCTGTCATCTTCCAATGCCACAGGTGCAGAAAATCCGTCAATACAAATTTCTGAATTATTTTCTAGGTTCCAGTCGAGTAAACGACATTGGTATTATAGGAAAGGGTTAAAAAAAGAAAAAGCCTATACAAGACAGCGTGCATGCAAATTGATGCTGGCGTCCTAAAGGTTTGTGTGTTCCGTCTGGATGTAATAATGCCAACACCACACCAGTTCAAATCGATTTAAATTTCACTTCACAACTTCAACCCCGAGGATGTACTACTAATGAAACCACGTGACTAACCTCGGGAGTGTCTGAGTCCACTCTAGACCGGGGGTCCAGACAGTGGCCTAACTACGGGGGAACGCCCCCCCCCCCCCCCAGCTGACATCCGTGCCCCCGGGTGCCCTACCCCCATTTGAAATCTTGAAATGTACAAAAAGTTTACAAGCTGCAGTTCACAGTGCCCCCTTAAAACAAATGTGTGCACCCCCAGGTCCCCCCCCCCCCAAGAATTTCACCAAGATCGAACCTAAATTATTAATATTTTTTGTCGTTACGCGTACATTTTGCAAAGGAGAAAACCCTTTTGGATGTTTTTTCCCTTTGGGGGTAATAACAAAAATTCGGAGTTAAATGGCGCCATCAACGTCAAGAGAGATACTAACAATTCCTGCCTGTCAAATTAGTTTTGACAATTTATTTTGTTCAAACACCTCCCCCCCCCCCCCCCCCCCCCGCAAAATTCATGAATCCACCCCTGTAGTGGATCCCTCCTTGGCTTGAGTTCAAGATATTTTTTTCCCATTTTGTCGCATTAGAATAGGCCTATCAGATTCACAATTCCATCCCATAACAGTCTGGCTTTTCTCCATAACTGACTTCCCCCGAGATGGCATCCTTTCTCCGTTATCGATCTCCTAGCCAATGTGATTTAAAACTCAGATCTGTCGTGTTGTAATAGCTGCCACTTTAAGGCGTCATTCACGTATTTGATTTCCCTTGGTGCCTTTATCGCAGACTTTCACAGTATTCATTCGAAGATGGACAACTGAAAAACAAGCGTTTTACATACGAACATACTGTATTCCAGTAAGGGAGGTTTAGGTTAATTTAGTTCAATTTACACTTTACCGTGCAGCTACCTGCTTTCCCAACGGACTCGCAAAGTACAAGGCACCGCGGTGATACCGATCCTTCAGCCGGGCAAATCTCCCAGCAACCCGGCCCACTGACCTGGTGTTCAGAATGTCACCGATCCGCTGCCCGTGAGAGAAGCACCTGGTAATATTACCACCCGTCAAAAAACGCCGTTTTTAAATAATGGCCATCACTATGTATATAGAATAAGTGAGGCACAATGCCAGACAAGATAACAAAATGATAATTTTGACGTTTGTGTTTGTTTTAGCGAGGCTGACTATAATCTGCACTCAAAGAATTCTACTGAAAGAGTAAAAGGTAAACTCTGGCAATGGATTTACTTGAGATAATTAATATGCATGACCAAAGTTCGTCGTTTGTATCATTTTAAGTGCCTTCACGTGTTTTAGCAATGCGCTGTGAAACTGGAGTCTTTTGAGATGCTGGAGACGCAGCAGACATAGGGGGTTTTCGAAACGCTGGCTTCGGCTTGGCTTTGGCTTCGTCTCCGATTTCTGAATATCTGAGAAGCAAACAAAATGTAAATATTCTAATTTTTACTTTCATAATCAACCGAATGAATGTTCCTGAAGCAGAACATGTACCAAAATTTAGAATATTTTCATTTGGTTTGCTTCTCAGTTATTTAGAAGTCGGAGACGAAGCCGAAGCCAAGCCGAAGCCAGCGTTTCGAAAACCCTCATAATACTGATCCTTTTTGCTTGTTCTGAGCATGCGCGCGTAGTTCTGAGCATGCGCGCGTAGTTCAGAGCATGCGCGCGTATAGTTCTGAGTATGCGCACGACTGGTGAGAACGATGGAAACGGACCAGTATATCTGCTGCCACCCAGCGTCTCAAAGGTCTCCCATTGTGCAATTCGTCACAGAACTGGCGTACGTGCCGGTGTCAAATGAATATCCAACCCCTATGAAAATCGGACTCCTTTTCCCGATTATTGGTTAAACCCTCTCACGTGACTGGCCACTCTCCAATTATCTTCACTCGGGCATGCGCAATACTACCAAAGAGCCCGTATTTCATAGTAACTGAAATTCACGCTACACCGCCTTCTTTACTCTTGTGAGGACTTGGATTATTTGTCCATTGTGTCAGCTGTATATGGCGTACGTATTCTGAGTGCATCGGTGGGAATGTAAATAAAAGTGTTCGAAAGAAGTCATGGATTTGACGTTAAAGCCCACTCTCCAAAAGTCGAGACTCTGCCAGAAAAGATTCTGCATATCATTGACATCATCAGCTTTGTATTTCTTAAAATTGCCTTAGGCCTATAGGCCTCATACTTGTTGAGGAAATATGTGTTAAACACGTTAACTTTCGTGCATCTAATGATCATGATCATTCTAAGCGATTTCGCCACGGTGTAGGTAAGTTTAGAAGGGTCATGCGTTAATTAGTTTCTGCAAGATAGTGGGAGAGCCATATAACTGATGCCCAGTGTAACTCTACTCGTATTGGTCCCCACCCTTGGGCACAAAGAGCGAAAAAGGCTCAGAACAAGCAAAAAAGGAATTTAAATGTGGTGCCCTAATTTATTTTGTTGTATATAGGCTGCCTTCTCAACCAGACAACCACATTCTGTGGAAGTGACTGGAGTTGCTAACCAGTTCAACATTGAACATGTATTGTGGCGTTGCTAGCCATTCTGTTTAAAGCCCAATCTGCATAAAAGAGCAAAACCCTTTCGGAGAGTACAATGTATAATGTAGATACTTGGAATCTTGATTTCCAGAACACAGTAACACAGTAGCCAACTTTTTGCAGGGTGAAAGTGCCGTTTTTAACCATCCCCAGTGGCGTAAATCTGTGTCATCGAGTGGGGGGGGGGGGGGGGGTAAAGGGTGACCAAAATCCCGGCCGGCCAAGGAAATTCGAAAAGCTGGCGGGGGGGGGGGGGGGGGTGAACTGGACACTACACTAATATAATTTTCAGTGTGGTGGGGGGGGGGGGGGGGCGCTGTTCATGATACAGAGGTCTGGTTACCTATATATGTATGCTGTGTACATTAATGCAAATATTTGTCCCAATGCCCGACAACACAACGGTGCATATTATAAAGTTTTTGTACCGATTTTTGGGGGGTGGGGATGATCCAATGGCCATCCACCCCGGTCAAAAAGTAGGGGATATATACTCGGGATTTATGCCCATGACCATCCCCAATCTTGCCCAATCTAGAGGCATTTGACACTCACTACTCAAACATTTGCTTTTGAAAATTTCAGCCAAGTGTGTACCTCACTTATTTTTCTTGTATACTACAGCACATGTTCATGCTTGTGAAGCACTGTAGAATACGAGGATTCAATTGCTCAGTCATGTGTTTTCCCAAGTCCATTTGACTTCATGGGTCAAACAATTCGAGTTTGATCCTTGTAATGTTTTTAGTACGTGTACATTTTTGTATACTTAAAACCTACATTATGCACACCCATCTACTATAATTACTTTCAAAATTTAGTTTGCCATGTATTTTACGTTAATGTGAACAAGACTGATGTCACAAGGGAAATTACATAATCACACAGATTAGGCCAAGTAAAAACAAAAATGTTTAGCGTTCAGGTTTAAAATAGAAAGGAAGGAGTGAATATTTTCAACATGGCCGCCATTATTTTATAAATGTCCAACAACTGTAGGTTTTTCAACTGTTGGACAAGATAATTGTACATGTTTACAGTTTGGCTCATATTAATATAGAAACCTGCATTAGCAAAACCCCTAAATTCTGCAATTACTTCCTAGAATTGTTGAAGAAGACCTCAAATCCCTTTAATACTTTAATCGGTGACTGATCGGCGGAAATCGCCTATGAAACGGCGAGGATAAGAGAATCTAGCGCGTATATTGCATGCACCCAGAAGAAACGGATGTCGCTCCGTCGATGGATTCTGTTTGCTCACGTTGACTGGAATCGACAGCGACAACATACCTGTTGTTTGGTAACATGCAATTATTGCGGACGTCGTCGGGAAACCTACATTCATTACGCCATCAATCATCATCCGATCACATAGTGTTCAAGTTAATGTCTTCGGAATTATCTCGGTTGGACGGGGTATTATGAGAACCGAAAATTTACCTTTTATAGCATTGTCGGTGTTTTGCATTGAGGCATTCGTTTTTAATCACAGTTGAATTAATCGGCATAGTTTATTGAGCCTAATACCCTTAAAGGTAGTATACACCATGCATTTGCAAACATCAAAAAACAAAACTACTGAATTATTACGAAACTTACTGGACTACTGTAAGTTAATAGCAGTCTCAAGCATCTTGTAAAGTCGTGGCACCTGGTGTGCTGTCGTTTTCAAGAAAAGTGGAAATGTATATCTTTTTTCAACTATTGTCCCCCGACAATCGTTGGAAATAGTCTAGTTCCCCGACCAGATAATTCCCCGATGTCTATAAATTGCCCCGTTTTGTCTACGGTATGGTCAGGGAACCAGACTACAAGAACATAATTTTTTTCTCTCTGTTTTCCCAGTATCTGTGCACACAAAACTTTAAACAGGTCAGTGTTGCAGTATTTGCTAGCACGCTATAAAATAATAATCCCAGAATCCATTTTTTTCTCCCTGAAAATTACAGCAAAAGCAAATCGTGTATCGGGCCTACTACCTTTAACTATATGGCGAGCAATTTGCAGTTCAATGTTAGACACTGTTCATGTATTTCTAATTTAAGCGAGTTCTTTCGATTTCCTAAATCAAAATATACCTATAATATAACTTATAGACCTACGTTACTTTGTGATGTATTTGGAATGTTTCTTAGAAATGTGTCAATTTACTCAGAGATACATGTATATCTATTACATTCAATATCAGGACTATATAGACATGTTTCATTTTTTTAAATAAAAGATAACTTTCCACGCCATACTGGACTTAGAGGCTACCAAGGCCCAAGACAGTTCTCACATGAAATTATATTTTGTTCTCCCAGTGATTAATAATTTTAGTTCACTCACAATTATGTTTCATCCCCCAGAGAGAGCCACTTTTACCAACTTAAGATTTCGTTCCCTCGAAGTACTATTGCTCCGAAGTAACCAAGTGCTATTTCAAGAAAACAAAATATTGGTTCAAACAAAAAAGAGAATTATATTTCGAGGTAGGATCTTATTTTTCCTTAGAACTGAATGATATTTTTCGTTTCGTTATAATATCCATGTCAATTGTCAAACGTCCATTTAAGAATGCTTCAATTTCTTCTCGGCAATATCGGGTACCGGTATATTATAAACGACGGCTGTCGAAGCCATGCGTGCAGACATTCACCACTAGGCAGTGGATTTCAGCGATAACATCCGAGTCGGGCTGAATATAACTCATCCAAGTGGTTACCATGGCAACGTGAGATTGCATGTGATTGTAGAATGTGACTGGAGTCAATAGAGCGCCGAAGTGATGACGTTATGCAATGTTTGGAACCGGAATAATTTTATGTGTTTGCATGACTGGCTGTTAACAAAGGAACAGTCGAAATTTACATTTGTTTTGAACTAGTTGTCTTGCCAACGGACGTGAGACTTCGGTACTCTATAGACCCAAGACGTAATGACGTCACGCTTTGTTTACATGTGCGCTTTCTATGTCTCTACCTTGTCTGACGCCCTGACCTGGCTCCTATAGGAAAGCGCACATTGTAAACAAAATCATTACGTCATTACGTCTTGGGTCTATTACTAGCCAGGGTTTGCATCCACTCACGCGAAAAATGCAAACGTTCGCCAACGTTCGCCAATTTGTTTGCACATTCAATGGAAAATTGCTCGCGTTTATAGTTGGCGAACGCACACGTTGTTCGCGTGAGTGGAACGCAGCCAAATTAACGGAGCTAGGCAATAGGGTTTCTACGACATGAATACATGTGGGGCATGCGTTATTTCCATGTTACTGAAAAATGGGTGCTTTTGTAGCAATTTTAGGTGTAACTGCAAACTGTTGCTTTTTGAGCCAAGTTAATTTTGTCTATATTCATGAGTCAAGAATGACGTCATCAGAGGTTGTGTGAGTTTCCATTGTGTTGTGTTAAAGAAACATTCAACCTTTTCTACATTTTCTTTGAGAAGGTCTTTTTTTGATTTGATTTGATTTATTCGGTATTACCATATAGACAAATATAAATATAAATGTATATATATGTACAAACAAACAAACAATTACTACAATACATTAAAAACATGGTAATACCAGGGATAGCCCATGAAAGTTTTTCAACTTATTTCCAATGGGGTCCCCTTATTGCACAATAACCACAAAAAGAAAACCTACACTCCAAAAACACACAATGTCAAAACAAGCAAAAGCAAACAATACTTATACAAAAAACGTCCAGCAAAACCAAACCAAAAACATAAAACTACGCAGAAAAAATAAATAAAAAATACATGGATACTCCATACAAAACTAAAGATTACAAAAAGACCATACAAGACAAAAAACATAAAAGGAACAAAACCCCAAACTAAAAACAAACATAAAACAAATTAAAACATTACATTATAAAAAATACATATTTAACTGAAAATTAACCCTCCCTTCCCTTTTAAAAAGAATTATCTACTAACAAAGAAAGCCCTTTCCCTCACAGTCTCCCTCTGTTCTAAAAACTTCTTTAACTCCCTCTTAAAAGTAAGTTTATTGTGAATTGATTTTACATACTCTGGCAACAAATTCCACTCCTTAATGCCATTGTAAAAAAAAGATGTCTTGGTGATGTTATTAATAGTGGGGACCACAAAATTATAGTTTCTAGATCTCGTATTCATTTGATGTGCGTCTTGTACTTTAACAAAAAAAGAATTAAAATAAGAAGGACAATTACCATAATAAATACCATGTACTATATTCAATGTTAATTGGATGACTCTACTTTCTATGTGAAGATAACCAATGTCATGAAAATCCTGTAAGTTGAGATTATGCCGAGGATTAAAATCATGTATAAAACGAACCATTTTATTCTGGACAATTTGTAATTTATTTTTTTGGGAAGTCTTGAGGCCAAAATACCATACCATACAGGCGTAGTCAATGTGACTTTGGATAAGAGTGGAACAGAGAAGTTGTCTGGTAGACTTGTTCAAATATTGCGAATGTCGATAAAGAAATTTAAGTCTACCAGTGGATTTTTTAACAATATTGCAAACCATGTTTTCACCGGTTAAACTTTGGTCTAAAACCATGCCTAAATATTTGATATTTTCTTTGGCAGATAAAACCTGACCCTTGTAATCAACAGAAAAGTTCGTAACATTCGTGCATTTACGTTTAGACCCAAACAATAAAGTTTCACATTTCCCAAAGTGCAGAGACAATTTGTTATCTATCAGCCATCCATTACAAGAATCCATTTCTGATGAAAGTTTATGAGCGATAACTTTAGGATCCTTATCTGCAACCATTATGATACTATCATCCGCATATAAGACCAATTTGGAGTTGACACTCATAGCCATGTCATTACAATAGCACAAATATAAAATAGGTCCGAGAAGACTACCTTGAGGCACTCCATTTACAATCGAATGTTTAGATGACATGACTCCATTGATACTAACAACTTCACTTCTATCGGATAGATATGATTTAAACCATCTATTATCGATACCCATCAGTTTCAGCTTGGAACATAAAATATCATGATTCACGCAGTCAAAGGCCTTTTGTACATCCAGAGCTAACATTCCAACATAATTCCCATTAGCTATTTCAGTTTTAATGAAATCATTTAGATATACCAAAGACGTATTAGTAGACAAATTCCGTCTAAACCCAGATTGGTACTCATAAATGAGATTATTGTCATTAAGATAGTTATCCAATTGAACCAACACAGCTTTCTCTAAAATTTTAGAGACAGTCGATAATACACTTACAGGTCTATAGTTTCCCACTTCTAGTTTAGATTTCTTTTTATAGAGTGGAGTCACTCTAGCTTGTTTAAAATCATTCGGAACACAACAAGATTTTATAGAGAGGTTCACAACATGTCCGATCGGTATTTTTAAAATATCAGCACCATCTTTTAAAAAGATTGGGGGGATACCATCCAGACCAGTGCTTTTATTTTTACTAAGCCTGCTCAATTCTTCAAAAATGAAATCTGTAGTTGATTTCGATTATTGAATAGCTTGTTGGAAATCCCTTTCTGACCAACATGCATGTACTAATTTTGGTGTGGAGGATTGTGACATGAGAGGTCCCAAACGTTGGACCAAACATGGCAGATTATCAGTGCACATGGTAAACAATATCCGCGCGTTCCAGTGTACGCATAATAAGCGGCCATCTTTGGTCCAAAGTCAGAAGTTGTCGCAACTCCATCTACGGTAGTATGTACACGGTCCTGGGTGAACTAGTTATATAGTTGCAAGGTTGCCATGAATTTTTGTTTTCTTGTATTTGTTTCGTTTTAGTTTTGGTATGGATAGATCGACAGCCGCTTTATAATTTTACTACTGCGTACGGTATTGTAGGTCTAGACCGGCGCCACCAACGTCACAATTTAAGGTGGTCGATGTTTCTGTCATCAAAACTGCTTTTATGAATATTTGTGTTCATAAATCATACATAACTTCATAAGTGACTTATGTATGACTTATGTACACAAATATTCATAAAAACAGTCTTTATACCTTTTCCAGCAATGCATGCACCAACCCCACACTGAACTTGAGATAGGCCTACTTTTCATTGGTACTACGACCCTACTATTCTCTATAAGATTATAAAATCAAACTGTCACACATCGTACGTTGATATGTCAGGAAGACAATTTCCTCCGGGCTTCACCACGCCGGTGTCTGACCATCCTTACGGTCAAATAAACCGCGCGTCCCGTATAGTTGGTACTGTCGGGGGCTGCGGTCTTTCCACGCAAGCTTGAAGGCAAATATCCGGTAGGCCTACCGCAAACTCCGCTGTGACATTCGTATCCAGACATTCTTTGCCACCGGACCTGACCTCTCGAAGGGCTCGGGGAATTGACAGGGCCCAGTGATGATCTTAGGATGAGCCATCGTCACGCTGAAAACCAATATTAAAGAAAACAACGTAGTTTCCAAAAATTAACGCCAGAGCCATCATAAATCTTCTCACATGAGTATTAAATTTCGGCATTCTGCTCTCCGCTGGCTATTGAACTTTCACACTTGGATTGCCCAACTTATAGAAATGACTACAAGAAAGTATTCGTCTTTTTATGGTTATTGTCTTCATTGTTTGAATTATCAACAGCTATATGCAGCAGGGAGTGGGGTAAGCACTTATAAAGAACCACCAAAATGACATCGTCACGCGCATCGCGCCTTGTGCCTATTCAATAAGGCCCGTGCCTATTAAGGCCTTGTGCACTTTCAGTAATACATGACGATGTCGTTTTGGTTGTTCTGGAACAGTGCCTTCCAGGGAGGGGTGGGCTTTGCAGATGTTTACCGCCTATTATATACTCTAATAATGCCTTATAGTTATATGACACAGTTGCAGGCAATGTTAATGCTTATTAGTGTGATTCAGCATAATACATAGTAAAACAATAGGGAAGAACATGCAATGATATATTAAACTTTCAGATTGAAACTAATCATTCTTTTCCCTTCTCTTTGATATGAAATTAACCAACACTGTACATACACCGACACTAAGTCGCACTTGCTATTTTTAGCGATCAAGGGATGACGAAACTTAATTGCTGCAATAACATTTGAAATTGACGTCCAAAAATTCAAGGGGTACGACTATCACACCATGGTGGGACACAGAGGGTGAATTTTACTCATTACGTCATCGTGAATCACGGCATGGTTGACAGACAATTGACAGTGCAGATAGGAACGTCGCAATTCAAGACCATTTTGAAGGGGGAGTGGGTGATCACAATTTTGCCAATTTTGTCATCACGAAAACAACCCAACTTACCCCCCCCCCCCACCCCCCTCCCCCCCGTCAAAAAAAAAACCACAGAAGTGGCCCCACAAAAATTTGCCGTCCCAAAAATATTTCAAAGGTTGGTATGGGATGGGGTACGTGTTAGGGGAGAATCTGGGGGTGCTGCTATGTGTGCGCACGTATGTGCGTGCATTGGGGGTGCGGCTACGTCATTATAATGAGCGTGATTGCATCATCATTAAATCTCATCAAAACAAAATTGGGATTTTATGTCAAAAATTGCACGGGAGTGCATTCTGCGGGTGGATATATCCTGCTGTCAATGCATTGTGACACAGCCAATGTAATGGGAAAAGCTGTTGCAATTATTTGTTGTAGTGATATTGCATCATATTGGCGATAATTTCAGTATAAAAGTCCTGTCAAAAACTCGACCGAGCAAGCACCAGCAAGCGTGAAATTCCAGCTGTACTGTTTGTCGATTGAGGGCGCCCTGCAATCACATTCAAGCATGGCGGACACCACAGACATAAATAACCCATAGACGGACAACTGGGGGCGCAATACTGTAATTTCAGGAAAGCCGCCATTTTTGAAAACTATGGGCAAAATCGGTCCACATCATATTCACGTACACATTTTCGCACAGTACGCGGCGGTCTGTTTGTGAAGTCCTCAAAGCAACGGCACAGAAAAGGGTAATTTGGAGCATTTTTATGTCTTTTATGAGAGAAAAATAAACATGATCAGGGTTAGACATGAAGTTTACGGGAATTTCATTCAATATTTAACAGGGGAAAAATACTAATTTAGGACTGACAAGTATCACGCCAGTTTATCATTTTTGTATGCACTCATTATTCTGTTTTTTCCTTCCTCCATGGTTGAGGCTTAGGCCTAATTGTGTAATTCATGATAAGCACCATGTCACCTTGAGTGCTGAAAAACATGCAAACAAAATCGTGGCAACTTCATTCACACTTTACTTTTTAGCCAACAAATTCTCCAATTTCTTTTACGTGGAAAAGATAAGGTCCCCAGTATTTCAACAGCCAAGTTTGAAGGCTCAATTAAAAATTTAACTGAGACGTTTTATAAACTATTTTGCACCTATTGTGAAGAGGCACATGATTTCAGTTCGAAGCCAAAGACTAGACTGGTGCACGTGCATGTCCAACTGTTTAAAAAGATTGATTGTTTGCAGGGGGAGGGGGGTGTTTCTGATTTTGTTAAATGTAAATTTGCCCAAGTTGACTTCCAAAATGTTTCGCCTTCCAACAAAATTGTACGAGTCCGGAGTGGGGGGGGGGGGGGGGGGTGGGGTGTCGATGGACACTTTCTCAACGTTGGTAGCGCCATTTTTAACCTTTTTGTTTGTTCTTACCCATAGCAAAAATAAACTAGACCAATTGCAGGGTTTTCCTTTTCTGGTTTGCAACTTTAGGCATAGGCCTATGACCCAACTTGATAACAAATTTGCTTATGAATACATTTTAATAAACACTTGTTTTTTTCTGGTACATGTTTTGCAGAGATGAAGGTGATGTGCAATGCCTCGAACCTGTAGCGTGGGAGTGCAAACGGCAGTATTCAGAGGAAGCAAGATTCTACTACGTGTACATGTGTTAGACCTCACCAGACAGTGGATGTATGTTATGCATTGGGATGAATCCTTCTCTTCAAGATAGCCTCTGCTCAAAGCATTTTGACCCCGAGTGTTTTAAAATGGGTGGTAAAACCAGAATCCTCAAGTGAAATGCTGTGCCTACACTGTTTGACTTTCAAACTTGCAAGAGAGCCAGTTCCCTTCATAAACCTGCAGAAGACCAGGATATATGCAGAGCAAAATAGTGACTTTCCAGAATAATCATGGCTTCTACACATTGCCATCATAACTCCATCAAATGAAGAAGTACGTGAACAATTGGAGAGATAAGTGTGAGCCCCTACAAGCTAAGATTAAAAAACTCAGAGTGAAAGTTTGTAGAAAATCCCCATAAAACTCAAAACTTCAAGGGCTTTCGACACTTTTGTGGCACTTGTGTTTTTTTGTTTTGAGCTTTTTCTTTCACAAAAGACCAGGCTTGAGCCATCTTACTCTTCTGAATGTTGTATCTTTATTTTAGATTTACACATAAAAGACAAGTACCAGAATACTTTCATTTTGTTTTCAGTTTTATGGGTGGTTTGAATTTTTTCAGTTTTTGAGCGACATGACTATAAGACTCATTCTTGTCGAAGGTTTTAAGGAGAATTCTTTTACAAGAATTGAAACTGTAAAAACTTTCCCACATGTAGTTACACACGTTATATTACATGCTCTTATAATTACCTTGCATACTCTGTGTGGACCTGTGAACAAAAGATGTCCACACGAAGCAGGAAGGAAAAGAAAACGTAATGTAGACTTGCCCACGTCCACATAACGTTTCCCCTCATTTTGGGGTTAGGGTTATCTGTCGCAAAATGAAGGGGAACATTTAAGGGAATCACAATCAAAAATCTGGGTTAAAAGAACATTCACAGTGCGAGTGAAATTGGCTTTTTTCTCTTAACTACATGAAAACAAAGGAATGTCCACACAAGGTATGGAAGGTAAATGTACATGTACATGCGTGTGAGGGTTACAGAATTTATTATTCATGCACCAGTAGGGAGTAAGAGGTGTTTCAGATTGTTGGCCTATGTGCATGAATAACACATTTATGTATGGTTACTTTACTGCAATTCTAAGTAGTCAACAGACCTAGATCAAATTTTTTTTTAATAGTTTTTATAGACACCAATCTCTATTTTGAATCCTATTTTCTTTTACTATATCCCTCATGACCGGCTATTAATTGTACAGAAAATTTCTACACTGTTTTATATTTTAAAAAGAAATATAACAAAAATTATTCAATGAATGTAGCTTTGTTTTTATTTCAGTTGTTACAAATAAATTTAAATTCAGTTTGAAAGCGAAACATTTGTGTATGCATGTAAATACATTATATCGGTTTACAACAAGTAGCAAACTTGGTAGTCAACTTTAGTGGTCTTGGGGCCTACGGGGCTCGGACAACTCGACCGCCTGCGTCAAATGGGAAGACAGTCATCCATTGCTGGGGTTTCTCGGTGGGGGGGTCTATGTTTTGTGGCGCAGGGCTGGGATATGCGGGGAAGGGGTACTTGGCAGGGTGATTGGGTTGATGTGGGCCGGACAGCGCTGTCGTTTTGAATGGGGCTTGGATACACAGGGGGCCGGGTAATGTAAATTGTGGTTTAGCCTTGAATGAATCAATAAGCCTACCGATTGTGTTGGAATCCGAATTTACAATATTTGGGACCAAGGAACCTTGTTTATATTACGTTAATTGGGGGAATAAATTTGAAACCCGTTAATTATTTACGAATTTTCAGAATCATGAGTTTTTCGAGTAACTAGACACGGTCGACCTGTCCCAGCGGTCGACCTGTCCCAGCGGTCGACCTGTCCCAGCGGTCGACCTGTCCCAGCGGTCGACCTGTCCCAGCGGTCGACCTGTCCCAGCGGTCGACCTGTCCCAGCGGTCGACCTGTCCCAGCGGTCGACCTGTCCCAGCGGTCGACCTGTCCCAGCGGTCGACCTGTCCCAGCGGTCGACCTGTCCCAGCGGTCGACCTGTCCCAGCGGTCGACCTGTCCCAGCGGTCGACCTGTCCCAGCGGTCGACCTGTCCCAGCGGTCGACCTGTCCCAGCGGTCGACCTGTCCCAGCGGTCGACCTGTCCCAGCGGTCGACCTGTCCCAGCGGTCGACCTGTCCCAGCGGTCGACCTGTCCCAGCGGTCGACCTGTCCCAGCGGTCGACCTGTCCCAGCGGTCGACCTGTCCCAGCGGTCGACCTGTCCCAGCGGTCGACCTGTCCCAGCGGTCGACCTGTCCCAGCGGTCGACCTGTCCCATGTTCGTTGTTATACTTGCAAAAATGCTCTTCTGATTGGCTAATAATGTGACAACATTTAGCTGTTATAATATCAGAAATTTTCATTCATCAGTAACAGGTACCGTGAGAGGGATTCCCCAATTATTTCCTTTATTTTTATTGCCATTTAAAATTTATTTTTCTGGTTATTATTTTCCTGATGTTCGATGCAAAGATATGTGAAACGGGTATCGCTCAACTCGTGACAGATATTTAGCATAAAATCAATTAATATTTGGACGGGTTCACAGTGCCATATGTGTATAAATTACATGGTTTGTTTGGCCTCCAAACCGACAATCACAATGCATGAGAATGTCGAAAAGGTTTATTTCAATAGGCCTAATGGTGGACAGAAAACACTAATACCCCGAGACCCCTACTTTAAAAAAAAAAGTAGCTCCTATTTATTGTGAAATAGGCCTAGCCTTGTCGAGTGCAATTTGAGTCCTGCGCGAGGGACTCAAATTGCGCTCGAATTAGGCCTCTATCATGTGTGCACGTCGGCATAGTCGAAAATGGAAGTGTGCTTATATTTTTAGGCCTTACGTTAGTTCCATTTTTTGTAAGAAAAACATTATTTTCGAAAAAAATAATCAAAAACATAACTGTGCAGCAGTATATAGTGAACGCTTCGATGGGTTTTCAGTCAACATCAATGCGTTTTCAACCGAAATTACCGATTTGAATCAGTCCTCCCGATATTTCTCCATAGAGTCGTGTATAATTTTCAGCAACTTCCGCCCATAGTTTCATACTTAGTCGGGCGCCGTCAAAATTACGGTATCCCGACGTTGATTTCAATAGGCGCTGTCCGTCTATGGGTTATTTATGTCTGTGGCGGACACCGTGGCACAAGGAGTGTCGGAGCTTTCGATGGAAAACAAGCAAAAGGCAGGCTAAAGCTTCCTGATATCTATTTTCAAAGCAAGATTTTTTTAAAAGTTTGTTGCCCTGGACATTTTCCCCTATGTTAGCAAGAGCATTTGGAGGGATTTCAGGACGCCATCTTGTTGGTAGATGCAAAAGAATCATGTCCTCGGTAAACGGCCTTGACCGGCATTTCAGTCTTCAGATTTCGTTTCATTTCAACACAAGTTTTCCTAGCAATTCCAGTTAAAATCGTAGCAAGTTCTGTATGGGGTTTTCAGTGCTTTAAACGGTGTTCCCTTTCGCATTGTGTATAAAACAGTTGTTATTCCCCCCCCCCACCCCCCCAATAAAGAAAGCAAAAAAATTGTTTTTGCGTAGTTAATAAAAATAATAGCCCGTTCTCACTTGAATGATTTTCTACGCGAATGCGGTGCGACTACCAAATCGCGCAGGGCGTACGGGAGTCGCACAGCAGTCTGTTGATGATTCGCACATGTAGGGGTGTCGTGTGTAATCCGGACGGGTCGCATGCCCGTGCGAGTTTTTTCAAATGTTGAAAATTTTCATACGGCTGTCGCACGGTTCGCATATACCGTAATTTTCGGAATATAGGCCGCGGCTTATACTTTGATTCTCACGCTGAAAAATTTCCCTGCGGCTTATATTAAATTACGGTAGTTCGCATTGGTCGCATGGGGGTCGCACGGCAGTCACACGGCAGTCTGATAGGTCGCATGGGAGTCTGAAGAGAGTCACACGGCTCGGCCGTGCCGTTCTTGCTGCCTGCCTGCTTGCCATCACTCTTCTTCGGTGGCATCGTTGTGTTGTGGTTGAATAGGCTACTTGTTGACCGTCGAACATCAAGTGCGGTTATGAAGATCGACGGCAAAAGGCCCTGCTTTTATGCGATTCGCGCGGATCGAATGGCGCTCATACGGCGGTCGCACGGTGCTCTGATTGGTTCAGTGTTCTCCACGAGGGGTTTTAGCAGGGCGGGCCGCCCTGTTAAAATTGTATGCCGCCCCGCTAAAGTTTTACCGCCCTGCTAAAATTTTCACCGCCCTGCTATTCTTTTTGTGTTGGATTTTCCCCCATTCTCCACCGTCTTCACAGTTTATCTAAGTACGAAGAAGTTTACTGCACTCTGTGGAACGAACATGAAGAGTTTGCTAGCATTAACATTCAGCAGTATTGCAGTAGCGTTTATAGTAATCGAACAGATCTGGAAGCAACGTACGCTACATATTATGCATTCACATCATAAAACTATACACGTAATATTATTCTGGACTGGTTCCAATCTCCCTGGTAATATCATTTTCACTTTGTCGCGTCGAGAACCAGTTTACCTAAATTGCAATGTTCCGTAACACTTGAGGGCGTCTTTTTCTCTCGGAAAATACCTTATCCACGCGCGCTGTGCCCACGTGCATGTTTAGTTCACCGGCCGGCCGGCTTAATCCCCTAAAAATCTTGCCTTCATTTCAAGTTGTAAACACAAGCAAATTTGATTCAAAGACTCAGAAGAAAGTGGCCAGGAAATGCCTCAGATTGCACCACAGAGCATCTAGAATCCAAAATTTCCCAGGGCCCTTAAGCAGGCCCTTAAGCGGGCCCCGGACCACACGCCGTAAGGGCTTCGCGCTCCGCGCTCGAATTGTGTCTGCCGCCCTGCTAAAATTTAGGGACGTGGAGAACACTGTGGTTGTACGGCGGTTGTACCGCATGCACACACGGGACTCGTACAGGTTGTACGGCAGTCGCACGGAACTTGAACAATTATCGGATGTTTCGGGAGGAAAAGTCGCAAGAGAGTTGACCGGCAGTCGCACGGCAGTTGTACAAGTGAGACTGTGCGGGAAAGAAACAGGGAAATTCGTACGGAAATCGCACGGCTGTACGATTTTTTAGTCGCACTGCAGTTGTACAAAAAATCGTTCCAGTGAGAACGGGCTATAAGGGCTCTAGTCTGTTCCCTATATCCCTAACCCCCTTGGATACATGCAAAATCATATTAAAATTGTTGGATTGAGCAGGGTTGGTTAAGAGAACAAAAATCCACTTTCAGCTTATTGGACTTACATACCAAACTAGCACCATCATACACGAACAGGTGTGTCATGGTTTGAGGGCAGGGTTTTGATTTTTTTATGGAAACGTTTGGGTAAAATCATAAAAATGTTGTCGAAGATGACAAAATAAACCCCCAAAATCAATTGTTAAGACTAATTTATTTACCAATAGCAACTCTAGTTTGTATGATTTTCAACAATTGATCTTTCCTTAAAAAAAAAAATTGGAGCCACACAAGTTAGAGAAGGAATTGTGAATTGCATATTTTGGCTATTTTTTGGTTATTCCGTTTACTACTCCAAACTTCCCGTGACTCTCAAGCATTGAGGTCTGATTGTAAAAATATGACTTTTCATCAGCCAATCAGCAGCAAACTTCTAAAGCCTGAGATCACAAAGATCACTATCAAAGTGAGCAAAGAAAACTGGCAGGAGCAGGATTCGAACCTGCAACCTCCGGAATACCGTACCGGCACTCTACCAACTACCAATCTTGCCCTATGTTGGCGGTCTTCCAAATTGTCAGTATCTTTGTTCGGGTGGGCGCTAGTCAGAAGTCATAAACCAACTATCATTAGAAAGTTACATGTACTGTTCTTTCTTTTTTTTCAGGCAGAAAAAAAGTCTGGTAAGGGTGATAAGAAAGGAACAGCAACTACGGCTGCTGTAGCCTTTCCTGTTGAGGTGAGTGAAGATCTGACCTTTCACCCTCAAACTATGGGCCAGTTTCGCGGAGTTGCTCAGCACGAAAAATTTGCTGAGCAAGAAAAGTTTTCCTTCGTAAAAACGGGATTACCAACTAGCGGCGAGAGAAATGGGAGATTTCAAAATCCGGTTATAATACTCGTATCTAGCTCGTAGTCATGCCAACAAAAAGTGACAAGTGAGGTGCCGCATGAAAAGCCCTCCCAATGACTGGATATAGTTTGCAGGATTCGGTGACCACTTGGGCTTTTACAAAAACACTCCAGAGCTGTAATAAAAAGAATGGATGGGCAGGCTATTCATATACCAAGAAGACCGTAAGCAGGTGAATGAAGTTACAATCGGAGACCATGGAGGGCTTTTTAGGGCTGTTCATTTTCGAATACTTCCGTATTTGATTATTCGAAACTGGATTTGACCGCATATTCGATACTCGCCGATCAAGTTTTTCACGTGTCAGCTACAACTGCATGCCGCGCCATTATGCCGGTGTTTTACGTGCAGCGATCGATATTATGGACTGCTCGATCAACATTTTTTTTTGCATGCGCCTGTTGTATCAAGATCATTACGGGTACGTAATGTTCTGATAAGAAACCAAACTTCAGCCTGCGTTTTTCAGAAGGGTTTTACGGACGGGAACGGAAACCTCTGGCCACAAAAAAGTTACCTTAGACAAAAATGTGGCATTTCACACTGCTAAGCTCCGTAACTTTTCGACTAAAATAGCACCCGAGTCGTATCTGTACGTGCATATATATTTTTCCGAATATTCGAACCGGCAAAAGGGTATTTGAATATTCGGTTGACGATCGAATATTTGGTACATTCGGAACAGCCCTAAGGATGTTCCAGTTTTGTTTTTTTGCCGTGTCACAAAAAAATGGAAGTCTTAATTTTTTAAAGGTTGCTCTCAAATACATATATCTGGTTTCCAAAATCAAAACCGAAACGGAATTCAAACCGAATGAATGTTAACAAATCTGGATTTATATCCCACCGCTAATTGTTATAATTTGCAGATGAACCCATGGCCGGCGTACATCCAGGAAAGAGTGGATTTATTTGACAAGCTTAAGGCAGAGGCTGACGCTGAACTAGCCGGTAAGCCGTCTTCAATTCAACTTCACCACCCAACCAACTCCAACTGCTTACGTTTAACTGTTTTGGTCCAATCCAGTGCCCAGATAAGAAGAACCCTATTTTGCTAAATTTTTTTCTTTTTTTAGACTTCGGGACGGTTTCAAATAGTATATTATTCATTTTTGTAAACGCAAGGTGTTTAAAAGGCCAACTTGCACAAGCCGCAAGTAATTTAGGGGAGATAATATTTATCTCTGCATACTTCTGAAGTTTGCTGGGGGGGGGGGGGGGGGGGGGGGGGGCGGCGGCATTGAAAAAAAAAACTACAACATAGTATGCACCTGTGTGAAATACTAATTTCTATTTTTAGATATGTAAAAATACAGTTTAAGGTCTATTTTTGTGACTTTGTTCGTCTCTCAGCCAAGGAGCGTACCCCAATCAAGGTAACTCTACCTGATGGGAAGGAGGTTGATGGCAAGGCGTGGGAGACCACGCCCTATTTGATAGCTGCTGGCATTAGGTAAGATAGCGGTCATTAACTCTAACCCCTCAAAAGCCTTCAAAAACCCTCAAAATCCCTCAAAAGCCTTCAAAATCCTACAAAAGCCTTTTAAACCCTCCGCCTGGTTTTGCTGGACTCTGATGGATATAGACGAATTTCACATTGGCGAAAATAGCACCTGATCTGCTCACTTTGGGTTAGAAAGTGCTAAGTGCTAGGCTCAGTGCTAAGTGCTAGGCTCAGTGCTAAGTGCTAGGCTCAGTGCTAAGTGCCAGGCTCAGTGCTAAGTGCTAGGCTCAGTGCTAAGTGCTAGGCTCAGTGCTAAGTGCTAGGCTCAGTGCTAAGTGCTAGGCTCAGTGCTAAGTGCTAGGCTCAGTGCTAACTAAGTGCTAGGCTCAGTGCTAAGTAAACAGCCTAGATGTACACTGTATATTTCAGTTATTTGTGTGCGATTTATACATGGTAAAATCTTTTCAATTTTGAAAAGTCACCGATGGAATCGTTCAAAAACAATCTAATGCTGGTAAGTTTATTCAAGGATCGTTGTTCTGTAAAATAGTTGAATATCAGAAGGGGCAACGGGTTCTGATTAACCCTGTTGCCTCTGGTTATCAATTGTCGAGATTGGGGCTGTGCGGCCAAGCGTAATGCAAACAATAGGCACCACACTGATTATAGTGGTCCTATTCATCACACTCGTTACAATCCCATTCAAGAACAATATAGTTGAAACATGAATGGGTTGAGTATGAGCAGGAATGTGGCTATGTCAACAGGCACCGGTGTTTTTCATTACACCGCGGCTGTGGCCGTCATCTAGCTACAAGTGGTTAACAAGAGTCGAGTGAATTTGATTTTTATCCCGAGCCCCTTCAGGTTTTCTCTGGATACTCTGCCGAATCCAACAGAATCCGGGTTTGGCAAAGTGTGAAGCCTGTTGAATCCAGCAAAATCTAGTAGCTAAAACAAGAGGCATTTTGTTTACTGCAGTTTCCAACAAAATCCAACAAAATCGCCACTGTGGGATCTTATTGGATTTAGAATGGTTAGGGTTAATTTGATTTCAGTTGTGTTTTTGTGCTTACTCTCCTATCGTCTTTCCTTTGCACTTGAAACAAACCGGTGTTTTTTCCCCCTTGTCAATCCAGCCAAGGGCTTGCCGACAATTCCGTCGTGGCCAAAGTGAACGGCGTCCTGTGGGACCTAGACCGACCTCTGGAGGCGGACAGCAAAGTGGAGCTGCTTAAATTCACTGACGACGAGGGGCAGCAGGTCTTCTGGCACTCCAGCGCCCACATGCTGGGCGAAGCGATGGAGAGGCATTATGGGGGTTGTCTGTGCTACGGCCCGCCCATCGAAGGAGGCTTCTACTACGATACGTTCTTGGAAGGAAGGTGGGTGGAGCTTAACCATTCTGGCCGGCTCTTATTAATGATTCTGGTATGCCAATACGGGCTTGTGCAGCCAAGCGTAATGCAAACAACAGGCAAACAATGGATTGAGTACGTGAAGGAATGCGCATATAGACAACAACTGGCCATCCGTATTTAACAGGTTAAGTCTAGATTCCATATATGAGTGCCGACAGAAAGCAAAACGGCAAGTGGCAGACTGTCGGGGCCAAGACGATTCATGATGTTTCAAACTTTGGGATATGAAAGAATACATGTAGGGCTTGTCAACTGTAAAAATCTTCCAATCCCAAATTGACTTTTCAGTGAACAATTGCGATTTTGTCGTAGGGCTGTTCATTTTATTAAAAATATTTTAGTATTTGATTATTCGAAACTGGGTTTGACAGAATATTTGAAACTCGCCGATCAAGTTTTTCGCGCTTCAGCTGCAACTGCATGCCGTGCTGGAAAAAGTTGCACGCAAAGCACGCCAGTGTTTTACGTGCGGCGATCGATATTATGGACTGCCCGATCGACATTTTTTTTTTGCGTGCGCCTGTTGTATTAAGATGATTACGGGTACATATAATGTTCTGATTACAAGAAACCAAACTTCAGCCTGCGTTTTTGTGTCAAGGATTTTATAGACGGGAACAATAAACCTCCGTCCACAAAAAGTGACCGCCGAAAAATGCAGCATTTGACACTGCTAAAGCGCCGTAACTTTTCTATTAATATACCATCAGAGTCGCATCTCCACGTGCATATATATTTGAATATTCAAACCGGCAAAAAGGTATTCGAATATTCAGTTGGCGATCGAATATTGGGTATATTTGGGACAGCCCAAATGTTTCGCTGATTCTGTGCTGCCTGGCCACTCTTTTCATTGATCACTATAAATGTTGCTTTGAATTACCAAGCCAGTGTCGCTTGCTGGTTATAAAGATCACCTTCTCATGATGGCTGTACCGTTGATTATGATTGCAGACAAGTAAGGATGGGACATTTACACGTTTAAACCAAACAAATTCAAATCCGATTAGAAATTATCCCCGTTTAAACGGAACTCAAATTTTAGAAATGGGACCTTGTATTTACGCAATCTACATTCAGTTTTATTTACACAGAATCCAGGATCTTTGTAAAGTTATTTAATTTACAAAGACATACAAACGCCTTTAGTACGACACAGTGTATACAATTGTTTGTGTTTGATGTTTTCAATACGCCGCTGGGCCACGATCAATGCTCGACGCGGACGGCACCTCTCTTACGTCCCACACAAATACCGGGACTGGCGGCAGCCTTTTTGCAATTGTTGACTAAACGTTTAAACGCTACGGGAAAGTTTTGCTGAACGTTTATCAAATTAAACGTAAATTCGCATCCTTACAGACAAGTCTCAAGCAACGACTTCAAGATGCTGATGGAGATCATGAAGAAGATACAAAAAGACAAGCAGCCGTTTGTCCGGCTTGAGATGAAGAAGGAAGACCTTCTCAAGATGTTTGATGTGAGTTGAATCAAAGTTGTCAGATTTACACTGTTAGGTGTTGTCCACCCAAATTGTCATTCCCCTGAGATGTATTTTGAGGTGAGGAAAAAATAGAAACAAAATGAATTCAAATTGCTGACGCCGACAGTGCAGGAAGTTCACTGACCATTTCAGTTTTACGGAGCCCCTAAAGGAATGGGCACGACTTCCGTTTGAACGGAAGAACATTTTGTTATCTTGCAATCTGCGGCATTCAGACAAAATATTCATTTCGTTTGAAATGTTATATCATTCTCTCGAAATAATTGTAGTATAGACTTCTTCGCAAATATAAATACTGCCTGGTTGAGACGTTACGTCACAAGGAATGAGACTGCTTTTCCTTCCCACAATGCCTTTTGACCATTGTGACATCTCAAGCAGGCGGTATTTGCGAAGTTATGGAAGGCCTTGTGACAAATGAAGTGAAATCACTCATACAAGATGTATCCTGTCCGGGGCTTAGAATCAAGTTTTGGTGTATGAAATACGATATACATTCCCTAGGCTTTCCATATCAATAGTAATTTGGAGAGAATGAAATAAATTTCATGGTAACCAAAATATTCCAAGGGAACGATAATACGTTTTGAGGGAATGAATTACATTTTGAGGGAATGAATTACATTTTGAGGGAATTAATTACATTTTGAGGGAATTAATTACATTTTGAGGGAATTAATTACATTTTGAGGGAATGAATTACATTTTGAGGAAATTAATTACATTTTGAGGGAATGAATTACATTTCAAGGGAATTAATTACATTTCAAGGGAACAAAATAAGGCCAAAAAAAATAACTTGTTTTGCCCTTAAATGAGAGAAATCAGGAGGGTTGGTTGGTGATTATATTTTTTTTTACCATCCTGAAATCATTTTCTTTACCATCCATGAAATCAATACTACATGTCATGTAACTCGGAAGTCGGAGGCATAAAGTAAGCTTATTTAAAAGTGAGATCGCGAAATGCACGATTGTGTCATCGTAGCTGTATTTAAAGACAATGATTTTAATTAAACTTGTTAAATTTGTGCGGGAAAAGGTGAGATTTTGAAAATTCCTTTAAAAATAAATTAAAATAAATTATAAAAATACAAAATAAATAAATAAATTTAAAAAATATAAGACTTTTAGGGTCGGTCACGGAGGACAACTCAACTATTTATTTTTTTGGCCTAAAAAGAATAGGAGCCTTGAGACGCTGGTGGCAGCAGACATACCGGTCCCTTTTGCTTGTTCTGAGCATGTGCGCGTAGTTCTGAGCATGTGCGCGTAGTTCTGAGCATGTGCGCGTAGTTCTGAGCATGTGCGCGTAGTTCTGAGCATGTGCGCGTAGTTCTGAGCATGTGCGCGTAGTTCTGAGCATGTGCGCGTAGTTCTGAGCATGTGCACGACTGGTGAGAACAATGGAAAAGGACTGGTATGCCTGCTGGTATGCATTTAATCAAATCAAATCAAATCATAACGTGATGCACCATCCACGTTGTCTACCCAAATGGACATATTGTGTACCCTCAACAGTTTTCACAGAATAAATGTAAAACCTTAACAATTATATTATACTGCTATAATTGACTACATGGATTGACTATCTCTTGCAGTACAATATTTTCAAGAAGCGTATTCTGAATGAGAAAGTCACCACACCAACCACTACAGTATACAGGTAATGATTCATTAAATGTTGAACCTTAATGTTCACTATAGTCTGTTTTCCTTTCATCTCAAGATCTTTCCTGCTTCGAGAGGAATATTAATTCCAACCTCTTGTATCTTTGATTCTATTTCTTTTTTGTAGCTCTTTTTGTAGGAATGAACAAACTCCTCACTCTTTCCTCTGTGTCTTAAAACCAAATCGGCTTTTACTAATCCAGCGGGGTTTTGCCCTGGAGCATTGGATTCTCATGACTTTCCAAGTTTTTATCTCACGAAACGGTTCAGACACTTGACATCATATACTACACGTACACTTACATATCTGTGCCCTGTACAGGCTAACCTAATTCCACGTCTTCTGTTCTAAGAAAGCCGGCTTTTTGGGATTAAGCTTAATACATGGCCGCAGAATTAGCGATACCTGTGCATCTGAACAGCTCTGTTCGACGGGATTAAGGATTTCAAAAGAGCCAGAGGAAGATTGTTTCTGTGACCTTTGCAGACAAATAGCTGCCACTATGGCCCAGAATTCTATAAACAAATCCTGGTAATGCAACCTACACCATGCTTGGGGAAGCCCTGGAGGAAGTTAAAGACGACAAATACCTTGGGATAATCCTACAAAACAATCTTAAATGGGATAAACAAACAAACGTCATGCAGCAGCAAAAGCTACGAAAGTACTGAACTTCATACAAAGAAACTTCCACAATTGCTCCAAAACATTCAAGGAAAATCTCTATACTACGCTTGTACAACCTCACTTGGAATACGCCTCAACAGCCTGGAATCCTGGAACTAAATCAAATCAGAAGATCCTTCAGAAGGTTCAACGAAGGGCTGCCAGATTTGTAAACAACGACTATAAACCAAAATCTTCTGTGACTGACATGCTACATAAACTGAACTGGGACTCGATGGAACAAAGACGCCTGAATCAAAGACTTAGTGCCCTTCACAAAATGATCAACGGTGAAATCGACGTCAACCCCGACCTATACATCAAGACGAAAGTAAATAGGACTAGACGCTCGCATAACAAGCAGTTCGAAATTGTTCATCACACATCAACTCCTCATATACAGTCTATTTTTTGTTGAAACCGTCAAACTATGGAATGTCTTGCCCAACCAAATGTGACCCGCTCCAGAAAAAGGTGATATAAGCCGCGCTATGCATTTACGTGTAATAGCCCTTTCAACGTTGAGAGGGTGAAATTTTCTTCAAAATTCTTTTCTTTTTTTTTCTTAAATGACATCTTAAATATCTAAAGTTTCAGGTTTGGTGCACAACAATGTTGATTTCAGTAAATAAAGTGAAAAAAATTACCTTTTTAGAGTGCATCGTTCCATTTCATTGTATTAGAACTAGCTATTTCAAAGCCTGTTTTCTCTGTTGTGCAATTTGAACTCCATAAAACTAATTAATATGCAAAAACGCAATATCTCCAGAACGGAAAGGGCTTTGGAGCTCTATCATGTACCAAATAAAAGCTTACATTGCGGGCTTTCCAAACATACATAAAACTCATTTTTCATATTTTGCGACATAATATACCTTTTTCCAGAGTGGGTCACAATTAGTCAACTCTACTTCCACAAAACCGTTTAAGGAATCCCTCAAAACATTCTACGACAGCCCTCACAGGCTAGATTTAAACACTTAATTGCGCCCATCTCTCGTCAAGGCTTCCAGTTATATTCCCAAGAGGAAGAATTCCGGAAGTGTAGACTACAAGACAAGAAAAGACAATCCTCAAATGTGCACGTATCCTTTAAAGAGGAAGTTCAGTGGTGAGAGAAGTCTGCGTCATTTTTCATTTTTATGTAGATTGCGTATTGTAAATTCAAACGGACTTTTGAGAGCTATTTTTATCAAGTCCCCTCTAGCCTGCTGGTGCCATTTGTCTAAAAGTCGTCGCTGCGGGCAGCAAACAATTTGACATCATAGGATGAACTCCCATTTTTTGTCTAGCACTAGGCATAAAAAGGGGAGTTCGTCCTATGACGTCGATTTGTTTGCCGTCCACAGCGACGACTTTTTGGGATTGGATTTTTTTTTTACAAGTACCCGGGTATCCGTGTTTCTTTTAAATCAGGTGCCCGATTCCCGTACTTACCCTTAAATGCACACCCTAGTCAGTGATGTAGTCGAGACCATCACAAGACCATTCCCAAGACCATTCCCAAGACCCATTCCCAAGACCCAAGACCCATTCCCAAGACCCATTCCCAAGACCCATTCCCAAGACCCATTCCCAAGACCCATTCCCAAGACCCATTCCCAAGACCCATTCCCAAGACCCATTCCCAAGACCCATTCCCAAGACCCAAGACCCATTCCCAAGACCCATTCCCAAGACCCATTCCCAAGACCCATTCCCAAGACCCATTCCCAAGACCCATTCCCAAGACCCATTCCCAAGACCCATTCCCAAGACCCATTCCCAAGACCCATTCCCAAGACCCATTCACAAGACCAGCTTGTTACAGGCACAAGTAACATGCATAAACCATGACAAAGGAATGCTTTTATTACAGTTCATTTGAATAGCTTGAGACTTGAATTAATAATAACCGGCATTTAAGAACGCTCAACATAGTAAACTATATCACAGCGCTTACAATATTATTACCCCTGCTCATCGGGCCCATTAATCATTCCTAAAGCATTCTCAACTCCCTGATGAGTATACAGCCCCGGCTGCAAGTTAAGCGCACATGGGCTAATCAAACACATAACCATCACTGCCCTCACAGGTACCCATTTACTCCTTGGTGGAGAGAAGCAACTTGTGACAAAGTGCCTTGCTCAAGGACACACGCACCATGACCCCAGCCGGTCTCAAACCCACAATCTGCAGTATCACTGAAATCTTGAGTTCGGTACACTAAGCCACGAGGCCACAGCACTCCACGAATTAAGACTGAAGGTCTTGTGCTAGTCTTGTGCTGGTCTCGACTACATCACTGACCCTAGTCTCTAAAAACAATTGGTGTCTGCATCTTTTTTTCAGGTGTGGCCCTCTCATTGATCTGTGTCGTGGGCCTCATGTCAAGCACACTGGGAAGGTCAAGGCACTGTCGATCGTCAAGGTTAGTGTCCTTAAAGCTTGCGTACAAATACCCTAACCCCCTAATGGTTCACCAGGAACACCCTGCTCAATCCAACAGAGTCCAACGGTGACTCATAGGAGTTTTCCTGCTCAATCCAAGCAGTCCAACACAGTCCAGTTAGGGTTTACAGTATTGGTAGAGCAGACAAAATAGTTGCGGGCTATGTTCATACTTGTGCAATTTATAAAAAAAATTAAGTTTAAAAGATTAAGTTTAAAAGATTAAGTTTAAAAGATAACAGAAGTTTGAGCTACGTCCATCATCTAAGTCATGAGAAAAAGTGGAAAACTTTTTTCAACGGTGATTTTTTGTTCACGTTCCTATGTGCTCATTTCGATTTGCCAAATTGAAATGAGCAATGACGTTTATAGAGGTCTTCAGATACTATTTTCTAGAAGATGACGGCACTTCAGACGGGAAAACTTCAGGAGGATAGGTGCTGGTATGATCTTTATAAACGTGAAGCTTTCAGATTGAAAACTATTTTTTGTAAATGCGAAATTAATCATCTAAAACTGTCCAAATCTGTCAAAATTCAATGCCTATATTGCTGGATTCTGATGAACATGGTAATTCAGTGCTCTGGATTTGCTTCAACCCTAACCTTCCCAAATCCTCCAAAATCCGCTCTGCCAAATGGAGGAATTTGGAGGACTGAGGGTCTTTGGAAGTTGAAGCATCGGACGATTTTGCAGGATTTGAGGGCATTAGAGGATTTTGCCTCTGGAGGAAAATGGAGGATCCAGGTCATCAGGCCCAATCTGATGCTGGATTATTTCGGAGGATTGAGTTTATTGGGGTGTTTATCCGAAACCCACTGGAGGATTTTTGCAGGATTCAGGCAGTGGTCCCCAGTAACAAACATAGGAGGATTTTGGAATCGGAGGATATTGGAGGCTTCGGGTTACATGTAGGAAAAATGATAGAGGGAGTTGGGGTTAATTGAAACATACATGTAGACAACTGACCGGTATGACTACCAAGCCTGACAAATCACTCACACATAGGAACACCTGTATTAATGTTGTGCACAGGAGATGACTGACCCTCATGTATCACTGAGATCTGACCATCAGCAAGAAAGTCTGATATTAGGGTGAGCCATTGACTGCCAGCCCCATAAGACTGGACCCTGATGTGACTTTGGTCTAATATTCTTTCAGAACTCTGCTACCTACTGGGGCGGGAATGCCGAGGCGGAGTCCTTGCAGCGTATCTACGGCATCTCGTTCCCGGACACCAAGCAGCTCAAGGAATGGCAGCATTTCCAGGAAGAGGCAACGAAGCGTGACCATCGCAAGCTCGGTCGGGTAAGACAGATTCAACCCCCAACCGTGGTGGAATGTTCAGTTCTTTCCTACCAGAGCTGTACTTGAGTCCCTGCAAGTCCTTTCACAAGTCCTTTCGCAAGTCCAGTCAGAAGTCCTTCCATAAAGCCGGTCACAAGTGACTGGATGAACAATGACGAAGGAATACCTTTGTCAACGCTCACTTGAATAGCTTGTGATTGGGGTTAGGACTGGAGGGCTTGTGATGGACTTGCAGGGACTTGCAGGGACTTGTGATGGACTCGACTACATCCCTGTTTCCTACTTTCTTCTTAAAATCTGATTGACCCTTTTGGAGTGCCGAATACCAGCGAAGACGGTTTCGCTTTTCAATACTGTGGTCTTTCAATTCTGAAATGCTTGAAAATTTTACGGTAAATTCATATATTTTAAAGACCTTGACAACATGTTAAATGTTGTGTACACGATTGGTAATCCTCAAATTTGTTTTTTACTGAATTATTAGGAAATACCTTACTAGACTGTCAGTTAATAGTAGTCTCAATTATCCTGTGAAATGATGGCACCTGATGTGCTGTCGATGTCAAGAAAAGTGGAAATTTATATCGTTTTCCAACGATTTCCTGCCGGCAATCATTGGAAAACTGCCCTGTAGCCTTTAGTCAAGGCGTGCGTGGCTACCTGGACGAGTGGTGCGCCCCAGACATGCTGGCATATTTGAGGCGCGTCACACGTCCAGGTAACCACGCGCGCCTTGACTAAAGGTTATCATCCGCCCGATGGTTGAAAACGAATGCCTTTTTTCGCCATCCAACAACGCAAAACTTTGAACAGGTCAGTGGAACAATATTTCCTATAAAATACTAACCGCCAAATCCGCCCATTTCTGAAAATTGCAACAATGACCAATCATGTACACTACCTTTTAATATCCAAATACACATTACTCGACCTGTCTGGCTGTTCAGATGACCACTTTAATGAAGAATGTAGAAAAGCAGAATTTAGGACGATGGATTATCCACCAGACTTTCATTGCTCGTGACTCTGCAGGATCAAGAGCTGTATTTCTTCCATGAGCTGAGTCCAGGAAGCTGTTTCTTCCAACCCAAGGGGGCTCACATCTATAACACGCTCATCGATTTCATAAAGGTCAGTTGAATTATATGCCTATATTTAACCCTAACTCCCTACATACAGTGGTGTGCAAAATTATTCGGACACTGGACATATCTGAAGAAATTGATATTTAATGCCTAATACAATGCCTGGTTTACTCTTTTCACCTGTATTAAATAGAAAAGGTAATTGTTGTGAGCATACATGTAGCTCACATTAGTATCTGCCAGTCCTACCATCTTTTTTTTTATCAAACTTTACTCTAATACTTGGTGTGTCCACCCTTGGCAGCAATCACTGCGGCACATCTTTCGGGCATAGTGTCTCTATATTTCCTGAGAGTTTCTACACTAATGCTGTTCCAAGTCTTCTAAAGTTCATTCCAGAGGGTTTCATTTGAAAGTACATTGGTATATTGATTGCCATTTCATCACAAACAACTAACGTACCTAAAATATGCCAAGTGTTCGAATAATTTTGCACACCCACTGTACTACCTGAATCCTCCAATATCCTCCGATTCCCAAATCCTCCAATGTTTGTTACCGAGGACCACTGCGTAAATCCTGCAAAATCCTCCAGTGGGTTTTGGATGAACCACCTTGTATCCTCAATCCTGGATCCTCCATTTTCCTGCAAAAAATCCAAAGACCCTCGATCCTCCAAATTCCTCCATTTGGCAAAGAGGATTTTAGAGGATTTGGGAAGGTTAGGGTTAATAATTTGAACTGGAAACGAGGTTTGTGGCATTTCTTCCATGGTGTATATTAAGGATGGGAATCTACATTTAATTCGATAAACGTTCAGCAAAACGTTCCTGTGACGTTTAGTCAACATTTCCGCGCCGAGCATTAATTTTGGCGATTCGACATTTTGAAAACATCAAACAAATTGTATACACTGTGTATCATTGACACAATAGGTACCGTAGTTACCGATCATTGAGAGATGTATCAATTAAACTTCTTGGAATGTGATCAAGTACTAAAGGCGTTTCTTATGCTTTGTAAATTAAATTAAATTGACAAACATTATAGATTCTTTGTTAATAAAATGGAGGGTAGATTGCGTAAATACAAGGTCCAATTTTTGAAATTTGAGTTCCATTTAAACGTGTGGGAAAATTTTTAAACGGATTTGATATTTTTTTCGTTCAAACGTTTAACCCTAACCCCCTAGGGTGCATGCAAAATCATATCAAAATTGGAGGATTCAGGACTGTTAGGGTTTTAAACGTGTAAACGTCACATCATTAGTGTATATTAATAATGCATGGGGGTTGCGTATGCTCAAAATAATGCACACGGATTCCAATTTTTGATTTTCTTGGGGCAGAGCGAGTACTGGAAGCGTGGGTTCCAGGAAGTGATCAGCCCAAACATCTACAACAGCAGGCTATGGGAGACGTCGGGGCATTGGCAACACTACTCGGTACGTTGATACGGGAGGGTGATACCTAGTCAGTTTCCCGTGTGGTTTGTTAGACGTTATTATAGTTAAACAGTTGTATCTTCATTGAGTGGTTTATGACTTCAGACTACCTCTGATGTGTATTAATGTACTTCATACATATTCATGAGCGAGCGCTGAATGCTAATTGGTCAATTCACCATCATGTGCCAGCGGATATTTTTGCTAAGCGAACAGGGTTTCGAATGTGCCCACTGTTTCTGAAAGAAGCGTTGCGAAAGAGAAGGAACGTTTTGACTTTTGAAACGCTTCCCAAATGATGTAGGTTAAAAGGCTCTCCAACTCGAGCAACTTCAGTGTACATCTGAAGTACTTAACGTTAATATACAAAATTGGCCAAAAAACAAACAAAAGACTACAAGAACAGCATTTTTTTCTCTGCTTTCCCAGCATTTATGCACACAGAACTTTAAACAGGTCAGTGTTACAGTATTTGCTGTAAAATACTGACCCCCAAATCCATTCATTTTTGAAAATTACTGCCAAAGAAAATGTAGTTTACTACCTATAACATTAATCCTAACTACCCCAAGCCTTACAAACTCCAACAGCAGGTTGTGTTGAATTTTGATGGGTTCAGGACTGTAGCGCCTTGGCACCATTACTTTACATGGAGCTACGATGCCCCAATTTGTCCAAGTCCAAAGAATGCGCCATAGGTATACTGTACAGTGTTGGATTTTGACAGGTTGAGGACACTTCTTAGTAAAAATGCCTAGAGGGTTAGGGTTAAAAAACTATTTACTCCCCTTCCCTAATTTTTTACAAGAATGAGAACATAAATTGCATAATTATTCGTTCTGTGTTTTTTACATGGTTTAATTCTGACGTATCTCATTTCTCCAGGATAACATGTTTTCATTTGACGTAGAGAAAGAGACATACGCATTGAAGCCAATGAATTGCCCGGGCCACTGGTAGGTACCATTATGAATAAACATTTTAATGTTTGTTTTTATTTAGATTTTGGTGTATAATATACCTATTTAAAAAAAAGAAACAGCTTTCAGGGAATATGAAATGATCCCTAACTGCATGCATGTAGCTTAATGAGAATATACCAGCCACCTACAGCAAGCTTAACAATGTGTAGTCCAAATGGGAACAGCTGTAAGATTACACAAAGGAATGTTGACATTGAGTCACAGTAATTTACCATAAGGAAATGGGAACTTGGCTTAAGATTTGAAGCATTTTGTAGTTTTCCATTAACCCGTCCCCCAAAGTTGTAATCAAGTCCGGTCACAAGTCCGGTCACAAGTCCGGTCACAAGTCCGGTCACAAGTCCGGTCACAAGTCCGGTCACAAGTCCGGTCACAAGTCCGGTCACAAGTCCGGTCACAAGTCCGGTCACAAGTCCGGTCACAAGTCCGGTCACAAGCTACATGGGATGAACAATAACAAAGGAATGCTTTTGTTATATAGTGTGTTTGAATAGCATGTTACATGGCTTGAGACCAGAATTGTGAAGTGACTTGTGATTGACTTGTGATTGACTTGATTACAACTCTGCCGTCCCCTATACATTGACCAAATTCTCAAATTTATAAATAAATGTTTAAATTGAACAAAGAAAACTGGCAGGAGTGGGATTCGAACCTGCGACCTCCAGAATACCGTGCCGGCGCTGTACCAACTGAGCTATCTTGCCCTATGTTGGCGGTCTCCCAAATTGTCAGTGTCATTGTTCCGGGGTGCTAGTCAGAAGTCCCGGTAGAGTGCCGCTGTGGTATTCCGGTCCTACCAGTTTTCTTTCGTTCACTTAGAAAATGTATTCAAATTTACCTAGTCAGTTTCCCTGGTGGTTTGTTTGACAAATATCAAAATAACCGATATGTTTATTTCACCCACTTCAGTCTTATCTTTGATCACCGCCCACGATCGTGGCGCGAGCTGCCCCTCCGCCTGGCGGACTTTGGCGTCTTGCATCGCAACGAGCTGTCTGGCACCCTCACTGGGCTAACTCGGGTCAGGCGCTTCCAGCAAGACGATGCGCACATATTCTGCACCCAGGATATGGTAAGAGCACTGAACCTCTGCAAAAATGTTGAGCATTCACATAATTTATGTTGTGCATTCGAACCGGGTACCCTAGTACCCGACCGCTAATGTCAGGAACCGGTTCCAGATTATGGAATCGAGTACCCGTAACTGAAATAACATATTACCCAGTAATTTCTCAATGAAAAATAATTTTTTTAAATTTCATTTGGGGGGAATTTTCAATATGAAAACCAGTTTGTGACGCTTGCGAAAATGCAATTTACACCGTAAAGCTATAGAGCTCACTGCGCACACTTGCATCTTGCTGCATTGATGCACCGATGTGGTAGTATTAACCTGTGGACGTTTACGAACAAAATGAACACCAGTTTCCTGTAACCTGCTTCCCTTCCATCTATAATCGTTCACGATTCAAATGAAATGTGAATAGATACCTTCTACCCCGGTGATTTCTTGTCTTTTGTAGCCCACACCTTAAGTGGCCTTTTGGCCTTGTGTTGGCGATACCCCCCCCCCCCCCCAAAAAAAAAAAAAACAACTATGAACAGTGATAGGCCAGTTTGTCAGTATCTTTGTTTAAGGGCGCCAGTCAGCAGTGATGTAGTCGAGGCCATCACAAGGCCACACAAGACCCTGCAAGGCCAGCACAAGGCCAGCACAAGGCCAGCACAAGACCAGCACAAGGCCAGCAGTCTTAATCCAAGTTTTAAGCTATTCAAATGAGCTGTAATAAAAGCATTCCTTTGTCATGATTTATGCATGTTACTTGTGCCTGTTGCAAGCTAGCCTTGTGCCTGGCCTTGTGCCTGGCCTTGTGCCTGGCCTTGTGCCTGGCCTTGTGCCTGGCCTTGTGCCTGGCCTTGTGCCTGGCCTTGTGCCTGGCCTTGTGCCTGGCCTCGACTACAACACTGCTAGTCAGAAGTCATAAACTAACGTCCTAGACTTTTGATTCCTAACCAGATCCAACAAGAGATCATGGGTTGCCTGCAGTTCTTGAAGCATGTGTACGACACCTTCGGCTTCACCTACAAGTTGGTTCTCTCCACCCGCCCCAAGAAGTTTCTGGGAGAAATTGAAGTTTGGGATAGTGCTGAGAAGGTACACGAGTGTCCTTAACCATTCTGGCCGGCTCTTATTAATGGGGTGCTGGTATGCCAATACAGGCTTGTGCAGCCAAGCGTAATGCAAACAATAGGCAAACAATGGATTGAGTATGCACAGGAATGCGCGTATAGATGACAACCGGCTAGGTGGTCTTTTGTTTTTTTTTACGTCCCGTAATGATCTTGATACAACAGGCGCATGCAAAAATATGTCGATAGGGCAGTTTATTATATCGATCGTCGCACTTAAAACACCGGCGTGCTTTGCGTGCATCTTTTTACCGGCGCGGCATGCAATTGCAGCTGACGCGTGAAAAACTTGATCGGCGAGTTTCGAATATTCGGTCATACCTAGTTGCGAGTAATCGAATACTTAATTATTAAAAAATGAACAGCCCTATTGGCCCCTTATTCGCACTTCCGGGTTGAAAGAGAGGCTCTCAGTGCTAAACAAACACAGTGCCATTCAATAAATTCATTCATGCATAAATGATTCACGCCATAAATAGCAGCATGGCACGTGTTGGGCACAGAAAGTTGTGTACTTACCACCGAGATCCTCGCTTTAAAACCCGGAATTGCGCAGATCGTTGCTATTTCCGTCAATTCGGGATTCATCCATTGATACCTCATTTTTGTGATGATTTCAGCAACTTGCTGCCACCCTGAATGAATTCACCGAAGACTGGAAGTTGAATCCGGAGGACGGTGCCTTCTATGGCCCCAAGGTAAGCGTTGGAGAGAAGAATAATAATACGCCAAGAATAAAGGCCGGTTCATTACATTGTACTTCAAGCAAATTTGAGGGCAAAGCGAATTCGTCTGGGTAACGGCGAACGTCACACTGAAAAAAACCAATTTTTGACGTCACAAAATCTGCTTCGCTTCTGCATTCGCATGAAGTATGAACCGGCCTTTAGGCCTTGTTTTATGTTGAATCAAACCAATTGAAATTTTGTTTTTAACTACTTTGTCAATCCATAGCATTGTAAACAAACTCCTTTTTCATTTGCGTATTTGTAACCTCTGTATCAATTGATTTTCAACTGAAATAAACAGTCTCTGAACTTCACTGAGGAAAAAAAAATAATAATAATGTGATCTTTATCCAGGTTGAGTAAAAAAAATTAAATGGAATTGAACCTTCAAAATGTTCAAGTTTTTGAAATTTCGATGATTTTATTTTTTATTTTTGTTTTTCCCCCAAATTGTTTTTTGACCCAACCACCCACCGACCCATCCACCCCAATATTCGATCTTAAAATATTTATTATCCATTCAATAAAAAAAATAATAAAATGTCCAGTTCAGTGACGGCGTGATGCAGCTGTCGGTCTTACTCACTTGAACATGTGTCCTGATGACGACTTGTTTCATTAGTCAATAAAATGGGGGAATGATTGGTTGCAGTCATTTCTTTTCTTATTGAAAAGTCAATTTCGATTTTTCAATATTTTCCTTGACCCACCCACCCACCCACCCACATTTTCGGAAAAAGAACATCAAAACTTAAAACACTGACAATTTTGAATGGCGCCTGAAGTCAGAGTTGTAGTCGAGTCCCTACAAGTCCTTTCGCCAGTCCAGTCAGAAGTCCTTTCATAAAGCTGGTCACAAGTAACTGGATGAACAATGACAAAGGAATGCCTTTGTCAAAGCTCATTTGAATAGCTTGTCTACGTCCCTGCCTGAAGTAAATCACAAAATGTGCATCTCTTTGGTTAACTAACCTATTTCCAAGGTCTAAATGTAACTACGTTCTTTGCGGGACAGAGTCAGAAATAGTTCCGTCAAAGGAAACTCTAATAACATGTACATGTTCAATGGTAGATTGATATCAGCATACAAGATGCACTGCGACGCTCCCATCAGACGGCCACCATCCAGCTGGACTTTCAGCTTCCAATCCGATTCAACCTTAAGTACTCCAGGTAACGTTGAACCCTTTCCTTACCAATGTCAAGTGCTTCCCTCACCCTGCCTGTCACAAAATATTGTGTAGGCATCAGGGCTGTAGTGGAGTCCATCACAAGTCCATCACAAGTCCCTGCAAGTCCATCACAAGCCCTCCAGTCCTAATTCCAATCACAAGCTATTCAAATGAGCTTCGACAAAGGCATTCCTTTGTCATTGTTCATCCACCAAACCGTCAACATGTATAGAAAAATAATGTTCAATCAAGGAATAGCACTGTATCATACACGGAATTTAATTTCAGAATTTTTAAACTGTCGATTCCTGTAGCGCACTCTTTGAATTTGGTATTCGAAAGCCAAAATCAAAACTTCTCGTAGCCCCTAAAATTTTTGAACAAGTCATCATGTTTAATCAAAAGTGACATGATTTTGACTTTCTGCTGGTTTTGAAAATGGACCTTTGTCACTTGTCACTTGTGACCGGCTTTATGAAAGGACTTCTGACTGGACTTGCAAAAGGACTTGTGAAAGGACTTGCAGGGACTCGACTACAGCTCTGGTAGGCATCAAGCACTTTTAGGGTGAGGTGAGTTGGTCTCGCCAATGGTGTAAGTTACCCCGCCTTGAACTAAAGGTCTGAAAATTGGGATATTTTTCTTTGGTATCTATTGAAGATTTATCCTCTATTTAGATCTGGAGCAAGGAAAACCGTAAGGGTGTTAGGGCTGGCAACCTAAAATGTGGCCAACCCCACCACCTCTGTTGTAGCCCTTTAACTGGAGTGGCTTTAAGCCTTGCATTGGACGACTTCTGTAAAAATTGAAAACTTTATGAGTTATCTTTAAGACTGATGTTGAATTTGGAGTCTGTCATATATTTCCAGATTCTATAGTCCAATAGACGAATCCTGGCCTGAGTCTGAGGCAGTATTAGCAAAAAAAGTAGAATTAAAATTAACTTGAGTCCTAAACTCCAAAAACAGACTTGGGTCCGGATGTCTTAAGCCCTGGTTCCAGCCAAGACTAGATCCTGGACTCCAGCATACTTTTTGAATGTCTAATGGTCTTAGAAGCATGTCCGGACTCACCAAGTCCAGACTCACCAAGACCAGGCCTCACCAAGACCAGGCTTCACCAAGACCAGGCTTCACCAAGACCAGGCTTGATTCCAAGACCATTGTTATTTGAAAACATACTTTGGAATCTAGAATCAAGTGTATGCTTGAGCCATGGCTCTGGCCAAGTCCAGATTTGAATTTAATTTTTTGGTTTTGACCACCCAGTGGACCCAGTTCACTTTCTCACTGTGTTGGCATCAGACTTAGATCGGGACTCGACGACACCTGGTTCGCATGCCAAAATCTCAAAAAATTATTTGATTTCATCACGTGTGACCGCTCCAAGCAGCACGAGAATGATAACCCCTAATTTTTTGTATAAACTGTGGTTTCGAAATGTGCCTAAAAACATTAACCAAAAATGTCATAAAGTCTCGGTGTGAAAAAAAGCACTGTGACACTCCCAGTTCATTGAGAGTTCATTGCTTGCCCTTGGGCCAATTTCATTGAGCTGCTTAAGCAAACAAAACCTTGCTTAATAAAATCATGTTGCCAGCCAAAATTCCATGTGATTCATATTGCTTGTGACTGGTATTTAGTTGTTGTTTGCTTAGCTTGACAATCACATGGAGTTTTGGCTGGTAACCTGATTTTTATTAAGCAAGGTCTTTTTGTGCTTAAGCATTTTTTTTCTTTCTTAACCCTAACCCTGCCAGACGCTGCACAGTGCATCTGTGGTGACAGCTTGACCTTGCTGCACTCTGCACACAAGTCAATGTGACAAAGTATGCAATCTGATGCATCTGGCAGGGTTTCTAGCCAAAATACCCTGGAGGGTTAGGGTTAAGCAGCTCTATGGAATTGGCCTCAGCATTCAGAAATAACCTGCAATGTGTTTAATAATGTTTTATCTTCACAGTCCAGAGGGGGATGAGAAGAGGCCAGTCATGATTCATCGTGCCATCCTGGGCTCCGTGGAGAGGTGCATTGCCATTCTCACTGAGAGCTACGGAGGAAAATGGTAAGCTATTTACCCCTTGTGTCTGGCTGTAATTTATGGGGAGCTGGTATGCCAAAAACGAGCTGTGCAGCCAAGCGTAAACGCAAACAATAAGCGACTTTACTTCCAAGAGCTTAGTTGAGGATGGACCACAAGTGTTGTGAGTACCGAACATGCCAAATGTGACCCACTCTGCAAAAAGGGCATTATGTTGCAAAATTTGAAAATAGTGTTATACATATATAGCTGGAAGGGCATTTTAATAAGCTTTCATATGGTATATGTCTGAGGCCTGTAGCTACAATTTTGCATTCGCGAAATATTTGGAAATTTGCATATTTATTTTCAGGACTTTCTTGAAATGAGAAACAAGCCATTTAAAAAAACAAAAAGCAAAACAATAGATTGAAGCACTTGACACAAACACATTTTTTGAATTCACTGAAATTTAAAGATTTTGGTTATGAAACTAGGATAATATAGTTATCAAAGATGCAAAACAATCCCTCCCTTAAAAATTACTTTTCACCCTCTTCACATAGAACGGCCCTTTACGCATAAAAGCATACAGCGACTTATGTGCCCTTTTTGCAGAGCGGGTCACATATGAGGCTTGTGGACTTGGATGAGTATCAAGTAAAACTACTCCTGAAAGCCCGCAAAAGCCCTACTTCTATTCTGATTTTGTCCTTTTTTTTTTTGAAAAATTTCGACTTCTTCACCTTGGTCTGCTCGAAAGCCTGTTGCCCTCAAATGTTTGTCTCCCTCTTCAGGCCGTTCTGGCTGTCGCCTCGTCAAGCCATGGTTATCCCCGTCGGTCCCGCCTTTAACGACTACGCCGTCGAAGTCAAGAACCAGATCTTTGAGGCGGGATTCTGCTGCGAGGTGGACGTGGACGCCGGCGATACCATGAACAAGAAGATCCGCAATGCACAGCTGGCCCAGTTCAACTTCTTCTTCGGTAAAGAGATAACAGAGAATTTGAAGTCTAAAGTTGTGACTACTCGACCCTTTTCTTACCAATGTCAAGCAAACCACACAACAGATGTATTCACCACGTTTCAACAAACTGTAGTGCTTGTGTTTTTCGCTGTCCATACATGATCCTTATAGCAACAGAAAGAGCTTTTTCACATCAGTCTGATGGTGCTATCAAATTCATGTGTCACCATTATAAGAAAACTCTACCTGGAACTTTCTCTGTGTATTTGTGTGTATGGAGTGCCATTTGTTCATGTAACAAACAAGTTTCCTGTTTGATAAAGTGGACCAGAAGAGAAAACAGCCATAACTTTTCTATTTTAGCAGTTATGACTTTCATTTTTACACCATACAGGGAGAAATTTTCCTTTTCAATCAAATCTTGATTGAAAATACTACCGTTCAACAAGCAGTCAGTCGTTTTTTTCTCTCTTCAGCGCACTGTCCAGTCAGCATAGTAAAAGCCGGTTTATAGTCGGTCGCGCGATGGTCGCACAACTGAAAAATGTACGTGCCATCATCACGCACGTGGTTTATAGTAACCGCTGGCGGACACTGGCGATGTCACTACAGAGTTCAAATGATTGAACTTTGACATGGTCGCTGACCTTACTTTTCAGGATTGGACCAATAGAATTGCACGGTCAGTAAAAAAAACCGATGAATATCCAAATTAAATAGCAGTAAACAAAATTGAGGACCACGTTTTCTCAAAAGAGCAGGATCAGGGATTCCCCTGCGTTTTTGCTGTCGGCCAAGCGGACTGCAGAAACCTTGGCAAGAAAGAAAATGCTGGACGACAATTTGAAACAAATACAGTTTCCAAGGCCTAACGTTAACCAAATTTTTAAAATGTCACGAATAAAAATGCATAGACCTACCAGCTTCTAGAAACTGAGGAAACAGTCTTGGTCCGGTTCTTGAAGCTCGGGAAGCTGACAAAACACGGTCCAAAATTCCCTCAAATTTATTGATCTTTCTATAAAACTTGCAATTTAACTTGCCACTATTTCTATCCTTTTTCCAATGCGTGATTGTCACATCTAACAATTAAATTTGGTGCGCATTACGCATATGTTGCATGCTTTATCGCGAAGGCGCACGACGACTATAAACCGCCGAAAACCTGGCTTCGGCGTCCGGCGTTCACCATCGGGCGACCGACTATAAACCGACCTTAAGTCGTTTAATTAGCACCGAGAGCCTCACTTTCCAACCCGGAAGTGCAGATTGGTGCTATTTTCATCAATTTGGAGTTTGTCTGTGGAGTACGGAAGTCCGACGTCAGTTGGCACGACAACTGGCTCCAAACAAATGGAGATTTTGTCTGTTCCTTTGTTAACAGCCAGTCATGCAAACGCATTGACACAAATTTTTTTTCCGATGTCTGCTTGCAGTGGTCGGAGAGAAAGAGAAGACGAACAAGACGGTGAACGTCCGCACCAGGGACAACAAAGTACACGGAGAGCACAGCCTAGAAGCAGTGATGTCTCGCTTCCAGGAACTCAAGAAAAATAGAACCCTGAACAGCGAAGACTCATTTTAATGATACATGAAACAGCCAAAACCCCCTTCAGTCACAACCAAAACAACAAAGCCTCATTTTTGACCTCGCACGAAACAGCGGTAGACCTAGTTGAACCAAACAGGAAACATGAAATACAAATGATTTTCGTAGTTGTTGGTGTCGCCAGGGACTCGAGAACAAACTATCAACAAGTCATTTTAATCATACATGAAATAGCCAAGACCCCTTCAGTCACATGTCAAGCCTCATTTTAACCTCACATGAAACAGTTGTAGACATACTTGTCACCAAACCGTCAACATGTATAGAAAAATAATGTTCAATCAAGGAATAGCACTGTATCATAGACGGAATATAATTTCAGAATTTTTAAACTGTCGATTCCTGTAGCGCACTCTTTGAACTTGGTATTCGAAAGCCAAAATCAAAACTTCTCGTAGCCCCTAAAATGTTTGTTCAAGAACAAGTCATCATGTTTAATCAAAAGTGACATGATTTTGACTTTCTGCTGGTTTTGAAAATGGATTTTTGTCACTTAAATGAATTGGTATACGCATGGCTCAATTGTTTTACTATCCCGCGATACAAACATGATTTGAAATTGGCTGCCACCTGCTAGAAATCTCTCAATGTGTGAAACGTGACTCCTCCCGATAATTTTTTCAAAATATGAAAATCTAGGGCTAGTAAAAGTTCACGTGGGCTAGTAAAATTTGTTGGATATACTGCTCATGGTCAGTAGTTATGTACACCAAAACATAGGGTGTGGGTGGGAATATGGGTGGGAAATAGGGTAACCCCTTGAGCCCGGGTGGTATATGGGGCGCCAGGCCAGGTTGTGCAGCCAAGCAAAATGGAAACGAAGCTTGTGCAGCCAAGCGTAACGTACACAATACCCCAATAATGGATTGAAAATGCAGAGATTGGTGTGTATAGAGTACCGATGTCTGATGTCAGTTGGCATGACAACTGGTTCCAAACAAATGTAAATTATACTGTTCCTTTGTTAACAGCCAGTCATGCAAACACATAACAAAAGTATTCTGGTTCCAAACATTGCATTGACGTCATCACTTCGGTGCTCTATAGACATCAGCCGGCCAGGTGGCAATTTTCAATCCGCTTACATGTGTCAACCGGTGGCAAGGTGTCAAGGTTGGGGGTAGAGTTTAGGATAGGGTTAGGGTCACTGATCTTTATATAAACTGGAGAGCTCATTGGCCATTGCGCGCTGTACAAGCTACTGAAGCCAGCACCATATTACCACTCCTAATTTACCACTGTTCGTTATGTAAGGAGAACCAGGATGAAAGGAAACCCTGGGGACAAGGTTTAAAGACCTGTTGTATTGGGAGTGATAACATGGCAGACGGTGGCCTCAACTCGAATAGCCAATGCGCTATCCAGTTTACATAGAGGTCAGTGGTTAGGGTTGGAGTTGGGATAAGGTTAAAGGTTAAGCCATTGCTAAAGTTTGTGTTTGTTATAAAAGCAGAATTGTGTTGCATTGCCTCATGGGTAAAGAGTCGGATATTCATGGGAGTCGGATATTCATGGGAGTCGGATATTCATGGGAGTCGGATATTCATGGGAGTCGGATATTCATGGGAGTCGGATATTCATGGGAGTCGGATATTCATGGGAGTCGGATATTAATGGGAGTCGGATATTAATGACACAGGAGCTAGTAAGAACAATTTTACGGTAAGGCCTGACTGTATGTCGTATTTAATAAGTCATTTAAACAATTGGAGAAGCGTACATAAAAGAAAAAAAACAATAATGTAATCATTACATGACTGTCATGATGAATAGAATTTCATATTAAATGACAAAATAATTGTGAAGTTAATGTAGCTACTAGAAAAAGTGGAATGTCGAAAAATTGGACGGTGCCTTACAAGCAAAAATTATGGATTAAATATGCTGTCGCAAGGAAAATGGATGATTTAAAATACTGATTTTCCATAAATGTTCCTGTTCAATTTACCAACCTTACTTTACATCTTTTGAGGCTTTCACCAAACAAAATCAGAACTGAACTAAGAATTATCCCCTGAGCCGGAGAATCATGAAAATTATTGATTACGCATATCTTTTTTTTTTTTTATAATTCCGATTTTTTGTATAGGTTTAGTTTTTTTTCTTCAAAAAGAAACCTTCAATTTTAATGTAGATTTTTTGTGTGTGCATTTTTTGTTTTTCTGTGGTAGAATTGTTTTTGTTCGTTTTAAGACTTGCAAAAATGTGTCCCTGTGAAATAGTTGGAGGTCTATAAATGAAAATTTGCTCTTGTTAAAAATTCCAAGATGTAGTTCGGGATAATTATTCAAGCATCGTTCTATTTGCCAGATAAGTATTATGTTGCGGTCTACTTAAACTCTGATAAAATTGGTTTGCATTTTTTTTCACTGTAATCTCTGTTTTTAGGGTGTGAGTTGTTGGGCTGTAGAGGCGATTTCCAAATGATCACTTGTCAATAATATCAATATTGAAATTGGAACTACAGTCTTATTACGGATACACAGATATTTTTTTTTAATCTGGTTGGTTACAGGGAATTATGTTAAATTGAGTGATTTAATTGGTGCAGGGCTAACAAATATTAGTGTGTAATAATGTCAACAGTTTATGATTTTATTTTTAATGGAACTTGCCCATTACTCGGTAGATGTCATTCCAGGTAAATTACTGCAAACGGGACAAATCTTTAACAGAAGCCTGAGAAATTATCCCAATTTTCAGACCCGGGCCCGTGCGCAAGATTTCTTGCAGGGGTGCATGTCCAAATTTTCCGGAACAAATTTTTTAATTTTGTTAAAAAATTTACCCCGATTTTTGTTGGTCCCTGTTGCTTTCAATAGCATTTTACAAATACTTCCATGCATAATATGAATTCATGTGCTGAGCACACGATTTTGTTGAGCACAGAAAACAAATATGGCTTACCAAACTTATGTTGTAACTGCAGCCTAAATTTATGTTAGGTATATTGCATGTGACTGAATTTTTAGCAGAATGTTGCTGAGCAGAAAAAAGATATTCTGTGGTTAGCGGCTTCGCGAAATTGGGCTCTCACCCAGAAATTATTGAAATTAAAAACATGTGTCGACTTTCCAGTGCTTTGTGTACAATAGAAAACATAGTTGGACGTTCCTATTGTAATATGTTACATCGGCATTTAGTGTAACACTGTTAGGATGAAAACTAGGCCTCGGGCTGAAAACTTTAATAATTCTCATTTTATGGTGACTGTCCAACGTTGAGTAATTACAATCCAATTTTGCCAACTTTCATTACCTTCAGTCGGCAAATTGTAATGTTGGCTCTGCCGGTATATTTAGTCACGAAGTCCATCTTAGAATTTGCTTATCAACTTTCACTTGCACCTACTATTAAAATATATTTGTCAACTTCGTCATAAAGACCGGGAGGATTTGAACATTTTCGTTCATGTAGGCCTGTATCTTGCTTTTTCATAGGTGGTCACAAGGTTAAGAAACTGATGAAAATCTTTTGAAATTTTTTCTGTAGGGAAATATGACTGTTAGTGTATGTCACAGTTGGTCTATCTTGCCATTGTATAGGCATGGAACAGTTACAGCCTTTCTGTCAAAAACTTGCAATAGTAATCGTCTTGTTTAAGCTTATTGTAATGGAATTGAATAAAATAATGCCATGAAAATAAAGGTTGTCTTCTGAACTGTTCGCCCCTAATCCCACGTGGTACTTGAACAAACCCGTGACCTGATTTGAGGACATTTATTCCAAATTCCCACAAGGTCCACTGGTTGATTTTTTTTATAAAACAAAATGCCTCTTCAACTCTTGTGTTGGAATGTGTACGTTCAGTTGGGCGTACAGTGTAATATGTAATTACTAGTGAAAGTTCGTCGCGTTTACTTTAAAACTAGTATTGGTACCAATCTACACCCAAAGATCCTCACCCATACGGGGTGTAGCTCTATTGTGGACTTTACTTTCCTTCTTTTATTCTCCTTTGTCCCCATTGAAATTTTAAAACCCATAGCGTTAACTTTGATTTCTAAAGACTCCCCTCGTATGGGTATCATTGTCCCCATCTGCTTCCCGGTACCCCGTAAGGAGACTAGAACCCCCTCAAACGCTTTCCAAAAACGTTTGTCCTTGTCACTTTGTCTTTTTTTTTACAAAAAGAACATCAAATTTGGTCTGGATACTCTCGCTCCTTAAGTTTCCATTGCATCAAATTTGCATGGTCTAGTCTATACCCAGTATAGGTCTATGATCGGGGCAGATGCAGGAATTTTTGCAGAGGGAGGGGGGGGAGGGGGTGCGTACATTTGCCAAAATTTTGACTTCCGAGATGTTTAGCCTGCAAACAAAATTTCACAAGCGGTGAAAAGGGTAAGTGCTCTTTCTCGACGTTGGTGGCGCTGTTTAACCCCATGATTTTGTCCTTACCCGTTCTTATATTTTTTTACCCGTTCTTACCCAATAAGACCCAACCGTGGTTTCTGGTTTTTAACTGCCGTGCATGCGTACAAACAAACAAACAAGAAAACAAAACACCCAAACAAACAAAAATGGGAAAGAGCAGAGAGGGTTCGACCGACGATAAGTCACAAATTTAATATTAATAATAAGAATCAAATTTTGAATTCGGAGCAGTGGCACAGTAGGATGAAACTTCTATAGGGGACATGGAGGTGCACACGTTTTTTTTTTCAACTGTGAACTGAAAGTAAACTGCGCGCGGCTTGTGTATTTTTCAGTTCATTTCAAGATTTAAAATGGGGGTGGGGGAACGGACGTCAGCACCCCCTCCCCTCCCCCATGGGCAGGACGTCTTGAGAAGTCTTCGCTTGTAGCACAGTTATTTTACGACCAAAAATTCATACAGCGCACAGTGTATTAAGTCCTTTTTTCCGTTCAAGATAAAGTCTCAAAGAAATCGTTAGAATTAATTTTCAGTGAGATCATGTACATATAAAGCCAACAGCTTTTAAACAAAGTAGGCCTACAACGATCCTAATGGTTTGTGGAATTGAAGTTCTTAACTCGGGCGTCGTACATTAGGAATCCAATAGGCCTAAATATTATCACCAACCTTTTTGGAAAGTGATTTAAACGAACTTACCCCCCCCCCCCCCCCCCCCCCCCGCCAGTAATTGACCCCGCCCCATTGACAGACCACGACCGGAGCGATCCCTAAAAAGCTGTACGACGTATCGCGTATCGCTGCCGCGCCGCGCCGATGAAGGAATTTTCCCAGAATGCATTGCTCATTTGTATTGCTCAATAATCAAAATGGCGGATTGGGGTGAGTAACATGTGCGCAGAATGATGGTTTTTACGGCACTTTCTCGATCTATTTTCTCTCTTCATTTAATTTTCAAACCTGGGTGTGTTTACACGGTCCTCGTTGTTGTTTTGATTTGTACAGAGTCTGAAGATTTCAACCCGGAGCAAGGTTTTTCTAAGCCGGTAGCGAGCGACAGATGGGAAGGGGAAGATGAGGAAGAAGTCAAGGTGAGAGTAGCCGGCTGGTGGCGCGCTCCACTTTCCTACAATGTACATTTGGGGATCTGCGGATTTTACAGTTGTTTGAAGAACTTTAACAAGTTTGGTATCACTGGAAAGCTTACCTCACAAGCAATGCAATAGGGAAATATTTTACTTAATGCCAACCAAAATCAGTCGGGAACAGCAAAATCATGAATATCTTGGTATTGGAAAATAATGACCCGTTTGACTTGAGTTCAGACGTATAGGCCTATAAACACTTTGGCACAACCTTTAGTTTTGAGGCACAATTGACCTATCGCGGTCGAATCGCGTCAACGCAGCTTGTGAATTATTGTCCAATCACATCAATTATAATAAACCTTTTCGACATTCTCAAAGCATCATAGGAACTGCATCAGCCCTAACTGGCATTAGAAGAGCAAGCACATTAGAACGGACGTGATTGGTCGCATTGGTCACATGTTCGTTGTCACGCTTGCAAAAGTCCTCTTCTGATTGGCTAAATAATGTGACATTATTACTATTAGCTGTTCTAATTCCAGAAATTTGCATTCATCAGTAACTGGTACCCTGAGAGGGATTCCCCAATTATTTCCTTTATTTTTATTGCCATTTAAAATTGATTTTTCTGCTTATTATTTTCCTTATGTTCCATGCAAAGATATGTGAAAAGGGTATCGTTCAACTCATGACAGATATTTAGCATAAAATCAATTAATATTTGGACTGGTTCACAGTGCCATAGGTTTGTGTATAAATTACACGGTTTGTTTGGCCTCCAAACCCACAATGCATTGGGAATGTCGAAAAGGTTTATTCCACGTGGAACGCGCAAAATCTGAGACAAACAAAAGTGACCACACAAAATTCTGATAGGGTTGTCTAAGGCCGGGGCGTGGTTAACTCGTAAACGGCAATAGGTCAATTGCAGAAGACCCACCACTCGTCTATCCCACCTTGTATCTGGATACATGGTCACGGTTTAATTTCCTGCAATAAACCTCATTCCCACTGCATATCTACCTATCCATCTCGGGGAACCTGCTATTTATAATATCCACGTCCACGTGGCCTCTCTGGTAAACTGCGGCCTGCCTCAACTGCATATCGATTGTTTTTTTTTTTTTTGGGTGGCGGGGTATTCTGCAATTACTCCAATTTTGAGACTTTAGAGTTTAGTTAGGAAATTATTGTAGTGGGAATCGAACCCACAACCTCCTGCTTAAGCCCCCCAAAAAATGTGTTTTGCTACCGGTTACCCTACCTACCCTATTTTAACGGCCAAACCCTAATTATTTTTCAGGAAAAAGTAAACAAACAAAAAACAATTGCTGTAAATACTACCTTTAAACAGTGACTACATGTAGACACCTATATGATCAGCACAAAAAAAGTGCCAAAAAAAAAAACCTACCTACCAACCCTATTTTCAAATGCCATGTAATCGGAAGCACAACTACACACGACATGTACGTGTACGTTGGGAAAAGGGCAAACATTTCTCTCCTAATTTACATGTGGATTGCCTGAATTTATATTCAGAAATTTAGAGTTTTTTCTCCGTGCCTTTTTTGTTTTTGTCTTCAGACATTCATATCTTGACAATAATAAGCACATCCGGAATTCAACCACTACTTAAAGCAATCGGTTTTTTTAAATGAGATTTCTTTTTAGAATGGAAGGATTATATGTTACAAAGTAATCATGAGTGACATTTAATGACTATTACGGTATTACCCTACATCAAGTTAAAGTATCCTATGTAAAAGGAAATTTTTGATTTTTTTTTACAGGATACGTGGGAAGATTCTGATGAGGAAAAGAAAAGTGAACAGGCGGAACCAGCAGGTAAAAAGACATGCGGAATAGCAACTTTTATTCCAACTGTGAAATTCCCTGAAAATGTCCATTCGCTTGTGCAAGATGTTGAAGAGGGCAGCTTAACCTCTTCAATACGGACGGTGGCCAGAGCTGTGGTTTGAAGAGGCCACCTGGGCGATTGACGTTTATGGGCACATTCCTGCACGCACTCAATCCATTTATACCACCCTTATAAAACCCTAACCCACCTCAATCTTCCAAAATGCTCCTTGCAGTTTTGGAGGACTTTTGAGGATTGAGGATGAATGGTATTTCAAGAAAAAAAGAGGATTTTAGAGGATTGAGGATGAATGGTGTTTCAAGCGAGGATGATTTTGGAGGATTGAGGATGAATAGTGTTTCCAAAAAAGGAGGATTTTGGAGGATTGAGGATGGTTCCAAGAAAAAAGGTTCTGGGGGTTTAGGGTTAAAGTTTTCATCATAAGGGAATTAAAAATTATCTGTATCTCATAGACCCCACCCCTCCTCCCCACCCCTTTGATAAACTAGAAAGTAATTGAGTTCAGTGAAAACAAAAATCCTGCATAATGAGTTTCCGAGTCATTTTGCGTGTTTACAATGTCCCGAGCGTGAAGTTTGTGTTTATTTTACTAAAGCATTGAATCGTTTTGTCGGTGACAGCAAAAGCAGTCCAAGTGAAGAAGAAGAAGAGTTTAGAAGTCGCCCTGAAAGCCAAAGAGGAAAAGAGGAAAAACGAGCTTGCCAAAAAGGCAGCGAGTCCAGAAGAACAGCTGGCTAACAAGTTGAGGCAACAGAAGCTTCAAGAGGATTCAGATATGGATCTTTTGAAGCAGATGCTTGGTAAATACAATTCATGTACCCATGCTACACGTACCCACAGTGCTCTAGCCGGGCATTAAATAGCGCTAGCACCCACTACGCTTTCGGGAATTAGCACTCCACGCTGGCATTGTCCATCCTTGAGCAGAATGCCCCTACGTTTTAATTTCACCCTGGCTAGAACACTGCATACCCAAGTAACAAGTGTACCTAGTACCAACTACGCATTGCGAAAATATGAAGACCCTTTTTGCCAAAAAAACTAAAATTTTCTGCAGTAAAAACATTGTGAGGTTTTGTATGAGTCTGCCCCATCTGCTTACGTGATGTCAAATTCAAATTGTTAACTGATTTTTCGTCAATGAGTATTAAAGGTTGCAATCATTATTTTCATACTTTAAATGTTTCAGGTTCAACGGAGACGATAGACGGCATGCAGCCGACGACGGAAGAAGAGTTTGAGAAATTTGCCAAGCTTCTCAAGGAGAAGTTACAACAGCTTGAGAAATCACCACACTACGTAGATATGCTCGATAACGTGTTCCAAGGATGCAGTTTGAGTTGTAAGTGACAAGTTCGGGATTTTACCTAGCCCACCTGTCTACCTGTCCAATGGATTTGCAAAAATAATTTTGGATAGGCATTTTTCACAAACCCAAGTCGCCATTTTTGTACATTCATCTTTAAAACTAAAACCTCAATATCTTCCTGAAAATAGTTAGCAGGCTTTCAGGTATTCCTAGTTCCTACTTTTCTTACTCTTTTATAATTTTATTGCCTTGGTCTTACTTGAAATGCATATTTTTTCCTACTTATTCCTACTTTTTCCTACTTTTTACTTTTTCCTACTTTTCCCTACTTTTCCCTACTTTTTCCTACTTTTTGTCCCACAATTCTGAAAAATGAAATCTCATTAAATATTTTCCGTAACAGTGTTACACACTGTCATATGAAAATCACACAATGAAGGGCTTGGGTTGCAAGAGTACTGCAACTTTACTTCCAAGAGCTTAGTTGAGGATGTGAACACAGAACAAGTGAGGCTTGTGATGCTGTGGACATGGATGAGTATCAACGAAAACTATTACTGAAAGCCCGCAAAAGTCCTACTCTTATCCTGATTTTGTCCTCCAAAGTCCTACCATTAGAGGATTTTTGCCTCTGGAGGAAAATGGAGGATCCAAGTCATCAGGCCCAATCTGGTGCTGGATGATTTCGGAGGATTGAGGTTACTGGGGTGTTTATCCAAAACCCACTTGAGGATTTTGCAGGATTCAGGCAGTAGTCCCCAGTAACAAACATTGATGGATTTTAGAATCGGAGGATATCGGAGGATTCAGGTTACAAGCAGGAAAAATGATGTAGGGAGTTGGGGTTAAATTAAGACTGGGTGTGGGAGGGTTCAGAGGATGTCAAGGCACATTGCGATTTCCTTTGGGGCGAGGTGTGATGATTTTCTTGGGTTTTGCTTTATTTCACAGTGGAAGCAGATCAAGTAAAGAGACTAGGAGCAAGTCTAACAGCAATAGCTAATGAGAAGGCGAAAGCACAAAAGGTGAGGACGCTTCCTTTCTTGTGTAATTTTTGTTTAGCTTTTAAGTACTTGTGCTAAAAAAACAGTTCAGTTCACCACGGCTGCTACAGTTGTTTCAGTCCGGTATTGGTACCTTCGGATCTCACGCCCAGGATATCCTGGGCTAGGCCTCACACATTCAGATCCGACACCCAGTTTATCCCAGGTTATACCACACACCTTCCGTTCCCACACCCAGGATATCCTAGTTCTGCCACACACCTTCAGTTCCCATACCCAGGATATCCCAGGTTATCCACATACCTTCAGTTCTCACACCCAGGTTATCCCAGGTTATCCACACACCTTCAGTTCCCACACCCAGGATATCCCAGTTCTGCCACATACCTTCAGTTCCCATACCCCGGATATCCCAGGTTATCCACATACCTTCAGTACCCACACCCCGGATATCCCGGGTTATGCCACACACCTTCAGTTCCCACACCCAGGATATCCCAGTTCTGTCACATACCTTCAGTTCTCACACCCAGGATATCCCAGGTTATCCACATACCTTCAGTTCCCATACCCAGGATATCCCAGGTTATCCACACACCTTCAGTTCCCACACCCAGGATATCCCAGTTCTGCCACATACCTTCAGTTCCCATACCCCGGATATCCCAGGTTATCCACATACCTTCAGTACCCACACCCCGGATATCCCGGGTTATGCCACACACCTTCAGTTCCCACACCCAGGATATCCCAGTTCTGTCACATACCTTCAGTTCTCACACCCAGGATATCCCAGGTTATCCACATACCTTCAGTTCCCATACCCAGGATATCCCAGGTTATCCACACACCTCCTTCAGTTCTCACACCCAGGTTATCCCACACACCTTCAGTTCTCACACCCATGATATCCCAGGTTCTGCCACATACCTTGTGAGATCAGTTTTATGCAGGAGTTCAAGATTAGGGCAATCAGTTCTTTACCCCTCAAAGGTGCAGGTACCCATTTATACTTCTGGGTGGAGATGGGCGATTGTAGTAAGGTGTCTTGCTCAAGAACACACGCACAATGCTATCCCTTCGGGGAGGCCATACCGATACATGCAATAGAGGCATGTGCACTGAATGTTGGACACGTATTGCTGTTTTCAGATTTATAATTTTATAATTGTTATTGCAGGTCGCGAAGTCGAAAAAGAAGGGGAAAAAGGCGGTTTTAGCGGGCAGCGGAAAATCCAGCAAAGGTCTGGATGGTAACTATGACGACGGTGGCTATGACGACATGGACGATTTTATTTAATGCTTGTATTTCTGCTCCCTCGAGAACATAAGGCAATATAGATTTATGTAAAGTTAAACTTGTATTTTTTTTTTCTAAAATAAAAAGAAGAAAAAAAAAAAATTGTTATTTTAGTGCTGCATTAAAAAACGAAATTCGGGTAAATTGAGGCTCGTAGAATTGCCGGGATTTGTATAGACCTTTGTCACGTGCCGTCATGGATTGCATAGTGCAGTGAACCCAAACGCGATACCACGATTGCTCCATGACGGTCCGGTCCACACACGGTGGTTTTGTTTACATTTCACGCTATCTGGTCACATGGGTGAAAAGGGTCTGTTTTGGAAAGTCTTCGTAAAGAGTCGTGTTGAAGGCCAAGTCTTTTATTTGTTCACTGTAATTTTTACTCGGGGACAATTGACGTATCGCCGTCTGTTGATTACCACGTGATATTTTAAAAGTTAGACAAAACAAAAACTTCCAAACACGTGCACACATTTTTATGTCGGGAGAGCCTTGTGGGGTACTCAGACAATTGGAACAATGGTACCCCACAAGTTGGTCTTTGTGTAACGGTACCCCACAGGAGAAATTCTAAAGATTAGGAATAATGGGAGCACAATGCAAGTACCCCACACACCCAAAGTATGAGTTTCTGTGGCCGCATGTGTGCCTTCTCCGTCGAAACACTACGCAAATGCACATCAGACGCAAATGTGATTCAAGTACGGGCGTATAATGGTGTGGTCCATATAATGATATGTTCGTGCACGTAAACACGATGTCAGTTAAGATCATATGTGACCTGCCACCACAAAATGAGCTTAAAGTCGCACTATGGCTTTCTGAGTTACAAGCAGAAACAACAATTTTTCACTCAATTTTTGGATTTTAACAACTGTATATTTAAAAAAAACATATTCTATCATATCCCAAAGTTTTAAAACTGAATCGATTCTCAAAAAATTTTCTTGAGGGGAATTCTTTTTTTGAACTCGGGTTAAAGTGTGCACAGATCACAAACTTTGAGCTTCATTTTCTCAAAAACAAGGGGTCAAGACTCTGATAACTCTTATAAAAAGGTTGTATCAGGGAGCTCCACAACACACAATATATCAAATTAAAGCTCTTAACCTGTACTTTCAGGAAATTCCATGATCTTGATTTTCAAATTTGCCTACTTTATGCCCATTTTGTGGTAACAGGTCACATCTGTTTTTCATTTAATTGTGGTGTCCATCAATTGTTGGTACAAGCCATTGTAGTTTTATCTAATAGTCACTAAGGTATTATTAACTCCAGAAGTACCTTTAAAACAAAACGGAAAAAGAAATAGAGCATTTTGTGGTTTTGTTAGGGGAAAGTCGTTCCTACATGTAGATAGTTCTTTTATTGTTTCCCTCAGTTTCTTTTGTTCTTTCTTTGTTGGGGGGACAAAGGCTGACAATGCCATTGCCCGGCCCAATAATCAGTGAAGTTCAGTTATTACGCAAGATCATCAACTTATTTGATTGCTAACTAAGACGATGTTAGCTTCACTGCCAATGAGTTTTCGTAATGATTAGTCTTGCGGAACCTTATTCCAAATACACGTACACAGGTGTAGGAAGTATATGATTGGCCAGTTGATTTGACACAACTTTGCTCAAATTGCAGGGATGTCCATCACAAGTCCCTGCAAGTCCATCACAAGCCCTCCAGTCATAATTCCAATCACAAGCTATTCAAATGAGCTTTGACAAAGGCATTCCTTTGTCATTGTTCATCCAGTTACTTGTGACCAGCTTTATGAAAGGACTTCTGACCATATGAAGCACGATATAGGGGAAAAAAGGGACCCCCCCCCCCCCCCCCCCCCTCTTTTGTGTTGGTCATTGTGTTCCCGGAATCTCAGGAATTCTATTCAGAAATCTAGGGGATGTGTTAGATAACAATAATCTGGAGTGTGCTTAGGGTATAGGGATAAAAGGGGGGGGGGGTACCCTTTTCCCCCATATCGTGCAGGGTATCCTGACTGGACTTGCGAAAGGACTTGTGGAAGGACTTGCAGGTATTCGACTACAACTTTGTCAAATTCTGTCAAACTATCACCCAATCTCTAACAAAAGTCACTTGTCGTTTCTTTGTCCATACCACATAATCCTACTGTACAAGTGTTGTTTTTTTTCGGTTTTTTTTTCGTTTCTTTCTGTTCGATTTTCAGGCGACTTATAGTAGATTCAATATGATGTGCCCGTCCCTCTATATTGTTGTACTACCCTGCCTGTATAAAATAGGACAATATTGGACAAGCCCATCACAATAGGTTTCGTTTGCACTTGTTACATCCCACACAGGCCATTGTACTAACCTCAGCTCAGGATAAAGGATTTTCTGACTCGATGATCTGTTAAAGCCTTCTTTTTTCTCTTCGTACATTGAAGCTCCTACCTCCACAGAAATGGTACAGGAGGCATATAAGGTTGAAAACTTTACAAGTCCATTGCTGAAAGATTCACAAAAATCAAAATATGAAAATGCTGCAAATAGTTCTGAAACAATGATGAATACATAAGAAATAAAATTGTTGACTTGTTACTGTTTGAATTATTTATCAAGACGTGTAGGACAGTAGACAAAAATAATGGAGTGTTCCCGCCCACAAAAAATAATCTTCCTGGTTGTGACGTCATCGTAAACAAATTGCTCGCCACCCCCCAACACAGACGGGAATGAGTTTTGTAAAATGTATAGCATTGCTTTTTGTTTATTTTTGATTCCTGCGAATTGTTAAAGGTTGTAGACGGTATTCGTGCACTGATCCATCTGTCACCTTCAATCTACATCAACCTACTCACGCTAATGCATTTGGTACGTTTCTTTCCATTATTGTCTGTGTTTAAAGGTAGTACGTGTATGTATACAACATTTGCAAATATCAAAAAACAACTACTTTATTATTACGAAATTCCGTACTAGACTTTAAGTAAATAGCATTCTCAAGCATCCTGTGAAATCATAGCACCTGGTGTGCTGCCGTTTTCAAGAAAATTTGAAATTTATGTCGTTTTCCAACGTTTGGAAATATCTAGTTCCCCTCAGTCTATAAATTACTCCGTTTTGTCTAATGTAGGGTAAGGGAACCAGACTACTAAAACATATTTTTTCTTCTGTTTTCCCAGCATCTATGCACACAAAACTTTAAACGGGTCAGTGTTACAGTATTTGCTAGCACGCTCTAAAATACTAAACCCCAAATCCATTTATTTCTGAAAATTACAGCAAAAGCAAATGGTGTATACTACCTTTAAAGGTGTGATAGTATAGTTTTGGAAATGACTTTAAAAATGACTAGTTTAATCTGAAAGCTTACTTTTTATAAAATTGAGAAGTAGTTCAGTCTTAAATGCCGTCATCTTTGAGAAAATTGTATCTGAAGACCTCATAAAATGCTGCGACTTGTGATTTTAACAATCAAAATATGCACATGAGCTTACACAAAATTCACTTAAAACCAGAGGTTTTCACTATTTTCTCCCCACTCAAAGAAATGACTATTTTTTCCCGACTGAGCTCAAACTTACACAGGTTTGTTGTTTCATGTATATGTTGAATCTCACGAAGTACGAACACTGCCTGGAAATGTCAGCTCGGCCAATGCTATATTATGTAGTACCGAAGTCTGACGTCAGTTGCCACGACAACTGGCTCCAAACACTATGGAGATTTCGACTGTTAACAGCCAGTCATGCAAACACATTTACACAAAATAACAAAAATATTCTGACTCCAAACATTGCATTGACGTCATCACTTTGGTACTCTATAGAGTACTGAAGTCTGACGTTAGTTGCCGTGGCAGTGGTTCTACACACATGCAGTTTAGAATGTATTCTGTTCCAAACATCGCATTGATTGACGTCATCACTTCGGTACTCTATAGGCCTACCTCTAACGTTTGTACTTACAAGTAGCACGTTGGCAGCGATGGAAACTTAAAAAAACCTGTGGACATTGTTTTTAAAATCATGCCGGAAGGGAAATCGTGTAAAAATAACGGTTTGTGTTCACCTTAAACTCGTGTCATATCAAGTGCTCTTTTGGAAATAACTGATATTTTAACATAAACGTATTTATACTGCCGGTCAAGTGTACATGTAAAGCTAGCTATACACAATAATTGCGTGAAATGTTATAGCCTATTTCCGTGTATGGCATTTAGTTTTAACGGGACACTTTTGAGACGCTAGTGGGAGCAGACATACCGGTCCTTTTCCATTGTTGCGCATGCTCAACTAGCAAAAGGACCGGTATGTCTGCTGCCACCGGCGTTTCAAAAGTCTCCATAGATCCTTAAAAGCTAATTGTGTATTAGGTATACAGCTGTGGAAAAAATACAGCTGTTCATGTATTTCGTAAATTTTACTGTGTGAAATTTTCGTCAAAGTTCTTGCTCATCTTACAGAGAAAACGATAATAACTTACTGAATCTGTTTCACTGTGTGCACTTATGAAGTGTAGGCTACATTTCCACAAATTGTGGAGTTCGAGATTCTGTATTATTACTCCTGCTCATTTATTTCTCGTATATTTACCTCACCTGGTGCCTGCGCAAGTCTCTCGTCATTATTTATGTCACATGTCTGATTTGCGCTCATCTGTTACTACAGGTTCCCCCTCCTTCAGAAAATTATATATGCGGCGAGGTCAATGATACTTGACCTCTTTGTGCCGATTGCCTGTAAATATATATTTAAAAAAAAAATTCCATCAACTTGCATAATTTCAAATGAGCATCCACTTATTAAGGTTCGTTTTACTTTCAACTTACCACCAATCTCAATAAAAAAAAATATATAAAAAACTTTGCTAATAATAGTGCGTCCCTTTTTCTTTGTCCGATTTGCATAAAACAGAATAATTATTAGAAGTTATTACTCTTTTTACTGTATTTTAAGTGGATTTGGGGAATAAAAGTAGAAAGGAACTGTCACAGCTTCCTCCATGGTCACAGTAAGTAAACCTTCACGTCAAAGACAAATTGTGTTGGGTAAGGACCAGATGTAGATCCAAACAAGAAAGAGCAATTTCCCGTCTGTTATAAGGGCAAGCTCCGAGTCTGTCACGCCGGAGAAAAATTCCACGGAGATGCTAGCTCGAAGTTCATGGTATTTGCTGGGGAAAAGTGTTGGTATAGCAAGTTTGAACCGCTCGAGTTTAGACGAGAGAAAGAAAGCTCAGTGTTAAAGAGAGTAAAGGTAAGATTTTGTGATCTCTTTTGATGTTCATGTACGTTTTATTCTTGTAATATGTCCCAGAGTGTGACATTTCAATGTCCCAATTTTTCCTAACATTGTGGCTGTCACCAACACCACGAACTGACGCTCTCTAGCGCGTGAGTGCCAATGCGCGCGCGTATTTTACAGAACAGAGTAATTTTCGTTTTCACGAACTGACACCCAAGTAGGGGAGCGCGCGCTAACCACATTTTCATTTTCACGAACTGAAACCATTCTTAATTTCACGAGTTTAGAGGTTTTCAGTTCAATGTTTCTGTAAACCACAAGTATACAGATGGAGTAGATTCGTGTCAAAGCTTTTAAAGCGTTTTCTTGGAATGGTATTTCCGCTACATGCTTGCGTGTCAATTCTAGCGAGTCAGTGTCCGATGTGCGCGCGCACACCTGGGTGTCAGTTCATGAAACCGAAATTTACTCGGTACGCGGTTTCACGAACTGACACCCAGGGTGCGCGTGAGTGTCAGTTCGTGAAAACGGTGACGGTATAATGTATTGCGGTGTTTTTGTCTTACTGCGTAATAATTTTACCCAATCTTCCTAAGACACGGATGTGTAAATTGAGCCGATGATCGTTTATGTAATTAATACGCCTATATAATTCTGATTATCCAATCTGGAAGTTTTTTATTGGGGGTCTAGTGTTATTCGGAAATGCCGTTTTGAGTGCAGCAATATGCATAGTGCTACTTTGAAGAAAAAAGGCAAACTTGTGAAGTTGTGACACTTGAAAAGCAAGTCGGAGCATACAACTGCGGCAGACTTGTATTGTCCGCGGGCGCGTTTTGGAAGTTTGCTCTGTTTTCCGGGTTTTCGTTTTTTGAGTTTGAAATACTTATAGCACACTAAGATGAGAAATCAAAAAGCAACTGATTTTCTTTATTTCCATTAACAGGTTCTTTTTTACTTCATTGTAAATAATAACTACCGGTTTATGATTGTACATGTATATGATTGTACCAGAAAAAAACAACTGAAATTGTAAAACCTTCGTTCAAATTTCAACTTGGTTTATATTATTTGTGACACGATTAAAATAATGACTACCGATACTCAAATTTGCTCCAGTAACATTTCCAGTATTTCTAGTTCTGAACCCGAAAAATTCTAGCTCGGATTAATTTGGCATTCTGTTCTAAATTTTTGGAGGAAACATGCAGTAATTTAACCTTGTACAGTCGGACGCCAGGGATAGGCTTGAAGACGTGACGTCATCCGTTGCCTAGCTACAACAAAGAGTACCAAAACAGTATGCCGTCTATAGCCTTATAAACGGAAGGGGAAATTAAGGATAACGAAAATGTCAGCCGGGGTACCTCAGCAGACGGGTTGATTGGTTCATCCGTCGACCTAGGATAAAAACGTCATGTATTTCACTGCTTTTTCACGGACCCGTACTCATTTCTCGTAACAGATTAACAAGTACCCTTGTGTTTTCGTGTGACTTCGCCATGGCGCTTCGCGACTGTGCAAAATGCTTCCTTTTTGTCTTCAACATGCTGTTTTTTGTGAGTATCGGTCAAAATTGTCGATAACATTTCTTCCGAGGCAGGCGTTTAAAATACGCTGAATCGAAAGAAGAATACGGTAGGCCCTAGGCCTATAACGTTTCTATGTATGCGTACAGTTGTTTTGGAACTTCATTGGAATTGGTGTCGGGGGAAGGGCGCAAGTTGTTCAATTTCCAGCATGTTTTACTAGTACTCCAGTCTACATTTCCCAAATTTTTCTTTCTGCCCCGTCATGATCAACTTATCCCCATTTTATAAACCTTTTGGCCACAGCGTTTTCTTACAATTTTAAAGTCTCTAAGCAGCCCTTCACTTGTTCTGCAATTTGGTTTTGTTAACAGTTAATCTTTGTGTGTAAATTTGTTTGCCTGAATAAAATATGTTTATGGTGATAAAGTGTGTTTACTGACGACAACCATAACCGCGGTTTGAAAAAAAAATCGTCTATATACGCGCATTCTTGCGCGTACTCATTCCATTGTTTGCCTCTTGTTTATGTTACGCTTGGCTACACAAGCCCGTCTTAGCATACCAGCACCCCATTAACAGCCGACCAGAAGGGGTTAATTATTTGAGGCCATTTGCACTTCTACCTGCCCCCTACCCAGGCGCGGATCCAGGGGGGTTTGGGGGTCGAAACCCCCCCCCCCCCCCTGCTCGTTGCCATTTTTTTATTTATTTTTTGGGTTGCTTGTAGGGGCCTACGCCTAAAGTTGCAAACCAGAAACCCTACATGTCTTATTTTGCCTATAGGTAAGAACGAAAACAAAGAGGTTAAATGGCGCCACCAACGGTGAGAAGGTGTGTCAGCCCAGCCCCCCCCCCCCCCCCCCGCCCCCCCCCCCCCCCCCCCACCCCCGCCCCCGCTTGTTAAAAAAAATTCGCAGAAGGAACATTTTGGGAGTCACCTTTCTGGGCAAATTTCAGAACCCCCCCCCCCCCCCCCCCCCGGATCCGCCCCTGCTATCCCACCCAAGGGCCCAATTTCATAGCGCTGCTTAATGGTAAGCAGAAAAGTTGTGCTAGGTCCAACCATGGAGGATGTTCCTTCCTCCATGGCCCAACTATAGCAGGGAAATTTGCTGAAGCATTAGCGTATTTCATGGCCAAACGATTGCGCGTGCATGGAGATTTTGCGTCACTAATTCAAGCAAATCCTGCTTCCGAAGTTAGCGGGCTCTTCGCTGTGCTTTATACCGCTTACAGTCTCTATGAAATGGGCGAGGGTTCCGTTAGCAGAAAATTGTGTGTTAAGCAGCGCTATGAAATTGGGCCTAGGTTTTAGGTGTACTGACATATGTCTTTCTATCCCTTCCGGCTCCAGCTCGCCGGGGTTACTGTGCTGGCTGTGGGCGCCTTCCTGTACAGTCGCGAGGGACCCTTTGCCACCCTCCTTCCCAGTCTCCCATTCCTCAACGTGACGACACTGACCATGGTCCTGGGCAGTATCATCATGATTGTATCCTTCCTTGGCTTCTGCGGCGCCATCAGGGAGAACGCATTCATGCTGTCTGCCGTAAGTATATCCTCTTTCGAAGTGTGACGTCATTTGGATCCGGAAATGCAGTACCAATGAATGGATGTATGCGTGTGTGTATAGCTTCACGCGTTTTCATAGAGGCCCACGGATTTGGATCCGGAAGTTAACGCTGCTTGCGAGGAGGTTAGCCAGTGCAGATCTCGTGAAGTCATATTTCTGCCAGGTTTATGCTAATCGGAATCATAATCGAGATCAGAATGGAGGGACCGGGAACCGCGTAGCGTACAATGTGGAATGAGTCAAGCAAACGAAAAATAGACCCATACCAGACAATTCTATAAAGTCAGAAAGAATCGCAATCTAACAGGCCAATAGAAACAAACAGACATTGTGACTCGCACAATATTTGCGACTATCTCCCTGATACAAAACTTGGAGGCAAACTTCACAAATTGAAACGACTCTTGAACGGTTAAAAGACCCAGGTACATGTACACTCAGTGCATCAAAACTATTACATGAAAAAGGCTGATGACAAAATTACTGTAGTAAAGCAGAACATCACAAACCACTGATTTTCTACTCAATATGAACCAGGAGATTAGGACGATATATTTCGATAAAAGGCATACAAAATCATACTACTCTATATGCAAAATCACATCTGAAGCCCGTATTGTCCAACCCTGACAAAGAGTATAGAGTTGAACAGCTGTGATGTGATTTTGGACCCTCGTTGTTAAAATAACACGCGATTATGCCTAATCCTTTTTGTCCAGTGTGAATAAAAATCATATCCAGGTTTTTCACAGTGAAAAAAGAAATGAAACTAAAGCAATTTTAGTTTGGGAACGTAAGAATTTAAGTTTTGCTGAAATAATTTGTAATAACTAATTACTGCAATAACTCTGTTATTTTCTCTCTTCTGCAGTATTTTGTGATAATGGTGGTCATCTTGACAGCCGAGTTTATAGCAGGTGGGATTGGTTTAGCTAAGAGGAAAGAGGTCGAGGCGTTCATACAGCAAGATCTGACCCAGCGTGGGCTTGCCCTCTATGGTACGCCGGGCCAGCACGGCCTGACGTCGACGTGGGACAGATTGCAGACTTCGGTAAGTTCAAGATTTTCTCGTACTTTTCTGTCAGAATATCTTATAATGTCCTGTCTTTATTTCAAATTCAATCTTTTCTTTGTCTTTTCTGTTTGTATTGTTGTAAAGGGGCTTTCTTTGGGTCATACTTGCTAATAGTGTGACGTCATTTTGGAACCGGAAGTGCGTATGGGTGTAAACGAACTGCTACTTACGAAGAGAATAGCTGTAGGTCGGGGTTATATTAGTCTTGGTCAAAGGCTTTTCGTTAAGTGTTGTCACAAGTCGTAATTTTTCAGTCAAATTATCAGAAATAGATGGCGCGTTCGTCAGTGCGAGCTTAACATGCACGAGGAAGTCATGATACCACGTAAACGAATATTTATCTTCGTCAAACGAATATTTATCTTCGTCAAACAAACCACAAGGCATATTGTATCTTGTTTGAATTTGTAATTTGTTCAGTCTATTGGAAAAGTCGTCAAAAATCTCTTTATGATACAACAGAACGCGTGGGCGATAATTATAACTCATGAAAGGAGCATTGGCAATTACGGATGCCGATACTCTCGGTTGCAATAAAGACACCCCCCCCCCCCCAAAAAAAAAAAAAAAACATTTGTCCTTATTGGTTAATATTTCAAACTCTTTGCAGACGTAGTAAACAATGGAATAAAACGGTAGCAACATCAATCAATGAGCTTATGAGGCCTGTTTGTTTCACACAGATCCCGATCTCGATCAGTACGTGATCCGTTCGTTACGGTTCACACAACATATTCCTCCTAGTATAGTACATGTAGATGGAGCGAACCAGCGGTTGGATCAGTGATTGAGATCCGGATCTGTGTGAAACAAACATATGCCCTGTATGTGCATAGCCTAGTAATGATTTTGGTACGAGCGTCAAAACACTCTCTGCACGAGTTGACTACCAACTAAAAGCTGGTGAAACAAAATTATAGGCAAGCTGCGAGATAATGAAACTTCGAAACTTCTAGTTTACGTAACATCCAGTTTACGTAACATCCATGGTCATTGGCCGTGCATTAAAATGTCCCTAGCGTGTACCGTATATAGAGCGCAGTCACACTTGTATAGACCGAGACTCCTGCGTTAAACATACTCCTGCTATAGCTGTGAGCTATGCATTGTCTGACAAAGCTGTCATTAACTACAATCATTAATATCAAACAGTTGCATCAAAAAGTACTCGGTGTGTTTTCTAATCGGTTTTTCTAGCTGATGTGCTGCGGCGTGAGTAATGCTACCGACTGGGGTCGATTTCACCCCGAGATGAGACGGCCGGGCGAAACACCCGATTCCTGCTGCGTCGTGCACTTCACGGACTGTGGTGCAGGACCCTTACACAGCAAGTGGCAAAAGGTGAGCTAATTATCAGTGTTATTATTTATGTTTAAAGGAAAGAGATTATTTAAAGTTATCATAATAGTGACGAGGAACGTGGTGGAACTGTTGGTATTTAGTTCATGGTCAGACATGCCTAGAATTTCCCGAGTTATAGTGACACACCCATCAACACAACCAAGTGTGTAAACACCTTCAATCGTTGACCTCCTATTGTCCTCCTATATATTGTTTGTATCCTCATTGGTTTTGTACACGATTTTGAATCGTGGACCTTGACTCAACCGTGGACCATATTGTCCTCTTTTTTTAAAGGTATACAATACCTTTGAATAGCTATACAAACTCACATGGACTTACCTTACATACCAACTGTGGAACATTCTTCTGTTTTCATGTAGTTAAGAAAAACGGAGAAAAAAAACTAATTTTACTGACTCGCACTGCGAATGCTCTTTCAACCCGAATTTTGTGTATAGTGATCCCCTTCATTTCGCGACTGATAACCTTAACCCCAAAATGCCTCTAATATCTGCTTTTCAGAGAGGGGGGGACGTTCTGTGGACGTGGGCAAGTCCACAAACCGTTCAGTCTTCATCCCGTGGACATCTTTTTGTTCACAGGTCCACAGAGTATGCAATGTTAGCACTTAGGGCCGACAGTACAACGAAGATGATTTTGTTTTGTGTTTGCTGTGTAGGGCTGTAAAGACGCCCTCATTGCCGACATACGGGATCACATGGCGGTCGTGGCAGGAATACTCATCGGTGTGGGATTATTTCAGGTAAACCGGAAAATACTGTCTGTGCCTTATATTTCACAAGACCATTTCAGTTGGTGTCCCAGTTCATATTGGACCGCGTGCAGTGATGGTAATAAAACGCTTTTTGAAATAGGCTAGTCAACCGCGCCGCACGCATCCTAGCAAAGCGTGCAAGTGGTTTAATTAACCCGCTCTATGTACAATGATCAAGGCTGTTAACATGTGGTGGCATTGGATAACCGTTCACAGGACTAGCGTGAACCGAATTCCTTGACAGTTTACCCATCAAAGTTGTAGAACTTATGCAGCGCGACAAACGAAATAAAATGACGTCAGATGTCTGAGGTTCCTTTGAAACGTGCACTGTATTAAAGAATTGAGCTTCAAACGGTTGATATATTATATTATATTTGCCTCCATTTTTCACTTTTCACATTTTCTTTGCAGGTTTTGGGCATCGTCTTTTCATTCATTCTGTGTTATTCCATCCGGAAAGGCTAAGCACGGACGACTCCGCGGAGCACGTACGCATATACCGTCGGCCATTTTGGAGCCATGGGATTTTGAAGGACAATCTTGCACTGTACAAACAAATATGAAATGGATTGCAACGGCTGCTTTGTGCTCACCACCATGAATGCGATTTCCAAGAGAAATTGTCCCGATGACAGATCTGCAAGCATGGTATACTTTCGGAGTCTTGTTTACTTTTAATAATAATTCTATACTGATCTATACTGCATGATGTCATTAATCATTTTGTGACTTAAATTTAAAGAGGTTGAGCATAATTTATATAAAACGTAATTGTACGGGGGTGTAGATTCTGAGGGATGGGAGACATAGGATCGCCCGCCCGGTTTTTTGTAAGTAAAAAAGGCGGAAAAGAGGACAATTAAAAGGAGAGGCCATGAGGGAAATGTAAATTTCACGTAAAATTAAAAACAAATTGTCGGAAAGAGGGTTTAAAGGCTCTTCTAAATGTTCACAGCTGTTTGGAATTTCATGATCACACCCCCCCCCCCCACCCCCACCCCCGTGTACCAAAAAAGTGCGCCACTATTTTTTGTCTCTAAATGAGGTTTGGGGCATGCATGGTGCAGTAAACTAAGAAAAGTTTGCCGACACACCCTTGAGAAGTTACAAACTTCAGAGCAAGTTAATAGTTGTATAAATAATGCGCAAATATTCATCAATGTGGTTCTTATTCTTAAGTTGCCACATTAAGTATACCATGCCTGATCGTTATGCCTTTAAAACATTCCTTAGAGCGGGAAAATGATTGGTTATAGGCTTATGTATTTAAAATATGGAGACACTTTTTCACAAACCCAGCACGCTGCTGTGAGCATTCATGAGATGTATAAACATTTAATAGTAAAACAAAGTGCCGTATTGAAAGGCATTGCTATGGTAATTATTCATTGCAAATATTGTGCATGAACAAACTATGCAGTAACAAGTGTTCAATATCTTTCTTATGTTAAGTGAATTAAACTGAATTGAATCAAACTTGATCAAAATGAATCGATTTTCCTGAGTGAACATTTTGTGCATTGATGTCAAGAGTTTCAAGAACATCAGCTCTTTGTACAACGCACGGCGAGTCAAAAATTACAGATAGCCATGGTATGTGCGCATTTTTTGTACTCTTATGACGTCTCCATGACGTAACACTTGGAGTTGGAACATACTATGGCCTAGGGGAATGCTGATTTCAGGCAGTTTGATGTTATAATTCCCTGCATCAGTCAACGTACACTAGAATTCCTTGTTGGTTAATAGTCAGTTCTTTAACACCAGTAAATACTGAATTATGTTTGTTATTGCATAATTAATATAGTTTTCCATGTGCACATAGCCTAAACGTTCCAAAACTGTACCTACACTTTTTAGGCCGGGTATGTGTCCCTATTGCGTTATGCGTAAAAATGAAATTACGCGGGAAGCAATGGATCACGCAAAACGGATAACGCAATACGCAATACGGCGCGGATGATCCATTGCTTTCCGCGTAATTTCATTTTTACGCATAACGCAATACTGACATGTATTCCCGGCCTTACTCATTAAATGGAACGAACGCCCAGCGCTCACCCCGAAGTTGGTGACGACACAGAGTGGCGAGATTGTGACGTCATGGGGCGCGCGAGTTTCAAAACAGACTTTTGTTGCCATGTGCCACCCGCTAAATACACAAAACAAACGCGCCGAATCTCTGTTTTTGTTTGACATTCACGTGTGAAACAAGGATTTTTCTGCGGTACATTTTCGAATGTGACCAAAGTGATTTATTCTTGCGAAATTCGTTCTGACGAGAAACTGCGACAATGATAACAGTTCTGCGATTAGCTGAAGAGCTTGGGTCGGTGAATTACCGGTGAGTTTGAAGGAAAAAAATTTAAACAAATGAAACTTTCCGTTGTGCTTTTGTCTTTAGGTCTTGCATTCCAGTTTAAGTACGTATTACTCAAAAAAAGGCTGAACTGACGGTCGATTATAATCGTGTAGAACATAAAGCATTTTGTTTTCCTTTATTAAAAAATTGTTCATTGCATATCTTCTTTGATCGATACATTTCTACATCTCGTTGAAATAATCTAGGTATAGCAAGATCATTGTAAGATTATCTAGAAGAAGTGTTTTGTCTTATAACCATTTTGTTCTGGTTTTATGAAGCTAAAGCTATGGTACGAATTGATTTTTAATCTATAACAGACGCCTTTATTCCTGGGTGACGCCACCACTTGTGTGGCCGGGGCGTTCAACCCCCGTGTCCCCAACCCTCATGCCCCTATGGCCCCCTGATCAGTGGTACAGTCAGCAAAAGACGACCGCCGTCACCAAGATGCTCTACGGGTAAGATGTGATTTCATTTCAGTACACTGCTCTGATATCAAACATTGGCGTCTAATTCAGTTTTAATGGCTCCGTAGCTAGTGCACCAATTTTAAAACGCTGATGCTTTTTATTTCCAGGTTGTGGAATAGGCCCAGAGACTTTGGAGTTATTACAAAGATCAGCTTCCCTCCCGATCGTCCAAACAATCACCTGTCCCCCTCTCCACCAGTCCCTCCTACTGAGGCTAATACCGCCCCTCCACAACCTCCAAGTGGGGCTGATGACAGCGCATCACCTCAGAACACAGGCGTTCAACCACTTGAGGAAGAGGTAGCATTCCAATTGTTAATCATCTGTTACCCCTTCATGGATATTATTAGCTAATCAAAGTTACTTGCCTTTAATACTTCAGTCATTCTGCCGACTTTCTGACAATCACGCATCGCTGTTTTCCATCCTATGCACGTTTAACTCGACCCTTATCTACTCCCAACTCTAGATGACTCTGATAATTGTATCGTTTCAGGCAAGTCTGGGACAAGATGCGACTCTTCATGCAGATATCATGCAGAGAGTTGCAGTCATGATGGCTCAGCCACAAAGTATCAGGTAAGTGCGATGTCGATTTCAACACAGATCCGAGTCCAATATTTTAAATGCAGACGTCATCTGTAGAACAAGTTGTTTACTTACTTATGGTTTTCGGAGCCTGCCAATCAACAGTTAAAGGTAACTGCACTCTCAACGTTATAATAAAAGAAATAAAAATACAATTTTTACATCGCGGGACATTGTGTGACGTTTCAAAATGGTTTTTGAGTTGAAGTGCATTCTGTTGTCAGAAGTGTTGACTTACCTTTTCACAGTGGTGAGGATCAATCATCTTGGATGCAAGAGATGGTGAGACACGCCCAACAACAGTCGTCCACATTGCCTCAAACGAGCCAGCCAGCAGCTCCTCCCACATTGCCAACCTTCCCAACTCCAACTTCCCCATTGACTCCACCAACTCCACCCAACTTGTCATCTCAAAGGGTTCCCGCTGTCCCAGCACCGACCCTAGCAGCTCCACCGTCTCCAGCAACCCCTACCCTAACAACTCCACCAGCCCCGGTGATCCCGGTAACTGCGATGACTCCACCGACTTCACCGCCTCAATATATCCCTGCAACCCCTCCAGCGCTAGCAGTGCCAACGCCAGCTACGCAGCCTGCCCAAGTGACTTCGGCATCTTCAACAGTACCGATTGCGCCACCTCCTTCCTTGGCAACTCTACCAGTTCCCCCTGCAGAGGCTAATACCATCAGCCCGCCACGACTTCCAAGTGGGACTGACGACAGCGCATCACCTCAGAACACGGGAGTTCAACCACTGGAGCAAGAGGTAGAATGCCAATGGCTCATTATCTCATGAACCATAAACCATTTCTTTTTATACAGATTATGTTTCTATTCTCGTCTTATGCCAAGACTGTCAAAGAATGAGCAAAACAATTTTGGCTCATTAACGTCAGTTGACTCTAATACTTGAGCCATTCTGCTGACTTTGACAATCTACTCTCAACTCTTAAATTAATGACTCGGATAAGTATCTTTTCAGGCAAATCTGGGACAAGATGCGACTCTTCAGGCAGAGATAATGCAGAGAGTTTCAGCCATGATGGCTCAACCACAAAGTATCAGGTAAGTGTAGAGTCCCCAGAAACAATAACATCGATTTCAATACAGATCTGAGTCAATCAAATATTTGTATGCAGACTTATCATGTACAACAACTTGTTTATTTCCCGGTGCTTAATACAGAGCCTGAAACTTATATTTTGTTTTACTCCTGACACTGAAACAACATTTCTAGAAACTTTGAATCGCGTAAGGTTTTAAAATAAGTTTTGAGTCAGGAGTTTACGTACCTTACAATCTTTTCACAGTGGTGAGGACCAGCCACTTTGGCTGCAAGAGATGATGAGACACCCCCAACAACAGCCACCGGTATTATCTCAGCAAAGCCAGCCAACAGTTCCTCCCACGCCATCAACCTTGCCAACTCCAACTTCGCCAGTGACTCCGCCAACTCCACCTAACCTGTCATCTCACATGATCCCCGCTTTCCCGGCCACAGCATCGGTCCTAGCAACGCCATTGTCTCCAGAGAGACCTCTCCACGCAAGTCCTCTAGCCCCGGTGATCCCGGTAACTTCACTGATACTACTGACGTCACCACCTCAGTCCACACATGCAGCCTCACCAGGCCAAGCTAACCCAATGCTGGCAACCCAACCTACGCTAGTGACTCTGACACCCCCAACAGTACCGATTACACCGCCTCCTACCCTGGCATCGCCACCAGCCCTGATGATCCCAGCAACTCCACTGACCACACCTCCTCTACCTACCCGGGCTACTCCTCCAGCCCCGGTCACGGTGATTCCGGCAACTCCGCTTGCCCAACCGATGACAAGGGTTGCATCGGTACTACCTACCTTACCACCTCCACTTACCCCTGGGATTCAACTTGCACCGCCTGCAGCAGTAGCAACGTCTACCACAACAAAAAAGTAAGTTTTTGTTCCAAAACCTTCTTGATCCAGTGTTGGAACAACGTACTATTTCAAACGAGCCAAGAGAAAGCCGAGACGTCTTTGTAGCGAAGTACGAAATCTTCGGGTTGTTCCACTATTTAGATTTACATGAAAACTAAATTATCCAACTTCACCCCGGATCTTTTCAGAACCTACATTTACTCAAAAGAGAATTTCCTCTATGTCACCGCAAAGTTCTTTCTTATCCAACCTCTTGTGCATTTCTTTTCTACAGGAGGCGGCGAATCGACATTCAAAGTCCTCCACAGACTGTGGGGAAGAAACAAAAAGAGGAAACTTTACAGACTGTACCGGCTCGACGCACACAGCCAGCTGCCCCGAGGTTCCCAGCCCCCTTACCGGCAGAGTCCTCGTTTATACCCGTCCAGAAAGACAGTGACTTGGATGATGTCCTGAATCAAGGAGTTCCCGTCTGTCTGGGCACCGGTGCACATGGCCAAATCCTGCTCAAGAGAAGGAAGGCAGACAGATCCTTGGTGGCCGTCAAGCGACTTGTAAATGTCCAGGACCACACCGAGGCATATAACAAAATGATTGCCGAGATCAGGTGCATGATGGCTGTGCAAAATCACCGTGAATTCCCCAAAGTTTGGGGAATTATTGACCAGACAACATTCGCTATTGAGTTCATTGGTGATGGATCCACCATGACATCCAATGACCTCTATTATTTCCTAGTAAACCCTCCTTCCAGCTTGACAAGTTTGGACTGCATTCAACTATGTCTGGATGTATCAAGAGGACTTCTCGTGCTACACAATGCCGGATGGTCTCACAACGATCTTCATAATGGGAATGTTATGATATGGCAAGACCCTAGTAGTTCCAGTAACTGGAGTGCCAAAATCATCGACCTGGGACTTACCACAAGGATAGACTTGCCGCCCGCCACCTTCATGTTTGACTCGGCAAAGAAGGCGTGGTGTTATCAACACTGCCAACACATGGCCCCAGATGTGGTAGAGGGCGTTTGCACGCTGGGCGTTAAAGCTGACATCTACAGTTTGGGAGAATTGTTCCACGAGATTTCAGGGATCAGCCCTGACTTGGCTTGCATACAGGACATCGGTGATCGGTGTAAAGCAAGAATGCCACACGACAGGCCTAACCTGGAATCTATCATTAAAGAGATCGAAAGTTTGCAGGCCGCAAGAGGGCGTGCGTCACCGTAAACTGGTCGCACCAGCCGTGTGGCAGTGATATTCGCATAATTGAATGTTTTGTAATTCAATCAATCAATAAACCATGCTATGAATGTCAATAGGCCATATTTCTGAGTGCCAGAGGAAATGTCGCCATCTTGTGGTGTGTAAGCGGGAGTAACTGCACTTTTATGTAAAATCAATCCAAAATGCGTTTGAAATTGACAAAGGAAATATTTTTTTAAAACTTTAGTATGTACCCAAAATTGAAATTGACAACACCCTCGGTCGTTCCAGAATATGGAATATTGAACCAAGCCAATGTGTACTTGTTAATAAATGTCTATATTTTATTGGATCAACTGGTATAAATACAAAATATGTTTAGGACCTCGGCCGATGTTGTATAAAACAATAACAACAGCAACAACAACAAAATAATAATGTGGATACGATAATTTGTGTAAATATATGTACAGCAAAATACAGAAAAGTATACCGTAAAGCTTATTTTAATAAAAAAAAAAGAAAGAAAGCTGTTTAGATAAAGTCTTTGAACATTAAACCTTGCAGCACCATCTAATCTAAACCTCTTTGGAATCCTGATTGATTATTTCAACGATTATTTATATATTTGAAAGAAATGGTTTCAGCGATTATGCAGCGCTGTCAGCTTGATATTGCACATGACATATCGCTTATTATGTTGGTGCAAGTGAGACTTGACTTGACAATCGAATTACAGGCGTCCACCGTTATTTGAGCATAGCGCCACCAAGCTTGACAACAAACCGCCTGAATCTCAACAGAACAATTTTGCGCCTGTCCTTTCACCATACAGACGGAATTGCCGCAGATGTTCATAATGCAGTACTCCTCGCACATTATTAAAATTGCTACAGCGTTCACGTTGTATGTCCAAGGACAATTTAAATTAACTCATATAAGGCAACAGGAAATTAATAAAAAATAATGTTATAAAATTCATGACTGGCGCTCGGGTTAGAATGTAATGCCGGGTAATGATTTTTGCACTGCATAAAAGAACCGTAAAGTTGAGTCTAAAAGGCTGTGTTAAGGGATGATTTGTCCCTCTTTTTAGTACCCGGAAATTGTTTTGGCTAATTAGTATTTTGAAAAAGCTGGGTGGTTGGCGTAGAGGAACGCGGGGCGCTGTTCAAAAGGATGGCACTGCAGCTGTGAACATAGAAGAGATTGCAGAACTTACATAATTCATGTAATGGTTAGTGATGATATTGTTCAGTTCTCTCAGTTTTATTCTGCGGATACGCTTTCAATTTTCCACGGTATTGCCATTTTTTGGGGGGCGGGGATGATTCTATGGACCATCCGCACCCCAACATGAAATCAAAGGTAATATACAACATTTGCAAACATCAAAAAACAAAGATTCGAAATTATTATGAAAGACCTTATTGGACAGTTAGTAAATAATACATGTAGTCTCAAGCATCCTCATAACACCTGGTGTGCTGTCATTTTCAAGAAAAATGGGATTCTGTATCAATTTTCCATGATGGTCGGCCGACCATCGCTGGAAAAAACGGACTTACCTAATCTAGTTAGTCCACACATTTTTTGCAATCGGTTATACATCTGTGAACGGGTGCAAGCCAGCTAGTCTGGTTCCCTGACCTGACAATTCCCCGATGTCTATAAATTGCTCCGTTTCGTTTGATGTAGGGTCGGGGAACCAGACTACAATATCAGCATTTTGTTCTTGGTGTTTTTCCAGCATCTATGAACATACAACTGCATGTCACTGCAATTATAACTTATTTTCTATAAAATACTAAGCCCCACATCCATCCATTGCTGAAAATTACAGTAAAAGCAAATGTTGTATAATTACCTTTAACTTCTTTTCCCATCTCCGCCCTACACCCAGAGATTTACGTACATGTACATATAATATGTGATGAAAAGAAAGATCATGTGTTTGGACCTGTGTGGAGGGTTGGGTGGAGTGCTGGCCAGTTTGGTAAAAAAAAGACGGAAAAGCCGGAACGTTAGAAACCAGATAGTACGTCTATTTCCCCCCAATGATTTGTAGACAAACGGCGCATTTTTACGGGATGGTCGTGTGTATTATTATATTCTGCTATATGATGATCTTTCCAACCACAGCAATGTTAGCGCGAGCGTGTTTTTTTCGCCTCCAAAGCAATGTATTCCTTTAAACGTATATTAATTTTCAAAAAATTAGCTGGCCTGACGTTTCGAACTTAAGCAAGTTCTTTCTCAAAGGCAAATGACAGAGTACAAGAAACAAACATGTAGGGAACACACATGCATGAGGGGGTGGGTGGAGAAACACAAAAGAGGGATGCAAGGGAGCATGGCAGTGGGTAAACATCAAAGAGAGAGGTTTGGGTAAGGATGAATGAGGGGAGGGATTAGGATGAAGGTTGAAGCTGGGGAATTGGACAAAGGAATGTGGTTAGTGGCAAAGATAAACAGGAAATGGTAAGACAACCCCATTTGGCCAAGAGACCCCAAGAGGGTTTGCCAGGAGGATAATCTGTAAACAAATGACAATGGGGGAAAAATTAAAAGTTAATCATTCCCTTCCTGGATGTTTAGACCATGTGGTTGAATAGTCCGAAGACGTTTCATCCAAACTTTCTCTCGGCTGAGGCGAACTGAGTCCTTGCGGTGGAAAAGTGATTCTATGCCCTGTAGAATCATATCAGAAATGGAATGGTTAGGCAAGTTGAAGTGATGACCAACAGGGGTGTCAATTTTCTTGGTGTTTACAGTCGATCGATGGCCATAGAAACGCTTCTTGAGCGTGTTCTTGGTCTCCCCGACATACTGGATACCACAAACCCTGCAAGAAATGAGATATATGACATTAGAGGTGTTGCAAGTAATGTTGCCATTGGTTCTGTGAGTAGTTCCAGATGAATGGCCAGAAAAGGAGTCAGACTCCTGCATGTGAGTCTGGCAAACAACACACCTGGAATCGCACTTAAAAGTACCATGCTGTATGGGAGGGGATGCAGCCAAGGTGGGGACCTCGGCTCGAACAATCAGGTCTCGTAGATTGCGGGGGCGCCTATAAGCCAATATTGGGTTGTCAGGGGCGGCACGGGCAAGGCGATCTGAAGTATGAAGGATATGATGGTTGTCATTAGTTATTTTACGAAGGGGAGGGAGACTAGGATGAAAGGTGGTGACCAAGGGAATCTTGGGGTCGGCATTAGTGCTAGGTGTCTTTTTCTTGAGCGCAAAATCTCTGGTGATAGATTTGGCTCTGGCGATAGCACGTTGAACTTGGCGGGAGCTGTGGCCCCTGGCAACCAAGTTACTCTTCAGTACCTGTACATGATGGGAAAAGTCAGAATTATTAGAACAAATCCTTCTGAGTCTAAGTGCCTGGCTGAATGCTATGCCTGTCTTGCAATGCCTGGGGTGACAGCTGGAGGAGTGGAGGTACTGGTGGGTGTCTGTGGGTTTAGAATACAGATCAGTGGTTACCGAGTTGTCTTCCTTGCGGATGGTGACATCCAGGAAGTTGGTCTGATGCACTGAATACTCTGATGTAAACTTGATGGTCCTGTGGAAGGAATTAATGTGATTAATGAAAGTCTCCAGACTGTCCTGATCACTGGTCCAGATGAAAAATACATCGTCAATATATCTCCACCATACCCAGGGGCGACATGGTGCCCATGAAGAGGCATGCAAAGGAGGGGGCCATGCGAGTGCCCATGGCTGTACCGTGTACCTGTAGATAGTGTTTGCCTAGGAAGGAAAAATTGTTCTTGGTTAGTACAAGTCTCATGAGGGTGCCAATATCACTGATGGGTGGGGTTGTGTGTCCTGCCTTGGCCAGGGACGAGGAACAAGCACGAATACCCTCCTCGTGGGGGATGTTGGTGTACAGGGATGAAACGTCAAAAGTCCCAATGATGGCTGTGCTGGGAATCTTGTTCTTGATTCCATCCAGCTTGCGCAGAAAGTCTGGGGTGTCATGGATGTATGATGGCATCTGTGGAACGAGGGGTTTGAGAAAACTGTCAATAAACAGGGAGATACGTTCCGTAGGTGAACCATTACCAGAGACAATGGGCCTACCGGGGTTGCCAGCCTTGTGAATCTTTGGAAGGAGATAAAATCTGGCAGTCCTACAGTCAGAGGGAGAGAGAAATTTATGAGCTTTCTTAGACAGCTGGTCACGTGATCGCATATCGTCCAGCACCTGTTGTATCTCTTGAGAGAATGTACCTGTGGGGTCAGAGTCAAGGCAGATGTAGTTAGTATGATTGTTCAACTGGCGGTGGGCCTCGTCAATGTACTGATGACGATCCATGATGACCACAGCTGAACCTTTGTCGGCCGGCTTGATGATGATATCAGTACGGGAGCGCAAGGCATTCAACGCCAAGCGCTCCTCTCTGCGGAGATTGTCATGAGTTCTGTGGACAAAGTTATCAGGGTTAGTGACTTGAGAACTGACAACTTGAACATAAGTCTCGAGGGCTGGTACACGATTCTTGGGGGGTACCCAGGTACTTTTGACACGGAACGGTTCTGGGTCACATCGGTCAGAATCAAGGAAAAACTCTCGGAGACGGATCCTACGGTAGTATTCCGTGAGATCTTGGCTGAGCTCTACCTGGTTCACAGTGTGGGGAGTAGGACAAAAATTAAGACCCTTTGAGAGAAGTTTATGTTCAGCGTCAGATATGGATGATGAAGAAAGGTTAACTACAGTATTGGAAGGGGGTGGTGGTGTAGACTGGGGCCTGGGGCGTCTAAAGCGTCTCTGTCTGCGTTGATGTTGCTTGGTAAGCAAGCCACCAATCTTCTTGTTTCTCCTGTTAAGCAGAACAGAGTCAAGGTTAGATACGCTCTTATCAATCTCATCATGGAATTTACTGTATCTGGTGTCAGAACAACTGGATCTAAGTTCCGAGTCGAGGTGGGCAATATTCTGATGGAGGTTCTGAAGTGTAGTTTGACACTGTTGAGAGAGGACATTGATGAGTTTAATGGAGGTACCATGTAGAATTTGGTTCCATCTCCTTTGAAGAGGCGGTGAGAGGGTACCCAAGCAGGGAGAGGTAGATAATTGCAAACCTGTAGGGATAAATCGAGAGAGGGAGAAAAAATTGTAGTTATCTTGATGGTAAGAATAGCGTAAGGCCTTCTCCCTAGCCTTTCTGAGTTGCTGGAAAGTACAAACCGAGTTGTCCATACCTGTGGAAAAGGAGAAAATAATGTGGTTAGTACACAATACAGATGGTGCTGCTCATGTCTGTAGAGGGGATAAAATGATGTGGTTATTACAACATAAAAAACACTTGAACAAGAAGACAAAACAAGATATACAAGTCAGAAAGGAGGATCACCACGAAGGGATACTGCAACAGAAAGGTATTAATATGAAAATGAATAAAACTGCTGCAAACTGCTGACTGACTGAATGGACCTGAAATATACAAATCAAAAAAATAGCTGGCCTGACGTTTCGAACTTAAGCAAGTTCTTTCTCAAAGGCAAATGACAGAGTACAAGAAACAAACATGTAGGGAACACACATGCATGAGGGGGTGGGTGGAGAAACACAAAAGAGGGATGCAAGGGAGCATGGCAGTGGGTAAACATCAAAGAGAGAGGTTTGGGTAAGGATGAATGAGGGGAGGGATTAGGATGAAGGTTGAAGCTGGGGAATTGGACAAAGGAATGTGGTTAGTGGCAAAGATAAACAGGAAATGGTAAGACAACCCCATTTGGCCAAGAGACCCCAAGAGGGTTTGCCAGGAGGATAATCTGTAAACAAATGACAATGGGGGAAAAATTAAAAGTTAATCATTCCCTTCCTGGATGTTTAGACCATGTGGTTGAATAGTCCGAAGACGTTTCATCCAAACTTTCTCTCGGCTGAGGCGAACTGAGTCCTTGCGGTGGAAAAGTGATTCTATGCCCTGTAGAATCATATCAGAAATGGAATGGTTAGGCAAGTTGAAGTGATGACCAACAGGGGTGTCAATTTTCTTGGTGTTTACAGTCGATCGATGGCCATAGAAACGCTTCTTGAGCGTGTTCTTGGTCTCCCCGACATACTGGATACCACAAACCCTGCAAGAAATGAGATATATGACATTAGAGGTGTTGCAAGTAATGTTGCCATTGGTTCTGTGAGTAGTTCCAGATGAATGGCCAGAAAAGGAGTCAGACTCCTGCATGTGAGTCTGGCAAACAACACACCTGGAATCGCACTTAAAAGTACCATGCTGTATGGGAGGGGATGCAGCCAAGGTGGGGACCTCGGCTCGAACAATCAGGTCTCGTAGATTGCGGGGGCGCCTATAAGCCAATATTGGGTTGTCAGGGGCGGCACGGGCAAGGCGATCTGAAGTATGAAGGATATGATGGTTGTCATTAGTTATTTTACGAAGGGGAGGGAGACTAGGATGAAAGGTGGTGACCAAGGGAATCTTGGGGTCGGCATTAGTGCTAGGTGTCTTTTTCTTGAGCGCAAAATCTCTGGTGATAGATTTGGCTCTGGCGATAGCACGTTGAACTTGGCGGGAGCTGTGGCCCCTGGCAACCAAGTTACTCTTCAGTACCTGTACATGATGGGAAAAGTCAGAATTATTAGAACAAATCCTTCTGAGTCTAAGTGCCTGGCTGAATGCTATGCCTGTCTTGCAATGCCTGGGGTGACAGCTGGAGGAGTGGAGGTACTGGTGGGTGTCTGTGGGTTTAGAATACAGATCAGTGGTTACCGAGTTGTCTTCCTTGCGGATGGTGACATCCAGGAAGTTGGTCTGATGCACTGAATACTCTGATGTAAACTTGATGGTCCTGTGGAAGGAATTAATGTGATTAATGAAAGTCTCCAGACTGTCCTGATCACTGGTCCAGATGAAAAATACATCGTCAATATATCTCCACCATACCCAGGGGCGACATGGTGCCCATGAAGAGGCATGCAAAGGAGGGGGCCATGCGAGTGCCCATGGCTGTACCGTGTACCTGTAGATAGTGTTTGCCTAGGAAGGAAAAATTGTTCTTGGTTAGTACAAGTCTCATGAGGGTGCCAATATCACTGATGGGTGGGGTTGTGTGTCCTGCCTTGGCCAGGGACGAGGAACAAGCACGAATACCCTCCTCGTGGGGGATGTTGGTGTACAGGGATGAAACGTCAAAAGTCCCAATGATGGCTGTGCTGGGAATCTTGTTCTTGATTCCATCCAGCTTGCGCAGAAAGTCTGGGGTGTCATGGATGTATGATGGCATCTGTGGAACGAGGGGTTTGAGAAAACTGTCAATAAACAGGGAGATACGTTCCGTAGGTGAACCATTACCAGAGACAATGGGCCTACCGGGGTTGCCAGCCTTGTGAATCTTTGGAAGGAGATAAAATCTGGCAGTCCTACAGTCAGAGGGAGAGAGAAATTTATGAGCTTTCTTAGACAGCTGGTCACGTGATCGCATATCGTCCAGCACCTGTTGTATCTCTTGAGAGAATGTACCTGTGGGGTCAGAGTCAAGGCAGATGTAGTTAGTATGATTGTTCAACTGGCGGTGGGCCTCGTCAATGTACTGATGACGATCCATGATGACCACAGCTGAACCTTTGTCGGCCGGCTTGATGATGATATCAGTACGGGAGCGCAAGGCATTCAACGCCAAGCGCTCCTCTCTGCGGAGATTGTCATGAGTTCTGTGGACAAAGTTATCAGGGTTAGTGACTTGAGAACTGACAACTTGAACATAAGTCTCGAGGGCTGGTACACGATTCTTGGGGGGTACCCAGGTACTTTTGACACGGAACGGTTCTGGGTCACATCGGTCAGAATCAAGGAAAAACTCTCGGAGACGGATCCTACGGTAGTATTCCGTGAGATCTTGGCTGAGCTCTACCTGGTTCACAGTGTGGGGAGTAGGACAAAAATTAAGACCCTTTGAGAGAAGTTTATGTTCAGCGTCAGATATGGATGATGAAGAAAGGTTAACTACAGTATTGGAAGGGGGTGGTGGTGTAGACTGGGGCCTGGGGCGTCTAAAGCGTCTCTGTCTGCGTTGATGTTGCTTGGTAAGCAAGCCACCAATCTTCTTGTTTCTCCTGTTAAGCAGAACAGAGTCAAGGTTAGATACGCTCTTATCAATCTCATCATGGAATTTACTGTATCTGGTGTCAGAACAACTGGATCTAAGTTCCGAGTCGAGGTGGGCAATATTCTGATGGAGGTTCTGAAGTGTAGTTTGACACTGTTGAGAGAGGACATTGATGAGTTTAATGGAGGTACCATGTAGAATTTGGTTCCATCTCCTTTGAAGAGGCGGTGAGAGGGTACCCAAGCAGGGAGAGGTAGATAATTGCAAACCTGTAGGGATAAATCGAGAGAGGGAGAAAAAATTGTAGTTATCTTGATGGTAAGAATAGCGTAAGGCCTTCTCCCTAGCCTTTCTGAGTTGCTGGAAAGTACAAACCGAGTTGTCCATACCTGTGGAAAAGGAGAAAATAATGTGGTTAGTACACAATACAGATGGTGCTGCTCATGTCTGTAGAGGGGATAAAATGATGTGGTTATTACAACATAAAAAACACTTGAACAAGAAGACAAAACAAGATATACAAGTCAGAAAGGAGGATCACCACGAAGGGATACTGCAACAGAAAGGTATTAATATGAAAATGAATAAAACTGCTGCAAACTGCTGACTGACTGAATGGACCTGAAATATACAAATCAAAAAATTAGCTGGCCTGACGTTTCGAACTTAAGCAAGTTCTTTCTCAAAGGCAAATGACAGAGTACAAGAAACAAACATGTAGGGAACACACATGCATGAGGGGGTGGGTGGAGAAACACAAAAGAGGGATGCAAGGGAGCATGGCAGTGGGTAAACATCAAAGAGAGAGGTTTGGGTAAGGATGAATGAGGGGAGGGATTAGGATGAAGGTTGAAGCTGGGGAATTGGACAAAGGAATGTGGTTAGTGGCAAAGATAAACAGGAAATGGTAAGACAACCCCATTTGGCCAAGAGACCCCAAGAGGGTTTGCCAGGAGGATAATCTGTAAACAAATGACAATGGGGGAAAAATTAAAAGTTAATCATTCCCTTCCTGGATGTTTAGACCATGTGGTTGAATAGTCCGAAGACGTTTCATCCAAACTTTCTCTCGGCTGAGGCGAACTGAGTCCTTGCGGTGGAAAAGTGATTCTATGCCCTGTAGAATCATATCAGAAATGGAATGGTTAGGCAAGTTGAAGTGATGACCAACAGGGGTGTCAATTTTCTTGGTGTTTACAGTCGATCGATGGCCATAGAAACGCTTCTTGAGCGTGTTCTTGGTCTCCCCGACATACTGGATACCACAAACCCTGCAAGAAATGAGATATATGACATTAGAGGTGTTGCAAGTAATGTTGCCATTGTTTCTGTGAGTAGTTCCAGATGAATGGCCAGAAAAGGAGTCAGACTCCTGCATGTGAGTCTGGCAAACAACACACCTGGAATCGCACTTAAAAGTACCATGCTGTATGGGAGGGGATGCAGCCAAGGTGGGGACCTCGGCTCGAACAATCAGGTCTCGTAGATTGCGGGGGCGCCTATAAGCCAATATTGGGTTGTCAGGGGCGGCACGGGCAAGGCGATCTGAAGTATGAAGGATATGATGGTTGTCATTAGTTATTTTACGAAGGGGAGGGAGACTAGGATGAAAGGTGGTGACCAAGGGAATCTTGGGATCGGCATTAGTGCTAGGTGTCTTTTTCTTGAGCGCAAAATCTCTGGTGATAGATTTGGCTCTGGCGATAGCACGTTGAACTTGGCGGGAGCTGTGGCCCCTGGCAACCAAGTTATTCTTCAGTACCTATATTAATTTTAATGGTAAAGGCCCGCCCGCCCTTTGTATCCCATTTATATTAATTTTATATATCAATTTACTTTCTGGGGACTTTGAACATTAATGAGTTTGAAGTAAAGAAACGCCAACCCATTTTAATAATTACCGAGGATGGGTCATTTGGGAGACTTTGCCATAGACGCGTGCACAATTGTTTTTTCAACTTGAATGTAACCTAACCCAAATATCCCCTGTCCTACCCCCACGAATTTTTTTATATTTTCGTTTTGGACCATCCTCTATCGATATAACTCACTTGCGACAATAAAATTCTCACTCCTTAGGGGGGCCGGGTACTTAGGGAGACACTGAAATGTCTCCCTAATTCCACTTGTCTCCCTAAGGTATAAAAAATATGACGACAAAGTGTCTCCTTAAGGGTGCTTTTGTCATTTTAAAGATTATGCCTAAATTCATCCACAGGAGTTATTAAATTAATTGTAAACGCATATAGCTCTAAACATTCCACAGTCATTCTGAAAAACAAATTGTACTAGGATCTTTCGATCAGAAATTTTCAAAGAATCGTTTTCTTGCGCTTTAGAGGGACAACAAAAAACACCTTTCTATCATTTTATTTATTTTACAGGTATTCAATCCAAATCTTATAAACTTGAGGAAATTTTAGTTATTCATCTACAGCTACTGAATCGAACAACGGATTGTCAGCATTGACGGAATAACGCAAAGGGACATGGAAAGAGAGGATTGATTCATTCTAGATTGGAGAGGAATACTCCAAGGATTTCTGTTGGCAAACTGACGGGAACAAGTAGAGCAGGGGATGAAGAGAACTGGATCAATAGGCAGCGGCGTAGCCAGGGATCTCTCCATAGGGGGAAGGGAGTGGGGGTGGATATTAGGCCTACAGTGGGAAGGGGGAGGCGCTCACAGTATTTTTCTTAATAATACTATCATTTTCTCCGACTGCAAAATTTACAGTGAGGGCGACTGGGGCGACGATTTTGTTTGGGGGGGGAGGGGCGTGCTCCCCCCACGCCCCCTTGGCTACGCCGCTGTCAATGGGAGGTGGGCTGCACCATATTCTATAAGATCTTGTTCAAAATATTTGTCTGTAGGGAAATTCACCGTAGCGCGGCGAATGGCAAACACTAAAATTGGACGTGGGCTTATAGATGTCAGGCGCGCGGGGAGGAAGGGGAGCTGGGGAGAGACCACAGCCCCTAACCCCCCCCCCCCCCCCCCAACACACACACCGAAAATTAGTAATGAATGCCCATTCTTATTTTGTATGTTAACAAGCTATTTATGGAACTGTGACAAAAGACACTAAAAGCATCTGACGATTTCTAAAATTCAAGTCCTCAAAAACTGATTATCCACAACGTTTTTATGTATGATAGATTGAATAACCGACAACAATGAGATATATATAACGGCGATGATCATAACAGTCAGTGACAACAATGGCAACAGCAATACTGACGGCAGCGACAACCATGGCAACAACAATGATGACAAACGCGATGACAAGGACAACAGTGTATGACGGCGACGATCATAACAATGACAACAGATGGCAAACATTTGAATAATAAAAGAAACAAATAAAAATAACAACAAACATTTCTTAAGTTTTGCTTAGAGATCTGGTCCAAGATACTTCCTGTCACCTGGTAGATCTGTCTTGTGTGACGTACAGTCCTTGGCTATACCTAGAAGTCAACATCCACCGGCGCGTACAGTGACAATAATAAACCTGGCCACAACAAAAACGCAGGCGGCCCTGTCATATTTGGCCTTCGTTAAGAACTGACCGCGCCATCATCATGTACAACTATGATGTGATAACCATGCGTACTCATGGCGTGTGTAGCTGATGCACAATGAAGATGACCTTGTGCAATGGAGGATGGGTGGATGCAGCAATCGATGATGCGGAGTCTGGCAACCTCCCGTGACGTCACCAACCTTACGTACACACGCACTGCATCCATGCAAAAAATAAATGATAAGCAGTCTGGCGCCCTGTCAAGCGAAGGAAAAAAAGAAGTCCCAGGGTCATTTATTGTATCTCCTTCCCCGCGGACGCTCGTTACCAGACTGCATTGAAAATCGCAAACTGGGTATCTTTCCAACGACAAGAACGGGTTTTGGTTTGGATTTTCAAGATGTGCTGTCAATTCCGGCCCGCGATTACATGATTTCAGCTACAGTCGTACTACGGAGAGCATAAGGATGAGTTGGAGCCGGTGTGGGGGTGTCTAATGGAGCCATTTTTGTGCTATGCGGTGTCTGATTCTGAATACTGCAATATTTCCGAGGAGTCATACACGGAGCCGGTAAACTGAGGGGAGTGTGTACGGAGTCTTCTGCCACTAACACGGCGCGCCGTACGGTGATCACTGCAATGTCGTTACTGTGCGTGTGTGGTGAGTACAGGATTTATTATGATTGCCTCCGTAAGAAATTTAATTAGACATGGAAGAATGTACCATCCTAACACCTAATCATCATTTATTTATCAAGGGAAAAAATGTGCAACAGACCAGTCTCCATGCTGGGGACGGGTTGGTTGTGTACAAATTTATCCTGAAGTATTTTCAAAACAAAATTTGAAAAAATATTATTTGGTATGTAGTCGGTAATGGCAAAATGACTGTTAACAATGCTTCACCAGAAAAATTGCCTTCTCTGATTGGTTTAATATCACTAACGTAGTCACTTAGTTATAATCGGTTTTGAACAAAGTTGTATATTATAAGATTACATACAATTTGCATCTTTTGTCAAGCTGTGCCATAGGCCTAGTGGATAGTGCATCGTACTACACGTACTGTGCGAAGGGTTGTAAAAATAAAAATCTGCCCAATTGTACATGTACATGTACTTTTGTACAAGTGAGGGTGCCCCGGGTGTGGGGATTTACACGTGGTCATGTTTACAGTGACAGTCCCCGTGTCCAACATGGGCCAGCTAGACCACGCCATTTTATGACATGAGAAAGTCTAGATATATATATTCAATGTGGATGTCTTGGTACCAAACACAGACTGGTCTAGCCACGGACTCCTCTGCATGTACCTGGTAGCAATAATGTGCAAAGACAAGTGATCGAAAGTTTTATTATAATTTTTGGCCATTTTTTACTTAATGGATTCACAATTTTCTGCATTGCAAATTAATGCTTTACTTTCAGCCACAAAATCACTTTATTTCATCTTTCACGTGCATGATATATGTACATTATAGCTCAGCCAAAAAAACAAAATATTTTCTCCCCCCCCCCCCCCCCCAAAAAAGGACGCCTAACGAGTGTCTCCTGTATGTGTTAAAGTAAGAATATGCAAAATGTGCGTGTGTATACAATATATGTACGTGTACATGTACATGTAGCATGCTTTCATATCCTAAGGTGGTTTTTGGTTCAACTTGTGGGCTTTTTTTTATACATGTTACATGTACATATTGATAAAATGATAATTCTGTTGGCCTGTCATATCACTTCTGGAGCAAATTAAGTAAAATCCATCCTCCAGCGTCCTGTATTCTGTGTTGTGGGTAACAGAGCGACAGCTAATATATGCACAGTTTTGTTATCATTGCAGCAAGATGTAGGGTGAAATCTTTTATCATGGCACATTTTCGACCATTTTCAGTATATTTAGACAAAATTATGGCTTGTCGAGGCTGTGGTTTGTGAGTATTTTTTGTGTCTCTCGGGGGTGAAATTGCTCTGGATTTTGTCTTGATTTTGTAATGATTTTAGGATTTTTGGTGAGATGTCTTCCAAATTTCCAGAAGATTTCTTGGTCTTTAAATGTTTTATTAATTATTATTCCAAAATGACCTCTGAAGCCTGAAGCAGTCTTCTAATTCTAATGACCCAATTTTTGGCACCATATCTTTTGGTAGAAAATGCAATTATAATTTTTTTTTAACAACGCCATACAAGTCGAAGGCCTTTAAATGTTTCGTTGATTGTTCATTTTCCTCAGATCACCCCTGGCATGCCTGGTCTCTGTCATTGTACTAAATAATAATTAGAAATAATACAATTTGTTTTTGAACCTTACCTTGTTTACCTTCACATGGTTGTACACAGCAACATGAATCTGTAAATTTGCAACACTTTTGAGGTTGTGTTAAATATTAAAGGAACAATAGGAAACACAAAGCATTGTCCCCAATACATGTAGTATAGGAAAACATGACTGTGTACGTTGTACCCATTCAAGAGTTTTATACATTGTACAAGGTTTACACTGGCCCAGTGTGTACACATTACAAATTTAAGTATATTCAGCTTTACTCTTGGACAAAATTACATGTATTATGTATCACACCTGTTTGCAACTACTGTGCTTCTTTATATTTATGCAAATTTGAACTAATTTGAGAGACGCCTCTAGCCTCGTTTTCAATTCCAATTTGCATAAATATTATACGAAAGACGTCTATTACATGTGCTTGAAATTGTGTATAAACCTTAATTAATGCACTCAAAAGGTTTTAAAAAAAGAAAAAGAGAAAAAAGATCTGTTACTGTACATATCAGAATGATTTTAAGTTGCGTCTAATTCTCGGAGCGTATTACAATGTGCATACTCACTGTCAGATAAGTATATTTGTAGGACATGTACATGTACAATAGGCAGTAATGATCTGTGCATTAATAATGCTCGGCCATTAATATTGCCGGTTCTAATGCAGTCTGAAGAACTCCGTACCCAGTGTGAAGGCCATTAGAGCATTGGCAAACATCCAAAATGAAAGATGCTGTTTTTGACTTTAACTCCCCAAAATAATTCCTGTTGTCTTGCAGTAGAAAAAGTTATTCACTTTTGAATGAGACATTGAAAGAAGGAAAAAACACCCACATCCAATAAAAGTTTCACAAATGTTGAATTCAGGGGTGAGATTTGTCAGGATTTTTCCAGATTTCAGGATTTTTAAAGAATCTCTTTTGCAATCTGGAATTCCTGATGAGGTGTTGTCCTAACCCTAACCCTGCCATAAGACGCAGCACAGTGCATCTGTGCTGACAGCTCCACTTTGCTGGACTCTGCACACAAATCAATGTGACAAAGTATGCAATCTGATGCGTCTGGCAGGGTTTCTAGCCAAAATGCCCTGGAAGTTTGCAAGATGAAAAAAAAGGCAGTGGGGTACATGTACATACATTATACATACATCATGTAAGGTTGCAATTTTAGGGTTAGTTTTAGGGAAATTTTGAAAGACTATGGGCCTGTTTGTTTCACACGGATCGGGAGGTGATCCAGAGCCGAACGAAAACAAACAGGATCGCGAAACCCTCTCGCTATATGTTGCATGCTGGGAGAATTTGTATTACACGACAATGTCGTCTGCTTCAGATTCTGTAGGGCTACTTTTTTATGATAAACTATCTAGTATTTCCAGAAAAGTAAATAAATCGTACATAGCTTTAATAACAAAAATACACTGTCAAAGAATTATTAGTAAATACTGTCACAATAGCTCGTTAAATGCTTCAAATCTACGAAAAAATACCGTCACTTTTCTCCGTCCATCTTGGGTCTTGTGAACCCACCTCGCGAGCAGGATCACTAAAAACGTGATCCGGAGCGGCTTTCGACGCTCCGGATCACTGATCACGCTCCGGATCTGCGTGAAACAAACACGCCCTTAGACCGTATGAGAGATCAGTGATGTGATTTTTATACCCGCAATCTTGATGTTTAAGTTCTTCCGCTATTTTCAATACAAAATTGAAAAGGCTTCATTAAATTGTATAGCCAATTCAACACGGTACAGTACATTGTACATTGTACATGTACGTGTACCTGCACAATTTCACCACCTTTCCACAGGTACATTACATTTGCATGTACCCGTCTGTCTGTACATATTAATTTAATGAAATACTGTGAATGGTTCGATTTGCAAAGGTGTTGCAGTTACCACACTGGTGCCAGTGAAATATTCTTAAAGGTTCACAGAAGTTGAAATAGAAAATGCTACATTGTACATGTACATATGTGACCCGCTCTGGAAAAAGGTATAATATTTCGCAAAATATGAAAAATTTGTTTTATGTATGTTTGGAAAGCCTGCAATGTAAGCTTTCATTTGGTACATGATAGAGCTCCAAAGCCCTTTCCGTTCTAAAGATATCGCGTTTTTGCATATGAATTAGCTCTATGGAGTTCAAATTGCACAACAGAGAAAACAGGCTTTGAAATAGCTAGTTCTAATACAATGCAATGGAACAATGCACTCTAAAAAGGTTATTTTTTCACTTTATTCACTGAAATCAACATTGTTGTGTGCACACCAAACCTGAAACTTTAGATATTAAGATGTCATTAAAGACAAAAACAAAAAATATATTTTGACGAAAAGTTTCACCCTCTTAACGTTGAAAGGGCCATTACATGCATAGCGCGACTTATATCACCTTTTTCTGGAGCGGGTCACATATACATACATCTCTGAAACAATGAGATTCTAATGCGTGTGCTAAATGCTTTCGAAATTTATCGAACCAGAACAATTGTTTTCCTGATGCCCCATAAAAAAAATCACCTTTAGGCAAAATAGAACATCGCTATGTGAGATTTGTATGGCTTTAGTTATCCAATAGTATGTTCATGTAATAGATGGTCTCGCAGATTCTGTGATTAAGTACATGTACATTATGCAGCATGGGTTGTGATTGCTCCATAAAGTACCCTTGTGTGGTATTTGTACCAGGGCTGTTGAAATAATTTAGTATTCGATTGGACTTCGTTGGACTGAATATTTAAATATTTGATACTCGCCGATCAAGTTTTTCACGCGTCAGCTGCAAATGTATGCCGCGCCGGTAAAAAGTTTCTCAAATATTTGTTTCAAATATTCGAACCGGCAAAAAGGTATTTGAATATTCGGTTGACGATCGAATATTTGTATATTCGGTATATACATTCGGGACAGCCTTAGTATTTACTTGTATGTTGCAAAGCCAGCAATATATACATGTACATTGGCTGTTTGTTGTTTTTCTTTTACACTGTCGCTTGAAATCCAGTAATTAATTCCTATCCAATACATGTATGTAATTAAAGCTGCGCGGTCCATGCTGTGGCTGAAAATTTCAATTCAATGGATTTCCTCCAACAAGCGAATAATGGAAGAAACTACTTTTTAAAAAATGCTTATACTACACTTTTGTTGATTTAGAAAAATACAATTCTGACACAAAGAAGTTGTACATTTTGATGATTTTTTGTTGGATAAAGGGTCTTGAATAAAGACACTGACAGATCGGAGACACTGGAGCAGCATAAGACAAGTTACATTTGTGGAACACTGGTACAGTAATGTAGAGGTCGCAGGTTCAAATCCCACTCTTGTCGGTTTTCACCAAAAAAAGGTTCTCACATTTCTTCTTTGTATTTTTTGTTTCTTTTGCAGTCAAGAAGGCTATACTGGATGGACCTGCAGGTAAGATTAACCACAAAGGGGACTATTTCTTCAGCTGGCTCTGTTCAGTAATATTGAGCAAGGGTTCAGGTAGCATTTCTAAAGTCAAAATGCCTAAAATATTCCATCAAGAACATCGCCTGTTCTATTTGGGAACACCTGTTTTATTTGGGAACACCTGTTGTTTTCGCAGGGAACAGCCTGGGAATGTACAATATAATGTACGCTTGCTCCGGAATGGCCTGCCCCAGTAATGCTGAAAAAAAGGCTGTTTGTGTTCTTGTTGGGAACATGACATTAACCCCTTGTGTACGGATAACGCCATATGGCGCAACAAAAACAGTGCCACCAGGCCGGATGACGCCATTGGCCGCTGTTTGGGCAGTTTCAATCCATTGTTGGATTATTGTGTATATGTTACGCTTGACTGCACAAACACATTGTAGCGGTTCGCTTGGCTGCCAGAGCCGCCGCGGCACCCCGACGTCTCCCGTAAAATACCCCAAGCCTTACAAACTCCAACAGCAGGTTGTGTTGAATTCTGATGGGTTCAGGACTGTTGCGCCTTGGCACCATGCCCCAATTTGTCTGTCCAAAGAATGTACTATACATGTAGGTACAATGTACAAATGTATTTGTACTGCACAGTTGGTTTTTGACAGGTTGAGGATACTTCCTAGTTAAAATATGCCTAGGGGGCAGGGCTGTAGTCGAGTCCATCACAAGTCCATCACAAGTCCCTGCAAGTCCATCATCACAAGCCCTCCAGTCCCAATTCCAATCACAAGCTATTCAAATGAGCTTTGACAAAGGCATTCCTTTGTCATTGTTCATCCAGTTACTTGTGACCGGCTTTATGAAAGGACTTGTGACTGGACTGAGTTGCAAAAGGACTTGTGACTGGACTGAGTTGCAAAATGACTTGTGAAAGGACTTGCAGGGACTCGAGTACAGCCCTGCTAGGGTTAGGGTTAAAGGAGTGTCCCAAAAGGAAAGGAATAATGCTCTGATGACGCTTTTGAAACACTTCTCTAGCTTCTCCTGAAAACTTTTTGGTAATTTTAATTTGTTTGTTTGTGATGAGTGTTGCCCAACACAAGGCCCAAAGGCCACTCAAGCTGTGGGTTACAAAGGACAAGAAAACTCAGAGATCACAGGGATAGGTATTTCGTTTGAATTGTGAAAGATTACAGGTAGAAGGGAAGCAGGTTGCAGGTACTATGTAAGGAATTCCAAGAGAGTATCTCAGAGTAATTTCCTTTGGAACAAAGTACATGTATAGCAAGCTGGTACATAATAATAATAATAATAATAATAATAATAATAATAATAATAATAATAATAAATCTCCTGGATGCGGCAAATGGGCGACTCTTCCCAAAATAACCTTATTGGGGCGACACGAGTGTCGCCCTTTTAGAGCACTTTCCCCACGCGCCTTACTAAAAAACACTCCAAAGGGGCGACTTTAACAATAGGGCGACAGTTATGTGTCGCCCTATTCGACCAGGTCACCCTAACCCACTCTTTTCCAGGATTATGTGTCGCCCTAACCGGCAATTGAGGAAAATAATAATAATAATAATAATAATAATAATAATAATAATAATAATAATAATAATAATAATAATAACAAATCTCCTGGATGCGGCAAATGGGCGACTCTTCCCGAAATAACCTTATTGGGGCGACACGAGTGTCGCCCTTTTAGAGCACTTTCCCAACGCGCCTTACTAAAAAACACTCCAAAGGGGCGACTTTCACAATAGGGCGACACCAAATTGTCGCCCTATTCGACCAGGTCACCCTAACCCACTCTTTTCCAGGATTATGTGTCGCCCTAACCGGCAATTGAGGAAAATAATAAATCTCCTGGATGCGGCAAATGGGCGACTCTTCCCGAAATAACCTTATTGGGGCGACACGAGTGTCGCCCTTTTAGAGCACTTTCCCAACGCGCCTTACTAAAAAACACTCCAAAGGGGCGACTTTCACAATAGGGCGACACCAAATTGTCGCCCTATTCGACCAGGTCACCCTAACCCACTCTTTTCCAGGATTATGTGTCGCCCTAACCGGCAATTGAGGAAAATTAGAAATCTCCTGGATGCGGCAAATGGGCGACTCTTCCCGAAATAACCTTATTGGGGCGACACGAGTGTCGCCCTTTTAGAGCACTTTCCCCACGCGCCTTACTAAAAAACACTCCAAAGGGGCGACTTTAACAATAGGGCGACACCAAATTGTCGCCCTATTCGACCAGGTCACCCTAACCCACTCTTTTCCAGGATTATGTGTCGCCCTAACCGGCAATTGAGGAAAATTAGAAATCTCCTGGATGCGGCAAATGGGCGACTCTTCCCGAAATAACCTTATTGGGGCGACACGAGTGTCGCCCTTTTAGAGCACTTTCCCCACGCGCCTTACTAAAAAACACTCCAAAGGGGCGACTTTAACAATAGGGCGACACCAAATTGTCGCCCTATTCGACCAGGTCACCCTAACCCACTCTTTTCCAGGATTATGTGTCGCCCTAACCGGCAATTGAGGAAAATTAGAAATCTCCTGGATGCGGCAAATGGGCGACTCTTCCCGAAATAACCTTATTGGGGCGACACGAGTGTCGCCCTTTTAGAGCACTTTCCCCACGCGCCTTACTAAAAAACACTCCAAAGGGGCGACTTTAACAATAGGGCGACACCAAATTGTCGCCCTATTCGACCAGGTCACCCTAACCCACTCTTTTCCAGGATTATGTGTCGCCCTAACCGGCAATTGAGGAAAATTAAAAATCTCCTGGATGCGGCAAATGGGCGACTCTTCCCGAAATAACCTTATTGGGGCGACACGAGTGTCGCCCTTTTAGAGCACTTCCCCACGCGCCTTACTAAAAAACGCTCCAAAGGGGCGACTTTAACAATAGGGCGACACCAAATTGTCGCCCTATTCGACCAGGTCACCCTAACCCACTCTTTTCCAGGATTATGTGTCGCCCTAACCGGCAATTGAGGAAAATTCAAAATCTCCTGGATGCGGCAAATGGGCGACTATAGTAAACCCCTTGCCACCGTTGTCCTTCGGACTTCAAATGTATATTATATACATATGGGGACCGGAAACCAGTCTAGGCTGTCATTCACACAAAATGGCGGACGGTGTTTCGGAACCGCGGTTTGTTTTCCTAACAGACGACGAAATATTGGAACACGTAGGCGATGCCGACGCTGCTAACACAAAGTGACAAATGAAATATGCAGTCAAACGATGAGAGGAATTTGCAAGACACGCAGGAACAACAATTAAAGCTTTAACTGATTCGGAACTGGACCACTTTTTGTCGTGGTTTTATGCGGGACTGAGAAGGCAAACGGCACATTGTACACCAAGAAATCCAAGCATGCAATCTGTCAGATTTATTCAGGCATTGTATAAAACAAATAATGAATGTTTCACATTCGTGCAGTGGTAAGAATCATTTCATTCGCCTCGTGGAATGGAACATTTAATCTGTCACCTCATGAAATTATTCTTACCATCGCACTCATAAACATTCATTATTTGTATAATATTAAACATACATGTAGTTTTTAGTGTGTGTACCATTGGTCGGATCACTGATCGAGATCTGGATCCGTGTGAAACAAACAGGCTCTGTATTCATCAGGCTTTCAACTTTCAAGTCTTCCTACTTTTCCTACTTTTTCCTTCTTCTTTTTTTCCTTGCTCCTACTTTTCCTACTTTTTCTTCGAAATTCCTATTCTTTCCTACTTTTTCCTACTTTTTTGTCCCACAACCCCGAAAAATGAAATCTCATTGAATATTTTTCATAAAAGTGTTACACACTGTCATATGAAAATCACGCAATGAAGGGCTTGGGTGCAGGAGTCCTGCAACTTTACTTTTAAGAGCTTTTGAAGGACGAAGCACCAGTGTTGTGAGTACAGAACATGCTAAATGAGGCTTCTGTGAACATGGCTGAGTACCAATGAAAAGTACATGTACTGGTGAAAGCCAGCAGAAAGAAGTCTATTTTTATCCTGATTTTGTCCTACAAAGTCCTACTTTTGTCTTATTTCTTTTGGGTCCTATTTTGATCCTACTATTCTACATGTACCTTTTCACCTGGGTCTGCTTAAAGGTAGTGTACAGGATTGGTAATTCTCCAAAAAAAAATGTACTAAATTAATACGAAATACCATACTAGACTGTAAGTTAATAGTAGTCTCAATCATCCTGTGAAATTATGGCACCAGTTGTGCTGTCGTTGTCAAGAAACGTGGAAATTTATATCGTCTTCCAACGATTTCCAGCTGGAAATCGATGGAAAACTGCCCTGTAGCCTTTAGTCAAGGCGCGTGTGGCTACCCGGACGAGTGGCGCGCTGGACATGTTGGCATTCAGGGCGCGTCACGTGTCCAGCTGGTAGCCACGCGCGTCTTGACTAAAGGCTATCATCTGCCCGGCGGTTGAAAACAAGCGCTGCTTTTCTCTCGGGTTTTCGCCATCCAACAACGCAAAACTTTGAACAGGTCAGTGGAACGATATTTCCTATAACATACTAACCCCCAAATCCGCCCATTTTTGAAAATTGCAACAATGACCAATCATGTACACTTGCGGCCTTTAAAAGCCTGCACATTTCTACTCGCATCTTTCTCATAGCTGACCAGCTTCTGTAGAAAGTCTGTTCACATTTGACTTGAAATTGTTGAAGTATTACATCATCTTTGAGTTTGACCCCAAAAAAGTAGTTTGAACACAGCTTTAGACTTGCATACCATACATGTGCATTTTTTGGATCTAGTGTAAACTTGTTCTGCGTTGTTACGCTTTATAAGAACCAGGCTAAAAGGAAAAAAAACAAACAATTATTAAATCAATGTATGATAATAAAAACCCTAAGGCTTTTGGCCTGTAATTTATTTCTTCGTTTTGCCAAATTTTTTTCCTACTGGTTTAGCTATTTTTGGTGTGCTTGCGGTACATGCAAAATCCTGTTTGTACGCAGGTGTAAATTCTGCCCTGCATCAGCACGGCGGTTTCGTGTTCGGAGATTTGATCCCGTAATTTTTCCCTTAGGCTGCTGAGAACTTTGTTTGCACCTCGAAGCGATCGCTAAAACGCGAACGGGTTTCAGCAAATGGCTAAATATAGTTGGCATTTAAAAGCCCCAGGTTTCACCCTGGATATACCTGCCAGGTTTCTTACCGGTGACAAACTTGCTGAGATCTCGCTCGTAGAAAAAAATAGTCAAGTGTACGCAGGGAAGAAAAGAAAGGAAATCTTGATGCCTTAGGATAGTGTGTGTATGACGTCTCTCCCTAGCAACGCTATCCGTGATAAAGTGTTGCACGCTAAAGTGGTTTGGGAAAATTGACAAATTTCATAATGGCCTGTTTTTGTGAGCGTATTGGGGAATTACTAGTAGTCGATGTAGACTGTGAGCGAGAAGTTATATGCGCAGACAGGGACGGCTTAATGCCAAGATTTTCCAAGATTCACATGTAGATAGGTTTATGTGTACTTAATCTTGTTTCAACCGGGAGAGTGGAAAAACGTTACAAACATGTCCTGTATCCCCAGGCGTGGTTAACAGCGGTTCATATCACTAAGTACCGAATCGAGTGACGAAAGCCAATAGCGAGCGTGCATAAAAATGAAGCCACTCGGTAAACTGTTGTCTTGCTGCTGTATATTGCCCGCTGCAACGAATTAAGAAGAGTGGTTGCACTACAGCGGCTAATCCATCTCCTTTGGCTAAGCTTCCCTGGCAGCTAATCATGCTTGATCCTAATCCCACTGCACTCTAATCCCTGCTAAAATTGCACAGTGATGGAAACTTTTGGAAGAGCTTGCATTGTAAACACAGCGTTGCACACCAAGGTAAACATCTGTATGCGCCAATGGTAAATATCCCAACTGGAAAAAAATGGAATAATAATTTAACCCCTTGTCCAGCTGTTATTGATGGGGGATGGGGTATGCCAAGAATGGGCTTTTATGTATATGGTTCCCATGAACACACACAAAATTCAACCAATTTCTTTCCTTGGGCAAATGTGATTTTTAAGCTCTTAAAAATGCTGATTTCTGCCCGCGAATGTGCTATTACCGAATTACTGATGCCCAAGTTGAAACAATGATTAGCCAATACAGGCTCATCATCAGTTGGTCAGATTCCAACATGGGTAATCGAACTTGTCACGTAAAACCGATGTACATGTACATGTAGCTAAGTTGTTACTTTTATTTTACTCGATCACAGGCTCAGTTATTGCCATATTTTAACCGAACTGATATTTTTTTGCAGCCACATAAAAATAACTTGCAGACAAAATTTGTAAAAAGTTAACCTCGATACTTTTATGGCTAATTCCATAAAATTTTATCCTGATTTTTTGCTGCAGTGGAAGCACTCAAATTAATGAGTTGTAACAATAAAACAATGCAAGAGGTTCTGCTGTGTACAAAATCTGCGCAAAGCTCTGTGCGCACGAGGGCACTCAGTGTTGCATGCATACAAGGTTACTCATCACTGCATGCATGGTCTGTAAAAGGCAGTACAAACATGATTTCCAGGGAGATTATTGGCTTGCGCATGCATGAAGTGTATGTGCAAACTGCAAAGATGGCGGTATCAAGCAAAGATGGCGGTACCTGCGATGAGCACTGTACATGTAATGAGCACTGACTGTTGTCTAAAATTCGCTACATTTTTCATACAGCTTAAACACTCTCCCCATCACGTATGGGCTCGGGCCGGGCCGGGCCATGCCGTGAATTTTTTGTTCCCAAACGACATCCGAATTGGGTTAACGCTATGAGATTTCGGACTTAACTTCCCTTTTTAAAGAAATCCTCCGGAGCCACGAATTAGAACAAGAAATGAATTCGAACGTAATGAAATTCCGGACTTTATTTCCCTTTAAAAAAAATCCTCCAAAGCTAGAAATTAGAAGAAAAAACAAATTGTAACGTTGAGGTCTTGAACCCAGTACAATGTTCCTTCTGCCTCATAGTCTGGCACCGTATCCACTAGGCCATCGGAATGCTCGGCAGACCTAGAGAATTCATTGCATTATATACCCAGCCCTATAAGACATGCGTACGTATATTAAAAGTATTATAGAGGGCGCTCAACAATTAATCCATTTGGATGTAGTTTGGGAAAAAATAATTCGCGGCCAGGCCGGGCCCCGCGTGACAGGTCTCAACTAATAGGAATAGTGAAACTGTCCCGTACAGTTTTAATGAATGATAATAACTAAATCTTGACAGACAACTGTCCATTGCACATGTATGAGCCATTGATCAATGAACATTGTACATGTACGTGCATTTTCTGCACATGATGTACATTACATGTACTCCACTGATACCACAATTAATCCACATCACACCTGGATGTCTCCGGGTTTTCCGGAAAGCCGAGCCAGAAAAACAGTCTCGTACTTGAAGCGCAGCCTCTCACCCAATGTCAACACGGGCAACATTGCGCCGCGCTGAAAGAAAAAAAAACTCACTTGAGCACGCCCTGTGTGTACATTTTACACTAGACAATCGAGCAGAGTGCGACACATTTCGGGGCGGAATGAAATGAGAGAGGGCTACACGATGCTCATGTGTGGATGGATGATACTCAAAGCTGGAAAGGTTTCAGCGGCATGCAAATACAAAAATGGGGAGAAAGCTGTGGTCCAATTTGTTTTTGATGAAGACCTTTCACCAAACATTTTTTGGGGGGGGGGGGGGGGGAATTATCATAGGGTAAATGTGCATGCACATGTATGACATTTCAGATGCCACTTCTGTGCTGCGGAGTAGTAGAGTGCGGTTAATAAGATAAGATTTGATTCTATACTGTGTCTGCATTATATACACAAATCTATATTCCATTGTCAATGGGACATTAAAAAAACTAAATAAAAAAAAAGGAGAAACGATAACTTACATCTGTACCTTATAATAATAATGGTATTTATTAAGCGCAAATTTTATGTAACATATTCAAATGCGCTGTACAACAATAAACTGGGCATAAAACTAGTAATTAATACATTAAAATCACCAAATACATTAAATATACAAGGCAGGCTCAGAAATACATCATTCAAATATACATGTACGAGTAAAATTCATTGTTCCAAAAATATTTTACTTACAGTAAATAGAAATACAATAAAACCCATTACAAATCAAAAGCATTTGAAAAAAGATGTGTTTTCAGCAGCGTCCTAAAATGGCTTAAACTGGTGGCATTCCTCACATAAGCTGGTAACTTATTCCACAGCGAAGGGGCAGCATAATGAAAAGCCTGATCACCTAAGTTAGTTCTGCTACGAGTAATTGGGTGTTTAAGAAGAATGCAGTTGTTTCCAGCTGGAAATCGTTGGAAAACGATATACATTTCCACTTTTCTTGACAACGACAGCACACCTGGTGCCATCATTTCACAGGATGATTGAGACTACTATTAACTTACAGTCTAGTAAGGTATTTTGTAATAATTCAGTAAAAAAGAAATTGGAGGATTACCAATCGTGTACACTACCTTTAAGTCCATTTCAGTTTGGTTCAATGATACACAAAAATAAGGCCAAAAAGAAGTTCTTATAAGAACTTCCTTTTATTAATTAATCTTTATATTTTTCTTTGTGATGTGTCGGTCCTGGAAATATCTTTCCCCTCTAGAAGATTTCTTGAGCTTCTAGCCCTGTGGTCTAGCAGATTTTTTTCCCCGGAATTAAACCCCCGGAGCCCAGCAGAGTACCGGTACATTGTGAAGAATCTACCCTCTCAGTGTGCATTGCATTTGTATGTACGTCCATCACCCTGTGCTATTCCACATGACGGCGCACAAGTGGTTTAGCGAGCGCACGAGTGCCGCCACAGCGAGAGTTACTGGGTCGATGGCATGCACGCATGGCTGCCACGCCGAATGCAAATTGCAGTGGCCCCCCCTGCGGGTTGTTCGCTCATCGAAATGTTGCTGGATCAGGTCATGCTCGGAGAGTCTGACACAGAGCCGTCCCCCGCTAGGCATGTGGGCTGTACCCTTCAACATTTTGAATTAGGCAAATAAAAATCAAAACAACCCCCCCCCAAAAAAAAAAAAAAAAAAACAAACAAAAAACATGTTTGTCACACCTTTTTCATTAACCCTAACAGCCCAAGGCTTTTTACTAGAATCCTTCCCTAACCACACAAACTCCAACACTGTGTAGTAAACCAATGGCACATTCTTTGTACTTTGACAAAATCAGGGCATCAAGTCCCATGCAAAGTGATGGTGCCAAGGCTCTACAGTACCCAATCACACAAAATTCAACACAAATGGGGTGTTTGATTTTGGCAGGTTAGGGATGGTTAGGGTTTAATAGGAGGTATGTACAAAATGTACGTGCAATGTATATATCTCCGAGGACAAGAGGAGAAAGGAAATACAAAGAAACCTTACAGTCCTCGCAAGTCAAGTCTTTGTTGAAATCGGTCCTCGCACGTAGAAGTACGTGCTTAGTCTATGGGGTTGGGTTATATTAAAGGAACAATAGGAAACACAAAGCATTGTCCTCGCACGTATTGGGGAAGTACGACTACATGTACATGTACATGTACATGTACATGTATGTACAATTGGCAGAGCAGACAGCACATTTGGAAAGCAGTGTTCATACACATGCACATATACTTTGTGTGATTTAACACTTACGTGAAATAACAAAGCCGTGAAATTTTTAAGCTCAATCCGTCATCCAGGTGAAAAACTTAAGTTTTAGCAGTGATTCTGAGCATGTTCACAAGTACTTATTTCGATAAGCCATCAGCATTTTTGAAGTTCTCTCCATACAATTTTATCAAAGACGGCAGCAATTCAGACAGAAGTATTTCTCTAAATTACAAGCATGTAACTTTTCCTCGGATCAGCTGATTTCCTCGTTTTTCACTTCATACTTTATGCCGTTGAAAATTTAAAAACACTGTACGAAGTCTTGTAAAGATTGGAATTTCCTTGGTTTTTTTAAATTCCAAGTTGCATGCCTGAAATTAGTTCTGGTACCATCTATACACACAGCAAGCTTTCAGATTGAAACTAATTAATTTTGTTTTGAATGATGAAATACGTTTACATTTAACTTCTTTTATTTCTATCTAGTGCCTGCCAAGCAGTATTTCCCAAAATGACCATCCTCCTCCCCCCCCCCCCCCCCAAATGACTATCGCCGACAGTGGAGTCCTCAAAAATTGATTCCAAACATATAATAATAATAATAATAATAATTATTATAAATCTCCTGGATGCGGCAAATGGGCGACTCTTCCCAAAATAACCTTATTGGGGCGACACGAGTGTCGCCCTTTTAGAGCACTTTCCCAACGCACCTTACTAAAAAACACTCCAAAGGGGCGACTTTCACAATAGGGCGACACCAAATTGTCGCCCTATTCGACCAGGTCACCCTAACCCACTCTTTTCCAGGATTATGTGTCGCCCTAACCGGCAATTGAGGAAAATTAGAATAATAATAATAATAATAATAATAATAATAACAACTTTATTTACTGATGGTGGCCATGTCACCTCTAGGATGATTTTCAATGGGCCATCTATATACCTGTAGTCTAGGAGGAATGTCTGCAAGTGGATTTATTGAAAATAACTTACTCGTACATTTCACTGAACACTGTTCTACTGGGGGACCTAGGATTTGAGATTTACATGTAACTAAATGGGAAAATGTTCAAAGCGAGCAAAGAAAACTGGCAGATACGGGATTTGAACCTGCGACCACCGGAATACCGTACCGGTAAATGGAAAAATTTACATTTTTGTAAAGGAAAAATCCTTGGTTCTTGTGTGTAACTTACACACACAAGTGTGTAAACGCCTGCAATCGGGAACTTCCTATTGTCCTCCTATTGTTCATACTTTAACTTTTTAGCAAGGGCCGTCATTGGTTTTGTACACGATTTTCAAACGGGGACCTTTCTCATCCGGGGACCCTATTGTCCTTTTTTGTTAAAGGTCCCCTATTGTCCTCTTTTGTTAAAGGTCCCCTATTGAATGCAAAAACAAACTCATGTACATGTACATGTACATGAGTTTCTTTTAGATTTTTATAAATCCAATCCCGGTGGAAAATAAAAGTATTGCCGAGTCTGAAAATGGAATTACAAACTTATTCCCTTGTAGGGGATTTCATAGAACAATGAAAATAATGATTACAAGAAAAAACACAGAGCAATTACAAAAATACAAACAACTGAATAGTATTAATTGAACAATTATATACAGTGCTGAAGGCGAAAAAAGCAATACAGTGATGCAGCAAAACAACATTCTTCTAATTTACATATCTCTGACTCAAATGTCATCTCCACGGAAATTGTTTTGTGCCGTCTCTCATTTTTTTTCTTCAAAAAAAGTAGACATTCTTCCAAAATGAAAGCGTGGGATTTTTATTTTTAGACTGCACACATACAAATGTACATGTAGTAGACATTTTGACATATGTACAGTATGCATGTACACATAATTAACATATCGGCCCTTTACTTTTGTACAGGAGAATAGTGCCCTGCAGGGTGGGGGCCTTGGTTACATCTGAAATGACAACCCCATATCGAAGGTGGGGCAGCCTGGTCTGGGTGAGGGGTGCGGAAACAATTGATCATTTGAAGATATGGGGCAGATGGGACCCCCCCCCCCCCCTCTTTTGTGTTGGTCATTGTGTTCCCAGAATCTCAGGAATTCCTTTCAGATCGGGGGGGGGGGGGGGGGGGGGGGGGGGGGGTGGGTGTGTGTTAGGTAACAATAGTCGAGTGTGTATGGGGTATAGGGACAAGAGGGGGTTCACAGTCCCATCTTACTGGGTATACAATTGATAGGTACAAATGTGCACAAAAGTGGGTTTGAACCTGTGACCTCAGGATTACTTTATGGGTGCTTTACCAACAGAGCTTACCTGAAAAAAAAGGAAATAGACTTCGGAAAGACACACGTAGCACAAGATACATATTGTACACGTTCAAATCAAACCCTTCCCATGTCCATTTTGTTCCGCTCGAAAAATGTGACCAGCTCTACAAAAAATAAGTATTACGTGTAAGGCGCAAAATTCGAACAATGAGTTACATGTATATGTACATTGTACATACAAATTGCATCCTAAGCTTTAACCCCTTGGGTACGGTTGACACCAATACGTTCAGATTGAAAATTGCCACCTGGCCGGTTGACGTCTATACATGTCAATTTCTGCATTTTCAATCCATTATTGGGGTATTGTGTACATTATGCTTGGCTGCACAAGCCTCTTGTTTCCGTTTTGCTTGGCTGCACAGCCGGCATGGCGCCCTATCGCCCCCCATATGAAATCCGGGGTCAAGGGGTTAATTTGGTGTAGGTTTGACCCCTGTGGCATTTTGTGTTCTCAAGATATCTTGACAATTTGCATACTCATATTTTCCAATTTAACGGAAGTTTTGAGATATAGCCCTTTAAACATACATGTACATGTACATGTAGTACATTGTAGGTGGAAAGGAATGAGATACATGTAGGAGTAATTTCCAGTAACTTTTTTTCATCTTTATTCATCAATATTAACGTTTCTGAAAATAAATTAGAAAGATATAGATTTAATAGAAGCCAACAAACCCCAAAACAAAAAAATCACTCATGTGAAGATTTTTTCGCCTGCTTTACACTACATAAAATGGGTGTACGTGCACTGTATCTCCGAGGACAAGAGAAGAAAGGAAACACAAAGAAACCTTTCAGTCCTCGAACGTAGAGTCTTTTGTTGAAATCGGTCCTCGAACGTAAGGATACGTGCTTAGTCTATGGGGGTTGGTTATAATAAAGGAACAATAGGAAACACAAAGCATTGTCCTCGGACGTATTGGGAAAGTACGACTGTGTGAGTTTGTTTTCGCATTCAATAGGGGACCTTGAACAATAGAGGACAATAGGGTCCCCGATTGAGAAAAGGTCCCCATTTGAAAATCGTGTACAAAACATATGGGAGGCCTTAACAAAAGAGGGACAATGGGAGGTCCGCAATTGCCGGTGTTCACACACTTGTGTGTGTGTGTTTTTGCACAAGGCGACATGCAGTAATACCCTTTTTTGAAGAGCAGGTCACAAATAACTCGAGCCTCTTTAAAAATGTCTGGTACATACATGTAGAGCCCCACCAATGTTGACTGCAGGTCAGTTCAGTACAGAATGCAGGGGTGAGATTTGTCAGGATTTCTAAAGAATCTCTTTTGCAATCTGGAATTCCTGGAGTGTTATAAAGACTTTTTTACCTGTAAAAGTGGATGTAGACCAATAGAGATGGGTATAAGGGGTGTCTTCATCAGACAAATACAAACCATAGACCCTACTATTGCTCTGTCAGTTTTTTTTTTTCATTTTCGGCCAATTGCACCCCTGAGAATGCATTGGGTAAACTAACACAGCCCGAGCATTCAAAAACCCGTTTTCATTCATTATTAAGTTGTGGTGGACGCGTTCTCCGTGTGAAGCCACTCTGGGGAAAAACCGACGCCAACCGGTATGGCCAAATGGCCCGACGCTTCATCCGCTCCGGTAGGCCGTTACGTTCTACGTGCCAAGGATTAATAAATGATGACGATTTGTTGCCGTCGACTTGCTGATGATTGGTTTGGCTAATTAAGGGGAGGGGTGTATGTGTACACTGTACGTTGTACACTACATGTACGTATTTGGATCCGAAGGATGGTGCTAGCCCAATCAATACATGGTTTATATGCACATTGAATATCCATAAAAGAAATCCCAATTTAAAAATTGTACGTGCATTGAAAGGGTTAAAACTGCTAAATGTATACGTGTCCAACTTCAAGATATACTGTGCTCGTCATTTTTTTTTCTCTTCTCTTCTCTTTCTTCCTTTTTAAAATTTTTTTATTATTATTATTATGCAAGTTCGCCCCGAACAAGGCTAAAAAAGCTACTCAAGGTATGAAGCTACCTGTACGTAGGGGTAGATATGGGGTAGGTATAAGAAAGGGTAACAATGGGGACAATTCTACCCCACAGGCTTGTCTTTAGAAATCGACCTACCCCACAGAGTTCATGCTATGGGTTTTGAGATTTCAATGGGCACAAAAGGAGAACAAAGGAAGGACAGTAATGTCTACAATGGATGTACCCCCGTATCTACCCATGTGTGCAGATATGTGTACGTGTACAAAAAGAAAAAGAATCAAAGATGCAAGATGTAGAAATTAATATTCCTCTTGAAGCAGGAAAGGTTGAATGATAAGGAAAACATTCACCAGGCATTCCATAGAGATACAGAATGAGGGAAAAAGCTATTCATGTAGCTTTTTGTCAGGTGGGAATTTCGAACATGCGGAAAGCCGAGTTTCATGCTCAAACGCTCATGTTTAATTTTGACCAAAAACCTCTTTTTTGCTATTTTGGCCGTCTCCAACCCTCTAAAAAAGGCCTTTATTCTTGGTTGTTTTTGCACATCTAATGAGACAAAGATGCTCCCGAATTATTGTCGGGTTGCGAATAATTCAATATTTGTAACGTAATCTTTGGATAACCAAACATGGTTGGGTTTTTTTCATTCAATGCATCATTAAAAAGTGAATAAGTTTTGTATGGCTAGAAAAATAAATTATATAAATTTGCACGAAAAGAGCACTAGCCCTGACAGTGTATGTACCTTTAGGCATTCTGCTCCTTTTGGAATTGGGACGGAATCTATTATGCGCATGCACGTTTGTGACAGACATTGGAGCAAATTATTCGAACTCGCACCCGCAGACTTCAAGGGAAATCATTGGAAAGCTGTGAAATATTCATTCTACCTATTGACAGAATTATGAGAATATCAGTTGTAGCAGGAAAATGTGTATTCATCTTGACAAAATACGTGTGTGAACTAGAAAAGGCACTAAATCTACGGTGGTGTGTGAAGCTGCATGCTGCTGGGTGTTTATATATTCATGTACATTTGTAGTCTGGTGCACCATCAGGCATTAGATCTGTCTTTCCCTTTCAAAGACTGTAGTGGAAACCAGACGTGTAAAAATCCTAAACTTCTCTATCAATCACCGCGTAGGGTGTGAAACATTAACTGTTTGTTTTTCTTATTACTTACACTTGTACATAGTAACTTCATTCGTATTACTGATATGCATTACATGTACATGTAGTCAGCCTAGAAATGCATCTTGTGGAGGACTGAGGGTTTAGCAGAGTGTAGTAAAAATAAAATGTTTTCATTTTCAAAGTGAACAAAGAAACTGGCAGGAGCGACCTCCGGAATACCGTACCGGCGCTCTACCAACTGAGCTATATTGCCCTATGTTTGCGGTCTCCCAAATTGTCAGTATCTTTGTTCAGTTTCCCTTGTGGATTGTTTGAAAAAATTATTTTTTGTTCACAAATCTTTCTTTGATAATTTGTTATCAGAAAAACAAAATTCCGTCTTTAATATCTTCTAACTCCAACTGTGTGTCCTTTGAAAAATTTACAGAAATAATTTAAATGCTCCAATTTTGTTGTTTTATTAACTCTTAGCCTGCATTTGTATAGTACTATAAGTACTCCTACATAAGGTACGCCTTTATTCTAAGGGGTACATTTGAAAACAATTCTTGGATTGAAAAAAACCCTGAAATTTAAACAATGGTGTGTGTCGTCCCGTTCTAATGTTGGGAATGTGTAGGTGCATTGCAGAAAACACGAGCGAATGATAAAAGATGACCTGTTTTGTGAAATAAAAGCGAAATGGGTAGGCGTACAGTACATGTACATGTACATTGTACATGCAATACATGCAATAAACAAAATGATTGGAGAGTTTCGTTTTTGAAATACAAAAGCAAATTTGTCACTTTTGTGGTCACATTTTCACTGGAAAGAGTACATGTACAAATGTAGGTACTGATTTTATATTATAAGATTTTCTTTAGGTGATTCCAAACTGTCTTTTGAAGCCAAACCTTTATTTCCTTCCACCCCCAAATCCTGCAACCGAACCGCTCACCAACAAATAGCATTGTATCCATGACATACGGTAAACACCATGCGTGAACTCAACCCACATCCCATAATTCCAATTCCAGAAGAAAAAAAACCACCAAAAACAAACGGACAAACAGACCGTGTTTGTCTGTTTCCCCCTCATCATATTCACAGATGACTAAGCACCCCTCCAGTTCCCACGCAACCGAAACAAAACCTCGAAGTCAATAATATTTTTGTCTTCTGGTTTAATATTAAGCTGCACTGTAATATTCCGCATACAAGAAAATCCACCCGATATTACATGTAGTTCGATATCCCCAAAAGTGTTTTACTAAGCTCGGTGTGGACACGTTTGCGACAAAACTAAATCCAATATTTTTCTTGGGGAGCCGCCGTCTGGATTCATCTTAATCCTCTACAGTATTCAATACAATTCCTAATTTTCTTGTTTTGTCGCGAGGCCCCGCTGACGGGTCTAGGGTGCGTGTACACATTGACAAATTCAGCAAGCTGTAAGTTTGACCTACTCCCATGGGATTCGGCTGGGGGCGATGATAGCTTTAAAATCCAATTTCACAAAAGCGAGCCGGAGCGCCAAAGCACTCAAATTTTTGTAAAGCGATCAAGGTCTCTAAACTCCCGCCACTCTTTTTTGTTTTCTAAGTGAAAGTTCATAGTGATACCTTCCACAGAGAGGTACATGTATTATATTTTTGTGTCGTGTGATGCTGAACCCAGAATCGGCTTCAGACTGCGTTAATGATTGTAGACAAATTTGGGTTAACATTTTCACTGGAAATGTTTAAAGCCGTGCTTGCACTGAACTTAATTTGTTGTGAAAGTTTAGTCCATGACGATGGTCACAATTCTGACATGAGAGGTTTTGAACATCTGCGAGTAAAGATATGGATATATGGTAACCATATCAGTTCGCATAGATGTACACGAAAGGTTTTCGTTGAATTTTGTGTCGCAGTGTGTCGCAATTTGTCTCAGTGGTATGACATAGGAGTTTACTATCAGTTGCATGCCAGTTTCATTTCAGTTGATTTCTTTTTGTTATTTTCAGCTTTGATTATTCACAAGTTCCATTCAGCATTACGGTGGGAAATTTTGTCGATTCCCACCCTGCACAGCTAAAAATCTACAAAGGAGATATCTGTTTTTTTGACAAGTGATATCCACTGCTAATAGAGTACTGAAGTCTGACGTCAGTTGCCGCGGCAATGGTTCCAAACACATGCAGTTTAGAATGTATTCTGGTTCCAAACATTGCATTGATTGACGTCATCACTTCGGTACTCTATATAATGTGGCTTGTATGCAAACGTGTGTACTATACGGATACACAGTTTGCGCATATAGTCGTACTTTCCCAATACTTGCGAGGACAATGCTTTGTGTTTCCTATTGTTCCTTTACTATAACCCAACCCCAGTGACTAAGCACGTATTTCTACTTGCGAGGACTGATTTCAACAAAAGACTTGACTTGCGAGGACTGAAAGGTTTCTTTGTATTTCCTTTCTCCTCTTGTCCTCGGAAGTATATACAGAACCTGTACAGAAGGATGACCGTATTCATACATGTATGTTTGCTGGTATCCATGCGTTGCAAAATCTCGCTGTTATTTTACCATTTTGCTGAGACTTATAACTGAGACCATACCAAACTTTTTTCCTTTAAACAAATCTAGTCTTGATATATCAATTTCAGATTCACCTGGCATAAGGAAGTATATAGATAAATGGCTACACTGTACTTCAAAGAGTCGACTTCTCCAAAAAAATAGAATCATGATTCCAATTCCAATGTTGGGGTCATATATACAGTCGACTCCTGTATTGAGTTGCTCAAGCCTTCCGAACTGCCCCGTAATGGATGAAACCTTGAAAGACGTCAAATTGAGGGGCGGTTTGTGAGCGTGGAAAGCAGAATAATTTCATTATCTCTAGTGTAGCATGTGCACCGCTGCAGCAAAACAAGTTAATTTGCTTCTTCAACAAGACCGATAAAACGAAACAAACATGAAGATTATTGATTAATATATATTTTATCTGTGTACGTGTAGGCGTACGTACCTGACACCTTTTTTACGTCACTCCTGTGGTACGGGTATCCACAGTGAGCAGTCTCAATTTTTGCCAATTATTACACATGTACGTACGTAGATTGTGGCCACAATTTGTCAATATTTGTGGTGGACTTTAGATGAAATGGATGGCTTTTGTACATGGTGGATTTTGAAGAAATTTTTTTTTTTCGCTGATGAGGAATGTTTTTTTGTTTATCCCTGATCACAATACGCAAAATATAAATTAGCCCCCAGTCTCATGTTCCAAATGTTCAGTATAGTCTGATTCTTTGAACAAACTTCTGAATTTGAAAATCCCTCCTGTACATGAACATGTAGTAGGCTCCTGTAATTCAAATGTACATGTATGTATACATGTACATGTATGTGGAGGGCATTTCCGCTAGAAAAGATTCTTTAAAAGCCACACGTACATGTATACATGCTATCAGATTCAACTGCATATGAATGTACACTAAGACTGAAACAGAGAATGAACTTTCAAACACGAACAGTGTGTAAAATATTGATTTCTCTAAAAAGCATGTTGCCGTGATTGTGTCATAAGCAGAGAATGCTCGACAGACACAGTATTGGAGTTCTTTTGGCTGCTTTGAGTCACAGTTTTTTTCTTTTCTTGTTCCTTTGGGCTACACAAATGGTGTTTCCGATGCTGCACACCCAGCGCAATGCAACACGCATACTAACGAGGTTCATGTCACTCAAGGCATTTTAATCGACACGCTGGGAGGTCACTCTGATGATACCAACAGAGGAGGTTGAGTTTATTACGGCTTCGGCGGCCCCCCGTGTGGCATCAACTCTAATTATGCCCATACATTTTGTGGCGAAGGGTCAGGCTCAGTGTGTGATAAACATTACGTTACGTACAGCCTCCCTCGCGTTTTTTTTTATTGGATCGGCCTTGTCCCCCCCCCCCGGACACTGGCCATGATTTGGTTTATTGGACGATAAGATGTCAATTAAGATAGAGACAGGTTTTAAAAAAAAATAAACGAATACATTCAGTCTAAAGAAGTCAGATAATGCATCTTGATAGTGTCATCACCATGCAATCTAATCACATTACGTTTTACATGTTCATGTATGGGAAAGATTTTACTTTGACACCGATCATAAAATGTCTGGAAATGACAAAGTTGAGAAGCACCCACTCTTGTTCAAAATACATGTAGTTTTAATAAACACGTTGCACATAAGTTTAACCACGGTGAGTACGGTTATTTACAAGAGGTGTCGGGGTGTAGCGCTAGCTCTATCTGGCAGCCAATCAAAACGGACATGTGCTTGTGTAGTCAAGTGTAACATACACAATAATCCAACAATGGATTGAAACTGCACAAATAGTGGCAAATGGCGTCATCCGGCCTGGTGCCACTGTTTTTTGGTGCCATTTGGCGTCTTCCGTACACAAGGGGTTATTAAAGGTACAATGTATACAATTTCTACATGTGGAGTCAATAGAGCTTATTAGACGTAATGACATAATGGCTTTGTTTACATCTGTGCTTTCCTATGGGAGCCAGGTCAGGACGCCAGACATCGTCCCCACCTGGCTCCCAAGCTCACATGTAAACAAAATGTGACGTCATTATGTCTTGGGTCTATTCTGAATGGAATCGCAAATTCCTGCTTGTAATCAGAGACGACTCCAAAAAATGTTGGAGTCGCCCATGCCTGTGGCATTCTTATCTGTTCGAAACAAAACAAATGTGCGAAAAAAACAGTCTCTGGAAATGACATGTATGTGTAGCACTATCAAACAAAATACATTATTATTATTATTATTATTATTATTATTTCTTTCTGGTAATGAAACCAAGGATTCCTCAAAAGCGCCCCAGGCACTGTAGCTCGAAAGCCTGAAGAAACCTGTGGAGAGAAGACAATGAGAAGAAGTTACAGTTCTTCTGGGAGGAAAACCCCAGAAGAATATTCTGGGGAAAACCCACGGAATCAGGTAGGGACTGAAAACCCAATCCACATGTGGACCAGGGCAGGAATCGAACCCGGGCCACAGCGGTGAAAGGCGGGGACAGTAACCACTGCGCCAACCTGATTCCCCTATACATGTATGTATATGTTATATACTCCCCATTTGTGTACATATACTGCTTACAGCCAAGTTGTCTTGTTCAAAGGAAACAAAACATGTTACAGCCCAGAAAGCGGAGAAAAAAACCCTTCCCTATTGATCGCAGTCGCAAGCATCATTCCTCGGCATGTACTACTTTGGGAAGATAGATTGGGCTGCGAACTCTAGATCTGCGACGGCAATCAGATAAAGTATAAATGTGTTTGTGTGGGAGTACGGGGAGTGCATGGGTTCATGTCTACGCAGCGATCAACACGAACGTGCTCTCGCAGTGGACAGCCTTATAATTAGCGCAGTGATCGATCAAGGAGGGTTCTGCATGGATAGTTGCGTGAAGAGCTAGGATCACTGAACACCAGGTGTATAATGTACAATAATGCAGCCTCAGTGTTACTATATGTTCTCTGAATGTCATCTTCTGTTCCAGCAGCAAGTTTCTAATAAGTTTAAATGTAATTTAAATAGAATTTCACATCCGAAAATATGTATTTCTGAACAAAAATGCCAAAACGCAAATTAATAACTGCAATATACATGTATGAAGACTTCAGGCGCAAAAGCCGCTAAACGCCACTTCCATGAAAAATTAACAATATATATTAAGTGAAAGCTCTCAGTTCCTAGTATACAATAATCAAATATTTTTTCATGAGGGAAACATCCCACTAGAGCCAAAACAGGCAACTCCACTGCCTTTTGGTGTTGACACACCAACACCTTTGCCAGCTTCTTATCTTTGTAATCCATTAGCCAAACAATTGCTTGTAATCCTTAAGTAAACACTTCAAGGCTGGGATTTGCTGGTACTACTCACAGCGTACAAATCACCTCTCCGATTCGTTCAAGTTTATTATCGTTCTCAGCTTTGCAGCGGCCGTTTTTCACGATATAAAGTTTTTTAATTAGTTACACAGGATAGAAAATCTGAACTGAGGCATTTTTTTACAATAACACTAAGAATTCTTGCAGATGTTTCTGTGTTAAATATAACTCATATAGATAAGAACTTAAGTCAACAAAGGATTAACCGATAGTATCTTAAGTTTATTGACACAAGATAAACAATGTAAACAACATAAAATCTCAAAAAGGCAGTGCTCCTTTCCGAGTTAGGGCCTTCTAACTTGGAAAGCTCTAGTGGGATGGGGACAGTATGACGGTTGCCGTTTAGTGGCTTTTGCGCCTGAAGTCTTTATATATTCATCGTTGATGTGAATTTAATTATGGTATACCGATTTTTAACAGTGCCCCCACATTCTTACCTACATGTAGCCTAAGTTAAGCACACACAGGTACCCACATACAGGTACACATTTACTCCTGGTTGGAGAGAGGAGAGAAAGCAGCTTGTAACAAAGTGTCTTGGTTAAGGACACAAGCAACATGACCACCCTGCCTGACTCGAACCACAATCTGTAGCCACACCACAATTTTTAGTCTAGTGTAGCGTGAATTTCAGTCACTATGAAATACAGGCTCTTTGTAGTATTGCACATGCCTTATAGTGAAGAGAATTACACGGAGTGGCCAGTCACTGATGAGCTCTATACAGAGTTGGAGTCGAGTCCCTGCAAGTCCTTTCACAAGTACTTTCGCAAGCCCAGTCAGAAGTCCTTTCATAAAGCCGGTCACAAGTAACTGGATATACAATGACAAAGGAATGCCTTTGTCAGACATGCAACTTTTCCTCGGATCAGCTGATTTCCTCGTTTTTCACTACACTGGACACTTACAGTGTATGCCATTGAAAATTGAAAAACACTGTACAAAGTCTTGTAAAGATTGGAATTTCCTCGTTTTTTGTTATTTCCAAGTTGCATGCCTGCTTTGTCAAAGCTCATTTGAATAGCTTGCGATTGGGATTAGGACTGGAGGGCTTGTGATGGACATTTATTGCAATACTAGGCTCCTAGTACACCAATTGAATATTGGAGCCCACCAGGATTTATTGAAATAAAACTCTGAGTGTGGATGGATACCAATGGATACATAAATGTAGAACTTAATGCTGCACAAAGTGTGAGGGATGAAAATGAGTGATTTCTACAGGGAATGGAAGCAGTGTAATCCCTGAGAGCGAGTACGTGTACGTGCATGGTGTGTCAGCGGAGTGCGGCACGATGACCCCCCGCCCATTTCTGTAATTTCATTTGGCGCCAGCGTCGGGAGTGCATTACTTTTATTGCTTTTTGGAACTTTCAACAGATAGCCTTTTCTCTTTTAATGTTATTAATTTATTTTATGTTTGCCTTCGGGTTGAGTGGTGTCACTTGTGATTTGATTTGAAATCTTGACATATTGGTTCAATAAATTAATGTACAGTACATACAGATATACTGATATAAATGCAGGTACCACTTCGTGTACAGTGGGTCAGTGTTCACAAAAAAATAGTAACTAACGGGCATATTCGAAACCCCGTTCTCGAGTAAAGCCTGGTTTACATATAGTCGTTATAATCGCCGACAGCGTCGCCGAAGAGTCCCCGATGCAACGCCGATCAATGGAAACGCTTCATCCGGGACTTTCTCAACATGGACGGCGACAGTCGGCAAAGATCAACCAAGTTCAACTTTGCCGACTGTCGCCGTCGCGTCGGAGAGTAGGCCCATTCAAATACACGTACTGGCATGCCGTGCATTCAACGATGTCTCTCACCGCTTGAGTTCCACAAATTTGACCCATTTTATCCTTTGACCAAGAAATATGAGCGTCAATGTAAGTGAAATAGCTGCCCGTAATTGAAATCTATCGAAATGAAATATCAGTTCAGCTTTCAGAAAAGTGTGAAGTACCAAAAAACGCCATTTTGGTGAGATATTTTCTAGCATTCGGACGCCATTTTGTTGAAAATTTTCAGCCGAATGACGTCAGAACCGTCTCTGCCCCGACGTCTGCGACTTGCCATCTTGCGTGCTGTCAGCGTTCATTGCGATTATATGGAAACCAGGCTTGACTCAAGTAATTGGTCTTGGGTCGCTGATTTAGAATGTCGGAGTGCTTGTCGGCACCATTCAAGTTGGCGACGCCCATGAACGATGCAAAACAATCTTCACAGCTTTTATGTTGTCTGATACTTCAGATGAAGAAGATGAATTGAAAACAGATGATCCGATATTTCCGTTTGTTACAACTTCTCCTATTTAAAAAAACAAAAAACATAGGATCCGAGGATATAGGCCTATACAAATATCCTGCGCTGTCAGCCATCTTGGATCTTCTTCATCCACTTTCAGATAGCGGGGAGTGAGAACGGTGTTCGTGTGTTGCTTCTCAACATTCGGTACCCTATTCTCGTATTCAGTCAACACAAGCATGGGGTTTCGAATACACCTAATGGATTCTGTTCACTGGAGTCTTTGTTATGAATTCCTGATACATGTATATATATTTTTAAGGTTTTATTTAGCTATGCAAAGGAATAAGTCATGGTCAAAAGAATTAACTATTCCATGGGTCACATACAGAATTATACAACACCTGAATAAATCCCAGCCATCCGATTGGTGGATCGTCGATCACGTGCATTGAATTATTCGACCCATCACACGCACCGCCCAAAACGTTTTATCACATGGTTCTATCAAACGGTGCGCGCGCATTGATAGAACCAAAAGAACTTCCCTAATTTCACGGTCACTATGGTGGCGCTACAACATGGCGGCCGAGTTTCCCGAACTGCCGCGGTTAGTTCTCCTAACAGACGACGAAATATTGGAACTCGTAGGCGATGCTGACGCTCCAAATGCAAAGAGATAAATCAAATATGCAGTGAAACGATTAGATGAATTTGCAAGACACGCAGGAACAACAACTGAAGCTTTAACTGATTCGGAACTCGACAATTGTTTGTCGCAGTTTTATGCGGGACTGAGAAGGTAAACGGCACGTTGTAACGTTACACCAAGAAATCCATGCATGCAATCTGTCGGATTTATTCAGGCGTTGTATAAAACAAATAATGAATGTTTCACATTCGTGCAATGGTAAGAATAATTTCATTCGGTGACAGATAGAATGTTCCATTCCACTCGGCTTCGCCTCGTGGAATGGAACATTCAATCTGTCACCTCATGAAATTATTCTTACCATCGCACTCATAAACATTCATTATTTGTATACTATCACACGGGGTCACAAAACTATCACACACTTGTATAAACTGTCTATACTTGTATGACACTCTACTTTGTATAATGTGCATAACATCGTGCAGTTACAGAAATGTACATGTACATGTAGCTCAGAAAATTGGAATTGCCCCGTACCTTGTGAGCTGTACATTGATATGAGGAGCTCAATATATGCTCCCTCATTCACCAAAGCAAGGGGCGGAGTTTGGAGCATTAACCACGATTACCGTCATTCCCCCAACGGGCCCCCTGGTTACATGCTGGCTGATATAATCTGATCGCCCTGACAGTAATTAAATTGGGTGCAAGGTATTAGCGGCCAATTTATCCTTCCCTGCCCCACAACTCCCATGGACACAGCAAGGAATGTCATTTCTCAATGCCGGGGATCAGTGAAATCGCTGTTCGTGCTCGGCTGGGCACGATATTAGCCAGCAGTGGATTCGGCTATCGTGAGACTTAAAGGAATCACGCAAATAGGATTTTCATGACATGAATGTATGTGTATTGGATGGCGTTTATTTCTGTGGTACATCTACAATGTACTTCAAATTTCAAGAACCTTTTGTATTTATTCTTGAGGGTAATTGCCAATTTAAACTCTTGCATCCAGACGACGGCCATAGCGGTTTGATAAAAGACCACCTGGCTGGTTGACATCTATAAGCGCATTCCTGTGCATACTCAATCCATTCATATTTCAACTATATTGTTCTTGAATGGGAGTGTAATGAATACTGAGATGGAATTTTTTCATGAACAAAGCTTTCATTCACAAAGCTTTCATTCAGTCATTTTTTGTGCAAACTCAATGAGTTACGCAGAAGTTTAAAGCTCAAATTTCTCAAAATGAAGTCAGCTGGGTTTCTTAAATTCCTGACAACATAACTCAAGTAACAGACATCTAGCTAGAATCATAATTATAAAACAGTTTTGAAAACAACACAGTGCCTTCATTAATGTTATGCTTAACCCCTTAGGCACGGTATTTTACGGGAGACTTCGGGGTGTTGCAGCGGTTCTGGCAGCCAAATCGAACCGCTACAATGTGTTTGTGCAGTCAAGCATGACATACACAATAATCCAACGATGGATTGAAACTGCCCAAACAGCGGCCAGTGGCATCATCCGGCCTGGTGACACTGTTTTTTTTGCGCCCTATGGCGTCATCCGTACGCAAGGGGTTAACACAGGAATGATAAATGTCACCAAGAGAAGGGTTTTCGCAGACCACATCACAAATAGTATAGATCCCCGTCCAAACTTTCAGGCACTCGCCTGGCTGTCTCATCACATCCTTTTATTGTTGTTGTTGTTGTTGTTGTTGTTCCAAAGGCTACTACTGCCTCTCTCTTTTGAACTCCTTTTAACTTGCTTCCCTTCCACTTACATGTATAATCTTTCACAATTCAAACGAAATGTGAATATCTTATACCTGTGATTTATGTTTCTCTTGATTTTTTGTGATTTTCTTGTCTTTAGTACATATATGTAGCCCACACCTCGAGTGGCCTTGTGTTGGGCGATGCCCACCCCACAAAAAAAATGCAATGTTTTGTAATAATGCTTGTAATATTGGAGATATGGTTCATGAGTTCAGTTTCTACCCACTATGAGAATATCTTGAATGCGATAATTTATAGCATGGTTCCTTTAAATTCCATCTTTGAGGAGTGACCTGAGACAAGATTACGCAGCTAGGGACTGGGATGAACGTGATTACCCAAGTGCCATGTACATGTAATTAGTTATTTACTGAGCTATTGACGGTGTGCTGTTACAAGGAGGGGATAAGATTTGTTTTCCTACGTGCGCCAGACCTTTTAGTCGACAAACGAACAGCCATTTAGCTGTAGCTGTAGCTGTATCTTCACACACACAAATTTCATAGTAACAAAATATTCAATAATGCAGTAATGTCGCATTTTGGCAAGTAATTTTTCCAATCATTTAAAAAAGAAGTCAGGTTTTTGGCATCCAAACCATTACAATGATGGCAATGTTTTGTGAAATTAATCTGAAGAACATTTTACAGCTTTGGATCATTTTAATATTTAGTGCAAATTTTACCGAGGTCCTACATTCAGAACTTTGCAGCAGGCTTTTGGAGTTCCCACGATGGCCGTATTAGCCCTGGTTTGGAAAAGACCACCTGTCCGGTTGTCGTCTGTATAGGTCCTGCGCGTACTCAATCCATTCATGTTTCAACTATATTGTTCTTGAATGGGAGTGTAATGAATAAAAGGGGCTTTTTCAAACAAAGCTTTCATTCACACGAAGGGGGCCTCTATTAAGTGTGATGAACAGGACCACTCTATTCAGTGTGGTGCCTATTGTTTGCATTTACGCTTGGCTGCACAGCTCACTCTTGGCATACCAGACCCCATCAATAACAGTGGGACACAAGAGGTTAATTAGAATGTCCCCATATGTATGATGTAGATTGTGTATTGTTTAGTGAAAATAGTGTGTACTGTTACTGTCTACACTAGCAATGACATCCCATATCTGATAATTTATAAACCCCCATCTGCGATTTTCTGCTCGACAGATAAATTCAACTCCTACGTGACCCTTAAGCTGCAGAATGTCAAGTCGACCACGGTGGCGGTTAAAGGCAGCTGGCCCTCCTGGGAGCAGGATTTCATGTTGTAAGTACACGCTCAACTTTTCCCATTTGCTGATTATTACATTTCGGCTGTCTCCATGACAAACAGGAATTACTGCTAAGAAGATGTGCTTGTGGCTCCGGAATCCTGGTATTTCAGCTGAATCTAATAAAGGAACGGATGCGTGATAGAGCATTGGTTGAGCAGACAAAAGAGCTTATAAAATAAACAGCGCATGAAAGCTTTCAGATTGAAACTAATCAATACCAAAGCTACATGTACCTTTCATTTCTATTTCTATAATAGGCAAAATGCTATAAATGGTACTGAAACACAACCATGTGTTCAAACAAAGCCTCAATTCATTTTCCATGCCTTTGCCGTGAAAATAAACTTATTCCAAACTACCCCGGGGCAGGAATATTGTAAACACATCCCATCTCAAGCCGTAGATGCCACAATTGATTTGATTCCCAGTTTGATTGGGGGTTTTGAGACGGATACGCTGACCAAACCAACAGCCTGCAAGGCTAGTTTTTTAAGTCCTTAATTTATTTCCTCTGCCTTCATATGGCCTTTGCCATACAAAAATCAAATTGGCTTATTTCAAGCTTGCTAGGGGCGGGAAGATTGTTAGACATTCCTCATCTCAAGCTGAAGATGGGACACTCGTCTATCTCCAGGAAGTCATCAGGAGGGAGTTTTGCCTGGGGAGTATCTGTCTTGACTATGACGTGCAGCCACAGATCATGTCTGTGGCAAGCATATCGGGGTACCAGTACATGTACGTGTAGCTTGACGGTCTTGTGTTGAGTGTCTGACGTGCAGACAAGAACAACAGTTCAAAGCTTAAGTGTTGTTCGAAGCTTTCAATGTTGCAGTGAACAAGTCGGGAAGTAGGTTTGCGGGTACATCATGGAAGGATATTTCTTCTTTTTGTTTGTTGGAGAGATCATACCGGCTCTTTTTAGAGCCAACACTTGCTCAAAAAAGGATATATCCTTCCAATGGTTCCCCCCCCCTCTCCCTGGACCCCCGTTCCGTCGCCAGTGCATGAGGGGGTTTTGTGGGGCAACCTGTAACTCGTTCATCTTACCACCCCTTGTCCTAAATCGGGCATCCTGCAATTTATCTTTTTAATGCATCACCTTTTTGAGTTTTAGGTTGCCAGCCATACCCCACCCTTGCGGTTTTCCTGGGTCCAGATCTAAATTGTGACCCACTCTGCAAAAAGTGCAATTATGTTGCAAAATTTGAAAATTGTGCTTTTTATATATAGCTGGAAAGGCCATTTTTATAAGCTTTCATATGTCTGATGAGGCCTGTAGCATTTTGCATTCATGAGATATTTGGAAATTTGCATGTTTGTTTTCAGGAATTTCTTGAAATGACTTAAGGAGAAACAAGCCATTTAAAAAACGAAAAGCAAAGCATTGAAGCACTCGACGCAAACACATTCTTTTTTCCAACTTTATTCACTGAAATCAAAGATTTTGGTTATGAACGAGAATAATATCGGTATCAAAGGTGCAAAAAACTCCCTCCCTTAAAAATCACTTGTTTGAAGAATTTTTCACCCTCTTCACATAGAACGGCGCATTACGCGTAAAAGCATACAGCGACTTATGTGCCCTTTTTGCAGAGCGGGTCACAATTGAGGAAAATCTTCAATGGATATACATGTATCAAAGCAATTATCCTAATTTTCAGACCTACAATGTACATGTATAAACCCACCATTAGTGAGACCAACTCACCTCTCTCCCTTTGTACATGTACGTGTGTCCTGTGTCATGTAACGATTAAAAAAAACACACCTTTTATAACAACTTGGAGTGGCTGTACAATTGAGGTACATGTACATGTAGCTGTATGCATACACGTAGATGTACAGTAATGGACACACATGTTATTTGCATCATGTTTGCACAGCGAAATTAGATCTGACTGCTAAATTAATAAAGCGGTGTTCTGGCCTGACATGCTTGAGTAGACGTGGCAAGGTTGTCCTGGGAAAACATACAGCGCCTACCTTTCAGTTTCCAGACCTTCATGTAAGGAAAGCATTGAGCATGTTGAATGCTAACTGAGGCTATCATTATTAACCCCTTGAGTACGGTATTTTACGGGAGACGTTGGGGTGCCGCGGCGGCTCTGGCAGCCAAGCGAACCACTACAATGTGTTTGTGCTGTCAAGCGAAACCTATACACAACAATCCAACAATGGATTGAAACTGCACAAACAGCGGCCAATGGCGTCATCCGGCCTGGTGGCACCGTGTTTTTGATGATTTACCATATTTAGTGCATTCCATCAGGCTTTTGAATGAAAAATGCAAACTTTTTTGAATATGCAGATGAGGTCAAAAATTTAATGGAGGATCATAACTCTTTGTGGGAAATGTTCAGTTTAATAGTAGTGCTTTGTTCATTTCAAAGGTTTGGGGGATAAAAGTAATTGAAGGGAACTCAGTCAGTAATGACCTTGGTACAAATGTAGTGCCAGGTCCACCGTTAACCCTAACTCTCTGCATCGTTTTTCCTACATGTAAGCTGAATCCTCCAATAAATCCTCCGATTTCAAAATCCTTCAATGTTTGTTAATACTGGGGACCACTGCCTGAATCCTGCAAAATCCTCCAGTGGGTTTTGGACCAGTATCCTAGTAACCTCGATCCTCTGTAATCATCCAGCATCAAATTGGGCCAGATGACCTGCATCCTCCATTTTCCACCCAAGGCAAAAATCCTCCGATGCCCTCAATCCTCCGAATTACTCCATTTTGGCACAGAGGTTTTTTGGGCCTTGCCTGTGGCACATCTATGGATCAAGGAAATCAGTATTTTCCACATTACATGTAGTATTTACATGCAACATGTACACGTATGTACATGTATAATGTAGATTAATTTTGTTGTTTTGTACATGTATGTATGTACAGTTGTACAATATATTTCGTTAGTGTAATTAAAATTATTTATAGATTTCCTAATATTATTACTGTGTAGCAGTACCGATTTAGAGATAATTTTAATGACTTTTTAAAAATAAATTACCCGAAAGATAAATGTGGACAAATAAAACCTTTTTGGGACCAAATTGGTGCTTAATCTTTTTTGAAGCAGCTTCTTATAACGGACGTACAGTGTATGCGGTTATAAATAGCCGTGCACAATGATTTGATAATGCGGTATCTCAGATTGACGTCAATGTGGTATTAATAAAACACAAACTCACAATTTATCGTATCAACGTGTAAAGCCACTGCGTTTCATCTGCGAAACAGCAGCTATTGTATTCAACACACAGTACATTACAAAGGGGAATCGGGTTGGTGTACAATGTAGTGTACTTTTCTTGGCTTCGAATCTGGTTCGAATCCCATCTGGGGCCAACATGTGGGCTGGTTTCTCAGCCCCTATCCGATTCCGGTTTTTCTCCTGAAATTTTCTCTTGGTCTTCCCCAACATCTAAAACTGTAAAAGAAATTCTCACCTTCTACCCAAGGAACCCCACTGGGAAAAGTTTCATGGGCTGGGCTGTCACGGCCAAGTGCCAAATAACTGATAGAATATCAGATGGCCAGGTTGTCTTGAACGCTTCGGTAACTTTCTCATCCACAGTTTCTCAAGTTCAATAGAGACAGTATTTACGGACATCAACAAAGCCTGGCTTGGATCATGGCATAAAATGTCCATCAGGCTTTGGACAATAATAATAATAATAATAATAATGGACATTTGTAAAGCGACCATGGTGCTTAAGGCGCTACATATTATTACCCCTGCTCATCGGGCTCATCGATCATTCCTGAAACCTTCTCAGCTCCCTGGGGAGTATACAGCCTGGCTGCAAGTTACATGTAAGCGCACACGGGCTGATCAAACACATAACCATCATCACTGTCCTCACAGGTACCCATTTACTCCGGGGTGTAGAGAAGCAACTTGTGACAAATTACCTTGCTCAAGGACACAAGTATCATGACCCTGCCCAGCTGGTCTCGAACCCACAATCTGCAGTATCACCAAGATCTTGAGTCCAGTACACTAAGCCACGATGCCACAGTGCTGCACTGACTGACACAAAACTGGTGTTGGGGAGATTTTAGATTAACATTTTACAGTAACATTTTTTTTTTTCGCACATGTTTCTCTCTTGGGGACCTCATCATCAGTTGTAGTTAAATTTTGATCTAGCGTGGCCCGGAGATGCTGTAATATGGCTCTAAAAGATTCATGCTTAACTTTGTTGAATTTTACCATGGCTCACGTACACACTTGTTGTGTAATCATGAATGTACATACATGTACATGTACATGTACATGTAACTTTAACTGAAATTTCCATTTTCTGTACTCGTATGGTAGTACTCACACTTCTGATAATGTGCTCATGTACAAAATGTACGTGTACATGTATATGTAACCTACAGAGCAGTGATGGATCATGGATCACTTACATTGTACATGTACTTAATTGTTAGATACATGTACATGTACTTAAAATTTCCATCAGGGAATACTTTTTGTTTTCATATGTTACTCGTACTCATGACTCATACTCATGACTCATACTCATGACTCATACTCATGACTCATACTCATGACTAATACTCATGACTAAAAGTACTCGACTGTACAACACATTTAATTGGAAAATCCTCCTCAAGACAGCTGAGCTTAATGGCCCTTGTGGGATGAAACAAGTGCAGACAAATCCTATTGTGATGGGCTTCCTAAATTATAACTGTATTGATCTGATTTTATAACTACTCTACTGATTTTGTTCAATCCATGTAATCTAAAAGTATAGAGGGATGGCCCCATCAGGTTGAATCTACTATAGATTGAAACATTTGTCTCCACCATCCCCGGTTCCGTTTTGTGAGCTCCAGGCATCTTCAGTGAAATTATGTACACTGTACATAAACTAAAGTAAATAATGTCCGTATGAAATGACATTACCCCCCTCGAGATTAAAAGGTTTAGTATGATAAATGACCCAGGTGTACAGGGAGAAAGCGCGCCACCCGTACACTGCAGATGAACCGTGGTCGCGACACGCGGCCGTGTTTGTTTTGGAAGCAACAATGCTAATTTATTCTAGGCATGGCACATCTGCAAAAGCCTCTGGCGGATTTTTGATATAAAGGATACAGGGAATGCAAGTCAGTCTGAATTTTGCAGAGGTTTATTGATGTGCAGAGAAGACGATATCTTATGGACAATTTTTGTTTTGGATTTGAGGCACAAGTGTGACCTGAAAATTTAGGAACAGTAGTGTACATGTACATAGTGCAATGTATGCCTTGTGAGGACCGGACCTGTACATTTTACATCATCAATAAACTTGAAGGGTTTTTGGGTTATTTGATGGTATTGTGTGCTTTAACCCTATAACCCTGCTAAAAAGTTGTTGCATTTAGCAGTCAAGGCACGTCTCCTGGTCTGATGCATTATTTTGTATTTAGTATTATGTACATGTACATGTACACTGTATAAGCCTCCAGCAACAAGGAGCAAGTTCGATCAAGGACTATAGTTGACCATAGTTCGACTAACTCTGATCGAACGCACGCTACTCGACGATGGTTGGACTAGTCTAGTCCACGATTCGCGACCAGCCTACCGAGGTTGGTAACATCGCTGGTTACCAATAGCCGTTTTAATAGCACAGTGCAGAGAGGACCATGTATCAGAAAAATGGCGAAAAAAGTGAAAGATGTAAGTAAATATTTAGCAAACTGGCCACCGCCATTTTCTCATGGTCGCGTTGACATGACAATATAGTTCGACTAGAGTCGTTCACACTTCAACTTCAGTGCGCATGCGCTACGTAGGTCACGAACCAACCACTAGTTAACCATTGGTCCTTGATCGAACTTGCTCATGGCTGGTACAGATGAGTTCACTGCACAGTGCAACATTGCATTTGCCAGGGTTCTTATTTCAGCTGTGTTGCATTCTGTTGCATTTGGCAGGGTGCTCATCAGAGAATACCTCATGGGGGTTAGGGTTAACATGTCAACAAGTCATAGCCTCATTCCCAGATTTTATCATACAACTGGGGCGTGATCCCTGGCTATATGTAGCACTACAGGTTTATGATTTCTGAATAGCGTCCCTTATACAAAAATGTTGCTCATAAAATTCAAATTGGAACGTACGTGTAGCTCAGTTGATAGAGCACTGGTGTGTTTTTTACACATGTGTATTTTGCACTGTTCACAGACTTTGAACTTAATCGTAACATTTGGGGCGTGATCCCCGGCTGACGTCTGACTAGCGCCCTGACAAAGACACTGACAATTTGGGAGACCGCCTCCATAGGACAAGATATATTGTACATGTACATGTTGCTCATTGGTAGAGCACCCATACGGTATTCTGGATGTTGCAGGCTCAAATCCCACTCCTTCCAATTTTCTTTGTTCACTTTGAAAATTCATTTTATGTACGTGGTTTTTTTAGACGATAAACTTTAATAAGTTATAGCTTGGGCTATAGAATGAGCTACATAAACATACAATACAAACATCATATTGAAGGCCGTGTACATGATTGGTAATTGTTGCAATTTTCAGAAATGGGCGGATTTGGGGGTTAGTAATTTATAGGAAATATCGTTCCACTGACCTGTTCAAAGTTTTGCGTTGTTGGCTAGTGAAAAAAAACGAGAGAAAAATGGCGCTCATTTTCAACCGTCGGGCGGTTGATAGGCTTTAGTCAACCGCCCCGAATTCCAGCATGTCCAGGGCACAGCCCTCGTCCGGGTAGCCAAGCGCGCCTTGACTAAAGGCTACAGGGCAGTTTTCCCAACGATTTCCAGCTGGAAATCGTTGGAAAACGATATAAATTTCCACTTTTCTGACAACGACAGCACACCTGGTGCCATTATTTCACAGGATGATTGAGACTACTATTAACTTACAGTCTAGTAATTCGTAATAATTCAGTAAAAAAGAATTGGAGAATTACCAATCGTGTACACTACGTTTAAAGCATACATTGTACTTCTAGGAAATGTATACATTTTCCATAATCTCATAGTTTTCAGCTTTCGTTACTTTTCCACTACAGAAAGATCTGCATGTATACTTTTGTACGGTAACAGGTCAACTCGTACCTTGGACAACTCGTACCTTGGCCAACTCGTACCTTCAACTCGACAACATCGTACCAACTCGTACCTTTGCCAACTCGTACCTTCGCCAACTCGTACCTCCAGTTAGGACAACTCGTACCTTAACGCGGAAGTCAAGTCGTACCGTCAATGTTCTGAAATATAAATCAAGGGCGGATCCAGAACACAATTTTTTGGGGGGCCAAACATTTTTGGGGGGCAATTTTTTTGGCTGAGTTTTGTGGGTGGGTGTACGCAGTGGCTGTTTTTTTTGCGACGTCAGTTTAAAACTTTTTTCTTCAAAAACGTAAAACAAGTTTGGTTTTGGGGGGCCATGGCCCCCTTTGCCCCCCCCCCCCCCCTAGATCCGCCCTTGGAAATACTCCGGGCCGTAACTAACTGATTGATGTGCTTTGATATAATTATACTATTATAGGCCTTTTCGGTTACTTTAGACGTTGCTAGAAAAGGAATGTAAAGTGAAATGTATCTTTTTTCTGATTGAAAGTGGATTTATTTATATAAAACAATTTACCGGTTTATAATTTAATTATGTTCGTGTTTATGTAGGGTCTATAACTTGTGTCATGTACTTTTTTTGTTTATTTTAGACTGCATTCATGTTAATTGTACTTTTGCTATTTTAGACTTCGATGGAAAAGGAACGTAGGAATTCATTTGTTTACAGTAGTACTTTGTTGAGAAGTAAATTGTTGTTTTTTTTTAAAGATGACCGTGCGCCATACTGTTGTTGATGCTTTTCGTCTTAACTTTTTAGTTTAACTTGCAGTTCATAAATTAGCTGTTACTTTTGATAGCAAATTCATTCTGAATTTATTGAAGGTATGTGGCTGGCACGTAGGCCTACTTTGTTGTGGAATTAATTAATAAATCGTCTTAAGTTTGCCCATTGTCATATTCTCTAGTTCGGCCTAACTCTGTGGTCTTTTGCGGTGCCGTAGCCAACCTCGGGCTCTAAGCATTTAGCACGCGTTTGCCGTCTGAACTTGATTTCATAGGCCTACTGGTGATGCGCGCATTTATTGCCGAAGCTTAGCATGGCGCAGTAGTAGGCGCACAATTGTTTTGTCAAAGTCGTGAATAGGATTTAATTTACTATGATCTGGCCGTACTTCCAATCGAATATTATTTTTCAAATGAGGTAATTTGGCTTGGCATGAATTTTAATGCACACGGCACCGCGCGAAACCTGTTGCGCGGTACGAGTTGTCTTAATTAAAGGTACGAGTTGGCCATGGTACGAGTTGGCGAAGGTACGAGTTGACCAAGGTACGAGTTGTCCAAGGTACGAGTTGACCAAGGTACGAGTTGGCCAAGGTACGAGTTGACTCGAAAGCCTTTTGTACATATACACATGTATACTGTACAGAACACACATTTGCAAGTATCCTGGGAATGGGAATTTCTCTTTACACCTTTTCTCTTCCCAGGGAATCATCTCACAAAATGTGAACATTTTGTTCCCAAAAGTGGGACAACATTTTCACGCCTTTTAACACAAGTGGCGGGGAAAATATATGTTCACACCTTTTTCTCAAAACTCAGAAAATAATTTCCCACTTGAATTCACAGGGGGGGGGGGGAGTTGGGAGTTGCAATGTACTACAATTTGTAGCTCGTCAGGTCTGTCAGATTGAGGGCACCACCTGCCTCATCTTTACTATACATGTGTACACATTCCCACTCACTCACCACATAGAGCCAATATCGCCACACCACTCATCTCGACAGGAGATTGACAACATGTCTCGTGATGGACAAGCCATCTGAATATTAATACGTAGCCCCTTAATTCAATTCTGAGAAAATTATATTCAGCATTCATAGTGTACTGGTACAATGTACATGTACCTGTGCGTGATTTAATGATGTGCCTTAATTAAGCTTGTCATCAGGCCACAAATAATTTGTAGGATAGAGTCAATGCTACTTAACGGTCAAGGTTAGAGCTGCGTTCCACTCACGTGAACATTGCCAACGTTTGCCAACTACGTGAAACAATCTTCCATTGGATGTGCACACAAATTTGAACATAGTTTAACATTTTCCTTTATGTATCATATTTATGACAATATATAATTTCAAAGGTCAGTTCAACAATCGAAAAACGATAACAAAACATTGGGAAAGTCCGAAATGTTTACTTTCCGCCATCTTAAAATGTTAAGTGGAAACAATCACGTGACGACACCTCCAGTGCAGGAGTATACTCTCGGTTACCCTCGGGTCATACTCCTGCCGTTCGTGTGCTCAAGAGTATACTCAAGTTAACACGAGTAACACGCTCAAACGCACTCCTTAATTCTAAACTTGTAGAAATTTGTCAAAACAAAAAGACAGCCGGCTTTTCTGGCAACAATTACCCCAATGCCGTAATTTAAATGGTTGTAAAAATTACATGAATAAAAACATTTTAGGGCAAAAACCTGACTTCAGTCTTTTTCATGTAAAATGTCGACTATAATTTTATACATTAACATGTACAATGTAATTACCTGGCTTCCCATTGTCTTATTTTCAATATCTGGGTAAAAACTTCACTTAAATCCCCGATTATTTCTGGTGAAATATAGCAAGCGAGATATAAAGTGTAGCATTGTTCTATTTCCCAGTATTATAGTTATTAGATTAATACAATTTTGTTTCATTTTGTTGTTATTTATGTGTGTTTTTGTATGCAAGTTTGCCCTGAACAAGGCTAAAAGCCACTCAAGGTGCACACCTACATGTATACATACAAAAAGAATCAAAGATGTATAGGTTTTATTTTCTACATCTAGGTACAGCTAGAGTATATTGGTAGGAACAGGCTGAAATTAAACTAGAGAACCAAGCTGGACAAGCCGGTGAAACATTTACCATGAAAATATCTGTAGAACAGACTAAGATAGAGCAGCAACAGATCTCCGGTGAGAGAGTGATTGTAAGGATGAGCCCAACTCTTCTCCAACCAAATTAACAATGCGCTTCAGTATTCTTTCTCATAATGATGACCAGCAGCTAAGCTCCAGCCCAGATGTGGGAAGAGTCCTCCTCCGTAAGAGGACGTATAGTTGTCTTATAAAGGTAAAGGATAGCATCATCAGGAGGTAGATATACTTCCGAGCTCAATAAAGACAACCAACTCGCATGGAAGCACTCTTTGCAATACCCAAGATACAAAAATACAAAACCATCTAAATGCATGTTTTCATTGGAGTTGATACAAGAGGGCGATATTTTTGTCCGGTGATACAAGGTACGTACATTGCCAACAAATAGTTTTAAAATCATAATTCCCCACTAACAAAATTTTGAAGAAAAAATTATGCGAAAATCAAGTCAAAACCTAAAAACCACTACAGGAAAATTCAGAAAAGTTTGATACACCGTGAGGTTTAGTCTTCTCCAAATATTCCTTCTAAAAATTATCCTCATCACCGTGAGGGTTAGTCTTCTCCAAATATTCCTTCTAAACATATCCTCCTCACCGTGAGGGTTAGTCTCCTCCAAAAATTCCTTCTAAAACATATCCTCCTCACCGTGAGGTTTATCATCTCCAAATATTCCTTTCTAAAAAATATCCTCCTCACCATGAGGGTTGGTCTTCTCCAAATATCCTTTCTGAAAATATCCTCCTCACCGTGGGGGTTAGTCTTTCCCAAAAATTCCGTCTAAAAAATATCCTCCTCACCGTGAGGGTTAATCTTCTCCAAAAATTCCTTCTAAAAAATATCCTCCTCACCGTGAGGGTTAGTCTTCTCCAAATATTCATTCTAAAAAGTATCCTCCTCTCTGTGAGGGTTATCTGCTCCTAAATTCCTTCTAAAAATATCTACCTAACCACGTTAGTCTTCTCCAAAATTCCACTCTAAAAAACATCCTCCTAACCGTGAAGGTTAGTCTTCTCCAAAAATAAATTCTTAAAAATACCCTCCTCACCATGAGATTAGTCTTCTCTGAGCATTTTCGCGTTAGTCATGTTAGTTAAGCAAGACTTTAGAATTTAACATCCTGTTGTCCATGTTTTTCATTATTTCTAGTGTATTTTTGTTTTGTTGTTGTTTTTTTTCCTCAATTTACGGGCAAATAAAAGCCTTGTTCGTTGTCTATTCTGTTGTCGTCGTTGTCGTTATCTCCGTGTCTGCATGTTAACTCTTGTATCCCCTCGTGCCGAGCTTGGCAATGATTGGATCTTATAACTGGTCGTCGGGCTCATCAACAGGCACTCTTCCGAACGGTTTAAACCCCCCTTCTCCACGGGATCCATCTGATCGTCTGGCGTATCGCAAGGTACGTTAGGGATTGCTGTAGACTTTAGGTTTATAGCTTCACAAACAAAATGTGCATTGTCACATGTATACATGTGACAATGCACATTTCTACACAACTAATGTGTTTTTGCCGTTGATGCCGGGGTGATCGAGATTTCTCTGGATTTTTCCTGATTTCAGAATTTTTGGCGAGACAACTTCCAGATTTCCGGAAGATTTTGTTGGTCCTTAAATTGTTTTTACCATTCCAAAATGACCTTTGAAACCTAAAACATTCTTCTTGTGCAATTTTACACCGTATCTTTTGCTAGAAAATGCAGTTTTCATGTGCATTATTCAGCCACGCCATACAAATTAAATGCCTATGTATGAATCTTTCGTGGCTGTTTCATTTTTCTCAAATCTCACCCCTGGTTGATGGCATCATGCTTTGGCTGATGATCAAATACGGAAATGTTCATCAGCATAAATGACCAAAATGTTAAAATTACTTCCAAGAATTACCTGACAAGGGGTAGAAATTCATGGCAAGAAAGCTGTCTACGTGTGTTCAAGTCATAAAATCCCATTGCATGGTTCTTTTAATAATGAAAGACCCTGTGCATAATGACATGGCAAACATGCCAGCCGGCCTTCATATCTGCAATTGTTTGGATACGATCCAACAGATGGTTGGATCATTTGCGGACTTTAATAACACTCCCATTCTTGTATGTGAAGGGCTGAATATTAGTCATACAGAATTGCATTTTGATAAATAATGTATTTCGTATAAGGTGCTGGCATTACGAGAGTCAGATTACATAGCAATGAATACCACAAGTACAGGAGAGTGTGTTTTGCATGCTTGTCTCTAGTGATTCAGTTGGTCATATTTTTGACCGAAAGAAGACGCTGTAATGATGGCATTTTCGGACAAATGTATACTGCGCAAGTTCTTGAAATAACTAGACAAATGTCGGGGTTGACGTGGAGTCGAAAACAAGTAGCGTCTCACACGACAATTTTCAGCCCCGTATCAATTCTGTGTCGACTCCTGTGTCGACTCCTGTGTCGACTCCTGTGTCGACTCCTGTGTCGACTCCTGTGTCGACTCCTGTGTCGACTCCTGTGTCGACTCCTGTGTCGACTCCTGTGTCGACTCCTGTGTCGACTCCTGTGTCGACTCCTGTGTCGACTCCTGTGTCGACTCCTGTGTCGACTCCTACCTACATATGCATCAACCCAGCACAACCCCGTGTCAATCACGCGAATGTTATTTTTTTCTGGACCAATGGAGAGAAAAAAAAGAAAATGTTCTGGTTTGTGTGAAAATGTTACATGTATGTGTGGAGAGATACATGTATACCGTACCCTGTGGAGACATGAAAACAATAGAGACAAAGGGACTGAATAGGTCTCCACAGGGCAATTCTATGGGTTAGGTTGTCTCCACAAGAAATTTTGTGTACAAAGTCTGTAGGGGTTTTTAAAAAGGGGAGAACAATGCCATGTCTCCACAGGGATGCAAAAACGCAGATGAGTGAACATGAGACTGGGCTTGGAAATTTGAGTCTGACACTCAGTGCATGAGTACATGTTTGTACAGGTTCTGTATACATTTGTACAATTGTATCTCCGAGGACAAGAGGAGTTAAAGGAAATACAAAGAAACCTGTCAGTCCTCGCACGTCAAGTCTTTTGTTGAAATCGGTCCTCGCACGTAGAAGTACGTGCTTAGTCTATGGGGATGGGTTATATTAAAGGAACAATAGGAAACACAAAGCATTATCCTCGCACGTATTAGGAAAGTACGACTTCATGTGCATGTTAGTGTTACGTATGGGACATTCCCCACTAAAAAACAATTAAGATTTCAATCTTTCTAATTCTATTGTTGCAAGGAGATTACCCACAAGAAGTTAAATATTATTATTCCTTGGGATGAATTACATGTACATGTATGCAATTAGAGCAAACATGGTGCATTATGTATGAGACTGCATTGAGACCTTCTCTGAGACTTGCCCACATGACAATTGACAGCCCTGAGTCAACACAATGGCATTTTAACAATCTGTAATATGTAACCTGCCGCAACAAACAATTTTTCAAAAAAATATTCACTGGGAAGTTAGTTTTGAGATTTTAACAAGGATTTTAACAAGACAAAGGGGCTTAGAATCCTTATTCAAATTGTGTTGACCTATTTTATGATACCCTTAAACCCCTTGCCACCGGTTGACACAAATACATTGTATGTGCAGATTAAAAATTGCCACCTGGCCAGTTGATGTCTATACACACCAATTTCCATAACCTGGCCTGGTGCCCCGGCGCCCCCATGAAATTCCCGGTTTGGCCCGGGTTCGGTTACGTTTTAAAACTGAATTCCACCGTATTGGTGTATTTTTGGGCATGATTTTGTTTTCCCATCTAGGCTTAGTGTGCACAGTTCATTAACTTTGAGCTTCATTTTCTCAAAACAAGGGGTCAAAACTTCAAAGTGTTAATGAGCTACAGCAACAGACAGTACATCAAATTAAAGCTTATTATGTATTTTCCGGAAATACGATTATCTCAGTTTTGCTACTTTTGCTGCTTTGCCACAGCTACCTGGGGCCAGGTCACATTTTAAATAAAATTTGAGTAAAGTTACATGTACTGAATGTAAAAATGTTCTTTGTTCAGCTCTGAAGTTCGCCAAAAGGTGCGAAGTACACAGACAAACGTGAATTGGAACAAATTATGACACCTGGTTTTTTTTCATTATGGGGCAATGGAGTTGCTTTTATTCCTTAATTCTATCCGATCCCGTCCACACAATAGAACCACCACCTGACTAATTCCCCCTGGGAATTGGTGTCGAGGTCCGCATTATTCAAGATGACAGTGAGTGGCGATTTTTTTTGGTTTTTTTGTTGAGTGTCTGTGTGTGAGTGAGCGTGTGTCAGACAACCGAGTCATTTCTCAGAATGCGAGGAAAGAATGCCCACGTCTCCTATGTCCGATAGAAACCTGTGTGATGAATTATTCAGTGTCGTCTTGCTGAAGTGAACATGTCCGTCAGCGAAACCTGCATGGGCTGGAAATTGCATCCGTCCCCTGAGTTTTCTGTACTGCATGAGAAATACACGGGCTTCAAATGTAAGGATCTGCCAATGGATGTACATGTACATGTACATGTAGTAGTTTTTGACTAATTTTTACTAATTAACCCTCCCTCTAAGTGCCAAAATGGAGCCAACTACCCAATCTATCAAAACCTATTGAGTAATAGGTTGTAACAGACGAGCTATGAGAGAGGTTGGTTTTTTGATAGGTTGTGATAGGTGTAACAGTTGGAGGGTTAATCAATTACTTCTTCATTGAGTTGTCAACCGTTTTCCCCGTTTTCCATGTAATCTCAAGTCAGACCAAATTTAACAATATTTATGTACAGTCCTTTACGAACTTGCTCATGCGCATACAGGAGTTTTCCCATCAACACCAATAGAGGGCCTCAGTCTACACAGAGCCAATACAAATTAAGTCTTCCCTATTTGAAAGGCTCTCGTCATAAAACTATCATGCGAAGTACATTGTAGATAGAGATCAAGTCTGTAATGGAATATTAGAAACAGTGGTGTCGAAAATGATCGAAGAGAAAAGAACTTTTTAAAACACATTTTTGTCTGAAAATTGATAAGTTACTCCGTTTCTTGCTTTATATTTGACTCTTTTATCACAATATTTCTCAGACCAAGTTGAGTTTATTCTTCTCTCGTCCAATTTTCCGAGCCACCTTTTTTACAGGACCCAAAGTATCGGAATGACACTCTGATTGGATGTCAATGCCCCCAGATTGCCGAGCTGGGAACTTTACGGCCGAATCAATAAGCGTACTTCATTTCCCCGAGCCGGCCCGCTCGAACCGAATGCAATCGTTATTGACACTAATGGAGACCCACTGGATGAGCCACTCATCTCTGTTTTGGTCTGAGCGCTGGAGCTTGTCAACGGCTGAGCAGACACTTCTTGTAGATTTCCGTTTCAAAAACAATTTATTTTTTTTAGTCTGTTTCTGTCGGAGAGCTAAAGGCATCATGTGTCATAAGGTTATGATGGTTAAGTACAAATGTACACGTATTAAGTACAGTCACCGACTACGGTTAGTGACGGAATAATCATGAGATTGGGATTTGAGTGCGTCATGGTTGATTTTGGTTGCCTAGCCTACACTTCCTCTGGTTACGGAGCTTTTGAATGCAGAGATGATTTTGAATTGTCAGAATGAATTCAGATTCGTTCTAACCATATTAATTCATTCTGACCAATTTGAATTTGATATTACAAAATGCCGTTTGTTAACAAAAAAAGTGGAATTTGAATTAGTTCGAAATGAGTGCAATTTGTCACTCCAGATGAGCAAGTTGACACAAGATGGATGAACAAGTTTGATTGATTCAATATCTGAGATTCGGCTTCGCATTGAAAGATAAACCCGAGCAAAAGCAAGAAGCTCTTTGTGAAGGAAGAACGAGTTGGTGCTTATGAACGTGATGGACTGGGTAATCTTGGCTTTCGGTTTGTTTATATAGCGATTGTTCAAGCTTCCGTATCACAAAATATCGTGCATTACGCTGTATTGCATTAATGTGATGTACACGTAGGTACGTGTGGCTGATGATGAATGTGTTATGAACTTGGGAAGGGGAATATGGCGAAATATCCTTGGACATTGGCCTCTCAACAATTCCTGTAATATGTAGGAATATTAAAAATTGTAAACATTTGATCAGTTCCCACATTTCTTTGAAATAAAGAGCACAAGTATATCAAGTGCTTATAACCTGGGGCTATTTTCATGATATGTGTTCTTACCGTAAGCAAAGAATTGACTGCCATAACTGCTTGCAACTGCAGAGTTGTATTCGAGTCCCTGCGAGTCCTTTCACAAGTCCTTTCACAAGCCCAGTCAGAAGTGCTTTCATAAAGCCGGTCACAAGTAACTGGATGAACAATGACAAAGGAATGCCTTTGTCACAGCTCATTTGAATAGCTTGATTGGTATTAGGACTGGATGGCTTGTGATGGACTCCAGGGACTTGCAGGGACTTGTAAAAGGACTTGCAGGGACTCGAACACAACTCTGGCAACTTGGTCCACATACATGTACATGCACCTGTGTACAGCCTCTATAAAAATCTATCGCTTATCTAGAGTTGTCTCCCGAACTCCCCCCTCCCACTTGATTTTTGAGACTTGAATAGGCCCCTCGTGACTTTTCACCTTTCAGGCAATATCCAGCCACTCTGTCACATCCGGAGTTGTGCATTTTTCTCCATTTGTTCGGTTACCGAGTGCCTTCTAATTGCCTATCCATCTCAACAATGATCATAATATTATGTCGGATGCGTCCACTCTTGTGTGATGGAGCCCCCCGTATGATCGTCCGAGACAGCGACTCGAGGGAAGAGAAACGGGAACCGCAGTTCAACATGTCGGCTGGGTTAATAATGGGTACATTATCATTGGATGGCTAACTAGTTTGGATGGTTATCGGAGATGGATATGATGTAATCCAGGGCAACAGGAACACGAGTCCTCATCATGACTCCAGATAAAACGGACCACTTTTTTATCTTTTCTGTCTGCACTGTCGGCACAAATCTGTACATCAGAGATTGCGAAGCAAGTTGTTATTGAATAGAATTGACAGTTGGGATTCACTCTGGGAAAGAAATGTGTCTCCCATTGCACAGTTGAAAAATGTACAAGGTTTCTATTTAAGTACATGCATATCTTCAACACTTGCAAGTAAAATGTTAATATCCTCTCGTTAGCAGTTGAAATGGCTGCATAGTTTAACGGTCGATAAATTACGCACACCAAAGTCCTGCAAACAAATCCCCAATTCAACGCAAAGCTGTGAAATTGAATGATTAGAAGTGAATGAGGAAGGAGTTTTGATACACGATTTTATTGACATATACACAGAATTTACAATAGAAAACAAATACAAGAACAATTGAAGAAATAGTTTCAAAGTGTATGTAAACTTTTCATCCAGACTGCAGCCATGTACAAATGTATGTACAAATGTACATGTACATTGTGTACATGTACATGTACTGTATTACGTTCGAGGACAAGAGGAGAAAGAAAATACAAAGGAATCTTCCTTGTCCTCGGGTCCTCGGGTCCTCGGGTCCTCGGACGTAAAAATACGTGCTAGTTTATGGGAGTAAAGGAACACGACTGTGTGTACATGTACACATGTATGTACAAACAGTCGAACTTCCCCAATACGTCCGAGGACAATGCTTTGTGTTTCCTATTGTTCCTTTAATATAACCAACCCCCATAGACTAAGCACGTATCCTTACGTTCGATGACCGATTTCAACAAAAGACTCTACATGTACGTTCGAGGACTGAAAGGTTTCTTTGTGTTTCCTTTCCTCTCTTGTAAGGTAAATGTGTACATGTACATGTACATGAAGCCTACATGTACAATGTATAGTTCATTCTTTAAGCGAGTTAGAGAGCGAAGCAAATTTGTTAGGGTGATAGCAGATGTCACAATGAAACAACAATTTATGACGTCTTGAATTTTGCTTTAATTTCGCAGTTACATGTACATAGGAACCGGCCCTAAATCCCTTGATTTCCTCTTGTACATGTAGAACGGAAGAAAACTATTTTTGAATGTAAAAAAGCACTTTACTGTTTTTATGTGCACTCTATTTAATCTTCCTACGCACAAAGATTGAATGGCACTATAGGAATAAGCTAGTTCGGTATTTCAACTGCACATGTGCAAAATGACATTTGATCCCGAATGACCCGTGTGACCTAATAACGCGCGTGTGTGAACGCAAAAGGTGGTCGCACAGCGCGCACGTGACAAATTCAATCATAGAACGGGCATTCGAGTAACATGGCGTGACATTACGTCAGCAATTGTATCCCGAATAACCTTTGACCTTTAGGATACCGAACTGGCTTATTAGGAGTGTCCCACTCCTAAATTAAAATCCGATTCAAATCTGGTACTTAACGTTGGCCATTTTTTTTCTGGAATGTCCCACTGGAAAACTCATAATTTATCTGACGCTAACAAATTAGCAATTCAATCTGAACAATTATCTTTCATGCTGCTGCACCTCAATAGCATGAATATATATCACTTTGAAGCAGGCTGGGGTGAGATTTGTCAGGATTATTCCTGATTTCAGGAATTTTTTTATCGGGATTTCAGAATTTTGAAAGAATCTCTTTTTGCAATCTGGAATTCCTGAGGTGTTGTCCTAAAGGTGTTTTTACCTGTAAAAGTGGATATAGACCAATAAAAATTGATATTTTAAGGGGTGCCTTTAGGCAAATACAAACTATATGTTGATCTGGGGTCTTCGTGGATTTTTCGTGGATTTTTCGTGGATTTCGTGGATTTTTCATTTTTGGCCATTCTCACCCATGAAGCAGGAACTAGCTGCGTCTTTATTATGCTGACAGTGAATGATCATTTCCGCCTAAAACCGCAAACATCACACACCTAACTCATAGCATACATTGTATACCCCATGAATCACGACCCATGTCCACCAACGAACGACCACTTTCTTTAATATCATCTCCCCGACTACATTGTCCGTCATTAGTACATTAATAAATTCTACCTAATGAAGCATTGAGTCACAGCAGCCTTGGTTACAGATCGTCTGCGGCGATGGCACAATCATTGAAGTGGTAGTCACCACAATGATGAGGTGTCGCCACGGCAGCCCAGAATGAGAATATATCACATGATAATTGGCTGTGTTGCCGTATGCAATGCATGCATTTTCTTCATTCACCACGAAATTAAAACATGAATGATTGTTGGAAATCCCAGGATTGTTGAAAGGATTGTAAATCGACCACCTGACTTTCAATATTGGCCGTTATTTTGTTTTTCTTCAAACAAAGCACAAGGGAAACTGACTAGGTAAATTTGAAAACATTTTCAAAGTGAACAAAGAAAACTGGCAGGAGCGGGATTCGAACCTGCAACCTCCGGAATACCGTACTGGCGCTCTATCAACTGATGAGCTACGTTGGCGGTCTCCCAAATTGTCAGTCTTTGTTCGGGAGGCGCTAGTTGGTAGACCACTGGTACGGTATTCCGGAGGTCGCAGGTTCGAGTCCAGCTCCTGCCAGTTTTCTTTGTTCACTTTGAATTTTTCTTTCTGACGTTCACTGGTTGCCATCCTTCAATGCAGCCACTTTCTATTTATTTCTTTGAGTACATGCACTTAACGGCCTATGGGACGTTGCAATAAGGCTTTTATGATATAAATGTAGAACGTTATTTTAGGGCTGTCCCGAATATAGCGAATATTCTAATATTCGACCATCAACCGAATATTCGAATAGATTTTTGCCGGTTCGAATATTCGAAAAAATATACATGCACATACAGATACGACTATGATGCTATTTTAATAGAAAAGTTACGGCACTTAGCATTGTCAAATGCCGCATTTTTTGTGGACAGAGGTTTATGGTTCCCGACCGTAAAACCCTTGACACTTCTAAAATAATGATTGCAAAAACTCGGGCTGGAGTTTGGTTTCTTGTTATCAGAACGTTATACGTACTCGTAATGATCTTGATACAATGCAAACAAATGTCCATCGGCTGGTCTATATTATCGATCGCCGCATGTAAAACACCGGTGTGCTTTGCATGCAACTTTTTACCGGCGCGGCATGCAGTTGCAGCAGACGATCATCAAGCCCAGTCTCGAATAATCAAATACTAAATTATTCGAAAATGAACAGCCCTACGGTATTTCCATGATAGGAGACATCCTCATTAAACAGACAGTATTGTTAGCAGTCGCTTGAGGTCAAAATTTTAAATAGAGAACTCATTATTTAACTGTTCCCCAGGAATGAATTACAATGTACAGCAATAAATACTGCTTGTTTGCTCATATCATCAGCATAGCACTGTGGTTTCAAAGCCTATCTTTGGGCCTGTATGAGTTGAATTCTACCCTTCAAGTGCTTCAGGCGTGACACTCAGCTATCCATGCAGATCAGCTCACGGTTTTACCTCGAGCTTACTCAGGCCTTAGGACAAGAGCATTGGAGCATATATTTTGTCCCCAAGCATCATGGCCTTGTGGAACTCCCGCCCTGAACAATGTATTCCTTAACTGTATTTGACATGTCCGCATTCAAGAGCAATGTGAACAGACACCATTCAGCATAAAGAGCATATTTCCCTAGAATCTGCAAAACATTCACTAATAAGCATATCATTCATCAAAGCTATTTTTTTCAGAGATGTGGTGAGGGTGAGGGTGAGGGTGAGGGTGAGGGTGAGGGTGAGGGTGAGGGTGAGGGTGAGGGTGAGGGTGAGGGTGAGGGTGAGGGTGAGGGTGAGGGTGAGGGTGAGGGTGAGGGTGAGGGTGAGGGTGAGGGTGAGGGTGAGGGTGAGGGTGAGGGTGAGGGTGAGGGTGAGGGTGAGGGTGAGGGTGAGGGTGAGGGTGAGGGTGAGGGTGAGGGTGAGGGTGAGGGTGAGGGTGAGGGTATGTATCTAACCTCTTTATTGACCTTAACCCCTTGAGTATGTTTTTTTAACGGGGACGTCGGGGTGTCGCGGCGGCTCTGGCAGCCAAGCGAAATGGCCACAATGTGTTTGTGCAGTCAAGCGTAACATACACAATAATCCAACAATGGATTGAAACTGCACAAACAGCGGCAAATGGTGTCATCCGGCCTGGTGGCACTGTTTTTTTGCGGCATAAGACGTCTTCCGTATGCAAAGGGTTAAAGAGGAAGTTCAGTGGTGAAAGAAGTCTTCGTCATTTTTAAATTTTTATGTAGATTGCGTATTGCACTAGGCACAAATGGGGAATTCGTCCCATGACGTCGATTTGTTTCCTGCCCGCAGTGATGACTTTTAAAAATAGTTCTCAAAAGTCACTTTTTTGGTATTTCATGGCAGAAATAGTTTGCTGTTTGATTTTACAATACGTTATTGATATGAGCATGGTCTCATACTATGGGAGTGGTAATATGGCCGCTGATGGCTTCAGTGCAGTATACAAATAATGAATGTTTATGAGTGTGATGGTATAATTTCATGAGGTGACAGATTGAATGTTCCATTCCACGAGGCGAAGCCCAGTGGAATGGAACATTCCATCTGTCACCAAATGAAATTATTCTTAACATTGCACGAATGTGAAACATTCATTATTTGTTTTATACAACGCCTGAATAAATCCGACAGATTGCATGCATGGATTTCTTGGTGTACAATGTGCCGTTTACCTTCTCAGTCCCGCATAAAACCGCGACAAAAAGTGGTCCAGTTCCGAATCAGTTAAAGCTTTAATTGTTGTTCCTGCGTGTCTTGCAAATTCCTCTAATCGTTTGACTGCATATTTCATTTGTCTCTTTGTGTTAGCAGCGTCAGCATAGCCTACGAGTTCCAATATTTCGTCGTCTGTTAGGAAAACAAACCGCCGTTCGGAAACACCTTCCACCATTTTGTGTGAATGACAGCCTAGACTGGTTCCCGGTCCCCGTATGTATATAATATACATTTGAAGTCCGAAGGACAACAGAGGGACCGGGAACCAGTCCAATGACAGCCGTGTTGTAGCGGCGGGGGAAGTTCTATCAAACGCGTTACCGTTTGATAGAACTATGTGATAGAACGTTTTTTGGCGGTGCGGGTTCGTGTCTTGCGATGGGACAAATAATTCAATGCACGTGATCGACGATCCACCAATCGGATGGCTGAGATTTATTCAGGTGTTGTATAACATGGAATGGCCAATGCGCTATCCAGATTTGTGTACACAGAGATCAGTACATGAACCACATAATAAAAACATCTACGTACATTCGAATCGAAAAATTGTTTGTGTGTGCATGCCCTTTATAGTTTAATTTGAATGTCCTCTCTGGAGTCATATTTTGTCCTATTTGATAATGAGCGATTCTGCAGATTCACACATGTACTGCGGCTTAGCGTCTACGCTACTGTGCACTGAGACCATGTATAACACCTGACAGGCGATGTTGCCATTTAAATACGCCGTCTGCTTTCCCACTCGTCTTCAGACTTGAATGCTTCGGCCCAGAAGGCAATATTGATTGACCTACAAGAAAGAGAAATGGGAAAATGAAAATACTGATTTGAAGGTTGGACATAATTTGTGCTGCATGGGTTTGCGTGCACGTACACGGATGTACATGTAGGTTTGCAGTGTGATGCATTAACAATTGATTGGACACGTCCGTTTACAAAAAGCATACAAGTATGTAAGTCAGGGCTAGTTAAGTAAGGTTATAGCGTCACATCGGCAAGTTAACCAGCCATGAATTGCATATATAATTATTCTTGCCATTACTTTTGTGCTTAACCACAAGAGGGTGCTGTAACCAGTGCTTTGGACCAGCCATGAGCAAGTTCGATCAGCGACCATTGGTTAACCAGTGGTGGATTCGTGATGTGCACATGTACATGTACCGTACACCTGATGAACTATCTCTGGTCAACCCTGTAGTCGAATGCCATGAAGGCACACCGTATCTGTGCAATGTCCTATTTTTTTTATGAATCATCAAACAATTATATTTCTAATTAAGTTGTTTTCTGACTTGGTAGGAAACTACAATATTGTGGTTTTATGATGGAAAAGTAGGCATTTCTGTTTAGATCATTTTTTACATACTGCAAATTGAAACAAATTTTCGTTTTATTCCTAAAAATATAGTTTATGTAAAATAAAATCATACTGTGTTTTTATTTTTTTTATTTTAGTACAATAAACTTTAAATAAGAGATTTTAGTAAGGTAACTCACTGATCACCGGAATTTGTGTTTAATTTACTTCATAAGATGTACATGTAATTCTAATCGAACGCACGCTAGTCAACGATGGTTGGACTAGTCTTGTCGACGATTGGCGACCAGCCTACCGAGGTTGGTCGCATCGCTGGTTACCAATAGCCGTTTTAATAGCACAGTGCAGAGAGGACCAGTTATCAGAAAAATGGCGGAAAAAACGTAACTATTCAGCAGCAGTGAACGATCATTTTTTGTTACTTTGTCTTTCTTTGAACATGTTTAAATAATGCACACGTTACCACTTCCAAAAACGTAAACAAACTAGCCACCGCCATTGTCTCATGGTCGCATTGACATGACAATAGTTCGACTAGAGTCGTTCGCACTTCAACTTCAGTGCTCATGCGCGCGCTACGTACGTCACGAACCAACCACTACCTAACTAATGGTCCTTGATCGAACTTGCTCCTTGGTGTCAATTTAAAGCTTGTGATCTAAACTCTTCATTGATTGGCCGATCTGACTGATATTTCCACCAACAAACCAATGAGAGACACTTTTAGGAGATACCAAGGCTACCCCCTCAACGTGAGCCGCTCAGCGGTGCAGAGGAGGACAAACTTTATTGTTATGATTTCTACAATAGTGCTGGATCATGTAATAAAACTAAAATTATCATAACTTTTGAAATCCTGCTCCGATTTTAATCATTCTTTTCATCATTTTAAAGCTTATGATGTGTTCTTTCCAGTGGTACATAAATCTAGAAAATAATGTTTGTGATGAGAGACTGTTCTCTATTGAGAGCGCCATATATAACAGACATGCAACTTTTCCTGGGATTAGCTGATTATTACTTATTTGTCACTTCACACTTATACCATTGAAAATTGAAAAACACTGTACGGCCAAGTCTTGTAAATATTGGAATTTCCTCATTTTTTGTTCATTCCAAGTTGCATGCCTGATATAGTAATTTGGCTGCAGTTTCCCATCAGTCCATGCCACAGGGTTCAGAAACAAGTGGCTTTATTGTTTGGTACCAGGATTTTCACATAGAATGTGATAAAAAAAGGTGATCATAAAATCACTAGGCGATCTTTTGTCTTTGAACAAACTTGTTCTATAATGGCTAGTAGGGCTTTAAACAGTGTATATACATTGTAGCCCCCTCTGTTGACAAGACGTGAGCCAATTAGTAGGCACTTCAACTTTGACCTGTACATGTACAAATGTATATGCACAAGTACCTGCATAAAAAGGGGAAAACAGACAAATTACTCCCAGGTGCCAAGCAACTAAAGTACAGTACAGCATTTTTGCCGTTTGTACGAAAAAAACTACTAGTTAAAGTGCAGGGTAATTTGATCGCAACTCGTACATGTATACCAGTATTTTTAATACCAGAACGAACTGACAAGCATCTGTGTATACATGTATATATGTACTTACTGTACTGTAGTGGGATGAGTGGATCCACACAATATAAAAGTTAATGGCTAATATTTCTGAATTTGTATGACCTAAAAAGCAGATAAAACACTGCATGTCAGTACACAGTGTAGCTAATGTGGATTGTGTCCAGTCATTGTACCAGTGTACATATAATACATGGATTGTTTTTTTTGTCAGTGAAAATATCTTTATCATGTTTTTGTGTTTTTTTTGCATTCTGATGTTTTCATTGTTCAATATTCCCAGATGCTGAAAGAAGAGTTTGAACTTTTTGTAGGAGAATATAGTTTTAATTTTGGGGTCATGATAAATGAAAACATAACATGTACATGAACAGTTGCGGTTAATAGTTTAAACCACAGTCCTACTTGTATATGAGCAGATCCCCAATATCCTAAAGCTGTGAGCCAAATCCAGATGATTATATATTCATGAGGAACGACTTTTATTTGAAGCCTAATTTTTATTGACATACTGAGAATTTACAACAGAAAAATTGCAATAAACACAGCAGCCTCATAACAATTGAAGGAACAATTTTCATTCTCATTCTTGCATCAATTTAACTGGTGGTCTTAATTAACTCTCAAAGAGCTGAGGGCGGGGGGGGGGGGGGGGGGGGGGGGGGGGGGAGAAGAATCTGCCTCCTATAGTTTTTGCAAAAGTATCGCTATCTGAGAATTTCTGACTTTTTTGTGCTATTGTCAGGCACATTTTGACACCAAATTTATAAAAATTGGGGTTACCGTTCTTGCACATTGGAATTTTTTCTGATGGTGTCTGAAAACTGCCGTGATCACTTCAATGTTCTTGTACATAGAAACCATGCATGCACAAAATATGTATGCGGTGTGTACATGTACATAACTACAAAACCCTTTGATTAATTAGAATGAAATTTTGCACAGGTAATTATCAGAGGTATGCTCATTCGCATACTCAATTTCATAAAAAGCTGTTACTGTTTGGCCGAGATCTTCCCCCCTCCCATGCAATAGGATTTGCATGGCCTGAATGCGTGCAGCAGTGTTCTAAAAATGTTACTGCAAATTCCCACCTCCTTTATAGCAGTAAAAGGAAGAAATTTTAATCTTTTGGTTTTATGCTAATGAAAATTTCCATATTCATGAGCCAAACCGTGATGTCATTCATCATAAGGCAGAACAACAGTGTCTCCATGTGCAAAAATATATACATGTATATCACAGCTTTAAACTCTCTTTTTAAACTTGTGAATTATTGTCCCATTATCCGATCAAATTCCAGTCGATCGATCTTCCCCCTTTGCCTACCGCATGAGGTCGGTGCGACGTTTTGATCGCACAAGAGCCGGTTATGTGGAAAGGCGGCTGCCATTGCCATGCCAACGGACATCGTAAGGCTTGCCCTAATTGTCTGAGTAAACACGTGAAGGCTTAATGGTGAGTTATGAGTTACGCCGACCGCAGCTGACATCATAAATTGTGTATACATATACACAGCGGTTGTCTGGACGGTAGATTGCGCAGTGCAGTGTGTCATTGATGTAGCAGTGTAACTCATTTGAGATTCGCGCACCCTCAGCTTGGACAAACGTTGAAGGCTAGCATGTCCAGAAAATTGGCACTATGAGACCTGCATGTACAGTACACGTACACTGCATGTGCAAGTTAACTTGGGAATGGGAATTTCTCTTCACACTTTTTCTCTTCCCAGCAGGGTTGGCTGATTTAAATCAACGTGATTTAAATCAGCCAACTGATTTTGCTAAAATAAGATTTGTAAAAAAAAAAATACATTTGGTTTTAATCAATTAATGCAGCCAACCTGAATACCTTTTCACATCAGGGTTTGTTGATTTAAATCAACGTGATCTAAATCAGCCAGCCCTGCTTCCCAGAGAATTCATTTTCATTTCACAAAAATGTGAAAAATTTTCCACATTGGGAAGACCTTTTCACACAAGTGGAGATATGGCTTTGTTCCTTCCTTTGTTCCGGTACTTAAGCATTCCCCCATAGACTTTGTGCACACATTTCCTTGTGGAGACATCCTCCTCTTTAGAATTTCCTTGTGGAGACCTTTTCATCCTTTTGTCCTCTATTGTTTCTCAGTCTCCACAAAGTATATTTAGAAACTTGTTCACACCATTTTCACACCTTTTCTCAATAGTGGGAAAGTATTTTCCCACTTGAATTCGCAGGGGGGGGGGGGGGAGTTGTGTGGGAAATGTGAATGGGAATTCTTTTCACAAAATGTCCCATTCCCAATCACAGCATTAATTTTCAATTACTGTATACATGTACATACAGTACATTGTACATGTAATGACACCACACAGTTTACATTATGTATGTGCATCTCAAAAACACATTTTTAGCTTGAGCCGTGTTTCCATTGGATTTTTTTTTGTCAATCTACCGCTACTTTTCTGTAGAATGACAAAATTAAGTCCAATGGGGACACGTGGTAAACTAACGTCCCTGTCAACTTACCGCGACCTTGATGTAAAACAACCAGGCCGAAAGCAGTCACGGAGGATATCCGCACGGCTGTGGAAAGTCATCAGGGACGATAAAAAGTCCAATGGAAACAGCCCCTCACTGTAGAACTACCGCGACTACGCGGAAAACGATTGTGTAAACAATTCAGCTTCCTGTATTACGTCAACTACACAGCGATTATCGCTAGCGTGCACGCGATGGTGGTATGGGTTTCTGTCTCTTTGTGTATACACCCACATTTGGATACATTGCAGGGAGCGAACCGACAGACGACTCTATACGTGCATACAACTACGTTTTCGTCCGTTCGCTGCTTGAAACATGGCAGATTTGAGCGATTTTAGCGCGCGAAAAATTATGCTAGGTTACCGCATCTATCCAGTTTAGGTCAAAGGTGATTGTGCACAGCGCCCACAATGTGTGGCATTCTGCCAGCCTCGAAAAGGAGATAAACGTTCTGTCGCGGTAATAAAAGTCCAAATGGGAACGCACGGTAGAATTACGCGAAGGCATGTCGCGGTAAATTTTCACAATTAAGGTTGAGGAAGGAAAAGTCCAATGGAAACATGGATATGGCGGTGATACGTCTGTTCCCACTAGACAATAACAAAACTTGATATTATCAGTACATCTAAGGACTGTTTCTCATTTGACCCCCATTAGTTGATTCTGTTGTCAAAATTGCATCTCGGTCCGTCAGCAAAGTATATGGTGTATGACAGTAGGTGCATGCATTTCATTGTGTCCTAAACGTCTTGAGATTATTTGGAATTCTTTGCCTGGTCTGTGTACATTTCCCTTCATCTTATGATCTCTCTTGCTTCATCAAGAGGAATATGAATTCCTACCTCTTGTATCTTTTTTTGTTTTCTTCTTTAAGCTTGGGTGGCTTTTAGCCTTATTAGGGACAAACTTTCATAAAAAAACAACCTATTTCTAACCTTTTTGAGGTACATGTACGTGTAAAGCCGTGTCCACACTGGACTCTTTTTTTGGAAGGTTTTTATTACCGAGACGATGGTAAAATGAAAAATGGTCAAATGTGACCACAGTCCGCACTTGGACTTTCGACACGGGAACATTTTACCGAGACTGTGGTAGAAGTAACCGAGCTGTCAATATAACGACTCATGAGGGTGCTTTGCGTGTCCTTTCTACATTGACGCGATTGACCCAAATCACGCGTGCCTTTTCATTTTTCCGGCCGATGTGTACACGTAGGCCTACATCTTTAGCACCAATCAAACTTCCGACTGTATCAATAATAAAATCTGCCATGATTGCGACCAAAAGAGGAACAACGCACTGGAATTTGGAAACTTGCCACATGTGCACCGCACCGCGATGAAACAATGCAAAGCGAATGCGTGGTTTCTCTGTGAAGCATGACCTTGCGCTCGGGCTGGATGTACGCTTTCCTGAGCCGCTTTTACCGGCTCGCACTGTCCGCACTGGACTTTATCGTCGCGGGAAAAGTTACCTGGTCAGTTTTCCTGGGCAGCAGTTGCCCGGTAGAAGTAACCGCTGGACTCAGGAAAAGTAGCTGAGAGGAAAACGTCCTAGGCTGTCCGCACTGGACTTAAAATGGGAAAAGTACCCATCGTCTCGGTAAGTTTTACCAAAAAAAGTCCAGTGCGGACAGGGCTTAAGTGTATAACTTTGTCTCTGTACACTCATGAGTCCCATACAGTGTATAGCTCATCAATCGAGATAAAAGCCTATGCTAGAGGTGTTTACAAACACAAATAAATCTTGTGCCATATCCATTCATTAGTCAGCTCTAAACATTTACGCTTGAAAAGGTTTGTAACGGGAGATTGCGGTAGGTTGTGAAAATGCCTATAAACAGCGCAAGTTTCAAAATGTTTACATTTTTGGGGGGAGAGTTACACGTGAAGACTTCAGGCGCAAAAGCCACTAAACGCCAACGAAAAATATTTGATTATTGTATACTAGGAACTGAGAGCTTTCACTTGATATTGTTTTTAAAAATTTTCATGGAAGTGGCGTTTAGCGGCTTTAGCGCCTCAAGTCTTCATGTTCAATTTTTATTACATTTCTGAAAAACATTTTTTTATAAACCTTAAGCTTGTTGGCAGGTTACATTGGAGCAAAATAAGTTTTTGTATTATTATACCTCCCACATATTCATGAGCAAGAGCTGAATTCCAACTGGTCAATATGCCAGTTCGGTATTTCAACTGCGCATATGCACAATGACATAGTTATCCCCAATGACCCGTGACCTAACGCGCATATTAACTCGCAAGGTGGTCGCACAGCACACACGTGTTAAATTCAATCAGAATGGGCATTCGCGTCAGATCGCGTCAGCAATTTTATCCCGAATAACCTTTGACCTTCGAGATACCGAACTGGCTTATTCACCCTCATCTGTCAATGGATATTTTTGCTAACTACCTGCGCATACACGGGGACGAAAGCGTGTGCGCAGTAGACTATGTACATGTAGCTAATAGTGACCTGTGTTAGTCTGCTAACATGTATTAGTGCCGGGGACATGAACTAACGCATGGGTAGGGCTGTCCCGAATATACCGAATAGTTGATATTCGATCGTCAAGTGAATATTCGAATACCATTTTGCCAGTTCGAATATTCAAAAAGATATATATGCACGTACAGATACGACTTTGATGCTATTTTAATAGGAAAGTTACGGCACTTAGCAGTGTCAAATGCCGCATTTTTGTCCATCTTAACTTTTTGTGGACGGAGGTTCATTGTTCCGGTCCGTAAAACCCTTGATACAACAGGGGCATGCAAAAAAATGCTGTTCGAACAATCCATAATATCAATCGACATATATGTAAAACACCGGCGTGCTTTTACGTGCAATGTTTTATTTTTACCGGTGCGGCATGCACTGAAAAACTTGATCAGTGGGTATCGAATATTTGAATATTCGGTCAAACCAAGTTTCAAATATTTGAATACTAAATTATTCGAAAATGAACAGCCCTACGCATGGGTGGGGTCATACTTGAGGCTTTGAGTAGAATTTACACGCGTGAACATCATTCTGGCATGCTGCATAGTGCGGGCACATCCAGCAGCATTATGCCATGGGACGGCTAATGAACTGATAGGTCTTGACAAAATAAAAAAATTGGAAAAAAAAATATTATAATTCAATATGTATGAGGTACATTGTATAGTAAAACAAAAATAACATTTCCAATGGACAGTCGATATTAGCTCCCCTCCGTATTGGTAGCTATTAACAAACTATTTCCCTCGGCTTCGCTGAGTGGTAGCATACTGCTTGGTCGCCGTGGGGACGATTTTGGTCCATCACATTAGTTATTCAAGATGGCTGCTGATCTTTATGTGATTACCTTTTTAGCCAGAACAAACATTTTCAATTTTTTGTTCTGAAGTTTTCACCCGCATACATGTAATGTCCATATTTATCAGGATGTCAAATTCAGTAATGGGTGGTAATGTTCACTTTGAAATATGAATGAGGCACTTTTAGCTTCATTAAATATTGTTCATCTTCATTAACCAAATGTCTATTTGAACATCATTTTGTCTGTCATTTTGTCTGTCATTTTGTCTGTTTGTGTCCTTGATTTCTGTTTGTCAGTTTGCCGGTTATATTTTTTTCTCCTGTGCTGTCCTCTTTTCAGTCATGTTACAAGTTGAAAGCTTTAAGGGGAAATGCCTTTTTTTTATTGTATAGAACAGAAATTTAAATTAGCATTCTAGAGCAAGTTCGGTTGGGCAACTACATGTAGAGTGACTAGACTTAACCATAGTCGATCTAGATGTCACTCGAACGCTGCGTGGTTTGACTAGCAAGTCCAACTGGATCTACTTAGCCCCGGACCATGGTTTCTCTAGTCACTCGTGAGTTACGTCACGGTTTCAAGATGGAGGATAGGTAAACTGGGCAGGTTTTGCAAACATTTACGATAAATTGTTAGTTTTGTCCAATGATAATAACTCTTTGCAATAAGATAATGAATTATTTATTGCACTAAAGTTAAGTAGACAAAATAGAAGAAATAAATAATAGAAAATAAAAATGACGTACCAACATTTGCTTCGTTAACAATTAGCAGACGAAATTCTTTACAGTTTGTTGTTGCTACACAAACTAGACTTGATAAACTAGACTTGATGTACATGTAGTCGATCGACTAGATGCATTCGAGTGAAAAACAGACCATGCATGCGTGATTTAAATCGCAAAATTGACAAAAGGGACTAGATCAGCAGCACCCGAACTTGCTCCTAGATGGTAACAATAAACCTTTTTGACATTCACAAAGCATCATGGAAACAGTATCAGCCATGACTGGCATTAGAAGATCAAGCACAATAGAACGCATGTGATTGGTCACATGTTGGTTGCCATGGTTGTAAAATCTTTGTCTGATTGGCTAATAATGTGACATTTTTAGCTGTTCTAATTTCAGAGGTGTTGCATTCATCAGTAACTGGTACCCGGAGAGAACTTCCCCAACTATTTCCTTATTTTTATTGCCATTGATTTTTCTGGTTATTATTTTTCTTATGTTCCATGTAAAGATATGTGAAAAGAGTATCTCTCAACATCATGACAGATATTTAGAATAAAATCAATTAATATTTGGACTGGTTTACAGTGCCATTGTGTATAAATTACATGGTTTGTTTGGCCTCCATACCCGCAGTGCATTGTGAATATTGAAAAGGTTTATTGGAATGGTTAGAAATTGAGATCAGACAAGGGTCCACAAGCCTTTGCGTTTGACATGTTCAACACCTGATGTGATTTCCGATATCAGTTTCGAAGGATGTTGAAGTTCCCATAGATTGTGTATAAACCATACTGATTGCATTGGACCTTTCTCGTTCTTTTTCTCTCCCCCTCAGTGAAACAAATCGCTTAGACAGTGGTCTCGTGGTAGAACTCTGGACGAAAGGGCTGATATGGGATACCTTACTTGGCACGTCATGGATCCCACTACGCAATATCAAACATTCCAATCAGGTAAGCCAAAAATCGTTACAGGCAATTATTAACCCCTTGCGTACAGATGATGCCAAATGGTAAAAAAAAAAAACCAGTGCCACCAGGCCGGATGACGCCTACAGCCGCCATTTGTGAAGTTTCAATCCATTGTTGGATTATTGTGTATGTTACGCTTGACTGCACAAGCACATTGTGTCCGTTTCGCTTGGCTGCAAAAGCCGACATGACACCCCGGCGCCTCCTGTAAATAACCGTACTCAAGGGGTTAAGAATTGTAAGCTTGTTATTGCAGTAACCAATCAGAAAAGGCGAGGTACATGTACGTTCCCAAGGTCTACTATCGAGAACAAGTATGCAGACCGTGGGAATGAGGTTGATTTCCAAGTGTATGTAAACTTTCAACCACAAAATTGAGAATGAAACTGCTGTTAGCAAACTAAAAATATCCCGTTCGGGTTACAATTCCATACACATAAAGCCCAAAAAAAAAAAAAAAGCATATAGAGTTTGCAAAATACATGGAAGGTATCCTTGCTGCCCCTCGTGCTGTCAGCCGACAAAATTATTGTCGGCCGTCCGGGATTGTCACCCATCGCTGGCGTTGAGAATCACATGATGATCTGAACACATGCCAACCAGCCTCTTTCACAGTTCAGGAAGCAGCAGCAGTCGGCATATTTTGCTGGTACTCTGTTACGTTACCACTCTCAGTAGCCGAAAGTGCATCCCTGGATGGCTTAATGTGCAGCATTTTTTTCTCCAGCCTGGTTGCTGACAGCTCCAGTTGCGTGTTTAGTTTGTGGTGGGACTACTTGCATTTGCTTGTGTAAACAGAATGAAGAGAGGCGAAATGCGAAGTGAGGTTTTCCATCAACGGCCGAGATTCCACTAAACGGTTCTGGGGAATTAGTGGGATCTCCAGTTGCCATACCAGTTGGGAGATTGTCCAGGACAGTCATTACCTTAAGGAACTCTGGAATCTCTTGAGGGTTCCAACAGTTTATAGACTAAAATGTCAGTCTGGGCAAGTGGTCGTAAGTTTTCTGAATGGTAGATCCCGGCAGAATCCTTTCCCTCCAACTGTCCAATCGACCACCCAATCAGGGTGACGGAACTAGACTAGCTCTTTGATACTGCCGATGAAGTAATGCTACCTACCCTACCACTAACATGCTTGGCTGGATGTTACGGCTCCGTGCGCTTGTTACTGTATTTTTTTTCCATCTCTGCTGCTGTTAGGAAGGCGATGGCGATTGGCATTCACTGGACCGCGAGGTCGAGGTGAAAAACAGACAGGTAAACGGCACCAAGATCCCCACCGGACACAAGGTGTTGATAGACGCCCGCTTTGAACTGCCGTTTGGTAAGTTTGCTTTACCTTGAGAAATTCATTTATTCATCCCCCTCTGGTTTATAATCAGCCATACCATATTGTTCACTTAACGGACAGGCACAGCTACGAATTACTCAGTGAATTACAAGGTACATGTACATGTACTGCTGCAAATTTGACTCACTAAACGTACATGCACACGTATTAGCCCTAGCAGGATGCCATGATATTGATTAGTTAAAAATCAAACTGCACCTACATGTACATAAATATTCTTGGCGTCATCTCTGACTACAGAGGGCGCCCACGCTCTCCCCCTCGCTCTCCCCCTCGCTCTCCCCCTCGCTCTCCCCCTCGCTCTCCCCCTCGCTCTCGCCCTCGCTCTCGCCCTCGCTCTCGCCCTCGCTCTCGCTCCTTGCCCTCGCTCCCCCCCCCCCTCGCCCTCGCTCCTCGCCCTCGCTTCCCTCCCTCGCTTCCCTCCCTCGCTCCCCGCCCTCACTCCCCGCCCTCGCTCCCCGCCCTCGTTCCCTGCCCTCCCTCTTCCCTGCCCTCGCCCCCGCCCCCGCCCTCGCCCTCGCCCTCGCCCTCGCCCTCGCCCTCGCCCTCGCCCTCGCCCTCGCCCTCGCCCTCGCCCAACATGTGTGCTTCTAATTGATTTTGTGTATTGAGTTTGCACAACCAACTAGTCTTTTTCATTGAGTGTGATCTTCATAATGGTTCCCATTAAGTTTTTTTCTGCCATCAGGGCTCGAAATAGTCACTGGACCACTGGACCGATTAAACCCCCCCCCCCCCCCCCAAAAAAAAGGCCAGCAAAGAAAACATTGAAACAAAAACATGTACATGTAAGCATATTCTTATGTTTACCATTGGTCTTGGGAAATACCTATCGGTCTAGTTAATTTTTTGAGCTACTAGTTCAGCTGTCTAGTAGATTTTTACCCGAAATTCGAGCCCCGCATTTGTCTGGCTCTGCTGGTTTCTGCATAATGATGCTGATTCGTTTACGTATGTTGATCAGTTTGTAGCACTAGGAGGCATTGGCCGTTTCATCCTGTGAGCACCATATGGACTCGGCACATATCACTGCAGTATCATTACATTAATGGTAGTGTTGTAATGACTGGAGTCAATTAACTTATAAACTAGAACATCGTTTTTTGAAAGATAAGTCCTTAATTAGCATACAATTTATAACATTGATTATGTTGCACATTGCTATGGGGTGAAGGCAAAGGAGTCTGTGGCTAGACTAGTCTGTGTTTTGCACCAAGACTCTCACATTAGAAAAGTATCACATATACACTTGGTTGTGATACATGAAATACATGTACATGTGGATACTGCTGCCCGTGAATTTGATGCGAAAGACTTGAAAGATTGGGCCCAGTCGATTTGACTGTCAGGATGACTCGTGACTTGGGCTTGACCTCAGGACTTAGGAGTTCTTGATTTGGACACGACTCACAGACACCATCACGTGCTCTAGTGCTCATTTAGATTAGCCAGTAGTATTTTCTCCAGATTTAGATCTAAATCTGGGTTCAGCTCCATAGGATTGTTTTACAGTAAACAGAAAGGTTGGGCTAACTATGACAGAAAAATATTGCCAGCTTTAATGAGTGCTATTTCACGGCCAAGATTTCTGTTGCTGCATCTATATGTAGGGCTGTGCGTTTACGGGTACATGTAGTACGGGAATCGGGATCTTGGTGTACAATCATCAAGCAAACTTTCCTGTAGGGATTGTAAAGTATACAAATATTGACTGCTTGGGGTGGTGTAAAACTAGCCTCCCGAGGTGATCCATGCAGCATTCTATTCCTCGAAGCCGAGGGAAAATCGAATGCTGCATGGATCACCGAGGAAGGCTAGTTTTACTACATGAATGCAGGGCTCGAAATTACCATTGTAGTGCTTGCGCAACGCAAGTGAAAAATACCCGAACGCAAGTTATCCTCGACTCAAGCTTGCGTTTTGCGCAAGTTGGAAAAGTACCGGTTTTTGTCTACTGATATTTCACAATGATAACCTGTATGATTTGATTAAAACAATAAGTTTAACAAACATGTTTTACTGTAGCTTTTCTGTCTGTCTGTCCCGGCCCAGCAGCTACTCATGATCATAGCTTTCGCACAATCCCTGCATGCAGATCGGAACGAAATCCGTGCAATGTTAATGTACATAGAACGGTGCAGACTGCCTTTTTATGCATGTCTTGCGTTGGGGACCAGACATGCTGCTGGGCGATGTGTAACCTCGCTCCCATTCATACAAGTCAGTCGTTGAATGTAACTGAAACCGCCGGGTGCGAGCGTGCGTTGCGTGGAGCGGGGATTTTACACGTAAACGTTGTTGACATCGTTTCGCGCACTGATCGGCTTTTAAATGACGGAGAAGTGAGATATTTTGTGACATTTTTTTCTTGCATTTTGGGGTTTCCGATCATCATGAAACGTTCACCACCGAAGCAGAAAAGTCTGCTCTCTTTCTTCAAAAGTAAGCTGCCAGCATCCGAAGCTTTGCCTTTATTTCATATGTCATACATACATTGAATTACAAAAATTAGTGCAAGTTATATTTTGTTAGCGCAAGTTGTTTCAAATGCCAACTTGCACAAAGCGCAAGTACATTTTTTGGGGAATTTCGAGCCCTGGAATGTACACCACGAGATAAAGCAGTCAATATTTGTTTTATAACACCTCTTCCACAGATTCTGCTTGATTTAAGTTCTAACTGATTGATTTCATTTAAATGCAGTTAAATTTACATCCATTTGAATTCGAAACTAGTTGAAAATTATTTGCACTTTTCCAAAGGTCTGAAACCTAATAAGGAGATTCTCTCACAAACGACCAGCACACTTTCACCATTATTGTTTCATGTGTTGTTCAAATACATACAAATTGATCCTTATTATCCATTGACTAAAATGGCATACATTTAATTTAAGTCCTGCTCTGAGTTACATGATTCATTCAATGTCAATTCAGTTTTAAATTTCAACATTTATTTGCAAATCAGAATTTACTAATTGAGCAATTTACATTGCTTGATCAAATTTCAAAAAAGAAAATTGCAACCACTGAGCACAGTTTACAACCAGGAATGTTTATAATTCTTTTGTTAGTTTTAAAATGCCTGACACACAAATAATATAGGCTTATACATTTTACACATGTAATGCCTACAGCATTGCGTGGGATTACGATTCATTTAAAATGCAAGTGCTTTAGATATTTTTAATGTCTGATTTGTAATCCCTGCATACATTCAAGACATTAAATGTCTGAAACGTAAGCCTGTTGTTTGCACATTTTTTACACACTAACAAAGGTGTTTCAGCAATTCTTGGTTTATATACAAATACATTGTATGTGACCTGTTCCTCTGAAATGGGTGGAATGTTGCAATATTTGAAAAATCAAGATTATGGAATTTCCTGAAAGTACATTTTTGTACAGGTCAGAAGCTCTAATTTGATAGATTGTGTGTTGTGGTACCTAATTCCTAGCCCCCCCCCCCCCCCCCCCCCCCCCCCCCCCCCCCCGATACAACCTTTTGGAGTTGTCAGAATCTTGACCCCTTGCTCTGAGAAAATGAAGCTCAATGTTTGTGATCTTTGCAAACTTTAACCCAGGTTCAAAGAAGAAATCTTCCCCCGAAATTATTTCAGGACCGGAGTCAGTTAAAAAAACTGGTGGGATAATGGGTTGCCAGATTGCGGTTGCCAGATTGGGCCCTCAGTTCATTGACCATAGCACATATCAATTTGAAGGTTGCAGAGAGAGAAATTTGAATAGAATAAGTTTTTGCATAAACATGTGCTGGTATATGTGGTATAATGTGGTTTCCAAAATTGAGTTGCCAATATAATTCATGGCGGTCAAGTGATTGCATATCTGAAGTCCAGCAAATTGCAACCAGCATTTTTATGTTTGTCTTTGTTTGTTTGTTTGGGTTTTTTTTTTGGGGGGGGGGGGGCTTTAGAATTTTTTCTTTGCTGAATTCTCTTTGAAGGTTAGACGGCAGTGATCATCTTGGAATATGGAGACTATTGAAGTCTGTAATGACTACGTGCAAGGAAATCTGCAATATGCAGTTAACCCCTTGTGCAGTCAAGCGTAACATAAACAATAATCCAACAATGGATTGAAACTGCACAAACGGCGGCAAATGGCGTCATCCGGCCTGGTGGCACTTTTTTCGGACACCATATGGCGTCATCCGTACGCAAGGGGTTAAACTTGTTTACATGCATATTACTATGTGTATGTGTTACAAAAATACAATTATCCATGATGTACATGATCTTAATGCCTGTTTCCATTGGAAGTGAAAGGAAGTTGGTTGTTTTTAAATTGTTAGAAAATCCTTCCATCAGTGTTTACAAGCTAGGAGGCTATAGAGTACCGAAATCTGACGTCAGTTGGTGCGACAACTGGCTCCAAACAAATGTAGATTTCGACTGTTCCTTTGTTAACAGCCAGTCATGCAAACACATTGACGCAAAATAGCAAAAGTATTCTGGTTCCAAACATTGCATCGGTACTCTGTTGTGTAGTACATGTAATACAAGAAACTCCATGTCAAAAAAGCATAGGAACAGTGCTAAAATCAGTTCTTCAAATTAGTTCTTCAAATTACCCCACTGAGAAAGTTGATGAGCCTAGCTATGCATTGTATGTGATGGGGATACGGGGTACTTAAACTATAATGTACAAAATTCATGCATTGCATCATCGTAATTTTCCAGGCATTTTGTGCCTCAGGGTTTGGGGAATTTTCAGAAGGTTATTAATTATTTATCATTTTTCTTATGTGCAATTTGGGGAAACTTCTCTTTCCGGAATCATGATGGACGATTATTCCAAATTATCAGCTTGTTATTGCAGTAAGGCCAAAAAAAAATTTGTTGGTTGTCCTCGACCGCCCGCCCCTATTTTTCAGCCCGCACCAAATTTTTCTTTTTTTTCAATTTTATTCCAAAACTCGAATTGATTTCGCTGGTTGATTCGTTCCAATCTCGTTTCCATCTTTATTTTGTTATTTGTAATGCACAAACACGACCCTACCTTTTACTCCAGAGTTTGAAAGTTCATATTCTAGTATCAGTGTGTGACTTCGCACAATAAATACTCGATGGAAATACACGCGGCACAGAAATACACAAATGCAGCGTGGCCACTCATCAAATTTCAAATTCCCAAGATTCATCCAGTAAAATTCACAAGAATTCCCAATGCGATGGGAAAACACTGTGCAAAGAGTATCGGAATAAGCACTTTGCGCATGTGCAATCCATATTTTTCCCACCAAAATTCCCACGATCTTGGGAAAATCCCAAGGAGTGGCCACAGTGCACACATGTATAACGCACGAGGCTAAAATGTTATGAAAATCGCTTTTTATGAAAAAATAAAATCTCAAAATTTTTCTAATTATATTCTTTAATCACTATATATTTTAATATTTAGTTTGGAATCTTTTGTTGTTGTATATTTACACAAACGATTAAATAATAAATATTTAAACAAAAAATGCATCAACTGAACGTGTATATGCACAGGGGAAGCTATTCATTGCAAACTGGGTGTAAAAGTCTTGTTTGATTGTATGTGCAGTTTGGCTACCACATCCAAACTTTGTGAGGTTTTTTGGTCGAATGTTAAGCCAGCTCAAATACAGCTGAAACACACAAAGGTCGCATCCACCAAAAAGTGGTCCATAGAGTGACATTGAGCCCTAGGAGACAGTGTCAGCACTGGCAGCCTTAGGGCTACGATATGTGTATGTGTTGTTCGGATGGAGTGAAGGACCTGCCGGCCATCGCTGAAGAGGCAGCCGTATAAACTGTTTATCGGCCTAACAACATTTGTGTGTTTGTTTTACTTTGTGTATGGTTTGAAGTTGGACTTCCGGGAAAGAAAAATAAATAAATAAATAAATAAAAAATCCGTCCGCCCGCCCCCCACTACTGGCGAAGGGGTGTGGAGGACAACCAAACAATTCTTTTTTTTGGCCTAACCAATCAGAAAAAGAAGAGGTTCTTTCCCTGAGAATAAGGTTGGAAATTAGTAGACTCGGTCAACTGGTCCACAGTGAATTTCGAGCCTAATGCCTACCCAGAAATTGCATGCCCAACGGTCAAATATGTGACGTCGGGGCTAGAAAAAAAGGCCACTTTTCCTGATTACGTTTGGAGGCGAAACCTCATTATGGTGTCTGTTTGCACTGGTAAGCTGTTGAACCCCTGAAACGCGCAAGGGATCTTGTTAACACCTCTGGTGAGTCGACAACCGATACCCCTACCTGGAACTTTTAGCGGTGTGAAGTGACAACAGGAAATTGCGTTTAAGCAGAGGTATCTAGTTTGTTTTGCTGCCCGCTGGCATTACCAAGCATTTCAGTCCGACGAGTCTGTTTTTTTTTTACATCTTATGTTGGCAGCTTTGAATTTGATTCCTGTTCCAATTTGTTGGTACATTTACAGGATTTGCCAAGAGTAAGACGCAATTTTGTGTCAACGCAATGTTGAACATCATCGTAGCAAGATTTAGTAGGCAAAGACCTGGCACCTTTTTTTCAATTGCATGTAGATCTACGTACGCTCTCAACACATGTAACCGTGTCAACGGTGAGATTGGTTTTGACTCCAGTAGAACTCGACCTTGCTCCAGACCAGGGTTGAAATTTCTCACCCCGAGTTGAAACTCTCAACCCTGATTGAAAACAGTGGAGTTGAACTCAAAACAAGTGTGAAACAATATATGCAGGGTTAAAAATTAGAGGGCGGATTCTAAACATCATTCTTAAGTGACTCGAGTACTTCTCGGTCGCAGATTCTGAATAAGGAAGTGCATGTGGGAGTGCTGGATGATGCCATGAACGATGCAGCCAAAGTCGGAACAATCTTCCCAGCCTTTATGTTTATACTTGATTCCTCGGATGAAGGAGTCAAATTGATATTTACGTTTACATGTACTATAACTTCTCTTATTCGAAGGTAAGCATTCCACGATCCAAGGATATACAAATGTTCTGGGCTAGTGTCGGCCATCTTGGCTTTTCTTGTTCTGCATCCACTCCCCAGCAGGTTACATTAAAGTTTTAAAAATGTTGTGCACGTGTCTACGGCAAAGTCTCCCAAATGACCCATCCTCGGTAATTATTATACATGTATTATGTGGGGTTCATGTCTTTTTTTTTTATCCTTACTGCAACACCTGCTGATCTGTGTGTTTATTCCGTGGTCAGTCACCCGTTATAAAGCCTGCCTGGCCCGGCGATTTCATGAAGCATTAATTAGGTTTTGCAGTTGCCCTAGTGATGTGTTGTCCGTAGTCTATCACTGTGAACATCAATATGAGTTCACCACCCTCTGATTAGAACTGTTATCTTCTTACGTCAGAGCATACGCAAAATGCAGTGCTGTTCAATGAAGGCCATTCATCATGTCACGGCTGATTGATTTATCGACTTTCCCCCCCCTCTTTTTTTTGTTTCCCCATCACTATCTCCTAAGCATCTGGACAGGAAAAAGGTAGTTTGCATAACATAATTGATATTTTAATTAATGCATCATTAGATATTCTAATCTCAAAGTACACCCTACCGCTGTTTCAACCTCCAGTCATCATGCCTCGCTCACGCATTGAAACTGAGGTCCACACATACGGAGAGAACAATCGCGGAATACGAATGTGGAATTCCGATTTTTAAAAGAGTGGATTGGAATATATGGACCCAAGTGTGGACCTTGCCAGTACATGTATGCGTTGGTGAGGCATGGTAGTGTATGCAACTTAATAGCAACTGCATGATGTAAATAAATCCCTTTTTTTCTGCCTTTAATTTCCTAGTGTACCGTACAACATTTTACCTTTTTTTTGTATTAACCTTAATATTTGGTTGCCTTAATAATATGCCTGAGTTCACTGTTCCTCTAGTAACTGCATTAGTTTTAATTTCATCTTCGATATATGCATTTTTTTTAAAAATTGTTTGAATGAATTTATAGTCATGTTAATGTACCTCCAACATTATTAGCTGAGATAGCCTGTCAGTGAAATGGGTGTGGGGTAGAGTCATTTATAAACAGGCTTGCACTAATTTGTGTTTCCCCAACTAGCCCCTGTACGTTCTCCTAGCCCAATATAACGTTTCACTAGCCTGCTGTTTCAGGGCACCATTTTTGTTAAAACAAGTAGACCCTTTGTCAAAAGAGCAATACGAACAATGTATGCAACTTTATCCACAAATGATTCCAAAATGTCCATTTACATTCTTGAGGGGCAGTTCCTCTCCTTTTTGGTTTATTCACTTCTTGAAAATCAAAACATACAGGACTAAAGAAAGTCGAAAGGATCAGACATTTCCATTTGAAAATTTCAGCCAGCCGTGTACCTTATTGGTTTTACACTGCAGTGCATGTTCATGCTTGGTTGAAGCACCATAGAGTGTGAGATGATGTCATTGCTCATTCATGTGTTGCAGAATCCAGTTGACTAGAGTAGAAATTTATTTTTAATAAGTTTAATCCTCTAATTTTTTGGAGTAGTATATTATCATCCATGTGTAGAAACAAGTTTGACGAGCCCGAAGTAGTTGGGCTCGTCAAACTTGTTTCTACACATGGATGATAATATACTACTCCAAAAAAATCTGACAACTGTTTGTAGGCTAGGCTTTCTATTTTGCTTGCGGTTGTTTAACCAATTGCGTATGGATGACGCCATATGGCGCCAAAAAGACCAGTACCACCAGGCCGGATGACGCCTACAGCCGCTATTTGTGCAGTTTCAATCCATTGTTGGATTGTGTATGTTACGCTTGACTGTGCAAGCACATTGTGTCCGTTTTGCTTGGCTGCAAAAGCCGACGTGACACGCCGGCGCCTCCTGTAAATAACCGTACTCAAGGGGTTAAGAATTGTAAGCTTGTTATTGCAGTAACCAATCAGAAAAGGCGAGGTACATGTACGTTCCCAGCCAAGGTCTACTATTGCGAACAAGTATGCAGACCGTGGGAATGAGGTTGATTTCCGGCGCCTCCTGTAAATAACCGTACTCGGGGGGTTAAACGTGCATTGTAAAAATGGTGAAAGATAAAAATGTCCTCTCGCAATATTGCAACGATTGTTGTCATTTCCAGCAAGGAAAATCCTGACTGTATTATGCAAATGTACTCTGATGGCAGAAATGTCAACATTAACGATGCATGTTGGGGCTTGATTGAGTCGGACTCGAGTTCAAGTCCGGACAAGCCACTATATATAGTCATGTGAAGTGTGCATGGAAAATGTGCAGTACAAACAGTTTTGGAGTTGAGAAACGACAGCCTCCTCCACAGACACATTATGCATTAAGTTTTGAAATTGCTTTACACCGAAGGCTTTACAGATGTACATTCCCATTTGTTTTAAATTCTCAACTACTGGTTTTGAAGACTAACCATTTGCAATAACTTGCAAGGATTGGCTTTGATCTATGTGGATCTGTGTACAACTGCCTCTCACTGCCTGCATTTGTATCTCTCTGTTTGGGCTCACCAATGGTGGAAGTTACCCCATCTGGGTCTACAGGTCTGGGATAATTGGGACAATTTCTTTGGTATCTATTGAAGATTTATCCTCTATTTAGATCTGGACCCAGGAAAGGTGTAAGAGTAGAGGGATTTTAACCTAAAATGTGACCCGCACTGAAAAAATGTCGCAAAATATGAAAAATTAGTTTTATATATGTTTGGAAAGCCCGAAAAGTAAGCTTTCATTTGGTACACGATAGAGCTCTGATCCAAAGCCCTTTCCGTTCTGGAGATATCGCATTTTTGCATATTAATTAGTTCTATGGTGTTCAAATTGCACAACAGAGAAAACAGGCTTTGAAATAGCTACATGTAAATGTAGTTCTAATACAATGCAATGGAACAATGCACTCTAAAACGGTTATTTTTTTCACTTTATTCACTGAAATCAACATAGTTGTGCACCAAACCTGAAACTTTAGATATTTCAGATGTCATTAAAGAAAAGAAAAAGAAAAAAATGAATTTTGACGAAAAATTTCACCCTCTCAACATTGAAAGGGCCATTACACATAAAATGCATAGCGCGACTTATATCCCCTTTTTCTGGAGCGGGTCACAAATGTGGCCCACCCCAACACCTAGCCTTTACCTTGTATTTGACAATTTCCATAAATAAAAAAAACATGCGGCATGAAACGAGCCAAAATTTACACAGAACATACACAGACTCAAAGTCAAGCTCTGACATGTCCGAAACAGAAACGAAACGGGTCTGTGCCTGTTGTGCTTTAAATTGAAAATAAAAGAATATTATTAAGATGTCAATAATTCATTAAACTTGAGCATACATGTAGGACAAGTAATGAAAGCATACTTTTAAATTTTCAATTATTTATATCCTTATAGCATGCCTACCCTGGTAAAACTTTGAATGTTTTGGCCTACGTGTAGTTTTTTGACTAGTTTTACTTGGTACATGTAGCATGACAATTCAATATTAGAAATTCCTTTGTAGCTTTTTCCGAGCTTTTTCCCCCCCTTTTCCCCTTTTTTCTAGTGTGGATGTGTTGTTTACCCCCTAATGTTTTTGGCCATGAAATGCCCCAATTTCCCCTTGAATTAGCCTAGTTCTGTATTATGTAAATCAGCCTTTATTAATTTGATGATTTTAGTGTGTTGGTGGTTTTCAAATTTAATTATATGAGCATGCACATGTGCATGGTATTCTATCGATATACTGCTGTATGTTCCATGGATGTACATGTACGTGTGCATTTACATGTATTTTCATTGATAGAATACAGATTGTTCATCATACATGTACAAGTACATTACAAAGCTGCTTAACCACTTGCGTACGGATGACGCCATATGGCGTAAAAAAAAAGTGCCACCAGGCCGGATGACGCCATTGGCCGCCATTTGTGCACTTTCAATCCATTGTTGGATTATTGTTTATGTCATGCTTGACTGCACAAACACATTGTAGCGGTTCGATTTGGCTGCCAGAACCGCTGCAACACCCCGACGTCTCCCGTAAAATACCGTGCCCAAGGGGTTAAAGGTAGTATACATGTACACCATTTGTAAACATCAAAAAACAAAACTACTGAATTCTTACGAAATATCGTACTAGACTGTAAGTGAATAGCACTCCCAAATAATATGTCACCTGGTGTGCTGTCGTTTTCAAGAAAAGTGGAAATTTATATCGTTTTTACAATGATTGCCGGCCGCCAATCCTTGGAAATAGTCTAGTTCCTGATCCTGACGTCTATAAATTGCTCCGTTTTGTCTAAAGTATGGTCAGGGAACCAGACTACTTGAACAGAATTTGATTCTCTCTCTGCTTTCCCAGCATCTATGCACACAAAACTTTAAACAGGTCAGTGTTTACAGTATTTGCTAGCAGGCTATAAAATACTAACCCCCGAATCCATTTATTTCTGAAAATTACAGCAAAAGCAAATGGTGTATGCTACCTTTTAAAGCTTTTGTGTATTTATTCTCCCAGTCAACAGTGGGATGTCCTAAAAATTTCCATTTAAAGATGTACACTGTTGTACTGTTTGTGTCCTTTTCAAGTTTCAACCCAAAAAATAATTGGTCTTTTAAAATTATTTGTCTAGCAATGCAAGAGAATTCCTTTTAAATGAGACATTAAACAAAAAACACCCACACATTTAGTTATCGAATAATTACTTTACCAAATTATTTGTGACTTACAATAATTGGGGCATATCTTTGTGTGAATTAGATGTGTGGGAGCAACTGAGAATAAAAGCCTTTCATTGGAGGGTTAAAGACACCCTAAAATACGTTTTCATTGATATAAAGTTTGTTTGGGGAAAACATAGAAGGGAACAAAATATTTTTGAACCCCAAAACTCTTACACATGTACTGTGCACTCTGTTTGGTCTCACTAAAGCATATTGTTTTGGTATGTGGTACAAATGTATGTGCGAAGATTAAGCCTAACGCCCTACATCATTTTTCCTACATGTACATGTAACCTGAATCCTCCAATATCCTCCGATTCCAAAATCCTCAAATGTATGTTACTCGGGACCACTGCCTGAATCCTGCAAAATCCTGCACTGGGTTTTGGATAAACACCCCGGTAACCTCAATCATCCAGCATCAGATTGGGCCTGATGACCTGGATCCTCCATTTTCCTCCAGAGGCAAAATCCTCCAATGCCCTCAATCCTACAAAATCCTCCAATGCTTAAATTTCCAAATACCCTCAATCCTCCAAATTCCTCCACGTAGCAAAGGGGAATTTTGAGGATTTGGGAAGGGTTATTGTAGGAATTATATTTCAAAATAAAAAATGCATGAAAATTGTTATCATTGGTCAGTATAGAATGTCTTGTTGGAAAGCTCATAGTTACTTAAAAGTAATGCTCACAAATTAGCAATGATTTTTTTTTTTAGGGTGATTAACCCAACATTTTAGGAAAATAAAGAGGATGTTTAGTCAATTTTTCTATTTTTTTTTTTATAAATCAGAACAAAATGTGACATGTTTTGAAAATTGATTGGGAAAAGTATCATGCTAATTGAAATCAGTTTCAAAGTGAACAAAGAAACTGGCAGGAGCGGGATTCGAACCTGCGACCTCCGGGTTACCGTACCGGAGCTCTACCAACTGAGCTATCTTGCCCTATGTTGGCGGTCTCCCAAATTGTCAGTTTCTTTGTTCACTTTGAAAATGTATTCAAATTTACCTAGTCAGTTTCCCTTGTGGATTGTTTGATGAAATCAGTTTCAATATATATACTAAATTTTGGAAGATACATTAATTGTAGCTTTGCTTATCCCGACATGTTGTTTAAGTCCTGGGTACTGAATTTCTCAGTGCTTTCCGAAAGCCTGTGGGAAAAAATTCACAGGCTTACACATACTTGGGCGGAACTTGAACCCACCTCCTGCTAAACTAGTGCAGACGTCTTAACTTAACCATCGAGCTTGCTTAGGGTCGGCTGCCCAATCTGAATCCCATATTGCAGCGGGTCCTGTGAAATCACCGAAGATGGAATTTACATTGGGATGATTGTTTTTTGTAACACGGATGAAGTTGTGTAGAATTCGGGATGAATTAATGAATTCCTCTTTTAATTTTCAAAGTGAACTAAGAAAACTGGCAGGAGCTGGATTTGAACCTGCCAGGTTTTTTTCTTTTTTTTTCTTGAAAATTCATTCAAATTATGTAGTCAGTTTCCCTTGTGGTTTGTGTGAGGAATTCCTCTTTGTTTAAAATGTGTTACTGTAGGCCTGTTAATTAACCCGTAGTTTACATAAACAACCGTGCATGCACATACATGTAAGTCGTCCATGAACTGTGGAAAAAAGGTGTGCCAATGAGCACACTGGATCCAAACTGTACATGTATGTAGATTACAAGTGATCAAGAGTTATGTCGTACATGATTTTATACACCAACTACGTTATTAATTATGCATAGTTTTCACTGCACTTTCCATGCTGTTCGTGGCTGGTACAATGTATATGTACAATGTACATGGAGAACCCATTTTGTACTTATTTTAATCAAAGGCAAGTTCACATGGTAAGGGACAGCAAAAGTGAAAATGATATATTTTGTTCCCGACAGTTTTAGCTGATGCTGTTACGTGTACCTGTTAAACATTCCTTGTATTTGATGAACCAGTCGGGTTAAACATAACCTCTTGATGAATACAAATGACGGCCATGGCCGTGGTTTGAAAAAGACCACCTGGCCGGTTGATGCCTGCATAGGCACAATCCTGCACATACTCAATCCATTCATGTTTCAACTATACTGTTCTTGAATGGGAGTGTAATGAATAGACGGAGCTTTTTTCCCAAAATAAATTGGACTCCCATGTACACCTGTATGGAAGTGCCAAAATGTAAGAGGAAATACTGGAAAAAAGTTGTTCGAAATCACGATGTATGTTTCAATTTGTTCTAGAGCTTTTACGCAAGAAAAAATGCCGCCTTGAGCATTCCACCTACCAATTTTTAGCTTTAAAATAATATTTTGGACAGAAAAATAAAGCACCTGTTTTTGAACCTGCACTCACCCAATTCACTTGGTCACAAAGGATTGTGGGTACACATGTACAATTTCCAAACTATCCGGATACTGCTCATTTCACGAAATTCTTAACATAGTACCCTCAGCATTCTTGTCTGTTTAATTGTTAACCCCTTGCGTACGGATGACGCCATGGCGTAAAAAAAAAGTGCCACCAGGCAGGATGACGCTATTGGCCGCCGTTTGTGCAGTTTCAATCCATTGTTGCTTTATTGTTTATGTTACGCTTGACTGCACAAACACATTGTAGCGGTGCGCTTTGCTGCCAGAACCACCGCGACACCCCGACGTCTACCGTCAAACCATACTCAAGGGGTTAAGGGCGCTGTTGAAATTGTCCTGGGTCCAATTTCGTGGACCTGCCATGCACAAAAATTATTGAAAACTCTTGCTTGTTTAAAACAGGGTTACCAACCAAAGTTTCATGTGATGTATATTGCTTGTGACTGGTGTTCAGCTCTGAGCAAGACTTTGCTGTGCTGAGCAAATTTGACACTGAGCAGTCCGTGAAATTGGCCCCGGTCATAAACAAAGTTTCAAACTGCCCCAGACATTTGTAAATGCATTTTACAGAATGCCTTTTAAGGGCATAATACCATTAGTAGAGCTGAGAATTTTGTTTTTGATCATTACCAAAGCTATATCATTCTTTTAAACCTAACGTCACCGGATACTACAAAATACTACTTGAGTAAAATGTAGTATGCAGTACTTTTACTACACTGGCCTGTGAGAATTGAGTAGTATTTTGTAGTACAGTGTACTGTACCCCAAGTGAATGCCTCGGACATTAGGGTTAAACCACTGCCTTTAAAACAAGTGAATGAGATGCTTCAGTTTAACTTTCTCTGAACTTGTTGTTGTATTATACCTGTACTTACCCCAAGGTTACGATATCTAGGTTTAATCAGCACAGGCTACAAAAGACCGTTTTATTTTTAAACCCCGTGCCCTTTAAAGCGGACACAGTCGGACTCGTTAGGGCGATAATATATTATAAATGATTTCCCTGCTCTGGGGAGATTTCTAAGGTTACCAGAAAATACACGTCCAACGACTTAAAGACGAGAGATCCGGTTTCCGTAACTCACTGGCTTCGGACACAAACAGCGCCAATGCCTTTCCAGGATGACATTTACTCTGTGTGTGCTCAAAGCCGGCCCAGCCCCGGGCCGAACCGGTTGTGATTGTTTAAGAATCAACAGGGATTTTTTTTTTTTTTGTCTGGTTGAGGCAGACTTCCTTTTGTCGTGTGGCTTTTTGATACCTGAATTAGGGATTTTCCGCAGGCCCCGAAGCGCAAGTATCGGTTTGCATATGCTCAGCCTTGAAAGTTTTGTTGGGGATTTCAGCAACAGACGGTGAATAAAAACGCTCATGAATGCTTTGGCACATTAATTAACCTATATTGCATGTGTGTTGTTGACCCATTTAAGCAAGTGAAGTGCTTAATACTGGCTCGAGTTTCATACAAATATCCACTAAACAATCGGGCTAGTTTTGCAAGTTATCCACTTGACCAGAGAGTATTTTTTGGAAGAGTGGGAATTCTGTTTGGGTGTTTCAGCTTCTTTTTTTTAATTTTACAATTTGCACATTATTTTTACCATTGGAGTCCCATTTACATGTAGTAATGATACAAAATTTGTCAAGCAAATAAAAATACACAATTCAGACTTCATTCAAATTGCAAAATCTGAGGAATTTAAAGATATTCTGTCTGTGCTGTTGTGAGGTTTAATGCCCCAAAATATTTACTGTTTAAAAAATTGGTATTTTTCTAGCAATGCAAAAGTTTGACCACTTTTGAATGAGACTCTAAACCAGACAAACCTGGCAGATCTAAGTCTGAGGCCAAACATTAGAGTAGAAGACCACTGGAGTCCACAACTAAAAAAATAGACCCGAGTTTAGACTTATTAGACTGCGGCTCCAGACTAGACTTCACTCCGGACTCCAGCACATTTAAAAAAAATGTTTTTATAGACACATTGTCTGGACTCAGCAAGTGAGGTTATAAAACTTTTTATTTTGCAATATATACAAAATGTGAAAGCTGTGTTTGAAGCATCAAAATGTAATTGTTTTTAATCTCTCGTGTTCCGAAATTTATTAATGTTATTTTGGAGTCCTAATTTGGGAGTCCTCATTTTTTTTTTTTTAGATTAATAAAATATAAAACTTTCTGTGTAATAAATTAATAATTATTTTTGTATTTTGGCAAATTTATTGGTTTTATATAAAATGTTATCTATTTTTGGATCACGCTCCCAAGCACTTTCAATATTTGGATGTCCGTTTAATGAGTCCATGGTTCATTTCACATTGATGGGATCTAAGGGGGTGGTACACCTGTGTGATTACATATTACTGGTATTCTGCTATTTGGAGAATATTTTATTTCTCATGAAATCCAACTTTGACACATCTGTTGGTCTTTAAAATTCCAGGAAAAAAACCTCATCACATGATTATGTGTTAGTTCTGGACTTAACAGGTTTTGCAAAATTTAGGATCTCTCGGGCCCAAATGTACGTCACTGTTTTGATGCTGACGTCAAAACTGAACTTACAACAATGTGGTTGCTGTCAGGATTTACGCTTCACAGAAATCAAAATATAAGAAATTCTAGCAAGGGTTCTGAAACAATGATACCTAATGTACATGTACAGAGGCCGAGCCGTACATGTATGTATGTATGTGCAGCGAACGTCCAAGATCCACTGCATGCACTGGTTACAACATGTCGCTTCAGTACACTACACGTACGACACGTACACACAACGTACAATAATTCATTATTTGGAACCTTGCACCCGTTTTCGGATTTTTAACCCATTTTAGACAAAACGTGGACTAACTACATTTGGTCAATAGAGGGCAGTATCCGTAATTGTTTTTAAAGTTCGGCCGAAATTTCAACTTTTCTTGAAAACAACAGCACACCAGGTGCCATCATTTCACAGGATGATTGAGACTGCCATTAACTTACAGTCTAGTCAGGTATTTCATAATAATTCAGTAAAAAGCAATTTGGGAGGATTACCAATCGTGTACACTACCTTTTAAGTTAGTCTCAGGACTCAAACTCTGATTTGAGTTACATGTTTGTGACTGACAGCAAAAAAGTGGGTGGATAAAGTTGCAAAAATTGAGATTGTGGCATTTCCCGAAAGTACAAGTTTTAAGCTTTAATATGATGTACAATGTAGTGAGGTCTGTGCCTTTAATGTGAATGATGCATTGTAAAGCCACTCGGGTATTGGAAATTTCAACTGTTGACTTGCATTATTCATGATTGCCCATACGATACAGGAACATCTGTTTTTCTCATTAATGTTTGAAATTAGTCGGGGAGAAATTTCTCACGGGCATTAAGGATTCATGTTCCGCATTGTCTTTCAGCACACAGTTTCAAGCATAAAAGCCCTTTTAAATAGTCAGACTTTGTACTTTCCAATAAGCCAGTTCGGTATTCCAACTGCGCATGTGTACAACAAGATTCAACAATTTTTCTCTCGGGGGGGGGGGGGGGGGGGGGGAAACGTAGCAGATAAATGCACACAAGGCTATGGGGGACGTGGTAACCGAATCTGCATTCTGTGCAATTTTTCGTGCAATCGAAAAGACGATAGAAACACTTCGCTGACCAAACTTTTTGGGGGAAAATGTTACTTTAGAACACGACGATCTCTTTAAATTTGCCGGTACCCGCTATGCTTTTGCACGCATACGATGAAATGTTTCTCCCGAAAGATAAATCGTGCACATGTGCAGTTGGAATACCGAACTGGCATATATTGTGTGTGAATATTGCAAGGTTAAATCCCTAATAGACAAATTTCACATAAGCCCCGTCTGTGCACTTACAAATGTACAGGTTTGAAGTAATGCTCTCAGTGCTAAAAAAAAAAAAATGTGCAATTCATCAAATTCATTCATGCATGCGTAAATCACGGCAAATGACAGTGTAGCACACAGGTCAGCATGGTCAGGCGGTACCGGTTCATCACGACAAAAATCGTCCGAATCGATGTGACGTTCATTGTTTAACGGGTTCCCAGAACAATGATTCTCAAATGAACTTATACCTGCATTAAATTGTTTTTGAAAACGACTTCACAGCTCAAAAGACTTTACCCTGTATATAAAATCAGAGTTTTGAAGATTCCGCAGTAACGTCATCACTTCGGTTCTCCGTTGTGCGATGAGAAGGAATTTAACCTGCCTTGGCCTTTGACATCTCGTTACCCGCAATCCCAGTCTCTCCCATATCGCACCCACCATGCAAAGCTTCAAATCGTACCTTTTACATCTCGTCCTCTTGTCTCAATTTCTTCCGCTTTGCAGAGCTGCAGGAGCAAGAATCGGCCGTCTTGGAGCGCAAACTTCGTCTGCTGCAGGATATGATGCAAGGCGGGCAGCCTGCGGATCAACAAGCCCAGCTGCCCAACCAAGCCGCCGCCAACTGTCAGTGTAAGTCTCCGCCCCCACCCTCCTCCCTATTCAACCAAAATTCTGAAATGCTGCGTCGTCCTCAGGTGCCAATAGTGGTATTTCCTTCGTAAGTTTGACGTCATGTACACATAAATCTTGGGATGAGAAAAGGTCCTTTTTGGGGGGGGGGGGGGGGGTGTGCAAATTTTGTGTGTGTAAAAAAAGAAGTACCATGAAAAGTAATTTGATGGGGTGGGTCTCTATATGATGTTGGGTGCGCGATTTAGTGCTGTGTTCCGAGAGTCTGTATATTTGTTTTTGTATTCACAGGCGTAATGCATGGCTTTCTTGTGTTAATATTGTTTAGATTTTTTTTCATTTTTTAAAATTTTTTTTCAGAGGGGGGGAAGTCCCCTTTGACTCCCCTGGATCCATCCTTTAAACCAATAAACTAATACCATTTTTCATGAATTAGCAACGAACTTTGGCTTGTGTATATACATACATGTATGTACATTGTACATGCATATTACGACCCCTAGCCAGGATTGTTATGCTTAAAGGGTTTGCACAAACTTTTTGTTAGCGTCGTAAGCAACAAATGGTGATTGTAAATGCAGAATTTCACGGTTAACAGAGCCATTAAATTCGTTTATTGCTTTGTGAGGTATGCTGGCAAAACCGTTTGTGGGAGCAGTTGAATTTTGCAAGAATATGAAAGTAATACACAAGTTTAAATTTGTTTGAATTTCCATTCAAACGTTCCTACATGACATAATTAAATTAATACCGTGACCTTTTCACGCGCATGTGAATGACTTAGGTTTTATGCAAACAAGCCTAGGTTTGATGGCTTTGCGGTTCTGTCCAGACGCCCAGTCGAAAGGTATTATGCCCACGGCCCACTTTAATCAATAAAACTTTGAGTCAATATTAGTGTTGTCAGGATCGGCCAGAAATTGACTCGACTGTTACCTGGAAGCCTTGCTAGCGACGAGATAAGCATGGGTGAATTTGTATTTGTAAGGGTGCAGCCTTTAGATGTGAAGGTATACATTGTAGCCTTTGCCAGAAGCGTCTGTTCTGAGTACCACAGTGTGGCTTTTCTTTCTCCTGTTGGTACCCCACAGATCTCTCAGAGGACAGCGATTATACAAGTGACGTTAACGTTCCCATTGCAGGGAGTCTGAGCCCGCAGCGCAACGGCCGGCCGCACCAGTACCCCAGCCACCAGTACGACGACCAGCTCCCCGATCACCTGAATCACCAGGATCACTTGGATCACCACCAGGATCACTTAAATCGCTACGCCCACCAGGAGCATCTGAGCAACCAGGATCTGCATCACCACCGTCACCCTGACGACAGGCCGTTGGACGGTTCCCCGCTTCATGCCGAGGAGGACTACCCCGACTATAAGCTGGACTATGACCAGGAAAATGACCAGGAAATGGAAGTGAGTTCCAGATTGTTGCCTCCCTCAAATACCACAGGGCTATATTAAATTACCAGAGTGCTAACTCCCTCACGCAACCTACTTTAAAGCTGTTTTACATGTGCACGTACATGTAGGTGCGGCCATGTGCGGCCATCTTCAGCACACGTCTAGCATCTGAATATGGAAAAAGATGCATGAACAAGAAAAACCACAATGTAACAATCACCCAGAATTGCTACAAATTACCTGGAAATGTATAGTAACATGGAAATAACGCTCTCCTACAGGTAGTCATATCATAAAAATCATATTGACTCATTCCTCTAATTCTCCTTGTTCACTTTACATCCAGTTTTTCCCTGATGAGTCACTGTGCTAGAAGCATCGAGCCTCTTTTATCGATACTATCAAGGAAGGTGTTCCAGTGGCCTTTCATCATTAGTACTGTGATGAGATACTCTTTCTTCAAGTTTTTTGTCCCTCGTACTGCCTCTCTTTGGAACTCGTTAGCTGTAACCTGCTTCCCTTCCACCTATAATCTTTCACAATTCAAACGAAATGTGAATAGATACCTTCTCTCCCTGTGATTTTCTTGTCTTTTGTAGCCCACACCCAGCTGGGTTTATCGGTCTAAAAATTAGGATAATTTCTCCGTGAAATCTGTTGAAGAATTATCCTCTATTTAGATCTGGGCCCAGGAAAACCCTAAGGTTGGTAAGGGTTGGCAATTCAAAATGTTGCCAACCCCACCACCTCTTACCTACATGTAGAGTGTCTTTTAGCCTTGTATTGGGTGATTTCAATTAAAGAAAAATAAAAGCAAATTATCATCACATTCCAAGAGAGGTTGACATTGCGGAAATTTCATGCAGCCTGCGCTTGGGTGCTTACTTGTTTTGAAGACAACTCACTCATCCTGCGATATGCACCGTGTGTGTGTGGGGGGGGGGGATGGCAAATATATTGTGGGTACACGATAATGTCCCAGCAACTCGGTTCTAAGTTACAATCACACTTCCTCTACAATCACTCTTCCTCACTGCCAGGGCTGTGAGATATTAAAGTAACTACTGGGAAAGTTATGATGGAGTTTTAACTGCCAGTGACTAGTTTTCAGGGGAACAGATCGTATATTGAAAAACTTTGAACTGTGGATTGTACGTTTGTAGGTTTGTACGGTCCTCTCTAAATCAGATTTTTTTTATTTGTGGAAAACAGCTCATTGTAACAGGCCGGTAGGCAATATTTGTTACAAGCTACATTTGTAAATGGCGAACTTTGACCAGTTAATGTATATCATTGTATGAATTATGCGGCACAGACACAATTCGGTATTTTTCAGACACGAATCCAGAGCAAAATGGCACTTTTTGTTCAACAATTTGTAGGGGGTTCAGGAAGGGAGAATTGTTCAACTAACTCGAGTTTATATTGAGAAAGTAGTACCCCAGCACAAAGTGACCCCACAGCCAGTAATGTGTCGCTACATATACAAGCATTCCCGATCTTTCAGGTGCAAAAACTTTTGACATTGGAAGAATGGTAGATTTAGAATAAGAGGCGATGATGAGATCAACGATTACGTTAAACTTGGCTGAAGTCAAGTCTAAAAGGAAGCGGTTGGATCATTTACACCACGATTCATAAAAAGTGAACAAATTATTGCAAGATACCGAACCTAAGAAGTTCCTGGGTACCTGCAAGTGTAATAACGATCATCAAGACAACCTCAACTGCTCTCTCATACACAATTGAACCGAGTGCTAAAAACTTGTGTGGGTGTTTGCATACTGTACATGTATGGGGGTGGGGTTATTTTATTCCTCAATCAATAAAACTTTACAGCCTTTCCTGTGAACTACATGTAAATTGACCAGCATTAGTGAGAAAAAATGGATGCGGTGATGGTTGGCTGTGCTGCAACCATATGGCCGTCATGTGTATAAGGAATTTGACATCATGCTGTCATAAGAAGCGAGTCTGTCCTAGATTACACACGTAAACTTGTTCCTGAGGATTCATGGTGGAGGGTTTCCTATGTGAGGTCACACCACCATCTTGGATTTGATTTCGAGGTCAGTGGCAGTGTCTGTAAAAGGATGCCTTACACAGTTCATTTGTTGATGTTTGTACTGACGTCATCTGGCAGTGATCCAGGGTTGCGTCAACGACAAGGATTCAGCGAAGCTTTTGAAACAATTGGCAGTCTTTGGTTGTGCTCGCCAGTGTTCCAGGATGATTTAACTTCGGCAGTTTGTTTTAAACGGATCCAGGATTATTCCGTTGATAATCTTCATTAGGGCTGTTCATTTTCGAATAATTAAGTATTCGATTATTCGAGACTGGGCTTGACCGAATATTTGAATATTCGAAACTCGCCGATCAATTACTTCAGGTGTCTGCTGCAACTGCATTCTGCACCGGTAAAAAGTTGCATGCAAAGCACGCCGGTGTTTTACATGCGGCGATCGATATTATAGACCACCTGATGGACTTTTTTTCGCATTGTACATGTATATGTATCAAGATCATTACGAGTATGTAGAATATAAGTTTTGAGGCTTTCCATGGTGGAATATCGATATCGTTTCGGTTTGCGGAAACACCATGTGTTTTTCTCAACTAACGAGATGTATGGGTTCTGAAAAGAACCTTATCGCACAACTCGTATCTCAACCTTCGTTAAGTGAGAAGGGTTCAAGGGAGAACCAATTTTCGTGCAACTCGTTTTCTCTACTGTCGATAAGTGAGAAATATGATTCAGGGGAGAACCATGGGGACTTCACGGGTTAATATGGTTCAGGGAGAACCATGGGGACTTCTCGGGTTGTTCTCAACGTTTCGATCAGCCTGCTCTAATCTTCGTCAGGAGAATGTAGAATGTTCCGTTAACAAGAAACCAAACTTCAGCCTAAGTTTTTGCAATAATTATTTTAGAAGTGTCAAGGGTTTTACGGTCAGGAACAATAAACCTGTGTCCACAAAAAATGCGGCATTTGACACTCCTAAGCACCGTAACTTTTCTATTAAAATAGCATCAGAGTCGTATCTGTACGTGCATATATATTTTTTCCGAATATTCAAAACCGGCAAAAAGCTATTTGAATATTCGCTATATTCGGGACAGCCCTACTCTTCATTGCATAGAAGAGGGAACCGAAATCCATTGTGGTGTGCCTGATAGTTAGCAGAAAATCAGTCCTTAGTTTAGCAGAAAAGGTGGCTGAGCTTTAAACTAGTAAAAAAGCCTGTGCGTACATGTACATTGATACTTGTATTTTACATCATTTTTTTAACAGTAGAGGCTAATGGATAGGCCTTGTGCACTGCATACACTCCTACAATGCTGCTCTGCTTGCTACGGCAACGAGCAATACAATTACGAGCATTGTAGCTTTGATTTTATCAGCATAGTCTTTAAATGATTTGAATTCAAATAATTTGAATTATTCTTCCGTCTTGCAGGATAACAGACACAACCCTCCAATCACGGCGCTGCCGTGCAAATTTCCAGAAAGAATCTTTGAAGAAAAATTGTCTTTATTTGGGTTTGTAGGCATACTATGGAGAGGAATACTCAGAAGATGATCGGGTTCGCTACGCCGAAGAGGATATGGGCGATTATGTAGGGGACGATCAAGGAAGTTACTCGGAACCAGGAATTGAGGACGGCCGTGCCCCTTACCCGGACGATTACTACTCGGACGATTACGACCCCCACTACCGTGAGCACAGCTTCGACGAGTACAGCCGGGACGAGTTTGAGAGGGGGGAGAGCTTTGACACGCCCCAGAGCGACGGGGAGTCGCTGACAAGCAGTGGGGTGGGACAACGGAGACCACGCCCGGAATATATGTATACGCAGGATAGTTTGAGCGGACAGGGAAGTAGGCCATCGTTAGGAACAGAAAGGTGAGTGTCTCTCATTTATAGGTCGCGGCAGTTCTCTCGTTCAGTATTGAATTTCTTTTCTTGATTGTGACTTCGGTTTGTTTTTTTACCTTCACGCCAATGAACATTCAGTGCAATATCACTACAAAGTGTACCAATCAGTAGACATTGGAGTAACCTCACTGGGAGAATAAACGGCCAATCACACTAGCCACGACAACGAAAACGATGCGAATAAACGCTCCCTATTGGTGGGTGGATCGCACGCGTCTTGCACGCGCGTTAATTCCACCAATCAATGGCGTTTATTCTCACCGTTTTCGTTATCGTCGTCGTTATCGCGGCCAGTGTGACCGGCCCTTAATGCTCCAATGGAGATAAAGTTTATTCCAATCGGCATAAGCATTTGTAGTTATTATTATGAAGGTGTCATTGCCACCTCAGGGTATCCCAATCGGGAGCCATTTTTAAATGCTCCCGATCGAGAGCATTTTTAAGGGATTAGATCGCAGGTTCAAATCCCGCTCCTGCCAGTTTTCTTTATTCACTTTGAAAACTTCTTTCAAATTACCTAGTCAGTTTCCCTTGTGGTTTGTTTGACGATATTTTCTTCTATATTTTGGGCACCTCCAACCCTCCAAAAAGCTTTTATTCTTGGTTGATTTCATGTTATACTGTAAAGCTCACAAAGACATGCCCAAATAATTGTCGGGCTGCAAATAATTGAACAGTTTGTAAAGTCATTATTCCATAACTTAAAGAACAATATAGTTCAGAAATGAATGGAGTGAGTAAGCACAGGAATGTACCTACATGTATAGACGTCAACCGGCCATTTTTTTTTTTTTTCAAACCGCGGCTATGGCCATCATCCATGTTTAAGGGATTAAATACACAATTTGCTACTATATTTTACAAACAATATCAGCATGTTTTTTTATGCACATGTGCAAAGATATTTTTTTCTTCACTTTTTGGTGGGGGGACGTGGGCTGCAGATGAAATAAGTTGAAAGAAAAGCCATGTTCACATTGGACTTGCTTTGCTTTCAAGTCCAGTGTGAATGTACGAATAGCCTGGGAAACTCCCCACTGGGTTGCTTCTGGAGTCCATTACCGAGAGTCGGTAAAGTAGCCATAGAAATCCGGCTAAAGTTTGAAGGTCACACTGTGCAAGCAGGTCATGCATACACTGTACTGGTACACACAGTCGTACTTCCCCAATACGTCCGAGGACAATGCTTTGTGTTTCCTATTGTTCCTTTAATATAACCAACCCCCATAGACTAAGCACGTATCCTTACGTTTTTTTAAAATCCAACCGTGAAAAAAATCTGCGCTTCAGCTCGTTTCCCACCGTGCCGACCGCGGAATCGTCCACCAACATGACCAATATTGCTAGCGCACATCGTCTGGCTCCGTATTTTGTATACATACATTACATAGAAAGGTGCAGGACACAGACTCCGTATACATTCTTTCGCGTACATGTATAGTCTTGCCGTTGTATGAACTAGTCGCTATAGCGCCCTCAATCGACTTTAGACTGATAGTCTGGTTCTGCATCTGCATTTATTTCTTGCGTCAATGTATACCAGGGTTGATAAAAATCATGATTTTGTTTTTTAAATCAAACAAATCGGATTTTTTTATTTAAATCGGATTTTTTTTTAAATTGTTATCATCGTACTATTGGCATAAAACATTTGTTTTAAATAAGTCAATTTAAATGACCATCATTGAAAGTCAAGTATAACCACACACAATTGTTCATGAAATCAGTACTGAAATCCCTATCATTGATCATATTCTTTTCTAGAATACAAAGTTTGTCTTAAAATCTCTGTTACAGCATCACCATCATACTGCACATTTCTCATCCAAGTTGATAACAGGAACCCCCCTCCTCTCTACACACAACCATATGGTGGAATAAAACTATTTATTGCAGCCACCATATTTGTTTTAACGCACTGTCCTTATTTTGATCCTGTAAAAGTTTTTACGATTTTTGCGGTGGAAATATTGTCCTTCGGCGTCATTTTGCATTTGCAGCTGTAGAATGTGAACCAGACAATGGAACTTTCAATGGACAGAGCACCATTGAAGATTTAGGCCTACATGTATGTTAAAATATATACGGTTTAGCAGAGACGATGAGGCAAAATTTACAATTTTGGAAAACGTAAATATTATTTTTAAAATCATTAAAAGTCCCAACACAACCTTTTTTAATTGTCATTTTTATACAACTCAGCAGAAAGTCCTTAATGCCTGATGAACTGGATAAAAAAATCGCCACTCGGGGAGGGGAAGGAGGAAGGGGGAGGGGAAGGGCGTGGGGGAGGGGAAGGGCGGGGGGCGGGGAAGGACGGCGGGGCGGGGGAGGGGGTCAGGTCAGGTCAGGTCAGGTCGGGGGTATAAATTGATAGGTGCATTACAACATGCATGAGTTATTTAAACCTACATTTTGTACAGTATGTATATGTACATGTAAGAGAGGAATACTGTATATCATACATGCAGGTAGTACATTACACACACACAATGTACTTCAGAATCATATGCATTGTACACAAGATAAATGTAGTACACTGTTTCAGGAAACTGGCCTTATACATCCCTTTAGAGTGAGTATAAGCGATTTAAAGTTAATGACAGTCAGGTTTGAATAACAGAAATTGTTTTTAGCATTAAAAAAATATCAGAAATTGTAAAAAATCAAAACGTGATTTCTATTAGTGATTTTTTATATTTTTTTCACAGTGATTTAAATCATGATTTAAATCAATGATTTAAATCGAGTTATTTAAATCAAACAACCCTGATGAATACAATACAATACATCGGGATACAGACACTATACCTACATGTACATGTTTGCACGACGTCGTAAGAGCTTCACGCTAGTGCTACGCGCTTGCATTTTATTTTCCGCGTTTTTGGAAATTTAAGAGTTGCATGCCTGAATTACCTAGTGGAGACCTATTCAATCCCTTTGTTCCTATTGTGTTCATGTCTCCACAGGGTACGGTATATCTGTCCAATATTTTCTGCAGCTTTTAAGCCCATCTTTCTTTGAATAAATACGTGTCAAATAATCAAATTTGGTCACCATTGTCATTTTCACAAGTTTTACCACATGGCAAATTTTGATTGTTGCCACGCGGAACATGTGTTTATATCCCTCGAGGATGCATGACAATCTCACCTTTAATCACGGACAACGCATCCCGCTAATGTAGGAAGAAAAACATTTTTTTCATATCACAGCAATTAACAATGGCTGAACCTATCGCCATCAAGTTGTGAAAAAGAAACACACCTTCAAACATTTTTTTTTTGAGCCGGAGCATTATTGCTTATGTTGGTTGGCAGCACATGCAAATAAACCATGAACATATATACTTAAAAGCACTCGGCCAGTAACCATGGCAATGGACTCGCAGTTTCAGGAAACGTCAACACCCTCCAGACACGTTCATTATCAAAGCTTTATGATTGCTGTCCAATTTTAGCGGGTGTCAACGCTGAACAATTTGTGGCAGAGACCGTTTTTTCTTAAATTGTAAGGTAATTTAGAACTGAGTTGTGGGATGCTCGTGTGTCCCGGCAGTGTTTTTTGTATCAGACAAGTGTATCCACCCCCCCCCCCCCCCCCCCCCCCCCTACAGCTACGAAACGAGAATGGGATTACACGTTTGACAAGAGAATGTCATCTGATTTTTGAATGGGAGGTCCATGCACTCAGTAACCATGGCAACAGACTTGCAGGAAATGTCAACAACTGCCAGACGTTCATAATCCGAAGCTACATGTGCATGTACAAATGTATTATCTTCCAATTTTAGCAGGTTTCAATATTGAATCATACGTGTGCGACAGAGATTGTCAACTGCATTTTGAATAGGATCCAAATAACTTCGTGTGTACGCAATGTACAAATGTACTTGTAGAACAATAAGCCAGTTCGGCATTTCAACTGCGCAGGTGCACAATGACATCGGTCACAGGTCATTTGGGATAACTAAGGCACGTAATATGGGCGTTCGCGTAACGTCGTGTGACATTACGTCAGCAATTTTATCCCGAATAACCTTTGACCTGGACTACTTGGAGATACCGAACTGGCTTATTTATTGGGAACTTGTACAACAAATGTACAGGTGTTGCACTTTTTGCTGCAGAATATTCTCATGAGATTACATCTTGAACACCCGTTGAAAAAAAATAACTGTTGTCATGGCCGGGGTTGCAATTGTAGCCTACAATGTATGTCGTCTGATGGAAACAACTACTATACATTTACAAGCTCGTTTTCATTGGTTGTTACATGTATTTGTCACCAACGGGTGCTCTGAATTTGTGAACCATTCAGTTTAAATAGAATTGATCTGAGCTGGGAAAAACTAGACACTGCTATAAGTTTTGGGATTTCTGCCCCAATCTATAGACCCTTATCATGTGACATCAACCTTCGCTTTCACAAAACTAATCTTATCTTAATTTTTAAGGGTTTGCACAATCACCATGGTGATTGGTATTGTTACATGTACATGTACATGTACATGTACATGTACATGTATGTCACTCGTTTGCGACAAATTGGAAAGCAACGAGTGTATTTTCCTGACATTGACAACAGTCGGCGACTAGACTGTGTATAATTAAGTCAGTTGGTTCGTACCGCGGGATGGTATACTCGACTTAATTCTCTACTTTCGGCACCGATTCCCTACGATTTGTGATGAAATTGACATGATGATCGTCATGACATATATTTCGATAATTGAGAGCAAATGTATTGAATCCATCATTAATTTCTCATATTGCAATGGCATGGTACAGCTAATTATATTCGATTGACGTCTCTCCATTTTGCTTGCAGAGCAGGTGACAGTCAGCCCGTGTTTACATTTTACACTTTTTAAAGTTCCCACCCCTAAACGACCTTTGACCTTCATTTTCCCAGAATTTATTAGGCGAATACATGTACACCGCAGCGTTTGATTAGCCTCATTTTGTGGCTTTCCCACGTTGTAACCCCATGTTTTAAAGTGTAAGCGAATCAAACGTACCCATTGCCAATTTATCAAAAAAGCGTGGTCGCTGCCAGCTACATGTTGTCCACCCACAGAGAGACCTTATGAATCAGGCATGTTCTCAGGCCGCCAACATAGTGCTGGATAGCTCATTCGCAAGAGCACTTGTACAGAAATCTGGAGGTTGCTGGTTCAAATCCCACTCCTGCCAGTTTTCTTTGTTCACTTTGAATATTGATCAAAATTACCTAGGTAGTCAGTTCCCTCGCAGTTTGTTTGTCACTATGGCTGCGTCCGAATCGCTTGTCTAGGGCTATTGTCTACATGTAGGTGTTCGTCCATTACAACTACGCATGGCGTAGCCGTAGCTGTAGCTCTAGACGCCCATTTCGGACACGGCCTTTTTTTCACAGAATTCCAGACAGGAACCAAATTTGGATGTGTTTTTTTTGTTATTTATCAAGACTTGAAACACTCACTGCCAAAGGGCATGTGATCACGGGTCGCTGCACTAAACACCAACAAATTAAACACCTGCAGTGATTAACAGACACGCCATCTCTCTCTCTCTCTCTCTTCCTTACCAGCCTCGTGAGCAGCCAGATGTCGTCGCCACGCATGAGCCGGGACAATCTGCATGAGGATGACCCCAGCCTTGACAACATGTCCCGGGAGGAGGGGGTTGAGGGCGAGGCTGACTATGAGAGCCACATCACGCCGGCCAAGGCCCGCTGGCTCAGCGCCTTCCACCGAGTGCGGCAACAGATGGTAGGTGTACTTCCATGTGTCAACCACATACCTGGAAATGTACATTGGAATTGAACGTTAACACTGTGGATGGGAAAGAGACATTTTGTGAAAAGAATTCCCATTCACATTTCACATTTCATGAACAACTTTCCTTCCTGCGAATTCAAGTGGGAAATTATTTTCCCACTTTTGAAGAAAGGCATCAAAGTGTTTTCCCACTTGTGTGAAAAAGGGCGTTGTGAAAAAGTTGTTTGTGTATGTGGACTGCTGTATTTTCGCTTGCTCTTTGAAATACATTTTCACAAGTAATCTTTGTTTCACGCAGGGCTCGATTTAGTTTATCCCACCTACTATTAGTATTACAACTATCACAGCCTATCAAAAAATCTACGCACCAACTCTCACAGCTACATTGTATGTTTTGATATCTGTGACCCGCTCTGCAAAAAGGGCACATAAGTCGCTGTATGCTTTTACGCGTAATGGGCCGTTTTATGTGAAGAGGGTGAAAAATTCTTCAAAAAAGTGATTTTTAAGGGAGGGCATTTTTGGCATCTTTGATATCTATATTATTCTAGTTCATAACCAAAATCTTTGATTTCAGTGAATAAAGTTGGAAAAAGAATGTGTTTGTGTCGAGTGCTTCAATCTATTGTTTTTTTAAATGGCTCGTTTCTTTCAAGAAATTCCTGAAAACAAACATGCAAATCTCGTGAATGCAAAATGCTACAGGCCTCAGACATATACCATATGAAAGCTTATAAAATGGCCTTTCCATCTATATATAAAACACTATTTTCAAATTTTGCAACATAATTGCCCTTTTTGCAGAGTGGGTCACATATAGGGTAGTTGGCTCCATTTTGGCACCTTAAGAGGGAGGGTTAATACTAGCCTGATGTACAAACACTAGTCAGGACTGCTCTAGGCTAGTCAAACTTGTTACTTAGGTTACCTGGTGGGCTAGTAAAAAAATCTGCAACTTACGTATAATGGAACTATGATATGAAGTGAATAAAGCAAAAAGGATGATCATTTGTTTAATAGACAAAATCCCAAAAACAATTTTCATGTAATTTCCTCAAAATCTTTTCATTTTCACATTTTGTTTGTTCTCACACCAAACCTTCGTTGTCCCCCTTATTATTTTATAAACCTGTTTAACCAGAGAACCCATCGGCTGCCCATAATTCAAGCATTCCTCTTGAAGCATATTTTATATTGTCAAATGGTGCAAAGGGCTACAGAAATGTACAGCTGACTAGCCCAGGGGGCGACAAATGAAGTCGGGAAAAATAATTTTCGCAAGGCCGGTTTCATGCACATAGGTTGCTGTATTTTCATTAGACCACTTAAGATGTTGGAAGAATTTTGCACACTTCTCATTTCTCAGTTGGGTTCACTGGACCTCCCGTCACGTTCCTGGAAGAAATCTGCCCTGGCCTGTTGTGTAACAGCCGATGAACTTGTCGTGATATTTATTCTATCTTATGTTTGCGTTCTTCTCCAGGAGCGCTCAGCTTATTTGGAAGAGAGTTCCAACGACGTCTCGGGCGGAGGTCTCTGGAGCAGTTTAGCCAATGGAGGGTGAGTCCTCGTGGATTTTTTAACAGCATTATTCAAGTAATATCTTGAAGGAAATGTGTCTTGAAATCCTTAATAATTTTGTTTTAGTACCTAACCTATTTCCAAGGTTTGAGTGTAAAAATGTTACCGTAATGTGTAATATTAATGGAGAAATGTGTGGAAAAAAAACCAAAATGTTAACTTCCAGATAGCCTTTGGCTCGGGTCATTATTGCAAAGATTGCAACAACAAAAAAAAGAAATTTTAAGTCACAACATATTGTAAAGATTTCAAGTTCTTGGCCAAAAGAATTCTGAAAAATTAAACCTCAGCTTCCAATCAATCTGTCATTCACATTGCTGTGGGAAAAGATAAACCGAGTGCAAACTCATTGAGTCCGTTGCTAGACTAGTCTGTGCTCGTTATCAAGACATTCATGTAGAATGAGATAAAATTGGTCTTAAAGATGTGGGACTTGCACGGTCTACACAGCCCTTGGAAGGTCAGATATTTCTTCAACAAATATGAGTGTATATGATCTTCACAAATTGTAGATTATGAAACATGCTTTGGTCTGTCATGCTTGGACGCTTCTTGCCTGTATAGAAATTTTAATGATCCGTGGCCTTCCCTACATAGTCTAAAACCAGGGCACCCATGCAATCAAGACCCGCTGCCTGGGGGAACAGCTACTGATAACAAAACGTCACTTGACTGCCGAGATTTACGACCTCAGCCTCCACGGAAACCCTGGTGCTTGACCGCCTTTAAATTGCTCTTGCCGGATTTATTAACGTGACGATGTTTCTCTGGGCCTAACTGGCACGTAATTTGGACAGACGGGGCTGATTTACGGTCAAGTTCTTGCGTTGTTTTTTTTTTTCCAGATGTCCACACTTTTGTGCTGTATTAACATGTGTTTGCATATTGTCACCAAATTGATGACAGCGCAGATTAAAGTGTTGAAATTCACATCACTGTGAAGAAAGATTCTGTGTCAATTTCATGGTGCTGTTAAGAAAGGATTTTATGCCGTTAAAAGAACCATTGCCAATTTTATGGGTACCACAAGCAGTTAATAATGGCAGAGTGTATAGAATTTGCTGAAAATAATAGAAATCCTCACTTTGACTTTTCAACATTTGAATGTGATTCTTTCCGTTGAATTTATCTGCACGTGTTCCCTGTGCAAAACCACATCTTCAACTATAGGTGGGTGCTGGCCGCAGAGCAAGCGGACCCACTAGGGCTTATGCCCTTTAGCATAGGCCCACCACTACTGTCGACGCTTAGGAGAGGCGGGATCTCAGTCCTGATGGTAACTCCCACGTTCAAAATCTGCTCATTCCAAAAAACCATCACAGGCTCAACCAGACGTACATGTAGCAAATGAGATTCTATTTTAGTATTCCCCACCTGCTCATCGTCCATTCAGGAAAAAGCACCTTTGTGTTTGGAGGTCATTACGTGATGAATAAGTTGGTGGTCCATACAGCCATTGTTCTTGGAAGAGTGGCAAATGCTATCCCACGATGATCATTGGCTTGTGACATCATCGTATATTTACATGAATTTTTACACGAGCATCCACGCAATTTTGTTTGAAATTTGGTCGTGTTAAAACTTGAGCTCTTGGGAACTGTTTTCTGATAAAATATCACCGAAACACCAAATATTTGGCCTATTTCTAGCAACTAAATGTTGGATGTCATTTTTGTTTTTTTTACAGAAAGAAATGAGAGGGTTTTTCTGAAGACATCGTGTAACCACCCAATACAAAGTTGCTTTTTTCCTCTCAGGGTTTCAAATGAAAGCCATATTGTGTGAGATTTCAGTTTTCAAGTGTATCACTCCTGCCTCACGTCATTTGAACCACAAAACGACGTGTGTAACTATTAATTGAATTGTCTGTTGCTTTCCTCTCGTTTTTTTTTTCCTGTGTCTTGCCATCACATCCCCAACTACCATCTGTCATACCTGTTTGTGGTTTGGCCCCTTCGTTTTTTTCTCTTGAGTGATGTTTCTTTCCCTACATTACTGATGGCTTTATCCTTTGTATACCATTGTCTGTCCTTATCCCATTTCTGACACCGTTTCACCACCTGTTTCTTTTCACCTGTTGGCATTACTTGTCTTGCTTATCCCCTTCCTGTTTCCCTACCCTTGTGGCTGTTTTATTTCCTGTTGTCAATCTTCACACTGTTCCGTCTATGCTGGTCGTTGTCTCCGCCCCCCCTTGCTGTCTTTCTATATCGGTGTTCCGTTCCGTAAGTTCATTTCCACTTTTTCCCACCATGTAATTTCCTGCTCTTTTCCTGTTATTTTGTTGTCACTCCATTCTACTTCCCGGCTTCCTTCCTGTCAATCTGTCACTCTTCCAAACCCCTAGTCTTTACCCGTATATAAGCACGATGCCGGAAATGCTGCCACGGCGAAAGTCGATCCCTCTGGTGAGATAACAGACCATTTTTCAGCAGTTTTATTCTCTGTTTTGGCGGGAGATCGTCACAGTTTGTGTACTGTCAAGCATGATTGTCCGGTATTTTGGGGGTAACAGTGGTGAAAATGTGAAAATTACTGTTATTGATTTGTCTGGTTGCATGCTTGTGTCACTTTTTATGTGTATTATTATCTTTTGTTGAATTGTATGGAAATTTTTTCCACTTTTTTCTTCTCTATTAATGGATTAGGAAAGAGTACTTGGAATTTGTGTATGTTTATGTGCATGTACATAATTGGAGTATATTTGCAAATTAATATTTTTATTTAATACAATGTAAGGACTTGTGCACAGTGTTTAAAGACCATAAACCAAATCCCACCTTAACCTACCCAGACCAAAATTTCAACAATGATTTAAGGTAATTTCCAATGGCAAAATTCTGCTAAGAAAGGTGATAGGATCTCGTGAGACATCAAAATGTCTTCTTAATTTCCAGTGTCTCCTTGAGATGTATTTTGTTTGTTCAGGAAAGTTGGTCTCCTGTTGCCACATTTTGATTAATCGTTTTTATACTTGAAACTTGAAAGCAAATTAGTAGTAAAAAAAAAACTTAGGAAATATATATTTAAAAATGATTCTAGAATCCATTTCTTGATTGAAGAAACTTGGAATAAGATTTTCTTTTACATGTTTTCAAATTAAGAAAAATTGTGCTTAAATAAAAAAATATAAAAATAAAATATTGAAATATTTTCTTCCTAATTTTTTCTAGGGAGATTGGCAAGAAAACACCTTTACTTTTTTCCGGAATCAAGAAAAAGATCTGATTCCATTTAAAAAACAAATTTGCAGTTTTCTTTCTTAAGTTAATTGTTTTCTATAAGTGTTAGATATTGAACAGTTTCAGAAGTTGTTCTTTGTAGCAAATTTCTGAAATAAAAAGAATAAAACAAATTCCTGATTTTAAGAAAGGTTTTCTTAGATAAGAAAATTATTTTGGGCAGTGTACTGACCAATGTTCACTTTATAGTATAAACTATGGATTAAAAGACAAAGACAGATGTACTCTAAGGATATTTGATTCACCTGTTCTTAATACTCTATGCACCTTTGTTAGATTCCATTATCTTTGCTCAATGTATCATTGTATTTGCATGAACACAGTATGCATGTTGTTTGTGCTGTAAATTTATCAAATATGTTTCACTTTTAAGCACTTGGTGATGGGTTGTTTAATAGAATGTTTTTTAATACCCACTATAAAATTTTCATTCGGAGATATTCTTGTGATAAGTTGCAGATACATGTAGATAACCTCGTAGCAACCACATGTATAAGTGAAGTCTGACACGAGCCAATGTGGCCCAGGCGGGCAATAATCTCTGGTTTCTGTAGCATGAAACGACTGAGAATATTTCTATTCCCCCTGGACGGGATGCTAGTCCATCGCAGGTTACTCCCCAGCTTAATGCCGGTACCCATTTATACTCCTGGGTGGAGAGAGGCAAGTGGGGATGAAGTGGCTTGCCCAAGGACACAACATAATGGCCAGTAGTTGGATTCGAACCCCTGACCCTCTGATCATGAGTCACAAATCCTAACCACTAGACCACACACTCCCCATGTATACATGTGGATTAATAAATTCTACAGTAAGATAATTACGCGTAGTTCTCAATAGATTTGTTTCAAAATTACAGGTGTGAGATTTGCCAGGATTTTTTGTCGGGATTTCAGAATTTTTAAAGAATCTCTTTTGCAATCTGGAATTCCTGAGGTGTTTTCAAAAAGGTGTTTTTACCTATAAAAGTGGATATAGACCAATAAAAATTGATATTTTGAGGGGGTATCTTCAGGCAAAAACAAACTACATGTTGATCTTGGGATCCTCATGGATTTTTCGTAGATTTTTCGTGGATTTCGTTGATTTTTCATTTTTGGCCAATCTCACCCCTGAAATTTGTTTGTTGAACAGAATAATGTACATGTAATTATACAAGATGGAAGCTTAGTTTTGTTGGGTTGAACGTAGGGACTGTGAATTTTGATGGATCCCTGTGGCTGGCGTAAAGCGAAACACTCTAACGGTCGCCATGCACCAGCGATTTCAATATGAGCTCATTACGAAATACCCGGCCATCTGCTCGAACTGTCCGACATAACCCATCCATCATGGAAGCCTGATTCATATAGAAACATGGCTACTCTTCGTAAATCCAAAAAGAAACTTATAAAGGTTTTCATTTGTATTTTTTTTTGTCAGTTTTTTTTTTTTTTTAGGGGTTTGAAATACAGGCAGTCAGTGGAATGTTGACGTTCATAGTCCATATTTTGGAGGATTTTTTTCAAAGGAAAAATAAAAATCAATAATTTTGAAGCTGATGCAAATGCGCAGTGGGAAATGACAACAAAATCTAGGGGGAAAATAAATACTAAAACAATCACTGAACTCTGGAGATTTTAGATACGCCCTATGATTTTTTTTTAGTTTCTCATGTCATTCATATTAGAAATTCAGGGCAATATTTTAATGACAACTGATCTGAAAAGTTTCAGTATGTTTTCTGCATTACATGATGTATCTTCTGGAGATGAATCAAGGGATTTACATGAAATAGTAAAACACATTTCATTGGTCAAAATGTTAAAGTTATCAAATTTGATGCAGTATTCAACCAATGGTTGCAGAGCTTATATGTTCAACAGCAATTGCTGTTCTTTGCCTTAAAACATGGTGCCGATCAATTGAGAAGATTCTGTAGTGTTCATTTGGCAAAGATGTTACTTGAGTATTAATTGTTTGTGCCAGCTTAGCTCTCAGACGAAATAATCACAAAATACGAGCGTTGTGACAACATGTAATTATTACCGCACTAGTGAATGTGGAAATTATAATCCCCTTACTGTTTAGCCAATCTGCCCAAACTGTCACTTGTAGCATTCATTAAATCTCAGACAGTGTTCAGAATGGTTGGATAAAGAGATCGTACACACAGGGTTACAATATACAAATGATATCACCATTTTTAAAAGTAAATATTCAGATTTATTCATTTGCATTTTTTTTTATTGAAATCACCCAATACAAGGCTAAAAGCCACCCAAGGTAAAGGGTTACGAATCAGAGGGGGTAGGGTTGGCCACATTTTGAATTGCCAACCCTACCACCCTTACGGTTTTCCTGGGCCCAGATCTAAATAGAGGATAATTCTTCAACAGATTCCAGAGAAATGATCCCAATTTTCAGACCTAATTACACACCCAGGCAGGGTAACTTCCACCGTCGGGGAGACGAACTCACCTCCCCCTGCATGTAATAAACAAACTACAAACTCTAAAATGCAATTTTTGATTTAAAGCACTTTGTAAACCTATTCGTCAGTAACCGTGAGTTCAAGTCTGTTTAATCCCCCAAAATGGCCTTGCTGAGTGTTGTTGCTGGCTCAAAAGTATTACAATCGTGAACTAGCTTTAATTACAAATACACTAGTGACGTGATGACAGGTTTTTAACTGACGTCACTAGCTCGGACTGTGATGTACAAATAATCAACAAGCCTACAATATAATCGTGAGAGACCATATGTCCACCTGATACGGTTTCCATTGTAAAATATGAGCAGTTTTCAAAGGTAGAATCTTTTATCAGTTTCACATCAACTTATTCCGTGATATTTGGTTTATTTCACATAAGGTTTGCTCAGTTCCAAAAGTGCAGTGAACAATGCCCTTACACCAGTTATATTCAAGTCAATCACAAGTCGATCACAAGTCGATCACAAGTCGATCACAAGTCGATCACAAGTCGATCACAAGTCGATCACAAGTCGATCACAAGTCGATCACAAGTCGATCACAGTTGGATCACAGTTGGATCACAGTTGGATCACAGTTGGATCACAGTTGGATCACAGTTGGATCACAGTTGGATCACAGTTGGATCACAGTTGGATCACAGTTGGATCACAGTTGGATCACAGTTGGATCACAGTTGGATCACAGTTGGATCACAGTTGGATCACAGTTGGATCACAGTTGGATCACAGTTGGATCACAGTGGGATCACAGTGGGATCACAGTGGGATCACAGTTCGGCCACAGTTCGACCACAGTTCGACCACAAGTCGGCTCACAAGTCGGCTCACAAGTCGGCTCACAAGTCGGCTCACAAGTCGGCTCACAAGTCGGCTCACAAGTCGGCTCACAAGTCGGCTCACAAGTCGGCTCACAAGTCGGCTCACAAGTCGGCTCACAAGTCGGCTCACAAGTCGGCTCACAAGTCGGCTCACAAGTCGGCTCACAAGCCACAGGGGATGAATGATGACAAAGGAATAGCTTGTGACTTGGCCTAAGACGTTGTAATGTGACTTGTGATCAACCTGATTACAACTGTCAAAACAGACAAAAATTATCCCATTTTTAAAGCAGCACTAATATTGTAATTTTTATTTCATCCATTTTACATTTCTCACTGTTGTAGTTGCGGGGAATTGTTAATTTGTATTTGTTGTGTTTCTTGTTTAAATGTGAAGTGAATGCACTTGTCTGTTTATTGTCTTTTTGTATTTTTATATTTTTATCTCCTATTTTTATGTCAGTTTTCACAATGGCCTGGCATGTCCAATTGTTTTGATTTTTATTCAGCAATTTGTGTTACATGTTTAACAATTATTGCTCCATTGATGTTGTTCTCCAGGTTTGAAATATCAAAAATTGAAATAGATAATGTAAATTTATCACAAACAGTTTCTGCATGTCTGCACTTGTATATATCAAAATTTTATCTAACTTTTTGACGACAAAAACGTCTTAAATTTTTGCATGGAATAATAACTACCTTTCCTTGTTTGTGCTGAGTTTTCTTCAGAATGGCAGGTTGTTTGATTTAAAGAATGTGTCAATAACAAAACTTTTCACTTTGCGCTAAAAAATTGCCATCTTATGCCTGAAGATTGTAGCTCTAGCGGTATGATATTTTTTCCATTTAATTTTTCCATCACTAATTCCTTGTTTTGTTTTACTTCCAAATCTATATAAACTGTTGTACTCCTTTGTCAAGCTGTGGCGACAATTGGTAATAATCGGATTATGTTTAAGTTGCTTTTCACATGGAAATAGTACACAACTACGGTTTTAAAACTATGGTATCTAAACTATGGTTTCAAAGTGTGGTCTTAGAACTACGGTTACAAGCAGCATGTGAATGTTTCAATTCCTTTGAGAGGGTGACAAGTTTGGCACAATTTTTCAAGGGTTGCTTGTTGATTTGTCCCTTAAAAGGGCGGAGTTTTGTGGTTTTGGGAGGTGCATGCATGTACACACTTTACAAGTTTATATGCCACCAGTATTTCTTTGGCAACAGGTAGCTATACTTTTTCATTTCCCCATACTTGCAGTTTGTTCGAGGCACAATAATTATTTTTAAAATTCATTTTTTTGGGGGGTAATCAAGAATTCCTGAAATTTCCTTATGGCAGGTGTAGCCAGTAGTCTGAGGAGAGAAGACAGTCAAGAAATGATTAGTTTATAATAATTCCCGACAAATGCGTTCCAAGCCTAGGTTGAGCATCAGCCCAATTTTGAAAAAAAGATGGATTTCAGCTGTTGTTTTAAAAGCATTGGCGCTCAGTCATCCATGACTGCAGGGATGGCCAGAAGGTATTTTGGAAAAGCTGATTTATCAACCTTTGTGATGCAATGATGTTTCATTTATTTAATATTTATTTATTTTAATTCTTTCTGGTAATAAAACCAATGATTTCTGAAAAGCGTATATCGCACTACTGTAGCTCGAAAGCCTGAAGAAACGTTTAGTTTTAGAGGTGGGAGAAAAATCCTAAAATGATATTCAGGGGGAAACCCACGGAATCAGGCAGGGACTGAAAACTCAATCCACATATCGGCCCTGGTGGGATTCGAACCCGGGTCACAGCGGTGGAAGGCGAGGGAAGTACCACAAGGCCAACCTGACTGTTAACCCTTTGAAGCTGGATGACGTCTATAGACGTCCACAAAAATTGCCACCTTGACGGATGACGTCTATACACGCATTCTCTGCATTTTCAATCCATTGTTGGGTCATTGTGTCTGTTACGCTTGGCTGCACAAGCCTCTTGTGTCCGTTGTGCTTGGCTGCACAGGCCACCCTGGCACCTCATTATAAATAACCGGCTTCAAGTGATTAATACTGAATAAGGTCATGACTTCAGCATACATTTTAAAGCCCCTTATTTTTTTATTACCCTTTTTTTTTATATGCGCTATATAACAACAGACGGGATCTAGCTTCGTGTTCGTTGCCATATCTAAGCTTTCTAGTTTTGTCACGTTTGGACAATTGTCACATTTGAAGCTTGTCACACGTCACAGTGCTCGTTTTGGCGATTCTTGTCTTGACACTCCTCTCTATCTCTGTCCCTCCCTCACTGTTTTCCCTCTCTGCCACTCTTTTTTGCAATGCTCACCTCTTCAGGAGATTGGAGTCAAAAGCTTTTGTTGGGTAAGGAAGCACTCTCTCTCTCTAGTGACCTTGCGAACCTTGACCTTTGACATGACCTGCATGCTGGGGCATGGGAATGAACAGGCATGGGACTGTTGCTGCTAATGAGGTCTTTTATTTAAGAATTTATCATTCAAGGGATACAATTCAGTTTTATCTGGATGGAAAGTGTTACATACCGGGAAACCTTAAAAAAATGATGGTGTTTTAGGTATTATGTAGCAGGATTGTAAATGAGTCCTTTTCAAGAGCTTTCCTTCAGTTCAATTTGATTCCAGGCCATGCATATTGGAGAATAAAAGAGTAGGCTTGGGCGACAACATCGGAATCGCAATTCCATTATTTTTTTAGAAGTCTGCTCCTTCAAGTAACCAATTTCTGTTTCCTTGGAGTAGATTCTCGGCACCACCTGGTGACTCCAAAAAAATTAATAAATAAATAAAAAAAAACAGATTTAAAGATTGCAGATTCCGTGAAAAACTGCATCTGGGATTTCACAGAGCTAGAGCTTGCTGTTTTGTGAATGAAATCACTCATGACGCCACGCTGAGTATTAGGGTTTTCCTACTTTTTTTTAGCTGCCCTGAAGTCAAATCCTGCCAGAGCAAAGTTTGTATAATTCTATTTAGTAGACAAAAACCGTAATGCAAGCATCACAACAAAAGCAGGCTATTAGCTGTGAAAAATGAAAGGGTGAGCTGTCAGTTCCATTTTGTGCAAGATGGAGTTGATTCGAAATTTCTGTTGAGAGTCCGAGTCACCCAAGCCTATTTTCTTTGAAGATACATGTACACCATGTGAATTAACTAACTTTAACAAAATGAAGGGAATTGTGGTTCTTATATGGAAAACCAGCAATTAATAGGTGTACATGTAATGTGGGTCATTCCATAAATTTGGGGTCCAAAAGTGTGACATTTTTGGTGTCCCTGTTACATAGTGACATGTACAAGATTTTGCAATTCAGGACACATTTTTAATGCCTTCTGTCTCCAAGAGTGATTGTGTAAAGCAAAAAGTACCTGCCAAACAAGTACAAAATAGTGTGAGGTAAATTTTAATGATACTTGATGGGAAATTTTACACGGGTCAGGTGTAACAGGGACAACAAAAAACACTTTTGGACCCCTAATTTATGGAATGACCAATGTGCTACATCAGCCTTGGTGCAAAGGGAGTATAATTGTTCTTTGGGCAACTTTAAGTTTTTTTTAATTATTGAAAGTTGTTGTGTTTATAGGCCCAGTATTTATTGGGCTAATTGGCTGGTTTCTGGAGATTGTTTACTCATCTGTGTGTTGACTAGGATGCACATGTTTACCAATTTCTGAATTTGTTTTATTATTATTTTTTTTGTGGGGTGGTTTTTATCAAGAAGTGTTCTTAGATTTTTGTATTTGTTTTGTACTTGTGTTTATGTGATAGGCCTTATTTGGATAAAATCCCATTGAATCAAACACATTATTTAAGTTCGAAGTTAAATTTTTCCGGACAATTTGCTCTAAGTCACTAACAAAATGCATAAGGAACTGGTATCTTGGGGCACAATATTCTCTTTTTAAATGTCAGTGTGTCTTTTACCTCTGAAATGTTTCCTTAATGCCGTTTAAAACTGTTGTGTCCGTACTTTTGGGTCGTATCACCAGAAAGAAAATTTCGTTTTCATTTTCAAATTGAACGGCTAATTTGGTGTGATAAGTTATGAGCTTTTCAGTTAGGTATTCCACACACAAAAATCGGATGAAGATAAGTAACCAAAAAAATAGAAATAAAAAAATTATATTTTTAATAATGAGCAGGACACTTCTAATTCCGACAATATAAATGTCAATCAATCTTTGCATGTACACATGTAGGAAGACCGAATATAGTGTGCAGGGCAGTAAGTGCTTTTTGGCTCAAAACTACTGTTTAGGAGGGAGATAGCCATTAAATCAAAATTATCAGTCGGAGCACAGACATATAGCAGCTTTAAGAGAAACTTTTGTGATCTGGGAGTAGAATTACTGATTTTTTATTTCTTCTGTTCATTTTAATACCTACCCCAAAAGTACAAGCATTTATGTAAAATTCAAAGACAAAATAACTTTGATCCCAAAAAAGATTCATATTTTTTATAATATGCAAAATTTCTAATTGAACCTAAATCCCAAGGATCGGAGGAGTCGGAATTTGCACAGAGCTGGAACGATAGAAAAACATTTACTTAATTTAACCACGAATAGGTGCATATAATGAAAGATCATCAAGCCCCGCTGTTGACTCTGCCCGAGGTATTTACAAAAGCTCATGTGGCGACAGAAAATACGAATTCTCCAACCCGTCCTTCACGTTTATGACAAAAAGAAAGTACACTGCAAACCTGAGACCGAGCTAACGCACTTTTTGGCGTAATAGAAAATTCATCACATTAGTCGCAAAATGAAAATGAAGAATTCACCTCGGGGCTATTTCATGTTACCCAGGATTTATTGATCGTTGAAGTATACCGGCGGGATTTTCTTTTCAGAGTTTCACTTTAAAAAAAATAATGACTCAACCGCCGTTCTGTCTCCTGAATAATTTTGCCAGCAACTAGAAATTAGTTTACTTGTGTAATAGTGTACATGTACTGTACGCTCGAGGACAAGAGGGGAAAGAAAATACATGTATAAAGGAATCTTTCTTGTCCTCGGGAGTCGGTCTTTTGTTAAAATCAGTCCTCGGACGTCAAAATATGTGCGTAGTCTATGGGGTTGTGTTATATTAAAGGAACAATAGGAAACACAAAAGCATTGTCCTCGGGAGTATAGGAAAACACGACTACATGAACTTGAGCGTTATTCAGCGCGAAGCAAATGAGTCCATCTGGCGTAACCATTGTTATTGATGCTATCATTCATTGTCAGCCATGTTGGTAATTGTCCAACCTAATCATTTACCTACGTTGTACATACGTGACATGACCGAAAAACAGGCGGAAAGTCGCACAGGGACATTGAGTTTCAACCAGAAACAGCTTTTCACTGAAAAGTCGATTTTGGGATGTAAACATTTTTACAACCAATATTGTTTTTTGGTGTTTTTATATTTTTTTTAAATGGGTTATAATGCACACAGGTTACAAACTTTTAAACTTCGAGCTTTCTCAAAACAAAGTGTCAGGACTTGAACAACTTTAAAAGGTTATAGTGCAGGCTAGGAATGAGCTAATGTACAACTCAAAACACATGATGTGAAAGCTTATAACCTGATGAGGCTAATTTCATAGAGTTGCTTCAGCACAAAAAAAACCCTTCCTTCATAAAATTGGGTTACCAGCCAAAACTCTGTGTGATTGTTATGCTAAGTAAACAACGGTTAAATACCAGTCACAAGCAATATACTTTACATGGAGTTTTGGCCGATCAGCGAGGTTTTTGTGCTTAAGCAGCTCTATGAAATTGTCCCCTGTTCTCGTCGGGGGGAAAAACCATAATCTCAGTTTTCAGCTTTGTTACTTTCCATCCATTTCGTGCAGCCAGGTCACCTATTTTCCGATCAATTGCAACGTGTCTCCACAGTTTTTACTTGTCTAAACTGTACCAATTCTAAAAAATATTGTAGTTTTTGAGATTGTTTTTCATACTGATCAATACATACTCCTTCATTCACTTTGTTTATTCTACATGTAATTCACAACATTTTATGTCGTACATGTACCTGCACAACTTCGAGGACAAATGGCAATTCAGTAGCAAAGCCATTTGTCCTTGAATAAAACACATCTTTTCCTAGCCACTACCATTCAGGTCAATCTCATAAATCATTTTTTTCTCTATTTGAAATTGTCTTTGTTTTTTTTGTCTTTTTTAAAATATTTTTGGGCAGTGTGGGATAGTTTGGTTTTAATATATTACATATTTTTGAATTTGTTTTATATTCGGGAGAAAGCGGGAATAGGGGGGAATGATTTTACCATCTGTGTTTTTAAAACGAGACTGAAATTTTCACCGAGTGGTCATATTGGAGTCACGGTAAAATGTGTGACAATGTCTGTGACAACGAAATTTGCCACAGCTTAGTAGCAACAAGTCATCCAAGATGGCTTCCTTCTGTATTTCTTGAAGTACCTGGCTTGTAAAAAGAAGGGGGGGGGGGGGATTACTACAAAGGATAGTGCAGGTTGCTAATTCAGATATTTCAACATTTTGTTTTTTGGTCTAGTCGTTGGCTGCTATAAAGAGGCAGTCTGGCCCCTCCACCTTGGTCACGAGACAGTCACTGAATGATGAGGAGTTGGTAAGTATTCAAGTGTTGTAAGGGTGCAAGACGTAGTTCAAGAAATGGAAATTCCTCAGAAAAAAATGGATCTACATTACAATAGATAGTACTATGCATGATTTGGGGGGAATTGGGGAGGGGGTTGAGCATCCCCTCCCCTCCCCTCAGGCATGTAGTCGAGTCCATCGCAAGTCCATCGCAAGTCCCTGCAAGTGCATCACAAGCCCTCCAGTCCTAATTCCAATCACAAACTATTGAAATGAGCTTTGACAAAGGCATTCCTTTGTCATTGTTCATCCAGTTACTTGTGACTGGCTTTATGAAAGGACTTCTGACTGGACTTGTGAAAGGACTTGTGAAAGGACTTGTGAAAGGACTTGCAGGGACTCGACTCCCTTCCCTTCCCCTTCCCCTGCCCCTCCCCTTCCCCTGCCCCTCCCCCTCCCCTGCTGTTAATGGACCAAGCCAAATATGTGATCCATCAGCAGTAGCCTGTAGCCATGACCCTTGGAGGTCATAATTGACTGGTAAGATCGGGTCATCACGTTTTTATTACCATTGAATGCCTTATAAAAAAACGTCTTTGAAAAAGGACTGATATGAAGTGTTCTGCTCCAGTTTCGTCAGTTTGTACATTACAAATTCAATTACAATTAAAACATTACAATTAAACTCATTAAAACAAAATCTACAACCATTTTTCCTTCGCCCTTTTAGAAAAGCCACGTGTACAAGAAGTCACTGCAGGCTCTCATCTACCCCATCTCCAGCACCACGCCCCACAACTTTGAGGTGTGGACAGCGACCACGCCCACCTACTGCTATGAGTGCGAGGGCCTGCTGTGGGGCATCGCCCGGCAGGGGGTGCGGTGCGCCGAGTGCGGGGTCAAATGTCACGAGAAGTGCAAGGACCTTCTCAACGCCGACTGCTTGCAGCGTAAGTACCTCTCTCCCCTAAGACAGCGTCTGACATTTTTGTAATCTAACCGGTGCATAATTTGGCCTAAAATGGTGAATCCCAAGAATCTAGTGACCAGTGACGTGGTGACAAAACAGCCTTAGCAAATAGTAAGCACAAAAATTTCATCTCGGTACCCGCTGCTACCCCGGAAAGCTCGGTGGTCGAGTGGTTAAGACATCTGCACTAGTAAGCAGCAAGTCGTGGGTTCGAATCCTGCCCGAGTAAGCCTGTGAATTTGTTCACACAGGCTCTCGGAAAGCACAGTGCTTCATATATTACGTCGGGATAGGGCAAACAAAGAGAAGTCTCTGTTCCAATTTAGAGTAAGCACAACCGTTACGCAGCACCAAGAATTAACCCTTTCCTTATTGTGTATTAGCTATCTTCCCCCAGTACCACATTCTTTGTTCAGTTTTTTAAAGGTAGTGTACACGATTGGTAATCCTCCATTTTTTTTTACTGAATTGTTTCAAAATACCTTACTAGACTGTAAAAGTTAATAGCAGTCTCAATCATCCTGTGAAATGATGGCACCAGGTGTGCTGTCGTTGTCAAGAAAAGTGGAAATGTATATCATGAATGATATACTTTTCTGCCCTGGAGCCTTTAGTCACGGCGCGCGTGGCTACCCGGACGAGTGGCGCGCCCCGGACATGATGGCATTCGGGGCGCGTCACGCGCCCAGATAGCCACATGCGCCTTGACTAAAGGCTATCATCCACCCAACGGTTAAAAAACGAGCGCTGTTTTTCTCTCGTTTTTTTCGCCACCCAACAATGCAAAACTTTGTACAGGTCAGTGGAACGATATTTCCTATTAAATACTAACCCCTAAATCTGCCCATTTCTGAAAACTGCAACAATGACCAATCATGTACACTGTCTTTAACACATGCAAATTAGTACAAATATGCAGGTAACAGTACTAAGTTGCAGTCTTTTCGTAGGTTTGTTTATACAAACATGGATACATCCAACAGGCTTCACAGCATATAGTGAGTTAGTACTCTAGTAGCTTAATACAGCTCTGTCATTTTGTGATAGATATACACAATGTACACCTTTAAAGGCACTATACGTTGCCCCCTCAGGCACACTTGTCATGTTTTTTCAACCTTTAATCATTTTTCTAAATATTAAAACTATCTGAAAGCCTGTTTACTTGGAATATAAAGACTTGATAGTGATAAATCATAAATTTATTTCCCCTGTACAAATTAAAAGGTCGTTCTTTTTTACTGTTATGCAGATCAAAGCCTTTTTCTATTAAGAGATCAGTACATTTGCTGGGTGTCTTTTTGATCCAACCATCCAACCATGTACTTAGAATTATGAAAAATGATGATAAATGGAAGATGTATGAAGCATTTAACGCACCATCCATTCTTTCACACGGCACCCTATAATGAAACTCTTAACAGGTTTTTCTTCTGGGGGGGGCACTCTCGTAGAGGCGGATCAGTATGTTGCTCCGCCCCTCAGAGCATCACCTTCTCAGCCTATGCACACTGGAACTGCATTCATTTCTGTAAACCCTTAACGGAACCTCTTTCAATGCACCAGAAGTGTTGAGTCTTAACCCAAATAGAATGCCAGCAGAAATGTGCAACAAATTTTTAAAACGCTGACAAAACTCTGTTTTTACCCAGAAGGCATGGATAAGAAACTTCATATTTTTTTAGTGATTTGCAAAGAAAGAAAAAACACCCCTTGGGTTAAAATTCTGGGCTTGATTCCATGGCTTCGCTTAATATCATAAGTAAATAATCCTGGCCAACTGTAGCAGACAATGAGCCAGTTCGGTATCTCAAAGGTCAAAGGTTATTCGGGATAAAATATAAAATTGCTGACGTAATGTCACGCCATGTTATGCGAGCGCCCTTTCTGATTGAATTTAACACGTTCGCGTTGTGCGACCGCCTTTTGCGTTCACACACGCACGTTAGGTCTCGCGGGTCATTCGGGATAAAAGTTGAAATACCGAACTGGCTTATTCTGCACTGATGCCAATGGCGGTTGTATATTGCACAGGAAACAAAAATAGCACTGAGACACTATCGCGAAAAAAATAAAGGGTTGATTTTAATCTCTCCCCCCCCCCCCCTTTGAGGGTTATAAGCTCTTAAATACGGACGACAGCCATGGCCCTGGTCTGAAAAAGACCACCTGGCCTGTTGTCGGCTATACGTACATTCCTGCCTGTACTCAATCCATTGTTTGCCTATTGTTTGCATTACGCTTGGCTGCACAAGCCTGTATTGGCATACCAGCACCCCATTAATAAGAGTCAGCCAGATCTGGTGAAGCAAGGACAGAGATTCCATTAAAGGAAGGTCTTTATGAAAAATGTTGACACCTGAAGTACATGTATGTGGCACCCTCACGCGAATGAAATTAACATTGAAATGATTTGGGTCTTTGCAAGCGGGTGCATTGACATGAATGTTTAGTGAATGATGCCTGGATTGGTTACCATTTTTTCTTCCTTACAGTTTTCATGACTAAGAACAGCAGTAAGTTTACTAATTTATTATTCCTTCTCTGCAAAAAAAAAGAAAGAAAAAAAAGCAGTGTCGCCTTTGATAACAGTCGCACTGCCCTCTATTGTTTTCTGTCAGAAGGTGGCAGTCAAATTTAGGCAGCTTTTGTGTGGGAAAACTGAAAAAATTACAATGTACATCACAAATGGTATAGATTGTGCAATACTAATAATACATAGTCGATGAAATTGAATCGAAACTGTTTTTTGGGTATTTCATTTAAAAGGAGCTGTTGGCAAATGTTATCATTATTCAGCAAGATAACATGACAAATATGAATAATGCATTATGTAACTTGGGACAAACTTAAAACAGCAGTTTTTTTATATTGGTTTACCCTGTTCAAAATTGTACAGATTATTCCATTATTAAATATCATTTTGAAAAGCAATGACAAGGATTTCTTTGTAAGCAACATTTGAAGAATGACTTGAAGAATTCCAGCCAAGTTTGCGTTGACTTCATTATAGAAATCAAATTCCCGAAATAATAATTTTCTGTTCAAATTTTCGAAAAATTTTACAATAAATGAATTAACTCATCTTTAGCCTTGTCGAAATTATTTTTGGCGTGATTTTTGGGGTCAAGGTTTAAGGTAGAGCAATGCACATGGACGTTTATAATCTGTTGCCTGCCACTTTCTGGTTCAAAGCAATAGAGGGCGCTTTATTCACTGCCTGTCTCAAGAAGATTCTCGCATGATCACTTGGTGTCAGTGGCAGTTATGATTTGCCAACTTCATTTCACTTTTTGTATGAATGCTTTCACGGTATTGTGTATTTAGGATTCTGTACTTTCTTATCATTTATCATACATATTCTGTTTGTTTTGGTCATATCCATGTTTGTTGATAATCAGTGTGTTTGTCCTTCTGTCTGCCTGTTTTGCAGTCGTATGCTCCGTGCTTGACGACATTGTATTTCATGTCTGAATTTGGCCCGTATGTGGACACCATTCATATACACCAGGGATGTAGTCGAGTCCATCGCAAGTCCCTGCAAGTCCACAAGCCCTCCAGTCCCAATTCCAATCACAAGCTTTTCAAATGATAGCTTTGATAAAGGCATTCCTTTGTCATTGTTCATCCGGTTACTTTGTGAAAGGACTTGTGAAAGGACTTGTGAAAGGACTTGTGAAAGGACTTGTGAAAGGACTTGTGAAAGGACTTGTGAAAGGACTTGTGAAAGGACTTGCAGGGACTTGACTACAACTCTGATATACACAGTTAATATAGTCCAGGAAAAATGCGTGAAAGCTGTCAGAAAATAACTTCAGGAAAATTTCTCAAAGGCTAACAGAAAATGAAATAGGACATTTTTTTATAAATGGCTTTGAAATAGTGATTTTTTTGTATGGAAGTCGACACTCTAGGTAAAGGGCTACAACAGAGGTGGTGGGGTTGGCCACATTTTAGGTTGCCAGCCCCACCACCCTTACGGTTTACCTAGGTCCAGATCTAAAGAGAGGATACCAAAGAAATTACATGTATCCCAATTTTCGGACTTGTAGACACAGGCAGGGAACTTCCACCATTGGCGAGGCCTACTCATGTACAAAAGTTATCAAAATTTATTCTTCATCCACAGGGGAAACTGACTAGGTAAATTTGAATACATTTTCAAAGTGAACAAAGAAACTGGCAGGAGCGGGATTCGAACCTGCGACCTCCGGTACGGTAACCCGGAGGTCGCAGGTTCGAATCCCGCTCCTGCCAGTTTCTTTGTTCACTTTGAAAATATATTTTTAATTGACATATTATTATTTCTTAGATATATGATTCTCAAATTGATTTTGGATGACTCCATATGTCAACTTTTCAAAATTCAGAAGATTTTACTGTGTATAAATTGCACACGAATAAATGCAATGTATGCAGATTGGTAGTATTTTCGTCAATGTGAAATCCGTCGATTGTTTGTTTGTTGTTTGTGTGTTTGTTTGTTTGTTTGTGAGTGCTGTTTTGTTTGTCCACTGCTGAAAGTGTCGGGATCATTCATAATGTTTTGCAAAATGTTGTTATGTCTATTTAACATTTGGTGTTTTGCACATGTTTTGCGTACTTCAATTCTTTGTGTTTGCTCTTTGAATTGTTGTTCACACATGTTAATTCACTTTCTTCGCTGTCACTTTTTTTTTTGGCCTTTGAAATAATTTTGTAACCATCTTGTGTGTTTGTTAGACTGTTCAACTTTTACAACTCAAAATGAAGTATTTCATTCACCGCCATTTTCTAGACTTTTTGTTGTCATAAAATCATCGTTTTCATGTTGTTGGAAATATTTTGTATACATTTGCTTTTTTTTTCTTTACTTACTGGCTTGAATGATTTCTGTGTACACTTGCCATTTTCTTGTCCGACAACTTCACGTCTTCATTTTTTCATCACTTTCATTGTGTCTGTCGAAAGCAGGTTTCGTGTTTGTGTCAGTCTTCAAGGCTTTTTCATTGTTTTTGTTTAATTTTTGAGCGATTCAAACACACTTTTCCGATTTTTATGAAAAGAAAACAATTTGTGACAGTTGACAATTTGTTGTGTCGGCACTTTTGACAGTGCCAAATTGCGCCTGTCAGGCAGGGTGGGGTCGAACAGTGGCTGGCTTTTTATGAGACTCCATTCAAGCCACTTTGATGTTACGGAAACATCTGTCGGCGTGCATTAAGAAAAACAGGGTTTTGTCCAAAAACGTGTATGTACCATTCCATCAGTACATTTAGTCATGTACATTCAGTCGCATAACTAGAGTTAAATTTGAATTGGGGCATGCGGGCTTTGCACATTTTTCTAGGGGGGGGGGGGGGCGGGCGGGCCACTTCGGGAAGAAAAAGCAGTATATTTCAATATAATGAATTTTCGCCTACAAATAATGGAGGCAAATTGTATTTCAGAACAACAAAAAAACACCAAGTACACTCTGAAATCTATCTGGTCTTAGGGAGCACTGCCTAACCCACTAATGCTGGAGTCCAGCCAGCTCCCATTGTTCACCCAGACTTGATCTTTGGCCCGTGAATGGAATGACAACAAAAGCAATTACTACAGATTAGTGTGGGAGGGGCCACAGCCTGGCCTAGCCTGGCAGAGGCCGGCTTTATCGATTAGTAGTTGCTGTATTGTTAGGTGATTTGTGGCTCACAAAAGCAAGACTAAAAGCTAGAAGGCCCGGGCGTGGCCGGGCTTTTCAATGGCTTGGCCTGACCATGGGTTAGGCAGTGCTCCCTTAACTTTATGTACGATGATTGCCCTATACCATGAAAAAATAGGAGCAGTCCCATTCCTTTTTCAAAAATTAAAACTTAACTTTTTGTTGTTGTGGAATGTTTCTCTGGGAAGCTCATACATGTGTAACATTTGATTCTAACAAATTAGAAATTGAATTTGAAAATGGATTGATTTTGGGGGTTTGTTTGGGGGGGGGTACCAGCATCTTTAAGATATCGCTATTTTAATAAAAAAATACATGAATGAACGAAAGGTATTTCCTGTTTAAGGAAATGATTTCCTCTTAAAAACTGGAGACTATGAGCCAGTGCTGTTTGTAATTGTGTGAGAAGCATGTAGATAGGACATATTTTTTTAATTTGATATTTATGTGCATTCTATAAGAACAAGTGTATTTTTATTCACAGGGAAGTGTTTTTAAGTGTTTGATTTTTTGTTTTTCCTCCCAAGTTTTTAATGGTTTAGATTTTCTTTCTTTTGACTGGTTTTGAGTTGAAGTGGAGAAGTTTTGATTTGAATTTTTCTCCCTGGAATTTGTTTTTTGTCTACTGTTTTATCTTTACATCATCTACGCCTCATTCAGTCATACCAGAACTAGCCGTTATTTCACTTTTGGACACTTTATCTCCTAATTGAATTTTCCCATAATCCATCGCCCTCCATTCATTTCCTTCAAAAGATGGTGAACAAATAATAAAAACCATTTTAACTTCGACCTTTCTAAAAAACTGAACACCAAGGAGAGGCTACCGGCATTGTGCACAATTTTATGATACGCTTACGTGCAATACCAGAATTGCTGCTCGGTTGGAGCCTGTGTAACTCCGACAACGGCAGTGTGACCTCGGACGCGGATCAAGTACGCGAGGAGGACATATTTGAGGAGGAGGAATTTGTGCAGATCCACACGTCGTCGATGGAGCGCATCGTCACTGAGCCGCCATCGGAGGGTAACGGATTCTGTTCATGAGATGCCGGTTTTGGGAAATATAGTTTGGGATCATTTTTTTTCTTTTTTTTTGAGTGAGGTTTCACCAGCGGTCATCTTGTTCACGGCTTTAATATAACCATCTACAGCACATTGGTGGAGGATATTAGGATGTTTTAGATATTTTTTGTTGGGACAGTTACAAGTGGTGTAGCCAGGTTTGAGTTTGTGTATGTCACATTTCTCATGTAAGTGCATTTATTGCAGTCTTTTGCCTCACAATCTTTCACCATCCATGCTGGGGTCATTTGATGTCAAAAAGGGAACCGATAAATATTGAAGGTACTTTATGAGACTGACTAAAATTAGAATGATGGCTTAAGCTTCCGAGGCCACAGCTACGTCATCGGAGGCATCGGATGAAGTAGCTGTACTCATAGCTACGGAAGCTTTTGCTATAATTTTTATTTTAGTTGGCCTTTAAAGTGCTATCTTCGATGTTTATCTCTAACTACCTGACTAACATGTCTGTTAAAAACTTTGTTTAAATAGGGAACATAAGCCAGACACAGGCATGGTTTTTGGCACATGTACCAGTAAGTGATGATTATGAGAACCTGATACTTGACAACTTGTGATTTTTTTTTTTTATAGAAGGTCTAAACAGTTGTAAAAATCGCAAAAAAACACATTATGAACTACATTGGAAAAAAGGGGGGGGGGAATTCTCAGTTGAGGTAATTTTATTTTGAGAGCCCCACCCCCATCCTTCCCAAGCATGTGAGAAAATATTCATTCTTCTTTTAAATAGATCTATGGCGTAATTACATCGCACCGTGTTGACATCGTCGCATGCTTGATGCAAGGTGGGGACTGAACAGTGTTGTTGTATCATAAACTCAAGATAATGTCAGTTCCTCACTTTTTTTTGCAACAAACACCAAGACTACATTTTTCAAACTCATTAGGAAACAAAAAAAATAATCCTCAAAACAAGCATCCATGTACAACGTACACATCGTCGGAGAAGCCGTATACTACGGCTTGTTAATCCTTCTACAAGTCCCCACTTCGCAACGTGGTCAACACAATGTGACGTCATTACCTCATAAGAAGAGAAAAAGTAGCTTTCTAAACAGATCTATGATCATAGATCTGTTTAGAAAGCTATTTTTTCTCTTCCCAGGCCATTAGCAGTTAAAATCATACAAAAAGTAGTGCCAGTGTTGAAGCCCGTTAGGCGGGAATTTCATACCTTCTTATATGACCTTAGTACAAAAATAAACTTTTGAATCCATACATCTCATCAAAGGGAGAAAAGAAATATTGACACGGCTTGCATGAATGGTGGCACCGGCAGCACAGACAGACACATTGAGAGGACATGTCTACGTAAGCCTACGTATTTCTGAACGTACAGTCTATAGTGCAGATTTGAAGGGGATTTATAAAGGGATAACAAAAAACAGGTGTCCAAGTTGGAGGGAGAGTTTGTGTATAAAATGCATGCAATGGGATTCAGGGAATTTAAGTACAGTCGGTGAGGTTTTGATGAAGTTCTGAATTTGTTATCAACTTGTAAGTCCGGTATTTGTGTTTTTCTGGTATTTATGGATTAAAATGAAGTAAATGAATAGAAAAATAAATCACTGAAAATGAATACATAAAGAAGTAGTCAAATAAGTAAATAACAAATAAAATGAATAATTGAATAAATAAATAAATGTAGATATCACACAAACAAATAAATAACCAAATAGATAAGTATATTAAGAAACCGGATTTCATAATTTAATAGATGAATAGTCAACTAGGTATATAGATAAATGTAGCTGATCCAATAAATATATGTACATGAATACAAATGCATACATAAATGACTTTGTATGTATGTACAACATTTTTGGAGGTTTTCTCAAAGATGACAGCATTTTAGATGGAAAAGTTTCTCAAGAGGATTGGTACTGCTGCCTTTGCAGTAAACTTTCAGATTGAATCTACTCAATATTTTTTTATCCTTATATTTTTTTACCAATAGGTTATCAACATGCAAATCTCACAAAGAAAGTCTCAAAATAAACACTGGAGCGTCCAACACTTAAATGTTTGTACAAAATCAAACTTCAGATATTTACGGCACTGTAAGTGACCAATCATGTCACTAAAATTAGAGATACGACACAGTAAGTATACGTGTATTGTCATGCTATTTTTGGCCAAAGTATAAATTGAACTTTCAATCATTGGCCTCTTAGACAACGTATAGTTTTTTCGTTATGTTGTTTTGTAACTCTATGCCAATAGGTCAATGGGAAATCTACTTTTGGTGAAGGTTTTCGACGGTGGAAGGACAGGCTGAACTTTAAAAATCCTTCCTTATGAAGAATACATGTAGGAACATATTCAATCAGCTCTCCAATTTGCTGCCGACAATACGCTCTGGAATTTGATTATCAGTGTAGGAAACAGTCCCTTGACATTTCAGCGCAAAACCTTTCCCAATTGTTTTTCTTGAAGATAATAAAAATTAAGTTTGATTTTATTTATATCTTTTTTATTCTGGGTAGTCTGATCATTGCATTAGCACTGGTCTCCCTGAGGTCCCAGCTTTGAAATAAACTGAGATAAAAATTTGTGTTTTTTTTATCATAATGGTATTATCCATAGATCGAGGATTGAGATGTAGGCCCTACGTATACGCTCAACTGTCCCCATACCCTGCCTGTTTTACTGCACCTCTTTCAATGAATAATAACCATAATAGTTAAATGGATTTAAAGACCATTCATATTTTGTCCAACTTCTTTTAAAACCTAAAATTAATTGTGATTTAAAGTAACCAAGTGTGTGCTAGCAAGTTCAATGCTGAATTTGAAAGTCAAGGTAAAAGCTTGTTTAATTTGCATATATTTTAATAACAAAAGGGATAAAGTAACGGTCAACAAATTATAAATATTATGCCATAAACCTACCCAAAAATCAGTACTGAGCTATACCAAATAAGCAATGATTTTATCCGCAAAGGTTGGTTAAAATGCAGATTTTTAAATCCTAATTAAATGCCAAGTTGAGAAATTCAAAAGAATGACAGGTCAGAGTTCAAAGTTTAAAGGTAGGCTGTCAATCTTTCAGACAAATTGTTGAGATCTTCCTCATTACATATGTACACATTTGTCCATACATACATTTCAGTCAGGATTGAAGTTAGCCCTGGCAATTAGGCTCTAATACTATTTTAGACTGACAAAACCATACAATTCTGAGTCTTGAGATCCTGCTGAAATCTCCGGGAATTATTCAAAGGCAGTTGATCCGGGATTGTAGTGACATTGTACTTTCAATCTTGTGAGCATGGTGAGCGTCCAAGTGATTTGAGGCGTTCCCGTTTCCCACCACATGGATACAACTTTGTGGAATTTAAATGGTCAAGCTCAAACCTGTACATAGAGGGCGCTCATCCTATCGCCATGACAGAAGTAAGTTTGAGGGCCTGCCATTTGCAAGTCGGGTAGATTTTGTGTAATACATGTAATGTAACAGACAAAATGGCCGACATCCTGTTACTGTCGTGTTAGATGTTCACATGTGGTCATAAATTTAGAATTTTCTAAAGGAAATGGATATTTTGCCACATGATAAAATGTTCTGAAATTATGTTTTCCTGGCTGTCTTCTCTGATTTAGTGATTGGTTTATGATGCATTCAGTTATCGGATTTGGAGTGCTATATAAGATTACAACTGTACCCCATCTGTTGATCTGTATCGCAGCCGAATAGAGTACCGAAGTCTGACGTCAGTTGCCACGGCAACTGGTTCCAAACACATGCAGTTTAGAATGTATTCTGGTTCCAAACATTGCATTGATTGACGTCATCACTTCGGTACTCTATTGATAGTGTGCTGGACACTGGAGCAGGAGGTGCGACACTGAACAGAAAAACTGATTTTCACCTCTTCTTTTTTTTTTTTTTTTTTTTTTCCTCACCCATTTTCTTCTTAAAAATGATTTATTGTAAACTCTTAATAAACCCTTTTCGACATTCTCAAAGCATCATGGGAGCTACATCAGCCCTAACTAGCATTAGAAGAGCAAGCACATTAGAGCGGACGTGATTGGTCGCATTGGTCACATGTTAGTTGTCATGCTTGCAAAAATCCTCTTCTGATTGGCTTGTAGATGGATTGTAGTCAAGTGGTTAAGACGTCTGCACTAGTAAGCAATAAGTCGTGGGTTCGAATCCCGCCCGAGTAAGCCTGTGAATTTTTCACACAGGCTCTCGGAAAGCACTGAGTATATACAGTGCTTCATACATTACGTCGGGATAGGGCAAAAAGAGAAAAATGTCTTTTCTAATTTACTCTCAATTGTTGTTTCTTTTTCTAATTCATGGGTTTGGAGGATTTTGACTTGTTCTGGATTATTACCCAGTTGGAGAAGACAACTATCAAACATTGTTTCAGAACAGTTTTCCTGTGATGTCCGCTGCCTTTTTTTGTGGATTTTTTTTGGGAGTACATAATTGTTGACTGTGATTTTTAAAATTTGTCACCAACATGGCCAACAACTCTTCATTTGTATTTGTCCCAAAGTATCAAACCTGTAAAAATTGGACAAAGTGGAGAACAGTGAACAAAATTTGATATCTTTACCCACTCGTAGGTTCATTGGGACATGTCAACTGGGAAAGATATTACTTTAATACCCCACAAAAATCAGTAAGGAATAGCAAATTTTTGAAAATAACCATCTATCTGTGTTCAGAATTGTATAAACACTTAGCACAACCTCTAAATTGGAGAATATATTTGGGAAATTTGTGTGCAATATAGGGGTAGAAAGTTTGTGTTTTCTGTGTTAGTTGTTCTTGGCACTCACTCAAAGTGTTCACATACATGTTAATTTCTGCCTCAATTTTACAGATTCTGCTAACATAAATCTTGAAATAACAGGTTGTGCCACACGTTTAGATAGTTGTTATCAAGGAGGGTTAATTATTTTCCAAGATTTTGCTGTTCCTGATCGATTTGGGTGGGGGATATTAAAGTAAAATCTTTCCGTTAACTGCAGCATATGTCTGTGCCTGAAGCACTGCTAAAATGTACGCATACAAAAGCAATGTATGAATAATGTACGAATTATTATTTTTGGGGGTCATTAAGTTGTTGAGTCAAAAGTTCAAGCATGACCGCATATATAGTTGAACGCTTTAGCATTAAATATCCAGATGTTTTTATTAGACGTGGGTTTTTGGTTTCATGATATGGAACAAGTTGTATACCTATTGTTAGAAATGATCATGCGTGGAGCTCTTTTTCCGGTATATATTCTAATCTATTTTTATCTATAATTATTCAGTTACTTGTTTCATCATTTGCCTTTTTTTACCGTGAAGGTAGAAATTTACGCAGAGGGTTATTAACTTTTCAGGATTGTGAAATTGTAAATTTTAGATTGTTTTTGAAAAGAAGTGAACTAGTCTCCAAGGACCGACATTAAAGAAATATATTAAGATCCAGGGGAAATTTTCATGAAGTCATAAACATGGCTTTGCCATTATTTCAAATAGAATCTTTTCAAGATGAAGGATATAATTCATGAAATATGTTTATGCTAAATGTGTTTTTCTGTTTGACGTAAAAATCTTCATTTTTTTATTTTTTTATTTTTTTGTTCAGTGGAACAATTGCATGCATGTATGCCATCATAAAGCATTGTCACATTTTTATTTGATTTTTCAGCCACATTGATTTACAGATTTCTATTTCAAGTTATTGCCTTTCTGCCTAACATTGAATTTAATGCTTAACATTCTATGCTTACAGGCTTAGCCCCAAAGAAATTGTGCTTATATCTACTAAAAAGAATTGTGCGACACAAATTGACATCTTTCAAGACATTACCTTTGATCAGTGCACAACAAATGATCATGTGAAACCTGAAATTTATACTAAACAGATTTGCTCGTAATATGCACAGAATATCGTCTAAGGTGTATGGCCAGCACACAATGCATGCGTTGTGGTTGCACGTTCAGTTTAAGTCGCGTTAGCATATTTCAGTTGCGTAGCTTGACTTTGAGGCACAAGCTTGGTTCACGAACCAACTTAGGATTCTTGCTGCTAGGTAAGGCAGCGTTCTCTACAGTCTGGTGCACAGAGCGGCAGTGATGTAGTCGAGACCAGGCACAAGACCATTCACAAGACCAGCTTGAAAACAGGCACAAATAACAGGCATAAACCATGATAAAGTAATGCTTATATTACAGTTCATTTGAATAGCTAGAGACTTGAATCAAGACTGAAAGTCTTGTGCTGGTCTTGTGTTGGTCATGTTGGTCTTGCAGGGTCTTGTGATGGTCTCGACTACATCACTGCAGAGTGGATAGATTGTTTAAATGTAATAATAATATACTACACAAGTTTCTATGGCACATGTAGATCTACATGTACGCGTACTGGCATGCATTACATAGTATGCACATATGTAGTACCAACCAGAGCAGTCATTTGTTTTAACCAAAGGGCTGTCCAAAGTCTGTCTCGTGATTCCATCCACACCCTCCATATTGCCATTAATCTTTACTATAAGCTCAGATCAACAAGGTACCAGTTACAAGCAGTATGCATTGCATGACAATTCAGCAGCTGGTAATCTGTTTTGCTGAGCAAAATAATTTTTGTTCTGAAATTTGGTCCGCCATCGTATCTGACTGTAGACGAGGTTAATCCAGCAACATAATAGCTAAATCTTTGACTTCCTCCAACTTGTCCTGATCTTGGGATAGGGAAGAGCCTCTTTCGAGGCAGTTGGTTAATCCTGTTGTCTTTTCTTCGTTTCCGCATCTTCAGGAGCAGCCGAGAAGAGCTCCAAGCATGGAGCCGAGGACAAGACACAGAACATCATCATGGCCATGAGAGACCGAATGAAGATACGCGAACGCAACAAACCCGAGATCTTTGATCTCATTCAGTGAGTAAAAAGCATCTTTGAGGAGTTAACTAGCTAATGGCCCCCCTTGGGAAATTCTGATTCTCTGTTACCAGTCTTGTAGTTGAGTCTGGATCCGAGTCCGACACCAAAACACTGAAGAAGTGATATTTGAGTCCTTAAGGAGACCAAATCTCCAAAACAAGCTCAAATCAGGACTTGACTAGAGACGTAGACTTGATGCTGGATACCAATGTACTTTATAACAATCAAATTGATCTTGGAGTAATGCCTGGACTCGGTATATCCATACTTAGCCACGTCAGTAATCAGCTCGACAGCAAGCAACTCTGCCCTCACCTACAGCTGTTCATTGGCTCCTGGGTAAAAAGAAGCCATTACGGCTAAGTGTCTTGCTCAGGGACACAAGCACCATGATCCACAAGAAATGTCACCCTGGACACTTCGAGCGGTAATGCACAAAATAGTTGGACACTAGGCCCCTTCAAATGTGGACCGTCTCTTAGTAAACTTTTTAGGGTGCGGTTTACGAAAGCCACGACCATCACATTGTAGTTCTCCAATTCAAAAATGCCTCCAAACCTTTGCCAATACCACTAATTTTCTATCATTCATAAATTCCTCTAAACCTCGGACATCACCACTGATTTTCTACCATTCATAAATGCCTCCATACCTCAACCAATCATAGGGAAGTTTTCAACATTCCCAAGCAGCAGCACGCCGGCCACATGAAGGCGGTCAAACAGAGCGTCCTGGACGGCACCTCCAAATGGTCAGCCAAGCTGGCCATCACAGTGGTCAGTGCCCAGGGGCTCATCGCCAAGGACAAGACTGGCACGAGTGACCCCTATGTCACGGTGCAGGTCGGCAAAGTCAAGAAGCGGACACGGACCGTCCAGCAGAACCTAAACCCTGAGTGGAATGAAAAGTTCTTCTTTGAATGCCACAACTCATCGGACAGGATCAAAGTTCGGGTTTGGTAAGTATGATACATCACCAAACTTAACTTAGTCTAAATGTGGGTAAAGACTGTTTAATCTGTTTAATTTAACATCCTCAAGTTAAACTACACTCGTTTAAACGCTGCACTATATTGTTCATGCTCATGCTCCTTTAATTGTCAGTTCATGTGAAGAAACCAATCATGTTTAATTGAAATCAAGTTTGTCACTACATCTATAAAAGGTAATAATAAAACACTTGGACAAGATTATCAGAGTGGCTGAAGTGACTTCTCAGGATCTTCTGTTTATGGTTCATAACTTAAAAAGAAATCAGCAGTCAGAGTCTGAGTCAGAGTCTGAGTTTGAGTACCGAGTCATGTAACCTCAGTCCAAGGCCTAGTCCAGGTCATTTTTTCATTGTGATTCAAGTCTAAGATTTTGTAGTCCCCAAAAATGTGACTCAACTTTGGCCCTAGTCCAAGTCCCCCAGTCCAAGTCCCCCAGTCCAAGTCCCCCAGTCCAAGTCCCCCAGTCCAAGTCCCCCAGTCCAAGTCCCCCAGTCCAAGTCCCCCAGTCCAAGTCCCCGGTCATCCAACTCTTTAAATTAGTCTGCAGTCTCCATCAGTTGTGAAAGTTAAGAACTACTCATAAAAGATGTACCTGACAAGATCTGCAATTTGGTCTATATCGGCTATCAATAGACCACCCATGAAATTAATAAATCCACTCTATAATTGATTAACCATAACCCCCTTCTTAGGATCAGGTTATTTTCTCTAGGCACCCGGCTGAATCCAACAGAATCCAACAGAATCCAACAACAGAAAAGTATGAAGCCTACTAAATCCCACAGAATCCAAGAGCTAGATCAAAAGATCTTTTGTTCACCAAATCCAACAGAAAGTACCCACTGTTGGATCTTGATGGATTTACCATGGTTGGGATTAATCAATCCCTACTTTTCTGTATCCCAGGGATGAAGATGACGACCTCAAGTCCAAGTTGATGCAGAAGCTGACCAGAGAATCGGACGACTTCCTGGGACAGACTATCATTGAGGTCCGCACCCTCAGTGGAGAGATGGACGTGTGGTATAACCTCGGTAAGAGACATTCATTGGCTGTCGGTTTAAAGCCGGACTCTATAGATCTGCAGGCTTTTTACAGTTCATGAACTGTCAAAGGACTTTATTATTATTATAAAACAAACCACGACCTCTGATCATAACCCTTTACCTTTACCTAGAGTGGCCTTTAGCTTTGTATTGAGTGATTTCAATAAAAATATATTTAGAAAAGATACCGTAAAAAGCCTGCAGGCTTTAGTCTACCATGTAGCCTAAAAGAACGCCGGATTTTCTAAAACTCTGTGAAGAAGGCTATGTTCAAAATCAAGGTTAAAAAGTCCCATCTTTATCTACATAAGCATTCTTTATACAGGCATGCAACTTTTCCGCGGATCCGCGAATTTCCGCATTTTTTAAAAATCCGACCGTGAAAAAAATCCGTGCTTCAGCTTGTTTCCCACCGTGCCGACCGCGGAATCGTCCACCAACATGACAATATTGCTAGCGCACATCGTCTGGCTCCGTATTTTGTATACATACATTACATAGAAAGTACAGGACACAGACTCCGTACACATTCTGTTTTGCCATTGTGTTTATTACATTGGGAGGACACAGAAAGGTTACTAGGGGAGTTAATTTTTTTTTTTTTTTTTTTTTTTTTTTTTTTTTTTTTTTTTTACAATTACAAATTTCATAATAAGCTTTTTAACTTATTTGTTATTTTTTTGTCCGTACAGAGAAGAGAACTGACAAATCTGCTGTGTCAGGGGCCATCAGGTTACACATCAGTGTGGAGATTAAAGGAGAGGAGAAATCAGTGGCCCCGTACCATGTACAATACACATGTCTGCATGAGGTCAGTGCTCATATCTCACTGTAGGCTTATTGATTTTTCGCTAGCTTTAAACTATTGCTAGGTAAAGCAGCATCCTTAGCTGTTGTTGCAGTGCAAATACCCTTCTGTTGTAAAAATTGTTGTAATTTGTTGTATTTAGCAAACGTGGCATGTTGGGTATTATTGCAACTAAATATACCTGCTGGATTTTATCGTATTTTGGATGGTGAAATTTCCGTCGGATTTTTGTTGGATTTGGCGGGGCTCATACAAGCAAATACCTGTTGTATTTTGTTGGATTCAGCAGGGTAGCTGCAAAATTCCAAGGCTCGTGTGTAGGTGGTACACTACAGAATCTAACAAAATTTGCTGTTGGATTTTGTTGTATTTAGCAGGCTTCTCGTTTCAGTTTTACTGGAAATTGTAGGATTTAGCAGGGCCATATAATGTTAGCAGGGGCATTATTTTGCTAAAAAGATCGAGGCTTCCAATTGATTTCTTTTGTGTAAGATTGATGAGATTTGTTCAAGGGCCTGTAACTCTAAAGCAATGTGGACTTCTGACATATTTTGTTTGGCAAGATCACATTTGTAGCATTGTATTAATTATGGGTTTCGTTCACCTTTAATGGAAGAAAACCCTTCTTGTTTCTCTGTTTCCCTAGAATTTATTCCACTACCTGAGTGAGCGGGAGGGTGGCCAGGTGAAGCTGCCCGCAGCCCGGGGAGACGACGCCTGGAAGGTCTACTTTGAAGAGACTCCTCAGGAGATCGGGGACGAGTTTGCCATGAGATATGGCATCGAGTCCATCTACCAAGCAATGACGTAAGTTTGCTCTTAGGACAGACCTATATTTAGAGTAAACAAATAAAACCGACTGACACAAATTACATGAAAAAAATTACAGCGATTTGATAAAGGTACAATTAAACGGAATTTGCACAAACCCTCCAGGGCATGTTTGCTTGAACCCTGCCAGACGCATCAGATTGCATACTTTGTCACATTGACTTGTGTGCAGAGTCCAGCAAAGTGGAGCTGTCAGCACAGATGCACTGTGCTGCGTCTGGCAGGGTTAGGGTTAAGTAAAAGTTACATTAAGACAATAAAACCAGAAAACGGGGATTAAGACCAAACAATTATTAATCAGAATAGTGGAATAAAACCGTTCCCGCAACATTCCATCAAAGTGCATATTTATGTGTAAAAAAGTAAGTGCCCAACATGGCAAGAATAGCATAAATTATACAGGTAATTCATGAAATTATAGCCTACATTATATTTCAGGAGAATTGGTTAAAAAAGCACCCCCAAAAAATGTGGATTTGAACCTGCAACCTCCAGATTACCATACATGTGCTCTCTACCAACTGAGCTTCACTATTAATTTAGATGACAGGTTCAAATCCAAACTGTAACTTCACATACATTTTTTTCTCAAAGTATTATACTGGTAATTGATAAATTTGATAGAACCATTAAAAAGGTATGTCTTTCAGTCAGTATAAGGATGAAGTTTGGACACACACAAAAAATCCAAATTATGAATTATGTGTTCCCCTGGGATTGTAATGAGGGACCGCACTGGAGAGAAATCAAAAGAAATATTTTAAAATAAAAATGGCAGTGTGGTTGGAAATCCTGAAGAAACCAGTGCAGAGTAAACAAGAGATTGTCATGCATTTTGGCCAAGCGTCTTTCAAATGTTCCCTGCCCAATATTGTTATATGTTTTTGGTGTACAACTATTGCCAGCCCTATACACAACACTTCAAATCTGATCATTTTAACCCCTTGGGCACGGTATTTTATGGGAGACGTCGGGGTGTTGCAGCGGTTCTGGCAGCCAAATCGAACCGCTACAATGTGTTGACATAAGCACGACATAAACAATAATCCAACAATAGATTGAAACTGCACAAACGGCGGCCAGTGGCGTCATCCGGCCTGGTGACACTGTTTTTTTGCGCCCTATGGCGTCATCCGTACGCAAGGGGTTAACGTTGTTTGTTTTTTGGTTCTTTGCGCAGGCATTTCTCGTGTCTGTCGTCCAAGTACATGTGTTCCGGAGTACCGGCCGTTATGAGCACCCTCCTAGCCAATATCAATGCCTTCTATGCACACACCACAGCCTCAACTGCAGTCTCCGCGAGTGACCGCTTCGCCGCTTCCAACTTTGGCGTGAGTGTTTTGGAACGTCTCGTTGAAATGAGCAAACGGACATTTTAATTATCCTTGTTTTTGGAATGTTCGCTGTTGATTTTTTTCCCACCTTTTTTCCCATACAGAAAGACAAGTTTGTGAAGCTGCTCGATCAATTACACAACTCGCTGCGCATCGACCTGTCTGCGTACAGAGTGAGTTGTTAATTTTGCTGTTTTCGTGTGGTTTATAAAATCGTTGCGAATAAAGCAGGGTAGCTAAATACATTTTAACAAATTAAAACATTTTTTTGCAGTTTTTCTCCAAAAGTTGAACTCATTTATCAGCATATTTCTCTTGAAGACGGGCCATAATGTGCATTCATGTATTTTTCAGTCCGTCCGTTGTACAAAATACTGTTAATTAAGCAACGCTTAGCTTTTTTCCTTCAAATTAAATGTTTTTACTTTCCGCAACAGGAAAAAGAGTGCCCTTTTGATGTTCCAGCGCTTTAATGGATCATCACGGCAGAAATTTTGTTCATAAAAACTACTTTTTGCTTAAATACTGTTAGCTAAAACAAGTTCAGATTCAGACCCGTGTTCATTATACTAGCCAGAGTGTTCTCACTCAGGCCGAGTTTACCTTTTAAATGTAGTGTACAACATTAGCTTTTGCTGTAATTTTCTGAAATGAATGGATTTGGGGCTTAGTATTTTATAGCAAATACTGTTACTGTGACCTGTTCAAAGGTTTGTGTGCAGAAATTATCAGAAAACAGGGAAAAAATGCTGTTCTTGTAGTCTGGTTCCTGGCCCTACTTCAGACAAAACGGAGAAATTTATAGACGTCGGGGAAATATCAGGTCACGGAACTAGACTATTTCCAACGATTCTCGGCTGACCATCGCTGGAAATTGATACAGAAATTCCCATTTTCTTGAAAATGACAGCACACCAGGTGCCATGATTTCACAGGATGCTTGAGACTATTATTGACTACAGTCACGTAAGGTATTTCGTAATAATTTGGTAGTTTGATGTTTGCAAATGTTGTATATTACCTTTAAGAAAGATGTTTTAGTCACTGCTATGACATGTGTTTATTTTTCTTTGACCTTTACAGAATAACTTTCCGGCCAACAGTCCGGAGAAGCTAGCAGACCTGAAGTCCATGGTGGATCTACTGACTAGCATCACCTTCTTCAGAATGAAGGTCTGTAATTCCCTGAAGCTACATTCTGATCCCGTAAATCACTCTAAATTTTCTGTGAAAAGCACTTTCTGTTAATGAGGATCCTTTGTCAAATTATGCCGGGATAAGTATTAAGTTCGGATAAGTCTGTGCATTGTAGGGGATGATTGGCAAATAGTTAGGAGTCCCCAAGCAACTTTGCCACAACTATTCCGGAATCATGCGCCAGCTTTTATCCTCGAATGCAGTTTTTTCTAAATTACGATTGTGATTCCTGTACGATTATAGGTTCAGGAATTAGCCAGCCCGCCCCGCGCTGCCACTGTGGTCAAGGACTGCGTCATCGCCTGCCTCAAGTCCACCTACGAGTACATCTACGAGAACTGCTTTGACCTGTACCAGCGGGAGTTCCAGCCGGACCCCTCGGAACGGCCCAGCGAGGGCGACGCGGCCAACGGGCCCAGCGCCAAGAGCCTGGACTTCTGGACCAAGCTGATCTCGCTGATCGTGTCCGTCATCGAGGAGGACAAAACCACGTACACGTCTGTCCTGAATCAGTGAGTTCATTCAGGGTGTAGACGCTTTGCAACAACATGACCAGGGGCCCATTCCACGGCAATGCTAGGCACAAACATTTGCTTAGCATGAAAAGTCTTTCCTTGGTAAATACAGGATTACCAACCAAAGTTTGATGCTTGTGGCTGGCATTCAGCTGTTGTTTGTTAGCATGAAAATCCCATGGCCTTTTGGCTGGTAACCTGTTTTAACTAAGCAAGACTTTTTGGTGCTAAGCAGATTTTTGTGCTTAGCAGCTTCGTGAAATTGGCTCCTGCTGAAGCAGCAGATGTAAACAATCTTGTCTGTCCCCTATTACTATAAATCACTAACCTTTTAATGCAGATTTGTAAAGCACATGTATCCATCGTGATCACGGTGCTACATTATTACCCCTGCTCATCGGGCCTATTAATCATTCCCAAAACGTTTTCCTTTCCCTGGGCAGTTTTACAGCCTCGGCTGCAAGTTAAGCACACATGGGCTAATAAAACTGCCACTGCCCCTTACAGGTGGAGAGAATAACTTGTGACAAAGTGACTTGCTCAAGGACACTCGCATCGTGACCCCTCATGGTCTCGAATCACAGTCTGCAGAATCAGCAAGACCTTGTCTGGTACACTAGAGAACAAGACCACAGTACTCCGCACAGAACTGGTTGGTCATTTCCAAAATCAAACACAACATTTTGTATTCTGATGGATTGTAAAGCCTTGGCACCGTTAGTTTACATTGGGCTGTGACGTCCCCAATGTCTTAATAAAAAAAAAAACTTCTATTGCTAACTGCAATACCTTCGGATGTAACCATGTGTATAAGGAAGTTGCTGTTGTACATTTAATACTTTTAGTAAAATAATGTGACTGTTTGTGATCTCCGTTTGTACTCAGATTTCCTAACGAGTTGAACGTGGGTCAGTTGAGTGCCTCTACTATGTGGGGTCTCTTTGCTCATCAGGACCTGAAATATGCTTTGGAAGGTAAGTGTACTCGGGCTGCATACTTTTGTAGTTAATTTTTTCCAAATTTGCACCTGATAAGGTTAACAAATAAAAGCATGTTGAGTACATATGGCTTGCCATATGTTAATTCAGGAAGTGTTTTTTTCACTAGCCCACCGGGCAACTTAAGAAGTAGGGTTTTGCTGGCCTGCTTTTTTTTTTTTTTTAGTTGTGTTTGTAGGCCAGTAGTACAATTTGAGCTGTGGACATTTGTCTGTTTTTAAAAGGGTGAAAGTTAATTAACGCTTTGCCTCCAGCTGTTATTGATGGGGTACTGGTATGCCAGGATTAGGGCTGTGAGCCAAGCGTAAATGCAATAATATGCACCACACTGAATAGAGTGGTCCTATTCATCGCACTAGGAGCCCCCATCTGTGTGAATGAAAGCTTTGTTTGAAAAAGCTCCATCTATTCATTGCACTCTCATTCGAGAACAATATTGAGTGAGCGCAGGAATGCGCCTATAGACATCAACCGGGCAGGTTGTCTTTGAGAGGTTAATCTGCTACATGACTTGACTGACCTGAAATATACAAATCAACCAAATTAGCTGGCTCAGGGTTTCTTTCTCAAAAGGCAAACATTTTTGTCTGGCCAGCTAATTTTGTTGACCTGATACAAAGGGATTGATACAATATCGTCATAAAATCGTCTATTCTTCTCCCCCAACCCCATCTGCACTGCCAGAACATGAACAGCAGAGGTTATGTACCAGTGCAGAGTACATGAACCTGCACTTCAAGGTCAAATGGATGTACAACAAATACATAGAGACGGTGGCACCATACAAGGACTCGGTACCAGACTATCCAGAGTAAGTTTTCTTTAAGCCACATTGCCTGATGCACTTTTTAGGATTCCTTTGTTTAATGAGCCCAAGGAATTCAAAATAAAATAGATTACGTAACAATCAAAATTGTTTCTTGTTTAGATGGTTTGAGCCATTTGTCATGCAGTGGCTCAGCGAGAACGAGGAAGTCTCCATGGAGTTTCTCCACGGTGCTCTGGATCGAGACGAGAAAGATGGTTTCCAGAAGAGCTCGGTGCACGCTCGGTTCTCCTGCTCCGTGGTAGACGTCTTCACCCAGCTCAATCAGCGTTTTAACATCATTAAAAAGCTGGAGTGTCCCAACCCGGAGATTGTCAACCGGTACATGACGCGGTTCTCACAGGTAAGTCTGACTGCGGCTCAGTGAGCCAGTTTGGTATTTCAACTGCACATGTGCACAATGACATTTTATCCCGAATGACCCGCGTGACCTAACACGCGCGTGTGAACGAAAAAGGCGGTCGCACAATGCGCACGTGTTGAATTCAATCAGAATGGGCGTTCGCGTAACATGGCGTGACATTACGTCAGCAATTTTATCCCGAATAACCTTTGACCTTTGAGATACCGAATGGCTCATTCCAATCAAGTTGGCTGTTCCAAGTAGGGTATCTAAATAAGATCTAAACTCTACTCCTGGGAACGGGAACGGGATTTGAACCAGCAACCTCCAGAATACCGTACCAACTGAGCTGGCTTGCACTATTTTGGCGGTTTCCCAAATTGTCAATGTGTTTGTTCGGGGCGCTGGGGGGGGGAAGCTACAGTGGGATTCGAACCTGCGATCTCCGGACTGTAAAGGAACATGTGTGTAATTTTGATGCCAATTTTATTCCGATAATTTTAGACGGTGAACAAAGTCCTGCTCGCCTACGCTGATGTGGTTCACGAGAAATTTGCTAAGTACTGCTGTGATGACAAAATAGTAAGTCTATACACTCTGCTCTTTATGCACAGAACATACATAGTGTGGATTTTTACTCTAAACTTTTGAAGACATTCTTTTGAGCATGCTAGTTGAAAGGAAAAATAAAACAAATTGTGTGGAGTTTATGGTGTAGACAGGAGATGTCCATGGACATGGCATTTGAAGGCTTGAGTCCCAGAATCTGAGAAGCTGTTCCAAAAAACTGTGAATGAAGCTTTTATCTAGCAAATATTTTCTGGGATGGAAAGAGTCTATCAGGGTTCCCACGGTCATGGAAAATCCTGGAAAATCCTAGAAAAAAATTGGCCTGGAAAGTCATGTAAAAGTTAGAAAAATTGGGAAAAATAAAAAAGTCATGGAAAAGTCATGGAAATCAAGTGTACATAGTGTTTCTTTTTTTTATTGAAGTGGGTGGAGGAGGAGGCCATTATTAATTAAAACTTATTTTCAAAAGCTAAGAAATGGTTAGCCCAACATCAGTGGTTCATCAGTATCATAATACCAAACAACATTTCTCTGCAAAATGTCATATTTTAGTCCTGGAAAGTCCAATTTGGTTTTCAGATTTCTGTTGGAACCCTGGTATGTTAGAAGGGGGTAGCGGGCAGCTTTTTGTTTTATGTGAGAAGTATTGTGTAAAAATGATCTGCTTTGTGGTGGTCGAGTCCGTTGGTGGTAATGGTAAAAGAAAAAGTGACTTGACGCGCACTTGGGTCCAAAACTGGAGAAAGATATAGAGAAAAAAGTCCAGATTTGACTTGAGACTTGCCACCAGTCCAGACTTGGCCCTGTACTCCAAGATACTTTGTTGTTGAAGTTCGGATGTGTGTCCAAGACCATTATAGTAAAATTATTCTTTGAAACCCAAGATCGAGGCGAGTCTGGATTTCAGCCTGTTTTCAAAGTTTTAGCCTTATATTTTTCTTTTTTATTTGAAGTCACCGTTTTGGCATTAGGCTCAAATCTGGACTTGGGTCATTCGAGTTGGAACACTGTGTCCCTGTTCCATTCAGAACCTGTTGTGAGGCAATTTCATATCACTACACAGTTTTGCTATGCATGTTTAAATACAACGCATAGAGTGGACCCAATACAAGCTTCAAGTTTAGTTAATCTAATCTGAATAGCTATTTAACATTGTGTACCCTAGTGTGACATTTGCTACATTGCAACATATTTTTCAACATATCCCGTGTAATTTATCTACAATAACCTTATAAAAAAATGTATTGTTCCATTTTGTGGTCAGTTAGTAGTATGCAGAGAAGGTTTGTACAATAAATCTTGCAACACGACAATAAGATGTAAAAGAGACATGGTGTCACCGTTACATCCGAGTCCTAAAGTTTCCATGAAATGTCAAATTTCTCAGGACACTAATGTTTGAATGGTACAAAACTTGCCCAAATCTGTCCAACATCAAAGACAAATTTCAGGAATAAATATTCAAATAATGTAGTCGATGAATTGCATGTAACTGGAAATGTAGCAAAAGTGTCGGACTTTGTGTCTCAACTTCATGGAACGACCCACTTGGATTCAACACTCATTGGCTTGGCGGTGACTGTTTATACCTGTTGCGTTTCTCTTGCAGTCCTTGCAGGCCTGCATCCTGATGAATAACATCCAGCAGCTCCGAGTGCAGCTTGAGAAGGTCTTTGAGTCCATGGGTGGGGAGAGTCTGGACCCCATTGCCGCCGACATTCTCAAGAAGCTTCAAGGCAGCCTGAACGAGGTGCTAGACCAGCTCAGCCAGATATTTTCCAAGAGGTATATCCCCAGTATATATAGCAGCTTCCAATCAGAAAAGTTCTGATTTAATAGCAAAAATAGGTCACCAGCCAAAATTGCATGCGATTTATACTGTTTGTAAATGGTTCTCGGCTGGGCATGAAAATTTGCTAAGGGTTGGCAAGCATATGTCGGTTTCATAGAGACGGTAAGCACTGAAAAGGTTTTGCTAACTTCACAGGCAGAATTTGCTTTAATAGTGACAAAAGAGGAAAATCTCTGTTCTAATTTAATCATTTGAATAGCTTGTGATTGGGATTACGACTGGAGGGCTTGTGATGGACTTGCAGGGACTTGTGATGGACTCGCAGGGATTTGTGATGGATTTGAATACATCTTTCTTTTTGTGAATGTCATGAAACCCGTTTGAAGATTTTTTTTAATTTTTTTTTATCTCCAGTTTGGAGCTACGGTTACAAGAGAGCATTCAGCAGCTGAGTATTTTCCTGTGTGAGGTCAAGGGGGCGGGGAACGTAGCCCTGAGCCAACCCAGCCAGAAGGCCAACGTCCAGGCTGAAGCTGATAACGTCCTCAGACCACTCATGGACGTCCTCTATAGCAAGTATGTATCTGATCACAGTGTGGCATGCACGTCTCGCGACTTGATGATCACGTTTTATCACTAGTGCAGACGTGCATTGTTAATTTGGTTGGAGAAGAGTTGGGCTCATCCTTACAATCACTCTCTCACCGGAGATTTGTTGCTACTCTTTAGTCTGTCCTACAGATATTTTCATTGTAAATGTTCCTCTGGCTTGTCCAGCGTGGTTCGTCCAAGGTGTCAGTGAGTTTTAACGCGTTTTTGTTTTTTTTTCATTTTTTTTTATAGCCTGACGGAGTTGGCACAGAGTTGTGAGAAGACAGTCTTAAAACGCTTGTTGAAAGAGATGTGGCGTATCGTGGTCAGTACCGTGGAGAAAGTCGTGGTCCTCCCTCCCATGAATGATGCATCGGTGAGTCACAAAATCCCCTCATTTGAAGTGAAGTATAACAACATCTCAGACAAAAGTTAGGTCTGGCATTTTGAGCCTAGTGGAATCTTTATCGTTCTCCATTTCAAACACTTCAGATCATCGTTTGAAAGTCACGTTGTAGAAACCACTTTTTTTCTGGATTTTTGCTTTAATGATAGAAATGGCAAAGTTTGA